>JAXDDX010000099.1:962500-1692500 GCA_034670405.1 Hoplostethus atlanticus
TGTTTCCCCAGCAGCAGGGAGTTCTCAGGCCTTGCCATCTTCACATGTGATTTAGCCTGGGGCTGTCCACCCTACCCACCCTCCACCCGCCTTTAACCTCCCGCCCCCACCCCATCCTCGCCTCGCTCTCCTCCCACTCTGTCTCTCTGCCTTTGTCAGTCTCTTACTTTGTCTTTTTTCCTCTCTCTCTCTCTCTCTCTCTCTCTCTCTCTCTGTCTTTCTCTCAGTCTCTCACCTTCTTTCTTCCCCTGTTCAGTGTTCAGTTAGTGATTCCCTTGAGTCTATACTGGACCACTTCCTTTGACACGCACAGCAAAAGCCTGTCTGTCAGCTACTGCACTGACAGGATGAGGCCAAGCTTGCCCAAAATCTCTCTTTATGTGTGTGTATGTGTATGTGTGTGTGTGTGTGTGTGTGTGTGTGTGTGTGTGTGTGTCTGAGTGTGCAGCATGAGTATGTGCAAGGATGTGTGTATTTGTGAGGCGGACTAGTCTTCAACACACACACATGTCCATGTACAGAATATAAATGTACACAATATACAGTAGAACCCAAATACATCAGTTGCCTACAACACAATGTAGCTTACATGAAATCCACAGAAAGCTAACAAAGCTTTAAAGATACAATCTGCAGTCCTTGCATCAAAAGCGTGGCTAATAAAATGGTCTTTAGTCCAATAATTAACAATAAAGCCAAAAGTGCTTTGGACTGGAAACATGAAAGAATCAATTTGATTAATATGGTAGCAATTATGAAGAATGGATTTTATTTATTTTCTTTAGCATGTTGTGGACAACTTCAAAGAAATCAAATTATTGCCAAATGTCCCTCCTTACCTGATCAACACCATCACATTCGTTGGATTCAAATGTTCCAGTCAAAGTGATGATCTTATTCGTCGAAGGAAGAGCGGTTCAAAACACTTGATGCATCTCTTTCAGTCTCTATGAGGAGTGGGCAGATTCAAATGGAACTGAGATATTGTCCCATAAAACAACAATTACAATCGCTTTGCTTACTCACGTTCACAATGTACAACTAAGCACTGCGAGATCGCAGCCAAACTGAGGATTAACAAGGAGGATTTAGAAATGAGTAACAAGGCAAGACTGTCTACTACTGTTGGATCTTCACCACACGAGCACAAAACAGTTGAGAAAACCGACTCGGATGGACGATGGGCCTGAAAGCAAATTGCCTGGTTGACTTTGCCATTCTGTTCAAGGGCATTCGCTCCAGCGTTGCCTCTCTCGTCTCTGCAGGCTTGACTGGTGCAATGGAACAAAAACGTTGACACCTTGTTTCAACAAATGAGAAATGACAAATGCATAAATCATTCAGGCTCTGCCGCGTAGAGATTTCAGTTTGACACAGTCTCAGGCTGTTTGATGCTCCACTGATGAAGACTTCTCTTCCTAAAACCCAGCGGAAGGCTCGTGTCACTCCAGCCTGCTGACATGATGAAATGGTCAGCGTCGTTCTTCAAATCTATAAGTTTCTATGGTCGTAAAAGCTCATATTTTAGTACATTTAGCCAGACCATTTTCTATTTTAATCATTCATGCATCTTGCCTGAGGACTAATTTGGTCAATATAATAAATAAATATTCCCAATCAAAGCAAGTAATGTTAGAATAAGTGAATAATACAAGTGATCGATAATGCATTAAAACCACATCTAGAGTTTATAGCCACCGATATTGTGTTTGACCTCAATAGTGCTGACTCCATTATATGTCAAAGGTCAGTATTCCTCTGTGAGCTAAAACAATATGTGGGATTTCCAGCGAGAGTACAGCTTATTGAGTGAGGATATATAGCGGTAGCTTAGATATTACGGTGGAGACACTGAACCGTCAGTGGTTCACCTTCTGCTCACTGCCGAGGTGACACGACCAACAGATTTTTTTATACTTCATACACTTTAATTGTACCTATATTGTAAATTTAAATTATTATTGAATTATAGGAGAAAAGATTGAATTCAGTACATTGTATTTCCCCCAAAACCTACTGTATTTTCCAAGAAGAGACGTAGTATTCCACAGATGCACTAATCTGTCTTCAAACCCATCCAATTATCTTTTTAGCTTAACGTATAATTACTCGTCTGTGTGCGGTAGGATTCCTTACACACAAATGAAATTGCCCCATAAACAATTTAGGAGCGATTAGAGCATCTCGAGAAATTACTCACTTAATGAGGGGGCGGGATGGGAATGCTGTGGGGGGGGGGGCGAGGGGGAGACGAGGGGGGAGACGAGGGGGGAGACGAGGGGGGAGACGAGGGGGGAGGGGGTAGCATCAAATATGCAGAACCCAGTGACATTGGGGAAATAGACAATTACATCTTGGCAAGCTAAACTTCCCCAGACTGTCATGACGGCTGAAATCAATATAATGAGATACATGCAGAGCGCTGTAACATCTCTTTAATTTTAATGTTATTGTGTGTGTAGTCGTTCACCGACACACGGCATCAGATGAAAATATCCCTCCCTGCCTCCCCCGTGCTATTGTGCTATATAGAAGCTGATATTGTTCATATAAGTGGGCAGCTTCCCGTCACCACCGTGTTGTCGCATCAGGCCCGTGATACCACTAGAAGGCTAAACAGTGTGAGTGAAATAATGAATTCCTATAATAGCGGTCCATTAGTTAGTGTGATTGATTTGCCCAGTCACCACCATGCAGGTATAGACACATCTTAACATCTGCAACTAAAAATGTATCTTTGATTTTGAAAGAGTAGGCGTAACCTTTTTTTTCAAATGGCAGATATTTTGGAACGAAACTTTTTGCAAAAATTCATCCTATCTCGCTCAAGTTAACTGCCAACCGTGCATCAAACATCTCCCAAACAAATCTGCGAGAATACAATTTTGACCCCGAGAGGTATTGTCATTACTTATTCCCTACCAAGTCAGCAGTCATGTTTTTTGACACCCAAACTTCAAAGTATTCTGAATTCTATTTCATGTTTGGCGGCGAAGGAAACAAGTCAAAAGGATGCCAAATGTTAAATCCATCACCAAGGTCAAAGCCACTTCCTAAGATGACAGGGGGGTCGAGGAATCATTGTGAGCGCAGAGATACGACGCCACCTGTCCTTGAAATCCTCTTTTAGGCATTAGCTTTGTCTTTTCTATCCAGCATGACCAGCTCCCTTTTCTCTTTAGCCTCTCTTTCATCTGTTGTTTAGTGGAGGGATTGCCAACATGAAAGACACGACCACGATGCCTTTCATCACCATGACATCATCCCTCTGGCTACACGTGAAAACTTGTTTCTTTAAAGGGGAACACTGCTCATTGTGAAAATTCCTAAATATTATATATACTATATATACTATATATTCCCGAAGTCAACTAGAGTCCAATCAAGGCCAGAAACCAGAGAGGTAAGACCGAGGTGTGTGATGTCATCAGGTAGGAGGTCCATAATGAATAGGAGACTGATTGGGACTGACATGGCTCCACGGGATGTTTGTTTTTTATACCCACATGAGCTTTATTTATTTATTCTCTATTATTAGTCTCACTTTTGAACCAGAAAATGAGTAACCTTCACCATCATACCCCACCCCTTTTTCTATGCATCTCTTGAATTTATAACTGATGACTTCACAAGATTGAGTCTTACCTCCAGTTTCTGGTTGTGTTGTTCGTGGTCCCAGATGGATCGGACACTCCTAGACCACAGGAACAACATTAACTCATTCTTAAATTTAGCAGCATTCCCCTTTAACGCTGACACCACTGGCTAACCGCAGTTTACTACCATAATCGTCAAACACATATGGTCTGTATTAGTCTCCAATGTGTTCATCCCACATACACAGAGGTTTATCTCTTGAGTTGTGTGTGTGTTTTTCTGTTTGTCCGCCCACTAGGATAGTGTCAAGATTAAGCCACAGAGCAAAAATGTGATAACTAAATCAGCAATGGGACAGAAAAATAAATTCATAATGATAATTCATTAATGCACATACTTTCTCCTCCTCCACAGAGTTCAGATGCAGTATCAGCTACATAACAGCGCCCCTGGAGCTGGTAGGGAAGAACACTTCAGGAGGGCAGCCGCTTGAACCCAGGTCCTCCAGTTAAACGAGTCTAATTACTTGCTTTCAAGAAGTTGGTTGAATCAAGCGTCGTCTTCCTGCTGTAGTGATCTGCACTATTCTGCTTGTTTCAACATATTGGCGCTTGTTTATACAAAAATTCCATTACAAGTGAAACTGCATCGGAAACAATTCGAATCAGGTCTTTGGCAGAATTTTTCACGTTGTAAGAAAAATACGACTTTTTTTTTTTTTCTTCCACTCTCCTTGGCGTACTATTGAAAGTAAGATTTTCACTTTCATTTAGCCTACAATCTTTTTAGTAAATCAAAACATATGCTGGACGGATTAATGTCTAATCTATCCATTCCCCATGTGGTTTGTTGTCATCCCCTGTATTCAGCTCAATGTATTTTTTACATACAGGCTCCTCCCCTACAGCTGGAGCGCACCCTTTATAACTGTTCAGGCTCAACCAGCTCTGCCTCCCTCACTGACAGGTGCATACTGCAAAATACTCCCACATTGCCACGATCATTAAACAGGCCACAATGGTAACTTATCAAGAACTATAAACTTTATGCCCCTGCCTCCCCCCAAGGCCAGAGGTCACGGACACTGACCTCACTTACCGTAAGTGAACTGTATTCACTCAGAAGAAAGTAGTGGGTTCAAGTGTTTACATGGGTAATATTCTCGTATTGAACGGAGTATGAAAGGTTTATATCGCCGCTTTCAACAGATTGGGCCAGACTGTTCTGATTGAGGTGGTTACATGAGGCATTTTCATTCTGATTGAGGTACATTATGCTCCATGTAAATGGGTGTTGAACTTTTTGAGAATTAATTTTGTTGGGTGCACTGGGTTAGGGTTAGGGTTAGGGTGAGGTTTGTGTAGCGTTAGTGTTGAATAGGGTGTGGACCTGGGGGTGAGGAGTGGAGGTAGGTTTTGTCTTTGTTTTGACTTAAGAGACGTCATTCATCTTTTCACCTGCAGGGGTTGCTATTTTACATATATCTTGTATACCTTTATATCAAGTAGAAATTCCTTATTTCTGGTATAATGTCTTATCGTACTCCTTCTTTATATACATATACCATTTGAAAAAAGTGACACCGGCGACAACATGACACAAATTATGGCACCTTGTAAAGGATGATGAGTAACTTGAGTCCTTGATTGACACTTTTACTGAGAGGATCCAGTATATTTTAGTGATAATGAATGATCATCTTCAGATATATATATATATATATATATATATTTATTTTTTTCTAAACAAATCTCTCTGTGAGTTTTGACCTGACTATGTCTTCCTCAGCCTCCCTACTGTTCCCTACTGGCTCTTCTGCAGTGTCAGTTACAGCACCAAACAGGGTCCATTTTCACCAGATGGTTATCCCAAGTCTGCGGTCCCCTTAACTGGCCCCTGATAAGACTTAAAGGGCCTTCTTAAATGGTCTCAAAGCACTTTTGGAAGGCAAGACAACTATGCGAGAGTTGTCTGTGAAGGTCTATCTGTGAAGGTATGGGTGTGTGTGTGTGTGTGTGTGTGTGTGTGTGTGTGTGAGAGAGAGAGTGAGAGCGAGAGAGAGAGAGAGAGATTTATTTTAAAAAATTTTCATTCATACATTACCTTTATTTTTCTGTCTTTATTTGTAATTGTATTTCATTCTTTATGCTTTGGCAACAGAGATGTATTACTTATCATGCCAATAAAGCAAATTGAAATTGAGAGAGAGACACAGAGGTGGTCGTGTGGTGTGTGTGTGTGTGTGTGTGTGTGTGTGTGTGTGTGTGTGTGTGTGTGTGTCGGTGGTACGATTATTGCAGGAGCTGTATTACAGTAATACACATTTTGTGAATGTCATTGATTACAAAGGTTGGTGATGATTGGTTGGTTATTCCACTGCATCTAGTAAAGAGAGCCCTTGAACCCCAGCATCTGTATTTTGTTAGAATAGCTTTCTTTCCCTTATTGAAGGAGTCATGTTTAGCTGTGCTCGGTCCCCTGGAGACTGTAGAGACATCTTCAAAAGAACACCTGCCCTTATCAGTGTGCTTGACCTATTTCCCCTGCCTCTTCCCTCCACCCCTCCCTCTGTACAGCTCAGGCTACAGAGGACAGGTAATCCCATTGACAGTAGCAGAAACTGATGTAGTGCACCTGTGATCTGGTTATCTAGGCCTGTCTGGATCATGGATAAAGCTGGCAACACACCAGCTTGGTTCCTGCAAGTGCTATAGGGTTGTCATAGATATATAACTGTCGTTAAGCTAAGTGAGCATCAAACATCGTGGTTTTAGGAGAGTAATATAATTGTGAGGCAGGTCTAATGATGCTGGTGATAATCAATGACTACCACCAAATGTGCACTGAATGTTACGTTGTTAGGGAGGTGATAGATTAATAACAATGTAAGATCACTGCACCAGAGAAGACCTTGACGATACTTAAGCAGTGCATTATGGATCATATTGCACAATTGATAGTGTGCTGGGTGCTAACGCATTTTGCTTGATTTATCTATCTAAATGTGATATGTCATAACCATGTTGTCGAGCACAAACACGTACGTACTCATGCTATGTATCTGCAAAAACCTGCCGTCAAGTAACAAGACAGGATCTCTGCACAAAACAACACTCACACAAATAACTGATGGGCGGGGGTGTTGGGAGAATGCATTTTGAAAATACGATCTGAGATGAGTAGAAAAAATGCCTTAGCCCGAGCATGGTCTATACAGTGAAAATGCTAAACATAAACAAACTCAAATATTGATGGAGGATGTGGGTCTCTTGGGGGGAAAAGCGAAAGCTGTCTCCCGGTGCCTTGGTGTCTGAGCTGCAACACACTGCAGGGAACCGTCACCGAAATAGCGAACGTCGTAGTTATCATTGGTGGACCTCTCGGTGCGTTACTCATTTTTACTCATTTTAAAACTTAATGTGCACTTTGTTTTATCACAGCGGTGCAACTGGATCCGTGCAAGTGTTGTCCACTCATTCAATTAATCGATTCCGCTGTCATCGGCCACTCTCTCTCCTCCACTCTCTTGTGCAGTCTCTCTTCCTCCCTGACCTCTTGCGGGCACTTGATAGCAGCCAAACAATCATGGGCGAAGTCCAGCAGGTATTCAGGCTTTCAACGGCACAGTGTAATGTGCTTTCAGTGCATGATGCTAAAAATGTAGCTACTCAGGCCTCCCTAATTCATTTAGTGGAGCCCAAGGAGGCTGCGCTTGGATCTGCCCCATCCATCAGCTAGCAGACAGTGTTTAGACTGGAGTACGGCAAAAGTCGACTTTCTCCAAGAGGCTGACGTGAGCCCATGCCAGAGTTGTAATCCTCTGTCACGATGACTGCTCACCATCAGATAGGGATTGATGATAACTCGCGCAGTCAACCTGATTTACTATAAAGGTGCGCGGCAGGAAAAGGGGGAGGGGGGCAGAGGTTGATTAGTGACAGCGACTATCCGATCTGTCATAGAGTGTGAGAAACCGTTTTGTTTGAGGGCGAGCGTGTTGTAGATTGGCTTTCGTGGTGTTTTGTGCTTGTGAGGGAGCTTTTTTTATGATGATTTCTTTCTTTTTCTTCTTCAGTCAAGTGGGTTAGTCCTTTGTTCAGGGGTTGTGCATTGGATGTTCATCTTTCTTGCTAAGGAAACCAGGGCAACCACCTTCTGACAACTCCCTCGGCTCCCTTGGCTTATAGAGTCAGACAGTGAACGCATACTTACACTCGCTGGCGCACACACCAGCGCGAACTGTAGATGCTGATAGACAAGTAAGAGGAGTCGGAGACACATTCGCACAGAGAGACACGTACTGTAAAAAGGTGAGAGACACAAACTCACACATTCAGAGAGACACTGACATTAGGATGGATTGGGAGATAGGGAGACCGACACACCACACACACACACACATAAAGGGAGATTTTGGGCAAACTTGGCCTCATCCTGTCAGTGCAGTACACACACACACACACACACACACACACACAATACACATATACAGTAAAACAATTCTTGTTTGTTATTTATCATGTCATTCTATTGCCTGTACAAATTCTCCTGTCCATTTGATTTGTCTTATTAAAAAAAAAGGACTTATAAAATGATTATACACACCAACTTCAACTTCTAGTATGGTGGAGTTTGTTAAAAATTGAATGAAGCTCGTCTACCCTGATGCATTTGTTCTGCGTTAAAGAATAATGTCATCTGCAAACTTTTTTTAATGGATTCACATCCTCACACCAGAATTTCTCTCTTAGCGACAAAAGGTACCGAGGTCTGCCTTTGACTGATGTGCTGTGGCACAAGATGTCTTCTGCCGAGACGAGGACTGCGGAGGGTTTTGACAGTGTTCACTCCAAATATCCTGCTCCGAGCGGAGTTGATCAGAACAGACGCTTCTCTCAGCACTGCTAGGCGAGCGCCGCATCACAGTCTGTCACCACTGTCAAAAAGTGGGGACTGCAGTTGGATGCTCACTTTACAACATGGCGATGGCCTGTAACATCTTGTTAAACTCTCAAATATGTCAGGGTTTTTTTTTTTTTTCTTTTGGGGCCTTCGCTTTAGGAATAGTTTTTTTTTGTTATTCACGAAATACAGTGTACGACATGAATGAGTGGATGGGAAATGGCAAGGAAAATATCAACAAGTACAATGCAACCACTAGCTAGCCGACAATCCAATGACAGGGTTTTGAAGATGTTTCAGAAATCTCGCGTAGTGTGGGGATGCAATTCTTTTCATCCCATGATTAATTTCGCAGATAGAAAGTCACTCCACCCAAGGTACAACATGTCGCAGACGTCCTTACATCAGAAGCAAACTCGATCTTTGACAGCTTGCCTGTGTTGCTATGTTACTTATTCAACCTAGTTGAGAGAGAAAATCTGAAATTGCATCTCTATTTATTGTGCAGTGGAAAGCTTGGAGATGATCAGTAATCCTGCAGGTACGGGTATCTGAGAATTCATCCTATCCGACGGGATAGGGTTGATATATAGGTGCTCAGCCGAGTATTTGTTCAATAAAAAGGTTTTATTTTTGCCGCCTGACCTTGATACTTAATATACCAGAGTTTGTCAGATGATTTCCAATACTTGGGGCTCTATCAATGTCTTGTATTGTTATGGGCCTCACAGTCAAGGAATAGCTTTGGCAACCATATATCTAACTGACAAGTTGTATTCCAAAATCCTCGAACAAGCATGCAAGAACAAAAAAGTTCATCATCTATAAAAACAATAGAGGATCCGCTCTGTAACAGTTGATGTTTGGTCATCCTTAAGTTACCTGCGATCAGGTGCATTACTTTGATTCATTTTGTGTTGTGTTGATTAATCCAGTTCTTTTCTTTTGAGGTGAGATGAAGTCGTAACATCCTTATTTACTGGTTAATTATCCCTCCTTTTCCCACAGATAGAAAGGGAGAACCCACAAAGTAAGATCCGCTGCATTCCCTGCTGAGCCCTCCGGTGGTAATAGCCTCACAACGTTCAGGTAATAACAACAAATAGTTTGAGTTAGTAAAAGTTAAGGAAAGGCAGAGCGGGTCATTTGGGTAATAGAGCCTTGTAATAATCTCATTAAAGAGCGAGTCAAGCACGGGGGGTGAGACCATTATCTGAATCCACTCTCTGGGTTAGAGCTATTCATTACTTTAAACGTTGCAGGGCTTTTCTCATCAGCGCCCTGTTTGGAATTGCTGCTCGGTGGTTGGCCGGGTGGGTTGACAGAGCTCACACCAACACTCAGGTGAAGTGAAATCTTGGGAGTGACGGAGCTTTCCCCCGGTGACCCGACAACGTGGCTAATGGCCTTGCTCGGGGACCGCCGGGCGCCGCTTGTCGATACGATTCTCTTCTGCCTTTCCCGCTTGCCAGTTCCCATCTGGAGCCGATTCATGAACCTTGGGGGTGGTGTGTACCTTTTCCCACGAGGTCACCGCCTGTCTCCACATAACACTTAGCCCCGATCCTCCTTTCCACATCCCCTCTGGTCCTCTCTGCTCGCGCTCCACTGAGTTTCTGGTCTTTGTGACAGGCCCTACAGCGCAGTGCCTTAGAGTGAGTGAACTTCCTATTTATTGTATTGCACTGCTTTATTTCTAAGAAGAAGATGAAGGTGCTGCGGTGGGCCGGCAGAGGACAACCAAAGCACAAAACCCTCAAAATGAATATATGTTTTATTACTAATGTAGGAAATGAAGGACTGAAAAGGAATTTCGACGTGTCTTTAATGTGTAGCTTGTCTTCTTTTGGTTCTGTGTCTCTGATAGCTTGCACTGTTGAACTTCAAAGATTGAAACTGGTTCTTCATCTTAGGTTTGCCTTGGTGTATGAGTAATCTGATATGCTGGGAACAAACTAAAGTTGTAAATATATATATATTTTTTTTTGTTTTTTACCTCTTGGAGTACCAGATGGGTTGAGGTTCACCACATCCAGAAGACTCAGAGAATATCAGGTAAACTCTCAATCTCAGAAAAGTACACTAAATTTACTTTTAAACACTTTATGGCACTCATTATATTGTATTATTATTGTACATTTGTTAAATCCACACCCGTCTGTCACCTAAGCAGGTTAAAATAAACTGAAAATACGCCCAGAAACACTTTCACTGAGGTTTTTACTGCAGCTACAAACTGCTTCCCTGTAACTCCTGAATAATCTGAATAATCCATAAAATAGTGAAGGAGGGTAAACCACCCACACTTATAAAAAAACAACAACTTTCCTCATCTCCATTTCAGTGTGGCGCAGCTTGCGGTCCACTAAAAACCTACCGTCCATAATCAAAACAACAACAACAACAACAAGCTGCCACAAGTCAAGTGCTGAACAGCAGGAGGCTGTCAGCAACCCCGGCTGAGGAGGTTATGGTTTCCACTCGCCCAGTCAAAGTGCATATTCATTCACGCCGCTCCGCTCTAGTTCAGCGCTGAACTGTTCAACTGCGTCTCAAGGGTGAGCATCAGACAGGCATAATTTCAAGGCCATGCTCTGTTGTTCCCATTACTATTCTCAACCATATTCATCTTTCGGCAGGTGGCAAGAGGGAGTGAGCAGGTACGGCTGACGGGAAATGCTTGATCAATTTAAACAGTGGGGAATCATTTCATGTTTTGGTTTGGAACCTCAAAAAAAAATTGTTTTTTTTTTATTATTGGCTGTTATTTGGCTGTATAAGTAACAATTTAATCATTCATTTTCCGACCCGGTCCAGGGGGGCTGCAGCCTATTGGGTGGAAGACAGGGATGACAGTTGTTGCCAGTACATTGCAGGGCTAGCACAGACAAACACACTCACGTTCATACCTATGGCCGATTTAGAGTCTCTCGTCTGTCGGACTTGCGTGTCCTTGCAATGTGAGTGGAAACCGAAGCTCATTCTCAACACAGAAAGGACAGGGGTCGGCACCTTGCCGCGGGTCACCATGCCGCCCGTAAACAATTCACTGTAAATAACATTTTCCCTTGTAGACATTTGACTGATCCTTTCATCTGTGTGTAACCTATAATCGGGGTGGGGGGTTGTTCAAATAAGCATATAGCACAACATAGCAGAATCATCATTTTACTTTGTATGTAATATGAGCGTAAGAAGAGTCTATAGCACAATGTACACGCTTGGGTGTGCGAGCAATGTAATTCCCGGTCCTCACAAACCTGTTGAAACCGTAAGCTATCCGCTGACGAGCTGCACATACATATGCCTTGGCTTTTCATCTGAAATGAAAAGGGTGGATCCTCATATCCCTCCATACCTAGCTAGCGCCGCTACTGTCTGCCTGCTCTCTGCGGTGGGGATATTACACAGCTCCTTTTTTTTTAATGTTCTCTGTAAATCCTGTGGGGAAATTACCCGAGCCCGGTCACCACCGTTTGTGACAGATGGAAAACCTTTCCAGAGGGATTATGATGCCCTAGCCTTGCTCTCGTTCTCATTTCTTTTAAAGCCCAGGTATCAGTTATCTGTCAGCGGAGCTCTGAATTGCCTTGACAGAGGTGAGCGTGTCTCGGCTCGCCCCTCGTCAGCGAGGGGATGAGATTCCCAGTTATGACCTCTCTCTCTCTCTCTCCGCCATTCACAGCTGTCAGGCAACACAATGACATGAAGGCGACATTTGAAATGCACCCTAATAGTGCCCTGTTGGGCCCCGTTACCACCATCAGCCCTACCCCGGAACAGGGTTTATTACCGATTGGTAGTGCGCCACATTTAGAATTGCCCCTCTAAAAGGGATTAACACTTAAGTACAGATGGGATGGGAAATTGATGGACTGCTCCATTAGAGGGGATATTGTTGACTTTTCTTTCATTGAGATATAATGTACTTGTGGGAAGGTGGAAATGTTTTTTCTAGTCACAATGGGTGGGAATTCAGTCTATTGTATACGCGTCAAGGTTGTTCGTTCACTGTCCTATATCAAAAGGACTTCTGGGAAACCGACATTCACAAACACGCGCGGCATTTAAAGTGTTTACGTTTAGTCTCTCGGATGTTCTTTACATTTCTTTGAATCAAGAAGTGATTTGACGGTTAATCAATATACAATCGTCCCTCCCTGCTGACATTTTTTTTTTCTTCTTGTTTTTCGCTCCTTCATTTCTGTATCTCCTTACTATACACCCACGCTATTGTACTGTATGTACGGTATAGGTTGCCACATACTATACCAAAGGACCCTTATACAATTGTAACTAACAAATATGCATCACGGCACTGACATCTCTAAACAATCTCTGTTGCAGAAAAACACCCTGCACCCTTTTGCCCACCAGGGAAGATGGAGTTGGATATAAAAGTCTAATGGAGCAAAAGCATTTCATTACATTTTCATGAGAAGCTTACAACGATACTCCCTGTGGACAAGGCATCCATAATATGAGGGAAAAGGATGTGTCTATATTTACTCTTGGACACATGCCCCATACTGCACACCAGATACTTATTCATTTTTACAACCCTGTTATAAAGTAATTTCTTAAAGCATTTATTTTCCATTAAAGGGGTCTAGGGGACATCGTGCTAATCAGGTAATTTCTTTTTAAATACAGTACTGTGCAAAAGTCTTAGGCACATGTAAAAAAAACAAAAAAACCCCATAAAGCGAAGACGATTTCAATAATAATGAAATGAAAAATTTCAAAATATAAAAAAAAAATACAATAAAGAGCAGTAATGTAAAACACTAATGCAGAAAACAAAAAAATAAACATCTAAGACCAAATTTATATTTAAAAAAAAATACGCAGTACTGCGCAGTACTGCATGTTTCATGGTAAGTGCAACAAACATCTGGGGAAAAAAATCTGCTGTATGTGTACATTTCAGTATTTTAGAAAATTGTGCTTACTACATTTTGTAAATCTTGATTCATCCAGGGAAGGTTGGCTGCCTCTGGCCACTGAGCAACTCCACAGCAGCAAGTAGAAGTAAAGTGTCTTGCTTAAGGGCACTTCAACAGCAGGGAGTTTTCCTGTGACCTCAAGGTTACAAGGCTGTACCTCTCTAACCGTATTACTTATCTTAGTTGTGTTATTCTATGTTGTTGTTGTTCTATGTTACTTGGCTGCTGTGACTAAGAAATTTCCCCTCAGGGATTAATAAAGTACCTACCTACCTGCCTCCATGCCACCCCCACCATCCCACATCACCACTATGAGGTCTTTTTGATCCTTCTTATACGTCAAAGTATAAAAATATAATTTGCAGTGACATATAAGCAGAAAGAAATAGAGGATGCTCTTAACAACATAAACACCTTGCCTTGACCTAAGTAGCGAGGAGATGCACTGCAATGCAGTTTAATTGAAAAAAAGCTTTAATGGAATCTTGCATAAGCGGTGTTGGTAGGCACTATTTTTTTGTCTAGCATGATATTCCCATTGGTTGCCAGACACTTAGTGATTCTGGACTACCCACAGTATTAGAAAGAAATAAAGCCTTAAGGAAGCTCATTTCCATTTGTTAGCCCACTGGCTGCGAATAGAGAGTATTTGCAACTATGATTCATTGTCAACTGCTTCACCGGGGGTATGGATGTACTCTCTCACGTCTTTGACATTCAGATATCTGCCAGTCTCTGTTTCAACTGCATTAAATCTCCCAGGATCCTTATTTTCTGCCTTCCCTTTGGCTCCCGAGAAAGACAAAGACCTGCATCCATGAGGAATTGCTCAATTATCTAATTTAAAGGAATAGAGCTGATTCAATGCACAGGGCAGTAGTTGCATGTTTTCCCTTTTTAGCTGTAAATGGAAGTTTAATTCTCACATTTAAAGCTGCACTCTGCAAGGTTTTTCAGCCTAAATCTAAAGCTGGGCTGCAACAGAGATTTTAGAAGCCCTAGATTCTCCCGTTTTACCCAAATTAAATTCTGTTAGTGTACAGTCATTGACTAAACATTTTCTCTGCAGACAAGAAATGATGAATTATGAGTGAAATACAAACTATCTTCCTCTGTCCAGAGAAAGCTGGACTCACCAATGTTAGATCTTTTGCCTCTCTTGTCCCTTTGGTTTTCTTCGGTACAAACCAATCTTAGACCGCCCGGGTTGGTAAACCAGACCGTGATGTGTGCAGTTTACTGACGTCACGTTGCATGAATTCTGGGTATTGAAGTCTGTTACCTCGTGCTGCCATTTGGGGCTAATTCATGAATTAGTTATATTAATATTAAAGGGTAATTCCAGCTCTTTTTGTACATATTTTGGGGTCTAAATGACTAATAGGTACAAAAAGTTTTGGAATTGCTCCGGTAGATCGCCTCAGCCGGCAGTCGTGAAACGGGCTGCAATGGCTGCAACGTAATCCTTTGGGGCCACTGCACCTGATCAAAGTACGTCCACTAAAAGTGCTTGTTTTTGCCACTGACAGGCTCAGATTCTTATTGGAAGTGTCTGACAACATTACAGAAAGGATCCTTACAGAGAGAGACCTTTGTTTAACCAGAAACCTTTGTTTGACCTCTTCCTGCAACAACTCAACTCAACAACTCACCGAGCGAGACTTCTCCTTGAGCAAGACTTCTGTTTCTGGTTAAACAAAGGTCTATCTCTGTAGGGATCTAGTCAAATTATGTACAAATAGAAAATAATACCGGGTCAAAAATACCGGAATTACCCTTTAAACTAGTATATAAGTGCTTATTAATAAAATTGTACACTTTTATCAAAGTGATTAGCTTGTAGTGAAGGTAAATTTCTGTATTTTTCATTTCCAGCTGTCACTAGCTAATTGTAATTCATAATGATAAAGATTTAAGACAAAATCAGATTATCTCAAGATTACACCAAAATGCTCAGATTTCTAACTGTCGTATTAAGATTAAGTCTTCTAATTGACCTGACTTCTGAAAGAGGGGAGAGAAAAAAAGCAGCTGGGAGGGCAGTCTTTGGAGACAGGGTTGTAATTTTGCTAAGTGAGTCATCAAAGATAGCCATTTAATCCCAGATCTGTCCCAGACAGGAGCGAGGAACTTTTTTGATCAGGAAATGAGGCCAACTCAAGGCCTCCGGAGAAATACTCAAATCCATTTTGGTGATTGAAGTCAATTCTGGGAATGAAAAGATCAACAAACTATCTATTTATCAAACGTTAGAGCCTGTGGTTATCTATTTAAGTTATATATACAGATAAAGCCGTTGCTGCAGTGTTGCCACATCCCCAGGAGGATTTTTTCAGCCACCAGAAGATACAAAGAATGGCCTGCCAACCAGTTGTTTGAGAGACGTTGGAGACCATTAGAGACGTTTTGGGTTATCATTTTGCTTTTTGGTGAGGGTCACATAAAGTCAATTCTGGCAATGAAAACAAACGATCAGCCTGTCAAGTCGCTGACCCATGACCCCCACTTTTTACAACACCCTTCATGCACTGCTGCTGCACAAAACGCAAATTTTCTTCTTTTCTCAGCATCAGGATGCTCAAGAAGTCTAGCCGCTGGTCTTCTGGGGCATGTGAGTTTTGTGCTACGATGCAGATTTGTTTCTTATTTATCTACTTTCCATGCTATCTGAGGAGAGAACAGGCTGCGTTGGCCACTGCAGAAATAATGGTGCATCAGGGGCTTCTACCACAGAGACTTCTACAACAGCTACAATTGGATCTTTTTTAATTTGGCACATCAGTGAGCAGATGATTCTGTACACCAGCTGTTGTGGGGGAACCTCTGCAACCTTTGGTGTTTTTATTTTTCTTACTTGAATTAAAAGTTTAGATCATTTATTTGCTGAGTGAGTTCTGCGAGCCCCTTGGTCCTTGAATCCTGTAATAAAAAAAACATTGTATAATTTAAAAAAGCCTGGGAATAAGTACGAAAATAAGCAACCTTTTCTTCTTTTTTCTTCATTCCTCCAAAAATATGCTTTTTGCACATAGTGATACGATACAGTGATATCACAGGAAATGATCAGACGACAAGCCGGATATTTAACAGCTGGCATGTTGTTGAAAACATGTTTCATTGCATCCAGTGTTATTCAACCGTCAGTCTCACACATAGAAATATCAGGGCTTCAACGGCTGTCCTCTTTTATTGAATAGAAAGAGAGAGAGGAAAACTGCAGGTGGTTGGTGTTTAATATTTAAGAGGTTTTGCTGGATTCTGCTGCCTGCCTTGCATACCGAAGAAAAACTGAGGATTTCTCGGCAGACCTGGCCTGCAGACCCTGTGGCCTTCACACTGCCCTGCATCCACTCCCTCCCCCCCATACACCTCCCACCACATCCCTCTACCCATCCCCATCTCCTTCGCAAAGCCCGGTCTGCATCCAAACACTTCGTCTTCATGCTTTATTCATTTTCCATAACATGAACATCACAAGTAGGTGTCTGCCAGCCGTTTCTCGGATTCTGGGATTAATGAAAACCCTGACAAACAAAGAGGATTCAGTAGTGGATGATAATGGATAGGTGCTATTTGCATTGTAATATGACTTCCTCAGATCTATCTATATCCGGGAGACGGCTGCCTGTTTCGCTACTTGATGTGACGTTTTGTTTTTTACAGGAAAGGATTCCTGTTCCTTCCAGATGAGGGGTGGAGATGGAGTTGTCCTTGTTCATCTGGGGAAATGTTTATCACGATTCCTATGCGCTTCTCTCTTCTCTGACAAACCAGCCGCAACACTTTTTACACCAACATTTGGCGAGGCACATTGGCGCGCTCCCTTAGGACTCCCAATTCAGAAGCCTCTCGGTTTTTTTGTCCTCCACGACGTTCTCAGCAGGAAAGGATGCAATGTTTTATGTTTAAAATGAATAGAGGTGTCATGAAGCGTCACTAATTGCACGGGGACTGTGTTTGATTGCTTCATTCTGGTGTGAAGAGGCTGTTCTCCTGACTGTTTGGTGCCTGTCACTTGCTGCCGGTTTGCCTCATCATAAATAATGCAGTCCCCGCCCTGCCCACCCAACAACCACCTAAATGAAGACAGCCTGCATTGCAGATTCTCGGTATGAGAAAGGTTATTTGAAGGAGCTCGGGGAACGAGAATGAGAAAAAAAAAGCAGGAAACGTGTGACGAGAATGCAACTGTTTGTGGCTGTGTTTACAAATATGTGTATTTTTGTTGGAGCAGTGTGTGTGTATGTTTATGTGCTTGTGTGTACGCAGATGTGCTTGTGAGTGAGTGTGTGTGTGTTTGTGTGTGTGGAAATGGGTGGGTGGAATGAATTAGGATGTACAATAGGTGTCAGGGATAGTATAGGAGAGAATGAAGAAATCTATGAGCGAATAAGTCTGTAAAATACAGTAGCCTATCTCCCAAAATATCATGTTTTGGGGGAGACAAGATTGGCAGAAAAAAAAAACATGATGACAGTTGTCTACCACATAAAAGCGTGCAGGAGCAACGCGCCAGAAAAGTTGTGGCTGAGACATCCCAATCGAAATTCTGCTTCCCCTCTACTTTTAATCACACAGGGTTCCTGATGCAACACCTTAGCTGAAACCATGTCAGTGCCTGTTCATACTGGGAGTTAGGACAAGCCAACTGTTCCCTTGCATCTAACATATGTACCAATGGATGGGAGCATGTATGCCACCTCATATTACAACGTACAATATTAGGCAACGCAGGACTGCAGTACTCCGGTCTCGAGACCACTTTCCTGACTTGTCTTGGTCTCGGCCTATTTTGACTTGGACTTGTCTTGGTCTCAGCCAAGACAAGTGTGTGACCAGTGTGTGACTTGGTCTCTGCCAGGACAAGTCCAAGTTGGAAGGGTACATTTACTGCTGTTTGGTTTATTTTCTAGCAATTCCCAGCATTACAAACAACTGAAGGAGTTTCACCTGTAGAAACCTGTGTATGTAATGGATATGTCAAATGTCAATGCATGGATTAGTCAATTCCTATGTATTGATTGGTTGGAAGTTGAGGTGATTGTACAGAGCTCCTGCAGATAGATCTCTGTTGATCCTCAAGACATTCCTTAAGCATTATTTTTACTTTTGGACATTGTTTGGTGCTTATTTTCCTCTTGGTCTTGACTAGGACTTCATTTACTCTGGTCTCGGTCTTGACTTCAATTTCCTCGACTCAAACCGAAATGCATCTGGCCTTGGAATTGACTGGGGCTGGACTAATATGGTCTTGACTGCATCCCTGAGACTATGCTGAGTAATTGTGATCATTATTAAGCAACTGAGCTTTGTTGAGTCTCAGCTGTTTACGGCATCCAAATACACCACCCTCAGTCAAACGTAAATGAGGCAGAGGTCAATGAATGCTTCGTCAAGCATTTATACAAACAAAAAAGACATTGTATTTTATATTACAGTGTTGCACTGGGCTCCTGACTGCACCTGAATGTTATTAAGCAGCAATTTGACACGTTTATGCTTCCTGTATTTACGGGCAGCAAGAGACTCGGCGGTGTCTACATCAAAACAGGTTACCCTCAACCAAAAGTAGATTAGGTGGAGGTGAATGAGTGCCAAGTCCACTGCCAATGGTCCATGCTGGAAATAATGAACTGCTCAGAACATGGCAGACACAAATAGCATGATATATGACAGTAACATGCTTAGCGCAGACGGCACGGGCTTAATTTATAGTCAGGTGATTAATAAGGCAGAACGCTGGAAAACTCCAATCAATTAATAGTTTCATGTTTGCCAGACAACCCCCGCATGTCGCCGCCTATAGAACAGAGAGATGCATACATTAATCACCAAAGAATAATGGATGGCTGCTGGGAATTTAATTAATGACAACGATAACGTTTGTCTGTGCTAAACTGTGTTAACATGCAACTAGTATAGAGGTCTGTTGCACTCTGTTGACTGTCTCCTGTGTGCCTCTGCTACTCATATTCAGCACTGGTATTCTCTGTAATACAATCCAATTCATAGATAATTGATTCTGGGATGGATTCCATCATTGGTCTGCCTTCTGGGAAGCAGGATAGTGGTCACACTTCTTCTGAAAAGCTTCATGACATGAATGTCAAGCCAAAAAACAGTATCTTGGCCTGATGAAAGCATTTAGTCCTAATGATTTTTGTTTTCATCCCCCCTCCTAACAAAGAGATGTGATTCAATAAACTTGGCAACATGCTCCCAACAACTGACCCGATGTTTTTCCCGTAATCAGGTTTACAGCCTCACCAAATGCCACCCTGGCCAATGATCAAGGCACGGAGCAATTATCTTATTATGGTCAAATATAGCACTGTTGTAACCCAAAATGTAAACCCACCACCTGCTTCACCAGCTTCAAATATCTCCACTCTCTATCAGCGTGTCAATCCGCCAGAAATATTGCAAGAAAATTGCAACTCTCATAAAAAGCCTACATTTTTATTAAGACTCAGCAAACAAACCTAATATTGTAAAGAAAAGAAGAAAAAAAAGAAAAACAGGCAAAGAAACGCCTCCTCCAGTCCATTAACTAGTGAAATGTTCATTTTTTCATCTCCAAATCTGGTATTAAATCTTTTTTTCTCACTCTAAAGCTTCCTGTGCGACACCTCAAGCACGTTTACTCTTTCACATGCAGAGATTTCTATTCAAGGTCATCTCCTCATGACAATTTGAATAAGCCTGTGGCGAATATGAGCTATCCACTTACACCCACAAATGAACACTCAATAGCATCATTTCAGCAGTAAAAGGAAAGGAAATAATCGGGATATGTCACTAGGCCCATCGTTTGGATGGGAAGATTACACAGTTCATCACCTCATTAGATTTAGATATTAGACTTGATCCAAAAGGAACATTTTTATCTTGCCTCAGAGAGCAGGGAGAGCTGTTGATGAGCTGATCTGTTGTTAAGGTTAAAAATGACTCATGTCATCCATCATGTTGTGAAATGTAGCACAGCTCCCAGAGAGGTTGGCATGTTGCCCGCTTCTCTCCATGCAAGAGATGCTGGGTTCCAGCTGCTTCTATGCCCTGGTTTTGGTACAGCTGAAGTGCCACCCGCCTGTTCAAATACCTGGCAAAGACACAAAGTGTGCCACCCACTCAAAGGGACTCACACTTTCAGCATGGGGTACAGAGAGTACAGTCTGGGTGTACAAATAAAGATATACAGGGATCTATCTATCTATCTATCTATCTATCTATCTATAGATATAGATAGATAACAGTATATATCTATATCTATATAAGAGTCCCTCCGATTTTGTGGATACGTTGTTGTCCTGTAGTACAACAACGTATTTATCTACACAGTGCTCAACTCTATCCAGGTGAAAAGTATATTCTAGAAAGTCACAGGGATGTATATGAGCAACAACAAAACAAAAACATCAAAATTATTCATCCCCTGGAGTCATTTGACTTAAATTGCTTCATCATTTTGTGTCATATTGCATTCAGACTTTGTCTTCAGTTGTCCATTCAATTGTTTTTTTTTCTGTATTTGTTGTTAACAAAGTCACAATCATGTACAGGTACCTTCAATACAGCTTAATGAGGGTTAGTTTATAGACTGGAGTCACCATCAGAATACTCTAGCACAGAATTTAATGTTTGGTCCAATTATGGAACCCAGTCCAGCCCCTGTGGTTTGTTGCTATGTGTTAAAGGTGCTATGTGTAGCATTTTAACATCAAGAAATTGTTGCCACACTAATATTGAGACATTAGTATAATTAACGTAGACAAACAAGACTGATGGAGAGAAGATTGGCGAGCCTCTACCAGCCTACATCTTACACTGTGTGCCACTGGGTTGGATTCAGCAGGAAATCTGCGGGATTACTTTACGTCACAAACAGATATTGCTTTACAGGACAAAACAGGAAGAAGGTGCTGTTCTTCCAACACAAATGGAGCTAAAGCTTCCAACATCTTTATCCTCTTGAGTAAAGTGAGAGAGAAAACAAATACATGCAGAATGACACCAGGGAAAGGGGGGGGGGGGGGGGGGGGGGGGTTAGCAACATCTTATTTATGGGAAATTTGGCACTAACAATGCCACTGATGTGAGACAGAGGCTATATAAGGAGTCTCTTCTTTCCAAGAAAATGTACCTCTTGTCTTTTTGAGTTGTACCTGTAGTTTATTGGATATAATGCAGGTTATTTATCCTCTAACTTTTACTGACAGCCTGGATGAAAGCAGCTTTGCTTTAGGCTACCAGTCATCTCCACCATGGTCCCATTTGTTTACTCGAATTATACCATGGTATCACAATTAATTGATATATTGTTATAATGATGTTTAGAAATGCTACAAGGAGCACTTTTAAGATTCAGAGGTTGTTTCAGCGAGTTCAACCTGTCAGATTTCATCATGTAAGTAGATTAATTGGATTTCTTTGTAAAAACCAATGCAAAATGTCTCAAGTGAGTATTACTTTCCCCAGCATGCATGTATGCAGTCAAGCTTGCACCACACATGCGCAAACACACACACACACACACACTCTGAGGTGCCTGAACTAATTCGATAGAGCTTTTCCTCCCATCTCCTTCCTTGCCCTGATCACCTCCTGTTCTAAGCTGCACTGCAGTTGCATTGGCATACTCTCCAGAAGAGTGGCATATATTCCTTGTACATAGTCACTTTTATGTGTGGTAACAACCCACTCAAATTCACAAGTATATTTTCCACTCTGTGAAAAGCTACACTGTCATATGCTGCCACACAGCAGCTCAACTTGTCACTTTAAAGGCGACATTTCAGTCTAATTATCAGCAGGCTGATGATGCAATCAGCAAAGGTAAACAGTCATAACTACCTTCTCATCACAACTCCTACAATGGGTGAGTGAGGTTTGTCAGTGGTACCTGTGAAATTGGCTGTAATTATAGCCAGAAGCACTCTGGGATCTTTATGTAAATCACTAATACCTGGAAAAAAACAACTTTTGGGTTAAATTTCACAGGGAACGGGGAAGTTATCTAATATTTATATCCCCTCTAATTGCATGCCATAATTACAACCTTGGCCTTAAGAGAGGCTTTGGAATAAATTGAATTAATTTGGCAGCCATAAGTTGTGCCTGCATGCTGATTCACTCGGCTCCACCTCTGGAGGAAAATCTGATAAAATGCACTCACAATATATTAACCGGATAGAAATGTTTCATGAAAAGAGAAGCCTGGAGCTGGATGGAGTCAGAACAGTGTTATTCCAGTGCTCAACACAAGTGTGGAGAATATCTCAACCCACACAATATTTGATGACAAGGAGTTGTCTCTCTGACTGTTTCCCCTCTCTCTCTCTCTTGGTCTATCTGTCTCATCTGTTTCTTTATCCCCCCCAACACCAACACACACACACACACACACACACACACACACACACACACACACACAAGCTAACAGAACAGGCTCCTGATCCTGTCCCCCTCTGCGGTCTTCCAACATGCGAGTGGGGTCACGGATGATTAAAGCAGTGGCAGGTGGACTCCACTTTGAAACTATCAATAGACCCCCTGGGAGCTGAATCAAACAGGAAACCCTCCATCTCTGTCAGCCTGGGCTCTCGCTGGCACCGAGGGAGAGGACGTGCAAAGGGTGAGAGGGCAGACTCCACCTTTGTATCCTATCTGTACACCTATAGCACATGGCTAAGAAATGCGGAGTATATATGCCTCTCTGTGATGTGATGTGAAGCAGGCTTTGTAGATTCATCCAGCTGACCTTGCAGCCTTTGACCACAGGGATGTGGGTGGGGTGGGTGTCCTCTTTCTTACTTCCACCATCATGAACTACTTTGTAAACATCAGTGTTCAATGAAATATGGTCTGTCGGCCGTTGCTGTACTGCTGTCTGTGAGGTATGTTGAACCTAAAGATAGGGAGCAAAGTGTAAACACACAAAGTCACTTTTCACAGGAGAAATGATTTGGTGCAGAGGTGACTTTGTGTCCAGGACTATATTTTACATTGTTCGAACTTTGGGCTATTTTTGGAATGTTATCTTCATGGTTCTCTAAATAATAAGGACTATCTATCTATCTATCTATCTATCTATCTATCTATCTATCTATCTATCTATCTATCTATCAGGATGTGTTCAGGATCTATCTATCTATCTATCTATCTATCTATCTATCTATCTATCTATCTATCTATCTATCTATCTATCTACCTATCTATCTATCTATCTATCTAAGTATCTATCTATCTATCTATCTATCTATCTATCTATCTATCTATCTATCTATCTATCAGGATGTGTTCAGGATCTATCTATCTATCTATCTATCTATCTATCTATCTATCTATCTATCTATCTATCTATCTATCTATCAGGATGTGTTCAGGATCTATCTATCTATCTATCTATCTATCTATCTATCTATCTATCTATCTATCTATCTATCTATCTATCTATCTATCTATCTATCTATCTATCTACCTATCTATCTATCTATCTATCTATCTATCTGGATCTGTTCAGGATCTATCTATCTATCTATCTATCTATCTATCTATCTATCTATCTATCAGGATCTGTTCAGGATCTATCTATCTATCTATCTATCTATCTATCTATCTATCTATCTATCTATCAGGATCTGTTCTAGCTATCTATCTATCTATCTATCTATCTATCTATCTATCTATCTATCTATCTATCAGGATCTGTTCAGTATCTATCTATCTATCTATCTATCTATCTGTCTATCTATCTATCTATCTATCTATCTATCTATCTACCTATCTACCTATCTATCTATCTATCTATCTATCTACCTATCTATCTATCTATCTATCTATCTATCTATCTATCTATCTATCTATCTATCTATCTACCTATCTATCTATCTATCTATCTATCTATCTATCTATCTATCTATCTGTCTATCAGGATGTGTTCAGGATCTATCTGTCATCCGTACAGTATTTTTGTTCAAAGTGAGCCACCAAAGTCATGTATGTGACTGTCAGGCCCGTGCGATAGTCTCTCCGGAAGGAATGATTTAATGGAAATGTCAAGAGCAGCAGTCGCTCCAAGCAAAGGCTGAACCCTCTGACACATTGTGAGCCACTTACCTCCGTGGGATGGGAGACTTGTTGTCATTCAGGTCCGGTCCTGACCAAAATCTCCTCTTTATCAGAACGGAAATGGCATTGTAACTTTTTAATGGGATTACAGGTCATCCGTTGCATATTAATTTGCTACAAATCAATGCAGCTGTGCATTTTTTCGTGACCATTTTACCACATAACTTAAGTCATGTTCTGAAGAAAAAGAAACGCAAGGGCCTGCGGAAACTGCACAATTGGGTTTAAGGAAGGAAGGATGATGGATGGAAAGAAGGAAGGAAGGAAAGAAGGATGGATAATGGATGGATAGAAAGAAGGAAGGAAGAATGTATGTATGTATGGATAGATGGGTGGAAGGAAGGAAGAGAGGAAGGAAGGATGATAATGGATGGATAGAAAGAAGGAAGGAAGAATGTGTGTATGTATGGATAGATGGATGGAAGGAAGGAAGGGAGGAAGGAAGGAAGGAAAAAAGGAAGCATGAATTGATGAATGGATGGATGATGATAGATGGATGGAAGGAAGGAAGGGATGAAGAAAGGAAGAATGGAAGGATGGATTATGGGTGGAAAAATGTATGGAAGGAAGGATTATACAAGTCAATTTACAACCAGCAGATTTGCCTTGCGAGTTCTCATTCACACTATTAGAAGGCACTAATTGTTTTAATTCTTAATGAATCATATCACACTTAATTCGACATGCACGGGAGCATGGGGGTTGTGATTAAGTTGCCCATAACTCACAATGGGGCTGAGGAGCTTTTCTGGGCGCGCGGAAAACGCATGTGGCTGGACGTGATGAAACAGCCCAGTAAATCAGCAGAACACCAAGTCTATTTTAAGAGAAGTAAAAGTCATAGGAGCGTTTCAGAGGCGTCTGCTTCTATCCCCGACTCCGCGCCTCTGTTGCGACTCGTTAAGCCATTTACAAACAAAGAAAGAAACGCCGCCTACCGCCTCTGTTTCTTCGATGGTGCATAATCATGTTGCACCCCCCTCAAAAAAAAAAGAAAAAATGAATTGAGAATATGTGCAACAAATAACTCAGTAGTTTTGAAATCTTTTTTACACCGACATGGGATATGATAGAGCCAATTACTGTGATGACCTTCACTCGAGGCGCGGTTGATCTTTAATCTCCATGAGTTGGCATTACACCAGAATTAAAATGCGCGTTCAAAGCGACCCGTCACCGCAGTTGTTTGCTGTGCTGCTTGGCACCCTGTATTGGAGAGGGTGACATCTGTGACTCCTCGCCAAGGGAGCCCAGTGAGGCGCACCTACCTATAGGCTACTGTAGTTATTCTTTGAGCTCTGCCTTCTAAATTCACCATATATTTACACCAACCCTCGGACCCAAGGAGTTTTTTTTTCTTTTTTTCTTTGCATTTACGCGCAATTCTCCACAATTCTAGACGGAAGGTAAGCGGCTTTTCGGTTTCTTTGGGGTTTCAGAGTAGGAGGAAAGGTCGATTACTAAGCAGTGTGGTAGTAGTAATATAGGTAAACTGTCACCTCCAGTCGGTGATCACAACAAGGCAAACAACCTCCAATATAAACAAAAAAATATTAAATGTTCAGCTTTTTCTAGAGCATATCCTCATATAACTTACAGAGAAACTATGCCATGAAGATTTATCTCCGCTCAAAATGTGGGTAAACTCTACTGGGTTTGCTCTGCACTCATCCTTGGACCCAAGTGCTTTTCGTGCCTCGTGAAATGTGATTGGAAAAAAAATAATTTACTCACAAAATAGCTGAAGTGCATGGCATCAACAAAACTTAGGCGATGTGCTGCTCTATGATGGGCTGACAGTTATTGTCCAATGTCGCATGCTACATATTATTGTCTAGTGTGGTATTGTCGAAATCAAACGAAGCAGAGAATTCTACAACAATAATCAATATGCCCTCCAGTTTACATTATTAGGCTGTTTTTTGCTCTCGCAGTTGTTTCTGAATGATATGAAAGCTGCCGTAAAACGAGATGCAGCCTTAAACAGATTTTAAATTGACTGAGAATATTCCAATTTGTATCCCTTCACTGCAAAATAGTCTTAACAAGTGATGAATTGGCATTTCTTCAATCCATCAAAACTGTTTAGAGAATGATCTTGAAACAAGTGAGAATATGTCAAAGTATGTCGGACCACTGCAAGATAAAGTCACTCGATTCAGGAAAGTTATTGACACAAATTTATTTGCAATGGAAATAAATGAAATCATCTTATCCCCAGTGGTAGTCCTTGATACCAAATGACTTGTTAAGATGGATTATGTTTTTTCAGTGTTGCTAGAATTCAACGTGCCGCGTAAAACAGTGGTTGAAGTCTTGTGAGTTGAAGCAACCCAGTCGCTATTATCTCTAGGACCCGGCGGAGCGCTCATATGTGACTGGACGTAGGGGCTCCATTCGAGGAAGATTGCTTATCTCTCTGTCCTCTCCCGTTCACAACCCGGCTGGCTTTGAGAAATACAGCTATCCAAACGACCCCAACGGCCCAAAAGAGTTGCTTTTGGTACACCGGGTTGGGTTGCATGAAACTGGACAATACGTGTTGATGGACTTAAGTGTACTGCTCCCACTGTGGACTCCTTATAGGGCAAGTTGAAGTATCCGCCGTGCGCCATTCCGAATAATACTGCGCCAGGAGCAGCGCTGCGTAAAATGAAACAACCTGTCTGGACACCCGTAGACACTCGGAGGCGTTTGTGAGCGTGAACGGAAAAGGGTCTGCGTGTGAACGCGTGTGAACGCAGTTCGGAAGGACAGGGTGGTTAAGCGAGACTTAAAAGTTGAAAAGAAAGTTGGGACGCAGAGAAAACGCGGCGGTGTGCACCTGAATGCGCGCAGTGCGCCGAGCCGTCCCTACTACCGTGTCATCTAATGCGAAATTTGAAGAAACTGTAGTCGACAGGAGAACAGATCCAACGCATATGAAAATCTGACTGTAACTACTCTTGGCTGTAAAGAACTTGTTGAATGGTCACCTCGTTTCAGGAGCGCATTTAAAAGTGTGAGTATTCTGGTGTTTTGACCATTGATGCTACATTTTTCATTTTGCTTGGAGCCACATAGGTGGTGGTGACAATTACGGCTAAATGCCCGTAACAGTGTAATTGCAGTGAGCTGTTTAATGGGAGGATCATGAACAGTCATCGGATTTTAAGTAGGCTAAATAAATCGGGAATAGACGGCTCATATGTAAGAGTGCAAATTCCAGTTTTTATACAACATTTTGCGATTCTTCCTCTTTGAGGAGTTTTTTTTATGTTGAGGATGCTTTCATTTGTTCTCCAAGAGACAGCCTCGATGTTAACCAGGAGTTACTTCGTTAAATGAATCCAATGCTGTTCTTTTTTTCTTTTCTTTTTTTTTTTTACACGTATAGTAATTTCCACAAATCGAGTAGTAAATGAAATAATGCAGTCCGGTTGACCTGTTGCGCAGCAGGTCACTAAAGTCAGATTAAGGTGTGCCTCGCCTCTGCGCAAAATCTGACCCATAACAAAACATAACATAACAGTTATGATATTGATTGAAAGACTTCTGTCGAATAACCACGTTATTGAAGCTCATGTGAAATGTGTGCTTGTTGAATCTTAGGTGCATGGCCAGGCAAATCTGAAGCTATGGGACTTTTGATTCAGGTCAAAAGGAGTCACTGCCATTTGTCTTTGATTGCATGTATGTTACAGGTCCTGCATTTTGCAACGTGTTCCACTTTTCTGCATGCTAGCCTTTCAAGAAAATAACTTTAAATAATTCATGGCAGCAGCTCTCATATATGACAGCGGTATAGGCTGGCTGGCTGGCTGGCTGGCTGGCTGGCTGGCTGGTTGGCCGGCTGGCTAGCTGGCTAGCTGGCTGGGATCCACACTCACATCCTCATCACATCCACCACATTCTGTCAAAATGCTTTTTCCAAGTAAACACAACCAATCTTTGTGGCAGATAGAAAGTGATACAATGTGATTCCCAAGATGACCCCAAGTTAAATGTTCAGCCCCTGGACATTAATTGCATGTCTTATGTGCTCACACATCCACTGCAGAGCGGTTCCTATTGAGAAACAGGGGGATGCAGAGAGAGAGAGAGACAGAGAGAGAGAGAGAGAGAGACGGGTTGAGACAGAGAGAGAGAGAGAGACACACAGCAAGAAAGAGAGAGATTGTGAGAAAGAGAGAAAGAGAGAGACAGAGACAAAGAAACTAAGAGAGAGGTGGAGACTGACTGAGAGAGAGAAAGAGAGAGGGAGACAGAGAGAGAGAGAGAGAGAGAGAGAGAATCAAATAGACAATGTGCCAGCCCAGACATGTTTGTGCTTGCCAGTCGCTCCCACTGTGACTCATATGGAAGTGTTGGTTTTTGGCCAGAATGAACATTGGAGGCATTAACAGGTTTATTGTTGTAGTCATCAGCCAGCCACAAAGCATCAGTCTGCTCAAATTGGCTATGGATTGTGAATTATTGGTTGGAAGTCAGCAGAATCAATAAACACAGCAAGGCGGCGGCATATGTACATCTGAAATCCTGACCAGGTGCTCGATACAAAAGGCGCAACAACAAAATGTAGTAAGTAAAGTAAATGTTGCAGAATAAAGTCACTGAGGGAGCATCAATCCAGTGCGCCCCGTATCTTTTCTTTTGTCGATAAATCGATAAACATGTCATCTCGCAATCTGTGATTTGGTTGTTTGAGGATACAGGCCGTGCTCTCGGAAATCAATCTGACCGGAGCAGGGCCAGATCTGGTGTGTGCTGCATTTCAGCACCACGGACAGCTCCCTGTCTACATTGCCCCGGTGCTCCGAGTCCTGCATAGCAGCAGCTGAGAGGCAATCAGAGAGCAACACTCTGAGAGAAGGACAGAGACAGACAGAGAGACACAGAGAGAGAGAAACCAGGCTTTAGCGGGATTGCTGTAAAATGAATGGAATACGTCCGTGGCGGTTTTTTAAGAGTCTAGCCGGGAGTTTGTAACCAATATAAGCCACGGGGCACGGCTGCCTGCTGACTTTTGAAACACTCTGCCATGCTTGAGCGGCCCAGGGGATGGAATGCAAGCGGACACAAGGGGGTGTTTCAGAGGCTTCAAAAACAGGCGAAGCAAGAGAGGGAGGGAGAGAGAGAGAGAGGGAGAGGGAGAGAGAGAGAGGGAGAGAGAGAGCGGGGCAGGCAGTTGCCCTAAGCTCTGAGCTCTCTCTCTCTGTACATATGGAGAGCTGGTCAAATATTGATGACTTTTAATATAGAATCTGACCCTCATTTTCCTCAAATTGTGACATTCCAGATTTTCCCCTGGTGTGTTGAGGGGCACTGAGTATGAGGTATAGACGCTCACACCATTCGGGATTATTATTTGACGCAATTATTATTGATTGCAATTAAAGATTTGTATAATTGTACGATTTTGATGAGAGAGAGAGAGAGAGAGAGAGAGAGAGAGACTACTGTAAGACAACTACAGTATTATCTTACAGTAGATGCCCTTTTCGGTGTTTGAAAATAAGAGCAGGTGGATTGGCTTCCTAAATGGTGTCAGAACATTCATTGTGTGCAGAAATAATATCCTCGGCACAACAGAGATTTGAAACCTATTGCGTTTATGTCTCTTGTTCCTTTCGCCGGCTCGCGCGGTCACCTCAGCCCTCCTCCTGACGTTGAATCGTATCTACCCAGAGTTCACGGAGCTATTATGACGCCTTTCTTTCATCTGTCATCTAGCTTTCATTAGTCCTCGTGTCCATGAATTAAAAGGCAATATTCCCGTGGTCAGCTCCACTCACCGTTGCTTATTAGCTTTGACCGTTCCCTATTAAATAAAAATAAGATAAGCAACCTCAGACTGCTTTTATAATGAAAGTCAACCACCTCATGATGAATGGGAGTTTTATCTAAATGGTGTGTGTGTTTGGGAGGTAATAGGGGTCCATCCCATGACGCACCCGTGACCAGAGACTGACATTTATATTTATGAAATTTGATACACGCCTCCCTATGAAAGAAATGACTTATTCATCACTCAGAGTTCCAGCCCGGTTATCAAACTTGTAATTGGCCTCTTCTTAGGCGTCTGCTTGATTGACACGAGCACATTTAAAAAGTCAAATTCTTTTTTTTCCCCTTACATTTTTTTACACTCTCTCATTTCTCCCCTTCTCCCACCAGAGGTCTGTCAAATCAAGCCTGCCATCCCATACCTCCTAACATGGCTCATTCTGAAGGGTCTGGCGGCTCTGAATTGCAATGCAGATAATCTATCCGGCGTAGATGAACAGCTTCTTTCATTACAGTTGGAGATGTGTTCAACGCCTTTCACAGCCTCTGGGTCATTTTGGAAAAGAGAGTGTTTTGTAAAAGTGGTAGTAGCCTGAGGTGTGGTTAAAAAACATTCAAATACCACAATTTTCAGTTGACGTCTGGTTAAAATATTGAATCCTAATGCCCCCAAATGTTGACAAGGAGCACAGACACAATCACACACACCAAATATCTCAAAGTTTGTGATCTGTTTGTTGTCCTTTATTTTTTGTATCTGTATTCATGTCCTTTCATGTGACAAACACGTTTCTTAAGTGTGCTTTATGAACAAATTTGACTTGACTTGATGAGCACAACACCACAGGTAGTTCTCCCTTTTAAACAGACTGTCCAGACTGTCCAGACTGTCAACACCTCGGCCAACTTGAGACTTCTTACTTAACTGTCAGTCAGTCACTGGGGGGTTGGTTGCAGCCTAAAGGTTAGAGAATAAGGCTGTCGACCACAACGTCACTGGTTCAAATGCCTCTAGTAAAAACTGGGCAGGGAACATGAATGAGTAACATTCACTTTTCCCTCAACCACTACTGTTGAGGTGCCATTGAGTAAGGACTTTAACCTCCAACTCCTCTAGTAGAGTTGCTTTGTGGTCAGCAGTAGATCACTGTGGGTACTGGGCAGCTCCCTGGTCTGAATCTGTGTTATTATGAATGTGAAGCAAGGCGTTGTGAAACTACCAGGCCATAAAACTCAAATGTTACATTAAAATTAAAGTGCAGTATTGTGGATAAATCTCTAGTAGAGGCGTAGCTACTCCCTTGGAACATAAACACATCGCCTGTTGTGAAGGCAGAACCCCAGGCCGTCGAGTACACCGGCAGTCAACAGTAGCTTAACTCCTGTTTACATTGTCATTACTCTGTTGGAGGCAGGTGTGTATAGTTGCCCCATTTTATTTTTCCCTGCCACCGTGCGGATTTCTACCTGAGACGTTGAGATTGTGAGGGTCTCCACTGACTGCTGCCAGACGCCATTATCTGACGAGTTTTGCCATCTGACTGATGGCTTGTGATAGCTCTGAGAGTCCTGCAATCCCTCAAATAGACCGTTTCTGTCTCCCAATTTTACTCCAATGTTTCCCGAGCGCCTCAGAAAGGCGTTGGTTAAAAACACAACTTTAGATTCCGCCATAAAGAAGCGACTGTCTGAAAAAGCAATAACTTAAATGAATGGACTTGACACATGGAAATAGGGCTTTTTGTATGAAAATCAAATGGAGATAAGGCTTTGCATTTGTTTTTAGCGAGGTTATTATCGAAGGGTAGCTAGAAACGGTGGAATAAGGCTAAAGACTCAACTCGCTTTGTGTGTGTGTGTGTGGTAATTGGCAGACTGTGGCAGAGATAGTATCTGACTATTTATCGACCTAAATTTCTTGAACCTTTGAACCTTTGTCAATTTTTTTTTTTATATATTGACAAAGCATTTCAAATGTGTCTGTGTGTCTTTGCATGTGTATGTGTGTGTGTGTGTACATGTGTGTGTGGTAATAGCCAGGCTGTGTGGCAAAATTGTAATCTTAGTACTTAAACATTGAAATGCCCCTAAACCTCGTTGAACCTGAATGCAGCGTTTCACATGTGTGTCTGTTTGTGTGCATGTCTGATCTGCGGTATTGACCAAAACTATCTTTTCCTCCTGTCCCGTAGGATGCCGCCCCCGTGACGAAAACCATGATTGACAGAATATCGAGCGAAGACATCTGACCGCCACTGACGTGTGAGGAGCGTGAGTGTCGCTACCTCCCCCTTCACATCACATCTGACCGCTTGCTGACCTTTTCATCAACACTCAACACTTCTGAAGAAGCTCGCTTGTCGACGCGCCTCATCAGCCAGGCAGAAGTGGCAGCAGTCGAAGCTGAAACTGAGTCGCAGGAAAATAAATAAATCAGGGGCGTTAACAGTAGCCCGAAGCTGCTAACACATAACTAGCAAGATGCTGCCACAGTTCCCAAATGCTCCATTGCACCTTTTGAAGCAGCATTTAATTTAGACAATTCTCGGCTGTATTGTCATTTTCGTGACTGAGCAGCAGCTGTAAGGACAAAAAAACCAACAACATTTAGACACAGCAGGCACACAAAAGGAGAGCAGTGATGCTTTGGCCTGTATTGTTCACTCTACATGCTGCGTGTACCAGCGTGGCGCATGGCATGCAACACTACCCGGCAGCTTGGGGACACTATGACGTATGTAAGTCCCAGATCTACACAGAGGAGGGCCTGGCGTGGGACTACATGGCCTGCCAACCGGAAGCCACCGATATGACAAAGTACCTGCGAGTGGCCCTCGACCCCCCGAACATCACATGTGGAGACCCGCCAGAAACGTACTGCGCTTTGGTGAGTCGCAACCTCGACTGTCCCCTGATGGAGACGAATGAGGCTGTAGGCGGGATTGCACAACATACTGGGTCAGGGATAGAGTGCGGTGTGTGCAAGGCAACGTGCCGCTGCTGCTGCAGAGATTAATGGACGCATAGACCCGGTGTGTGGAAGTGTTAGGAGACATTCACTCACATACAGTCATGTGTTCACGCAGCAGCACACACACACACATAAGAGTATACACACCAAACTGGGAGAAACATTCAGAAAAACAGGCAAGCAAAGAAACACACATACACAGATGAGGTCACACAAGCACATGCACACGTTCACCCACACACACACACACACTCATATACACACACGAGCACATACACAAATCTGTTCACACACAGATCACACAGGAAAGATCACTGTTAGAGTGACAGGGTAATTGCACTGGTGCGGTTTTTATGCAGTGCATGCTCGGCACGGTGTTCAGCGTCGTGTTTCATTGGCCCATATCAACCATTATCAACAGTTCAACAACCTCCAGGTTGCATTTGTTTGGAATCACACTCAAAGGAAGTAGCGAGAACCCAAAGGCTCTTTTATGGTGCTTCATTAGAAGTTGTGTGTGTGAGTCCACTGAGAGCGGTGGGTAAATATTTACCAATTAAAATGGGCATCTTTAAAAGGAGGGTTTTCATCCTCCTGGCTCCAGATGGCATTTAGACATTTAATGCCACTGTAGGATGAAAAAGGAGCCCATCTCCAGTTGTGTGTGACATTCTGTAAAACATTATATCAAAACAAACTGTAAAAGGTTCATCGGCTCAGCAGATAATCCTGAATATCCAAGAACACAACACGGGGAGTATAAACAGCAAAATAAGAGCGTCAAAGAGAGTGACAGTGGTGAACTAGTATTTGGTTTACAACTGTGAGGACCTTGATATGTCTAATACCTATTTTGACACCTTTATTGGTTAGATATACTGTATATGATTGGTTCCTATGGAATGATGCAGGGGTGATGCGGTCATGGTTTGTGGTAGACTCGTCTCGTCCCAAGTCATCTCCATGTTTACCTTTTTGTTTTTTTGTATTTGTCATTTGCTATACAGTATATTGCGTATATATTGGTATTTTTTATGATTTTTCACTTATTTCATACTGAATATTGATATATTTCTGGTATATTTTATATTGTACATACTGTATTTTATATATTTTATACAGTATACAGTATTTTGCTCACAGTCATAATGCCTTTAATTCATATTTTTCATACTTTTCATTCTTACATTTCTACTTAATAACATTAAACATGATCAAAACCCCCATTTGCTATATTCTTGTACACATTTTGACTTCCTTTGCTGTATCGTATTACTACTTTGCAGCTGCAGCAACCCAATTTGACCATTTTTAAATAAACCTTGCAATCCAATATAGTGAGGTTACAATGTCCAGGTTCCTCATTCCTCTAACCACCCCGTTTCACTACTTCAAAGGGTCTACATGCAATACAACAGACTGCCCTGCGGCCATCGACATAACATTGCAGCACAACCCATTCAACAAATACAACACTCACTCTAGAAAGGAAGGGTACATCCTATAGTGGCCAGAATGGAGAATAGAATCAGAGCTTAGAATCACTTCAATCAGCAAATACAGTAATTGCACAGAGTTTTATTGATTTATTTTTCCACTCTTGTGCCGTCACCTCGGGTCGGGAAGGTACAATACTAAAAATGTACGCACTCATTGCACTGTATGGCGCTCTGGCTAATAACTTTTCAAATGTCCCCGTATCTGACCCCAGACCTGCCCTTTCATCACATCTGTGACGTGTTTTCGGTCATCATTTGTCCAGATGATCAAGCACACAGGCTCTTCCGTCGCTGTCTTAAAGGACCGTTGTCCGTTTCATCTGTTTACACTCTCAGCTGGCTCCCAGGCAGACTGACACCGGTGACCTTATCCACCGGTGCTTCCTGAGAGCCAGTCGGGGATGAGGGGCGCATGCAGATGAGCTCTTTGAGCCAATCACTGCAGTTCCCTGCAGTTGTGAGCCCGGCCTAATCAGTTTCCCCTGGAGTTGGTTAGCCTCATGGCGGATGGTCGAGGAATCCTCAATGGCTCGTCCTCCGCACTACGCCCCGTGCTTTTGATTCCCATCTCTGTCGCTCAAGGCCTCTTTTTTTGTCCACGCTAAGCTCTGCAGAGTGTAGTCGTGACCGAGGCTCTGTTCCTGGAAAAAAAAAAAAGGGTATTTGTCGTTCAACAGAGTGGATCTTCCAGCTTGATATCTGAAGTTTATTTAAGGGTGAGATGGTACAGTTGGCCTTTTCTCATATTCAGTGCAGAACGGGTCTCTCTCGGGTTGGTTTGGACGAGCAAAAGAGGAGCCCGGGATAAATAGTGTCTAGGACAGGTGTTCTGCATCAGGGAGTTAGCCCTGTTTTTATTTTTAGCTACAGAGCTTCAGGGGCTCTTTCAAATGTGTTGGTATTAAGCCTTTTCTCCTGTGGTGCGCCGTAGCACTGTCAGTCATCATCATTCAACATTGGTTTAAGGTCTTTTTTCTGCTGTATAACCAGTGAAAAGCCAAGTTGAATTTCAGGTTTCGTTTCATTTCATTTCGGAATACGTATCATTCAAGACCACAGTCATGTCCTACGAGGTTGGGGGCATTGACATATTGCTTTGCTTCTATTACTTTTCTTCTTTGCAGATTTTTTAGTCACGCTTCCTGTTGTAATTAATGGAAGTGAAGAGATTTTTAATATTCAGCATTTTTCACAGATTAATACAAATTATCCCATTAGAAGCATATGAATGGTGCATGGGCGAGACAATTATTACGCTATTGCACCACATGCGCCTAATGAACAATGGTTGTTAATGCAGAAGAATGCGTGCTAAAAGGCACCTGCCCCTAAAACCCTCCATAATAGTGTGTTTTTTAATTACTCTTCTCCCTCTCTCTAGAATTTGGCTTTGCTTGATTTAATGGCAATTCACGTAAGCGGCAGGCCTTTTCACGGACTTTAATGAGATAGGAGGTTTCATTTTCATGCATTTCATTTTCTTCTCTTCCAGAATTAAACCTCATCATGTGTAGCTGTGAGTAAGAGGGGGTGAACATAGCCAGCGAGCATAAACAAGCGTTGAGTGGACATCTGCCACCACATCTTAAACTTTCAACTCTCTGAAAATGCTGAGTAAAATAAATCTATTGTGTTACACAGAGTACACTGCCAACCACGTCCAATGACAATGCCATGGTGGAGTAGTGTTTGGAGTACTCCCTTACTGATTAGAGAAACAAGCAGGGGTGTAAAAAGTACCCAGAAATTAAAGTATGGGTACAAATTCGTACTCAATTACAAGTCAAAATATCTAGCTAAAAATACACTTGAGTAAAAGTCAAAACGTTTCTACTTTTAAATGTACTCAAGTATTAAAAAGTAAAAAGTAAACTTTTTTTTATTATTGCAATGGGTAGACAATGCTGAAATTAAATAACAGAGGACACTTTTTGCATTAAAATTACTTTAATGAACTTTTCCATCGAATTTGAAAAAACATGTCGTTAAACTAACATGGACAGCATTCACATCACAGCGTCCGGTTCTACAGTTGGCCAAAGCCTTGAAAAAAAGTAATGCATAGTTTTTTATACTTGGTTTCAATATCGCACATCCTAAGGTTTTTGTCAAAGAGCATTTCTAAATCGGCTCTATGGTTACTGAAAAAGTCCTCTGGAAGCTTCTTAGCATTTTGTAGCAATGCTAGTGGAAACGAATGGGTTCAGCTAGCCAGTATTTACCAAACCAGATACTGGCTAGCTGAACCCATTCGCCATGGGTGCCGACCGTTTTGTCCTCATCACTTGTAACGTTAGTGTCCATCATCTGTAGCAAAGATACCCAAAGATCCCCAAGGACCAATCAGCATGGGTATGGGCGGGCTCATTTTCCATTGATAGGGATCTGATTGGCTGTTTTAAATGAAGTATGGCCGCAGGGTTAATAGTTTGGACAATGAAAAAATAATACTAATTTAAAGTTTCTAAAGTTCGTTGGACCTGTGAGATTTGTAACTTTGAACTTTGAAGTACTCCGTACTTTGAAGGTCTGAATTTCAAATGTAAGGAGTAAAAAGTACCTTTTTTTTCTCAAAAATGTAATTGACTAAGAATAAAAGTATACAAACTTAATAATACTCGAGTAAAGTACAAATCCCCCAAAATAGTACTTAAGTACAATTTCTCAAGTACTTTACACCCCTGGAAACAAGTTTTGTGACTTACTGGTTGAGGGGTTAGGGGTTTTGAATTAGGTGGTAGTGCCACATGCTTACTGTATCTGTACAGTGTCTTTAGCCTTGTATCCATCATCATCTATGTCACACTGGCAGTTCTATAAGCATGTGTGAGACTGGTGCAGTAATGGTGCTTATTCTAGCTACTCTGAGTTTAACTTGGTCGATTGTAATTCCTCTGAACTTTATACTGCTCTCTCAGTGTGGATGAAAGGACTTGCTTCTGCCAGTTCACCACACGGCCCCCGTGGAGGCTTAGGAAGGGAAGACAAGGCAAGAGCTCCCACTAAGCTGCTTGGAGACTGCCGTACTATTGACAGTCATTGCCACAGACTTATCTTTGCTGGAAATGATGGGAGTCATTGTCAATTTTGAATCACTGTCTTACATGCCCACAAGAACTGACGTCATAGACTATAGAAAGTCAAATCCATCATAGAAAGCACCATTTTCCGTCCGGTATAGAAAGTGACCTTTTCTACATTGGCTTTGAGGTCACGGACAGGAACAGTGAATCTGCAGCTAGGCTAGTGCCTGGACTCGATCAGAAGATGAGAATTACACAGCTAACTCTCATTGTGTTATCTCTGCACTGGGCCTATGTAGGTGTTTCTTTTCCTATTCAGAAAATGAACTTTGGATGCTGAAATGACCGGGCAGTTCAGAAGTCATACTAGGAAACCGTGATTGCCCCTCTTTGATCCCCATGCCCTCCCTCCTTTGGTGAAATTCACTCATCCATACATTTGTTTGGAGACAGGGAACAGTTGGAGCGTTTAGCGTCCCCCATCACCCCGGTGCCCTTGACTTTGTTCTGAACTGGCCCTGCCCAGCACATCATCGCCGCACCACTGCGCACCAAGACACCGAGATGACACGCAACATGTCCCCAGACTCCAGGAGAGGGGGGGAGTCATCATTTATTCTCTCACTCAGCTGCCACTTCTTTTGTTTCCCGGCTTTTTAATTTCCTCGTCCCTTGTTTTCTGTCAACTGATGATGCATAATATCCATGCCTTGTTTGAACATGTGGAGGTTCGATGCTCCTGCGTGAGGCGGGCGCTTGACAGATAAAGACATGGCTGGCATTATTCCCTGGGATCCATGACAGGTTAATTCTTAGAGGGTTGTAAATACAAAGACAGATGAATTATGCATGCAGATATAGAAGACAGCGATAGGCTTTGTGGCGAGACCAGGCAGAGTCTTCCTGGACAGATTAACATTTGAATGCATGTTTGTCGTCTGAAATGAATTCCATACGACGATGCGCAGAAGTGCCTCGTCCTCAACGAGAGCAGACACAATAATTGAAAAGCCGGTTTGGAATATTTTCACACACATGCAGGGTTATTGCACACCTGAACACTGCAATGTAAACTCATATGTTGATAATTACAGTTTTCCTATTGTGTGCTGGTAAACTCAAATGACTTGATGAGTATGATTAGGACGACCTGTCACCAGTGCAGGAATCCTCTCAAATATCCACTGTAATACTGAAAACAGCAAAGTGTTGAAAACAGTGAACGTTCTGTGACAATAATGGTCCATTAACTGTATTTTATTTTATTTTATTATTCTGAATTCTACCTTTGCTGATATGGAATAGAGAACGACAGACTACCGCGTTTGTTTGTTTGTGATGGAGAGAAATTGTGACATGCATTTTTCTGTGTCATTTGAACAGAAATCTATCTACCATACAAATGTCCCGATATCTAATCTATGAAGAAATGATGGGAAACAAAGCTCTGTCATTATTATGATAATTGCAAGTTGGAAGCGTCTGTTGGCAGCAAGAGCTAACTGAAAATGTTGAACTTCAGTCTAGCTTTCTCTGGAGGGCGTGCTCGCTCGCTGCTCTTCATTTCACTCTTAAATTGAATTTGAAGAATTTCATCTATAGCGTTTACATACAGATCTTGCAGTGTAGCTTTACATGTTAAAATGAACAAATTGGAGGTAAATGAACCCCATCCCTACTCCTTAACTCATTTAATAGAGTTCAAATTCTACATCAATACACTTTTACAGGCGATATAAAAGCCTCTTGGTTCTCTTTAGGCAGGGTGATGAAAATGAATCACTGGTCTGTACTAGAAGACTTCACACCCAAATTGCAGCAAATGCGATGGCATTTGCCGTGACTCAAAGGAAACCCTCTTACCTCATTATATGACTCAGCTCACATTCTGTAGTTCAGCTACATCGAACACATTTGCTGCATTCTCACATGCCAACGCATTTTTGCTGCTTGCCAAGCAATGAGAGAATACGAGCATGAATGTTTCACTGGTGACCCACTGTGTTTGTCTTGCACCTTAATGCACAGGGTACAATTTGTTATGTCCCTCTGTGTGTGGCTGTCAATCCCAGTGCGACAGTTGTTAGAGTTAGAGCAATGATTCAGAGTTCTGCCAAAGCTGGTTTAAATAACACTGTGTTTGCCCAGTAATGGTGTAGTGGTTAAGTCTCTGGAAGCACATGGGGGCCCCTGCTCGGCCGAGACGGAGCCTCTGAGGGCCCTCTCTCCGGTACCCCCTCCTACTCCTACTCCTCCGTGTCCATCTGCGCTGTCCTACAATTTGAATGAAGAAAAGATAGGGGAAATGGGCTGCCCATGCTGTAATTTCCAAAATACAAGGAATCCCATCTTCATGGATTTAAATTGTATTCCTCCAGTCTCACGGCCTGCAGTGCTTGTAGACCCATTCAGGATCCATTCATATTTGACAAGCTAAACAGGATTTTTCATAAAAGATACAGTAATTGAATTACGCGAAAGCAATTTGGCAGGCTAGCTCAGTGTTGCCGCCCAAAAACTCAATGAAGGACTTTCCATCCCCTAGCCGCTGTCTATAATTCTGTCCAGGCTGGGGAGTTTCAAGCAATCAAGCTCTGCTCTCATGGGAGAGCAGTTTGAAAGCCTCAACCGCAAAAGTCTGTGTCAGCGGGAATACAACTCTATAACAGAGCGGCAGCCAATTTTAAGAAATCTCCATTCACACATTTATCCAGCACCTTTCCCACATTAACACTGCAGATAATACTTTCTTGAATGTTATACGACCCAATGTCGCTGAAACAGCTGATTACCAGACCATTCCTTGTACTGGAACTTCTGAGACTAAAAAGACAGCAAAACCTGATTTTTCCAAACAAATCCTTTTGGGTTTGGGTTTGGAAATATTGGTAATTGGCAATTAGATTTTTAAAAAATCTCATGCCTGGTAACCCCCGTTCGACCACGACCTCAGATTAGACGAGAAAACCTGCTGAATTTAGGAATATAACTAAGCGGAGGAAAATAAACTAACCAGGATTCCCTCAGCAGCGTTGAGTGAAGAGGGAAGAGCCCAGCGCCGAATAAATGTGAATGTGGATTTTGGCACATACACAAAAATATAGTGCCAAAATGATTTTTGTGTGTTTTGAGATGCACACGTGCATGCATGTCCACAAATGTATATTCAAGACTCACAAGACAGGATTTGTACTTTTGAGATGCGTGCACAAATTGCTTTTTCAAATTTGTGACTGAAAAAGTTTTTGCTGTGCACAAAACCTGATTCACATTTGTGACTCTCTAAAAACACATGTACATTGTTTTGGCATCAAATCCACTCCATACCCAGCATCATGTTGTCAGGCCAAACTGATCTCTGGAGAAAGAGGAAGAGACTGTGGTGAAAGAGAGCGAGAGAGAGAGAGAGAGAGAGAGAGAGAGAGAGGAAGTAGAGAGGGAAGAATGGTCCTTTCCAAAAGTGGCTGGTGTGATTTTATCATGCTCAGTGAAAGGGTGACATTTCAGTAATGCTTTATTCCTGACTTTGGCATTTCAAATTAATAAAAGCCTCTAATAACTATGCAGATTGAAAAGATGGAGGATGGGTTGACACACCGAGAGCTAACACACTGACGAACAATGCAACTTTTCCCTCTCTCTCTCTCCTCTCTCTCTCTGTCTCTCTCTTTCATCCCATTTTCTATCAATTTCCCAGCGATGACCCCTGCATCTCATTGAAAATGGCTAAACACCAAGCCTGTGTCCTCTGATTGTCTTCTCAATGAGAATGCACTCAGAATACCCCAGTGGCAGACTTTAACCTGCTCAGATGAAACTAGCCAAAACCCAAAATCTACTTCATGTAATGATCTTTTTGTTTTTTTAACCCATTAGTATATTTTCAGCGTGGTTAACAGCCGGATGAATCCATATTCAGGCTGTTTTGCTACCTAATCTGAGAGACACAGTTGATTGTTTAAGAAGTTCCCGTCGGAGGTTGGTGGTGTGAAGATGTGACACACCCGACGTGTACTGCTTGGCATTAGCACCGCGACTCTCTGAAGGCTATCACCCGGCATAGGGCCCTTTCAAAGTACTCCCCCTCTTCCTGCCACAATTTGCTCCCATGTTGTAATGTAGTTATTCCTATAGCCTGGCCTTCATACGGAGCAGTAAATCAGTCCCGCAGGAGTCTGGTTGCTCAGCAGAGGCTAGCTTAGCCTTACTAAACGATGATTAGATCAGTACAATGCCTTGGGATACTTTAACACTTTAACACTTTCAGTCATTTCATCATTAGAAGTATATTCAACTGCAAACAGCATATTACACACATTTTTCAATGTATGCTATTTGGACGTTTTTTTCAAAGCTCCTTCCAGTTCGATTTATACATTTTTAGCATGGTTGAATCAACCCCTCAACCCTGGCATCGTTAGTGCCATGTTCTATCTATACGGGATGACAAGAGGTGTCTTTGTCAATTCATCTACTGTGTTGAGTTTCAATTATCCTACGAACACCACCCTGCCTGTTATATATTCTGTCTCATGAGACGAGAGGCGTATAAGTTTTTACAACACACGCAGACAATCTTTTTCCCAATGTGTGCTTTGGAGTACAGAGTTTCCACGAAGAGAGAGAGAGAGAGAGAGAGAGATCTAGCAAAGAGAATTAAACATCCTCTCATTACAGCAATGTTAAAGGTTTCAATTGAATCCTGACATCACAGAGTGTCTAATCCTACGCCTATCCACCCGCAGCCCCTCACACAACCACACACACACATAAATACACATACACACAGAAACATACACCAAAGCACACGTCACTCTGATCCAATTCTTAACACACACACACACCAAAGCCCACCACCACCGGCCGCCGTTAATAAAGCAGTGTTAAATTTACCCCCGTGGGACTTTGCCACATGGGACAGATAATGAGGCCAGGTGTTAATTAATGTGGAGTGCGTTTTCAGCGCTCGCCCCGCCGACGCTCCGTGAATCGCAATCAAGTCTGGCGGCCACGGACCACGCCGCGGTTGATTTGCCAAGCCGTGCACTTCAAAAAGGGCCAGACTGGCTGCGCTGCCCTTCCTCAAAGGGACTGCTTTGGTGAGGGCTTCGTTCCAAAGGGCGGCGTAGCCTGGCATGATGCAAATCGAAACACGAGTGCCAGGGGGAAGTTTTTTGTTTTTGTTTTGATCTGACATCCAGGCCGATCGGAAATTACAGTCATCGCTGCTGTTCCCCTCTGATGTGCTGCTTACTTAAATCCTGTCGTCTGATGTGTATTTTTGTACGTTTTTTTTGGTGCACACAAGCGTAGAAGCTTTACGCCCTCCACGTGTCGTGCTTAAACTATCATGTTGTGGTGCTGCACATTAGACATAAGATGTGATATGATGGACCTATCACAGGTTAGATGTGCCATCCTGCTGTCCTTCTTCCCCTCTGAAGGTCAGTGGAAAATAAACCCTGGCTCTATTGTGAGCCACTGCTGGCCCTGACTGCAGGTCATTAAAGCTCTATTGAGTTTCTGCCAAAGCTCTGACTCTCCCAATATCTCACCATAGCTCATTTCAGCTGTCTTCTCCGTCAGGGCTTATACCGAGCCCTGAAAGGATCAACACTCTCCATTCACTTGACACTCTCGAGAGTTCCCCTTCTAAAAAGCAGACCCAGATCCACTTTGATCTCAGCCTCTTTGGCCAGTACATCGCCACAAAGGTATCACCCTCAGTTATATTGAGGTGCCATCAGAGACCTTGCCTTTTGTATTGATTCAAGGTTGGAGAATTTACCGTGGTGTTGGGTGTGGGCATCTTGTAATTTCGTCAAGTAGCGCTTCGCCGTGGATTATCATCATTTTTTTGTTATCCTGGAACAACAATCAAGCGCAGGCTTGTGATATCAAGGCGGGTGATATCACCAAAGCGTCATTTGCCAAATCCGTTTCCTCCTGTGCGCCCCGTGCATGAGGATGGACACAGGGAGGTGTTGATAGAGAGTGTCGGGGCCAGTGACAGGTCTGTAGGTGTCATGTGGCAGGTCAGGAATTGTAAAGCCAAGCCGGATGACGGGGCTGGTTAATCCAGCAACACCTCAGGTCCAGAGGGACAGGCTCTGTAGCCGGGTAGGAAGATACTCAGGGCTCAAATCACAGAAAAGAAGGCCTGGAAACGAAGTCCAACAAGTTATATAGCAACCTGATATCGAAATCATCTTGTTAATGTATGAATTTTGTCTTTTTATTAACCTATAAAAGAGAATCAGAATCAGAAGACCCGCCTCTGAATCTCTTCCCCAAGCTTCAAGTTCCCTGTAGAAAACGTATTTTCCTTCCAGGCTCTCTACATTGAAACCTGAGGCGACATCCATGACAGTGGATGTTGGTCACCACTCGTCTCTCCTCTTGACGATCTGTCTACCTTGAGATGAGAAGCCGCTCCAGGTGTTGAAGCAGCAGACGGTAATGCAATCTGCAGGTTATTAAAAAACAATGCAGATGTTCACCGTTGTTGTTATCGCTGTGACTTCCCTGCACGTAATACACACAAGCTGGCCACGCCTACAGCAAATGGTCTTTAGGGACCTAGCATTTGAAAAGTCAACAAAAGGAAATCAAGTGTAGAAAGGAAACGTGAAGACAATATAAAGGCATTTATTAGGTAAGAGAATACAAAGTTTGTAAGCTGTGTATGCCTCCTGAGGGAAGAAGGAGTGGAGAGAGAGAGAGAGAGAGAGAGAGAGAGAGGATGAATGTAATAGATTCTTAGAGGCCACCTTTGCATTGTTGGCTCATTTTATACACAGGCTGAATTTCCCTCTGGGCTATTTTGTAACTGACAACACGGTCGCCTGTTTCTTGCTTCGTGCTGAAAAGGGTGTGTCAGTCAAATGACGTCGAGTAAAGTTTATTTATTAAGCACTTGGAAACAAAACCATTTGGTTTACAGAGAAACAAAGGATGCAGAGTGAACGAGCACATCGCACATTTTAAGACAAAACCTCCCACCAGTGAGACTGGCCGGGCTCGTCTTACTGTGACGAGATGTTTTGAAAATGGTTGGAGTTCAATCTCTGGGCCTGAGCCGCGAGTCCAGAAATCTGTCAGCCAAACTGATTGGTTGGATTGCCTGTGCCCATCCATCAACGGGGGCCTGTCATTGGCCAGTGAATTTATCTGCCCGGCCACATCTTGTGTCAAAAGGCACATCATCCGGAGGTTACGCCTGTCAATCTCAAAGGCCATATGTCACTCACTTTAACATCTGTTTACTTCACAACTACGCGCCCGTGTGTGTGTGTGTGTGATGTGTGAGTATCCATATGTGTGAGTGTTTTGTATGGTGCATGTGTGTGTGTGTGATATCTTCTGTAATGTGTGGTTCAGCCGGTCGTGGTTCATTGATTCTCATGAACTTTTAAACCATAAAATTACATCTAAATATCCATTGAGCTTTTGTGAAAATTGGTACGGATGAGTGTCCCAACTCAACTCAACTCAACGGTGAATGACATTTGGATGAATATTCCCAGCTCTCTGTCTCTCTCTCTCTCTCTCCCTCTCTCTCTCTCTCTCTCTCCCTTGTTCTCCCTGGCTCTCCTACTGTGACACCCTGATATTGGATTGACCTTATAGGCTGCGGAGATCGGGACATCATTAGCCGCGACATGCCACAGCCTTTCTGCTCAGGTCTCTGCTCTAAACCACTGCCCCCCCCCCCCCACCCCCCCGCCGGACGGATCACATAGCATTGATAGAAACCAGCTGGGCTCAGTTACAGAGTAGCTACGGTGACAATAGAGATGTCAGCAATACCAATAAGAGACCGTCCATTAAAAGCCCTTTAGCTAGCTGACTGCTGTGGCACAAGCTAAAGGGGATTTCATAAATGTCATATAGTGCTGTGTACTCTGTATTATCAGTGTTATTTGGTAAGTGAAGGTGTTAAGACAACTCATATCTTCAGTACTATCCCATACTAATTGTTACTTTAATGGCAGCAAGCATTTTTTAGGGCTAGCTAATCTCAGGATATCTCACTTTGGAATGAAACTGTAAAAATAGACAAGTAAACATCCCTGTTTCTTTTCAATCCTGCTCTGACTGTTCCCCTCTCATGGCCGTGATCACAGGTAACGGATCAAAATGAGGCGGCTTATTGTTTTTCAATAGCTGCCCCGCGGCATAGCACTGCAACTCTGGGTCTTAAATGACCAGAGAAGGTATTGATCTTCATAAGGCACTGCTTTTGTTGTTAAATAACCACCACAGGAATCCAATGGGAAGGTCCTGACCTTTCTCTTAAGTCTCCATCCGTCTCCCGTCACCGGGGCCGCATTCAGGCATGGCAGTACGGTATGGAGGAGCTCACCGGGGGCAAATCAATACGAATACATGTCGCGTAATGTGTGATTGGAAAAGTGCCTTTGTGTTATTGAGTATTATTGATGATGAAGGGGGTTTTATGAAAGGTTTGTCCCCAGTGAAAGTGAAAGGGGCTCCTCGGTTAGAATGATCACTTCCCCCGAAGGCCCGAGGCAAGGCAGGCAGCGAGAGAACGATTACGGGATGAATTTATGTACTGCTTTTCACCGGCCTCCGAGCCCTTCTTCTCAAATTCCTCTCTCTTTACCGCCTCTGTTTACTCTCTTCTTCACTGTTCAGCCGGCAAATTGTTTTTCTCATTAGCCACGGACGCAGCGGTCTTTCAGAGAGAGTCAGAGTTCTTTACATCATCTTTGAATAAGCTCCGGTTTCATACGGGGCGAAGGGGTAGCCGCCCCCCCCTTCGCCACCCGAACCTAACCGTGACATCAAATGAAACAAATATGAGTGAAATTTCATGCTCTCGAATGGCAAACTGGGAGATCACTCTCTCGCTCTCCATGTAATGCCATATTCTGAGGACCTCCAAGGCTGTTGGAGAACAAGAGGGGGACTGTAACGAGCCTCAACACACATCAGCAGTAAACAGTTGACATTACTACAATGTATTGTCCCTGAAACCCAACCGGGGCAGACAAACATCCTCCCAATTACTTCCTAACTTTTGCATCTCTCTACCTGTATGGGTGATATTGCTGGTCGTGCTGCCTTTGAGGATGGCTTCGTGTCGTCTGGGCATGTTTGTGGGTGATCACAGGCAGAAGAGGAGAATGATTTCAGCGGTGTGTTTAGGTTTTGTGTTTTTTAGCTGAGACGTTCCATTAAAAAAAAACATGGCGAGTCCCTTCCTCTCTCATTTTCACCCTCTCTCTCTCCTCTCTCTGTCTCTGCAGCACCAACCCTTGTTACCCTCCTAATTGGATCGCGCGACACCTCTTTTGAGTCAGCCGAGCAAGCCTAGTGACCCACAATCCCTCAGTCATGTTCTAGCCTTATCACGTAGTTATCTCTCCTGGCTGAGGAAACAGGTCGCTTGCGGAACTCATCCTGATAGCATATCATAGTTCCCACAGGAAATAAAACGGACCGGGCCCGATCTGTATCTCGCGGAGGGAAGTCGTACATTCTTCCCTGAGAATAACGATAAACCCCTCGAGTAAGAAATTTCCCTGCCAGTGGAATTTAGTGTCCTTCCTCCTAATAATTTCCATTAGACAAAAGTGCCAGTGTTGCTTGGATGCATTGCAATCCTGCAGAGATATAACGGCCACGACCCGCCGCCGTTCTCACCTTTTAGATCGTTTTTGCGTTTAGAGTGTCGGATGATTGCTGATTATCGAGCTGCGTTACAGTTGATCTGAATCTCATCATCGCTTAGCCTCATTGTTCCTGGAGCAGAGGTGAGAGGAATGTCAATTGGAGTGGATCTCATGGTCCCTCGCCCTCGTCTAGCACTCTCTCTCTCCTCCCTCTGGCACACACACACACACACACACACACACACACACACACACACACATGCACATACACAACCAGGGAACTCTCTCCTCTCTCTGCCTCACTTTCTTGCGTGCACACAAACACAAGCAGACACACACATAAATAAATAACCAGAAAACTAACTCTCTCTCTCTCTCTCTCTCTCGCTCCCTCTCACCCTCTTGCACACACACACACACACACACACACAAGCATGCACACACACACATCGACACAGACACATTCACAAGCACACACACACACACTTAAATACAGATCCAGATCTCTCTCTCTCTCTCTCTTACACACACACACATACATATGCATGCACAGGCATACACACCCACAGCTCTCTTTCTCTCTCTCTCTCACACACACACACACACACACACACACACACACACACACACATCCAGAGCCGGTGGGTGTCGATGGTACAGGGCAGACGCAGGCCCATGAAAAATGCATGTCCCTTTGCGTGTTTCATAAGAAACACTCATCGGGATTCCACTCCCATCCCGACTGGAATACCACACAGGAATATCAATTACACCGGCAATTTGGGTGGCAGAGTCGACAGGAGTGGTGGTGAAAGAGAATATGGGATCCACAGTGTAATGTTGATGAGGGGGGTCAGTGTCCTCTGCAGCTGTCGGGGCCCAACGTTGCTTGTGCAGATTATAAAATGCGCGTTTGGCCTGAATGTGATTGCAATCCCATCGAGCGTGGTAACAGAATCACGATGGGACGGCAAAAGACACGTATCTGACGGTAACCTTTCAAGGCAAAGTAAACCGACACCTCGGAGATGCTTTTTGTTTGGTAAATTTGGTTGTTGAGGCTGGCACGACCGGGGCCGGTTACTTTCTAGGATTTTTCCTCAGAGAACATTTTATTCAGTAAAGCTATTTCACAGCCTTTTTGACATTTCAGATGTTCCTTCCTAAAATTACACAGAGCAGCGTTCGCTATATGATATTAAGAATTAAACCTCACGGGGCGTCCTGGTGGCTCGGCTGGCTGTCTCTCTCTACTTTGAACTGTCTGATAAAGGCAAATGCCCAAAAAGAATCTTTGAAAAAAGAATTACACCTCCTACAGAGGGTGCTGAGATTTGCCCGAGGGGAAGGTTTATTCTTATTGTACTGTCTCTGTGCACTTACATATATCCTGCAATGTGTATTTTTTTTTCTACAGGAGAACCCTTACATGTGCAACAATGAATGCGATGCCACCACTGAGGAGCTGGCCCATCCTCCCGAGTTGATGTTTGACTTTGAGGGTCGCAACCCCACAACCTTCTGGCAGTCCACCTCCTGGAAGAAATACCCCAAGCCCCTGCAGGTGAACGTCACGCTGTCCTGGAACAAGACCGTCGAGCTGACCGACGACATCGTCCTGACCTTTGAGTCGGGCCGGCCGGAGCAGATGGTTCTGGAGAAGTCGCTGGACTACGGCCGGACCTGGACCCCTTACCAGTTCTACGCCACCGACTGCCTGGACGCCTTCACCATGGAGCCCAAGACGGTCAATGAGCTCACCCAGCGCACCCTGCTGGACATCATCTGCACCGAGGACTACTCCCGAGGCTACGTGTGGAAGAATGACAAGACGGTGCGTTTCGAGATCAAGGACCGCTTCGCCCTGTTCGCCGGGCCTCGTTTACACAACATGGCCTCGCTGTACGGCCAACTGGACACCACCAAGAACCTGAGGGACTTCTTCACCATCACCGACCTGAGGATTAGGCTGCTGAAGCCAGCCACTGGAGCCACCATGGTGGACGAGAACAACCTATCTAGATACTTCTACGCCATCTCCGACATCAAGGTGCAGGGCAGGTAAGACTCCGGGGAGTGGTTTGTTCCAGTCAGTGAAATCAGAGTGGCTTTTGATATAATGTTAATTGGCAGATTGTGATTTTTTAATGTTCTTAACCAAAAAATCTTACTTCCATACACATCAGTCTGAATTGGGGAAAAAACTCATCCTGCGCCTGATTGAACTCTAGCCTCCTAAATTACTTATTATAACCCTAACTTGACAAGGACAGCCAGTTGAGAGTGCTTCCTGTTCTAGTGGGTCGTGGCGAAGGAAAGAGTTTTAATGCATGTCTCTCTGCATTTTTCATTACAGACACTCATCAAGATTCCACTGCCACCTCATGATCCCATAATATCATACCGTCATCATTGTGTCATGCAGTGTAAGCCCTGGAGAGTTGGATTTACTTCAAATATTAATACTAAAAAAAAGTTAACGCTAACTTTTTGCTTTAGGAAATCGTTGTCAATTCAAGTAGTTGAACCTACAACCTACAGCTGACCCTATACCACTGCTTATATCATGCATTGCATTTACTATACGACATTCAACAGACCTGTGAGTGTGTCTACATTTCTAAAATATCAAGGGATCAAATAAATCTACGAGCATTTACAACATTTTACAGCTATAAAACGCCCAAAGGCTGCAAGCAAACAAACAAATGAAATGCATGTAAAAGACTAATTCTTAGAGTTCTCCTTTATTAAATGCACAGAATTGCACCGATAGCTCAGTCCACTCATATTTTAGTGAAGCTGAATGATGTTCAATTATATGTTTCAGTGTGTAATAGTTCCACCAGTGAGACATCAGACGCCTCTGTGGTTTTCAGGAAAGGGAAACATTGTCATTTCATGACGCATGCCGACGGACCACGTGACGGTCGTAAAACCTCTTCAGCTGCTCTCCTAATGGGACCTGTGTTGCTTGCTGCAGTTGGTTTATTTGAGGATAACTAAGTTGGTAATGACCCATCAGATGGGCCCTAGGTGAATTGAAACAGTTAGTCCCTAATTAGAATTCACTCGACTTCAATGGCAGATTAGCGCCATTAGCACGCTGGCTAATTGGTAGGAGACTAATCTTGTAATTAAGAGCATTTGCAGCTGATTAAATGGTAACCATAAGGGACACATCAGTGGAGCAGGAGAAACTTGGAGACGCTCTGAATTGCCTGGCTGTGGCTCTAAATTTAGCCTTGCCCCGCTTAGTATTGAGTAGATTTATGATTTCATCCATGAGGTTTTATGTTTGAACAAGATGCAAGTTATTGCCTTGACTAACACACATTCCTGGGATCTGCTTAGATATTTCCAGTAGGTTTTTTTTAATTGGCTTTGACTGAAATCTGAATCATTGAACATGAGCTGTCATAATCATTTACAATGCTTGACAATGTTTGATCTCTTTGATCAGCCTTTCGTAATGTTGGCATGTGACATTCCCACTTCAGCCCCGTCGGAGAGATATGCATGTTCCTCAGTCAGACACATTCTTCCAATATTTACACCACTGCTGTAAACATGAATTGATGGGTTCTAAATTGCAAGGCCTGGTACCCAGCACGGCATACCATCTCCTGCAGATATCTTATTTTGCCATTCATTAGAAGGAGTAGCAAAAGGTGGGATGGGAGGAAAATAAGCTATTTTGCCCAATTTTCCATCCTGCCCTTGGGCATCAAATTCAATTTTCCACCAAAAGTTTGCAGTGAGAAAGAAAAGAAAATAAACATACGATTTCTGTCCAGAGGTGGATCAGTAACTCACTTGAAAGGGGGTGATGGAGGCGGGTGGGGAGAGACTGATTAGAGTTTCCACCAGCCTCAGCAGCCTTCTGGCTACAAGCAAATGTGAAAGCCTTATCACAGAATGGCCATCCTGTCCAAGAATTTCCAGAATACTCCACAAACACTGATAAACTTTCAGTCGCACACAGCTGAATATTTGCTGTGTCAGGTAACCTGCGGATATGTCACCGCTCTGGCCTCGGATTGATACAGGTACACCACGCCACGTCAGAATATAGCTCTTAAAGCAGGAAGCATGCTGGAAAAAAACGAATAGCCAGCTTTTCAAAAACAAGGTTCACAAAGCACGTTGCAATAGTCAATAATAAATGAGTCAATAATAAATAAGGATATTAATTGTTACAGCAATCAAGTTTCTAAAAATTGGGTTTTAAAAAAAGATTTAAAAGACTGAACTGATTTAGCTCGCCTTAGCATTTAGGCGTTTAGCCGACACTCGTATCCAGAGCAGCTCAGCGGATGCAACAGCAGAATGAATTTCAATTCTGCAGCGTCTTTACAAGCAGCCGGTAGCGTGGAGTGCAGGGGTCAGACACACAGCACCCCGACAATAAATGTAACAAATGCTCCCGCCGAATGATTGCGTCTGATAGAAAAGTGATAGGTAAAAGAAGAAATGAGGAAAAAGTCTGAAAGGGTGTGTTTTCTCACCTCTCCTGAGTGAAAAGTCATCAGAGTGAGTCTAGCAGCGCTATTGATTTCTAATGTTATTCCACATCAACGGGGAAAACAAAAACCTTGAACCGCGCGCGCTGTCCCACCTTTCACGTCTCCCTCTCCATCGTTCCTTACTTATTGATCAGATGTCTGCTCGTTAATTAAGACACGACCGCTACTGGCTGGCTGCTCGGTCAGAGTGGCACATCTGCAGGGCTGTAGCAGGGCCTGGGAATGAGAGGCAGCTAATCCATATGTGCTAATGTGCTATTTCTCTCCCCCCCCCCCCCCCCCCCCCCCCCATTTCATTCTCTCTTTTTCCCCAACCTTCTCTCTCTTTTTCTTCCTTATCTTTCTGTTTCTCTCTCTTCTCTCCCTCTTTTCTTTCTCCCAGTATTTCACCTTTGAGACCAACTTGAGCTGAAAAACAAAAAAACACCCAACACAGCCAAAGATCCTATATGTGGTGTGTAGGCTACCGTGCACTTCAAGGTCAATGTTTGCCCCTTGCATTTTTTATTTTATTTCCTGCAGTTCACAAGACAGACCGATATTACAACATAACATTTAGAGAAATCTGTAGATATGAAGCATCCTTTAACCTCCATTTAGTACTTTGATGACGCAGGTCATGCTAGTTAAAAACATAAACATAAAAAGACTAGGATATTAGATAAGACTAGGATAAGACTAGGATATTAGATATTAGATGAAAGGTTTGTAAAATCAGTGTTTTCCAGTCAGCTGGTTAGCCATGTAGATGCAAATTCAAATTCTGTTTTAAGATATATTTATTTTGTATACATGAGATTTGAAGTTTGAATGCCCTGTAAATAATGCACTGAAGATTTGCCCTTAATCTAAGTGGAAACAATATTTATTTTTGACATTTTTGGCATTTTACTCTCTCATTCAGAGCAGCCAATGAGCAGGAGCAGGTCCAATGGCAGTTTGACAGCACACATGGCTGTTTGTCAAACCTGAGAGCGTACAGTTGCAGCATGGACTCTCTAACCACCAGGCAAACCTGCTGTCTTCCTTCAATTTGAAGTAACCCATGTAGGATTTTCTGTAGACGCAGTATATCATTGCCCAATGAAGTGTGATAATGACTATTGGCGTTATGTCCCATAGCCCATGTGAGCTACTTTCTACTAGCACAATTCATTATTCTACCCCTGCTTTGTTTGATTTACCAGTCTACTGGTGGGGATTTCCTCCGGGTCTTCAGGGAATTGAGCCAGGAACTCCCAGGCTGAATCAAATTAATACAATTTGCAAAGGTGACAGTTGATATTTCTTTCCTGCAATGAATAAAAATAATTTTGTATCGATATAATAACACAGTCTTGCACTTTGTATCTTTAAAGGCACGGTTCAGACTTTTTAGAAGTCTTAGTTTAGAAGTTTAGGAGTCTTATTGATCAGAAATCAAGGACGTAAACATTTTTTATTTAGGACATTTAACATTTTTCACACCAATGATTTTTGTTTTTGGGTAATTGCCATCAGGCTTCTGTTGGTATCAGCAGTTCTAGCGCAAATCAATAAGGATTGAACCCAACACGCGTACAAGTAACCATTCCTGCAGGCTCATGGAAGTAAATGGGTTTGCTTGCATGCAATGTTAAGAGAAATTGTTTAATTCCCCTTTCGCTTTTTTTTGCTACCACAAGCATCGTCGACAAATGCTAACAGCAGCTGCAAATTTCTCAGAAACAAAAATGGTGGCGTGAGGTTGTTTTTTTTGTTTTTTTTTTGGTTTTGATTAATAATCTGTCAGATAGACTAAACCTTGCCTTGAAGGTATACATGGGAGTTATTCAAAGACAGCTCAGGAACCAAAGTGTAGTTGTTTCAGATGAGGAATAAAACATCTCAGTGTTTTTAATGCTCCCCAATGTTCCCCTCGGGCCACAGGCAAACCTTACATCTCCCCCTCCTGGTGGGAATCCTTAGCTCGTAGAAGCGCTGTACTACACACTTCAACTGTATCTTACACTTCAAAGGGCGCTTTAAAGGAGTCTAAATTTGAAGTGCTCTGCAGTGGATTGACATATTGAGCATCACACTTTGCTGAACCACATAGATCAACACCTTGAGGATATCTACAGTATGTGCCATCCCCCTGGTTGCACCTGTGAATTCACGGTGAAGCGGTGTGGTGATATTGCACCATATCCCCTATTGTACAATGTGTGTTGTCGTTTCTCTTCCTGATATAAAACACTGTTTGACATTTGAATTAGGTCGAAGCAAGTGTTTCCTATCAAGCAGCAAAAAGATAAAGAAACAGTCCTCTCCCTTTTGCTCTCTCTGCTTATAAGCCTATCATACGGGATGTAAAGCCATACATGGAAATAACACCATTGTCTTTTTGAGTGTTACAGTAAATGAGAGCTTGGTGAATTTTCTTGACGAGTCCTGGTTGAGTGGGTGGGATTGATTTGATGCATTTTGGCGGTTGCGAAGGACGAGGTTCAAAACTAATATTTTCCACAACAAGGAAGTGTCAAATAAGATGTGGTGATGTATGCTTGTATTAATAGAGCGATACCACGATAACGGCAGACTGCAGCACGGCCAGAGCTTTTGCTGTTGTGTTTTCTCTGTTGTTTCCAAAGTTTAAATAAAGGTTAAAAAAAAGATTATCAGTGAATGCATGACACTCTCATACATTACAGGGACATTGAGTAATCTATGATCTTCGTCGACCTCATCACTAGGAATTGCAACACCATCGATAGGACCTTATCTCCTCCTACGCCGGTCTCACCCCCACCTCCACCTCTCCTGTCCCCTTGAGTGGCGGTGGCCTGGAGTAGACACAAACAATAAAGTCACAATAAGTAGAGATAAGTAAGCTAGTTAGTTAGAGCGGAGATTCATCAGAGGCATCTAGTGAAAAGGTAATATATCACCATACAAAATAAATACTGCACTACTAATACTGCACTACTAATACTCCTGTTTTCGGCTTGAGAACAAGGCTTTTTAGTCTTTGTAACTGAAGTGTCTTGCGATGCCAGTCGCTCGCTCATAGCACCGTCCTGCATCGTTGAGCAGTTGAAAATGCCAGTAGGTGGTTTGAGGGGGTCTTGAAATTCCAACGGCAGGGAGTTTTTGTTCCAAAACACAGTACCGGCCAGAAAATGAGTTTTGAGAGCCAGAAATCATTGAGTCATTGGTATTGAGCAACAACCCCATAAACCCCCCGCAGATATATTATGGTCATTTTGTGCTGTGGGGTAGTAAGAATGTTATGAATGGTTGCATTACACTCCTGCCCTACAATTATGCACATGCACATACAATTGAACACACACACACAAACACACACACAACACATGCACACTGCACACATATGCAGGTATGCTTGCACACACAAACATAGGCACATTCTAACTCACTGTGATCCACTCCCTATACACACACACACACACACACACACACACACACACACACTCCACGCTGTGCACTGACCTCGTAGCGCTCCAATCCCCCAAGCCCCTGCCCTGTGAACCATGACAGCTGTAGCCAGCTTGATTGACAGAGTTTGAAAGTCAGGTTCAAGTGCGAGTTCAAACGACCCCTGGCGTTGCTCCGCCGCCGCTGTACGGCTCTGTCCGGCTCTGCCAACACCCGCCCGCTTATCTCCCACCAGATGTCTGTCACATGCCGCAATGTTTTCTGCCAGTCATCTGCCGGTCTCCGGCGTTTAATTAGCGCTCATTAAGGCCCGGGCTTTCTTTGTAAATAATGAATGGGTGCCAGATAAAGTATATCAAAATAAAGTGTCCCTGGAGGGACGCGAAGAAACGGGAATATTATCGATGTTGTTTTGCTCCACTTCCTGTATGATCACGCGTTACCTGTAGTGTAACTGACACTGTTCTAGTGGCTTCATGAATTCATACTGTATATGTATGTATGTAATGTATATGTGTGTGTGTGTGTGTGTGTGTGTGTGTGTGTGTGTGTGTGTGTCTGTGTGTGTGTGTGTGTGTGTGTGTGTGTGTGTGAGAGTTTATCCCCGCTGCAGTGCAGTGCCATGGTGCATTTTTTTACCACATCAAAATGTTAATCCTACTTTTCAAAAAAAGAAAAAAAGATCTTCAATCCTACTTTCAGTCTTCATACTGTAGTGAGTGTTTGAAATAAGCAACACACACACACACACGCCCATATGCGCACACACACACACACACACACACACACACACACACACACACAAGGCATGCACACACACGCTTCTGATTTCCATATTAATGTGTCCTCCTATTGCTGATTCCATCACCGCTTCCTCCTTGTGTCAGTGGCTTACATCATATGAATGAGAAGGCCCTCCACCAAAAGGGCTGAGGTGGGATGGGGGGGGTGGGAGGGGTAGACATTACCATACTGTATGCCTACATCAATGCACACCCTCAATAATAGGCCCTGTCATTGAAACAAATCACAGGCTTCCAGTGGCGGTGGCCCAAGCCACGCAGATTCAAATTTCATTTCGCCTCGGCAGAAAATTGGAGCAGGGGGAATTAACTTGTGATCCATTCCTAATATTTCTCCAGCAATTTGGGAAGCCCTGGCGGGGCTACTTTATATTTCGAAGGGGAGACGCAAACAATTTGCTTGAGATGTATTACATTACGCCGCGGACGAATGACAAAATTGGCCACAGCACAGAGCAACGAAAACAAGCCTAATCGGACTCTTCAATTTCACGGTGGCACAACCTACTGTAATGAGGTGACTGTCTGACAAGTGTCCTCGTGAAAAAAGTTCAATGCCATCGGAAATGTAAAAAGAGTCGCTATCGAGTAGCACTGTCAAAGTCATTACGTTGGCTGAATTTCCCTTGTTCCTGCTCAAATCGCCGCTGTTGACAGAGAAGATAATTGTGTCCTATCTTGCTATCCCTGCTACATTAGAGAGTCTGCTGAAGGCAACCTGGACGCATTAACTCTGGCTTTTGCATTATGCTACTATGTGCATAAGGGACCTTGAACAAACCTCAGGATGTGCTCCAAATACTAAGAAGATGTGATAAGTTGAAAGATATTTAATTCCTTGCTATATTGCACAGATGGCTGTGAACTTCTTCCCTCACATGCTGAAATTAATTGTTTATTTTAACACCTTAAAAAAAAAAATGTTTTACTCTTCAGTTCAAATTATGGGGTGGTCAGTGATCAGTTTGTCCGCTATCAGATGTAGCAGATGTTGACTTCTATTCCAAAATACTGTGTAAAAAAAAAAAAAAAAAGGCAACAGTAAACACGAATGATGCAGTTTTCCCTCACGGCAAATCAGCAGCAAATATGTCATCTTGTTCTGACTTGTAATTGTAGTGCCCCCCTTGGGCCAATCGGTGTCGTTTTGAAGCTGACAGAACACAGTGGTGACATGAATCATTCCTCCCAAGTTTCAACAAAATTCGATCGGTATTGTCTGAGATATTGAGGCAAAAAACAAACAAACAAACACACATACATACAGAGACGCATCCATAGCAATTGCAATTTTATCATGGGAGACAAAAAAAGATCATCAGTTGATATCTCATTCAATATAGAGTATCCAATCTGAAATTCAAGCACATGAGTGAAACCCTGCATCCACCCGGCTCCCTGTATCAGTAAACCTCACGACAGCAAACTTCCTCTTACTGAAATCCTCTTCCTAGTTTCGGTGCCCCTGTAGTTCACATGCATCACCTCAGTCCTTCCTCTCATGTAAAAGACATCAAAGAGCCTTTTCTTCCCAGCGAGGTGTTGAAGGGCCAGTGCGGTTCGTCCAGGTAGCATGTCGACATTGATCTGAAAAACTTCAGCTGGGCCCAAAGTTTGCTCTCAGCAGCCTTCATCTCTCCACATGTGTCAAGACCATCAGTGGTCAGGATATGAGAGGCTCTCCAAGTGTCTTGCCAAAGAAAGTTTTTCCGGGGATCTCGGTATGCATTTATACAGCATGGAGGAGCATTACGGGTCTGACCGCGGGCGTCTTGTGTTCTCACTGGAGGGAATGGGTGATACGGTGTAGAGCTGGGGGAGAATGGTTTGTTCAGCTATCACTCGGGGAAGCGATCGCTGGTTAGATCGCCTGTGGAAAAGAACTGAATGGGGTTTTTACATTGCAAAATGTTGTGTATGCATTTAATAAAATAAAATTTAAAAAAAAAATGATTTCATCCTCATAAGAGTCTTTAGTTAAGCTATCATGTCAGCAATAATTGTGTTGCGTGGTGAAATGGTGGTTTTGCAATGAAATGTTTCAAATATACTCAGAGATATTTTTTCCCCATTCGATATTTCAAATGCATTATTGTCTAGATGTATGTGTCTATACCTTCCATGCAAACTCGCAAACATGGATGTCTCAAATAATGTGGACGGTCCCAGTTAAGGTGATACAGATTCATTTCATTACCTTGTTAATCTGCGCTGTAGACTGACAGACTCCTTTAGGCTTCCAGAGCTATAGTCCCTCACTAGTCAAACATTTATTTTGCTTGACATTGAGTTCACTGTAACTATTCACTGTGTATTTGCCTGAGAGGTATTAGAGCAAATTACAGTTGCGTCATTCCGCTCAGTAGTCCACAGATTACCTCAGGGATGTGTGCTAAACAGTGACAGAGATTATTACGCTTCAGCAAATAGGCCCTTATTTATTTAATGCACAGTAATAGGCTTGATTACTGAAAATGGGACAAATGTGACGAGGCTAGTAGCGTTAATCTGCAATAACTCACCTCAAAGAAATCTTAGACGTTATTAAATCACCATGAACCAGAGGCTAAAGTCTTTTCTCTGCATTCACTCACAGGGAAAGTTACGTATCTCCAATAGTTGGTGCGTTCTTAAATTTTCGCGCTATTATTGTTATAATTTTAAGGGTGTAAAGTCCAACTTGAAAATGAACAAATGAAAGATTGCTCAACCCGTGTACTTGGATGCTGTGTTATCAGTCACCCCCTTCTGATTTAATCAGTTCGGTGCTCCCCTCTTAGAGGCAGGCTTGTCTTGAATCAGGGATGGTAGGAGCTGTCATGAGGAAGAAAAGCCGTGTTAGACACAGCGAGTCTGTCAACACGGCGCAAAGCAACCAGGAAAAACGTTAGGCGGGAAAAGGTTAGGCAGCAGCCAGACGAGAAGACTGGCGGTGTCTACTCCTGAATGCAGATGTAGATTCGCCTTTCACCTTTCTTGATCTCTTTCAAATATATTCACATTGTTACATTTAGCACACGTCATCACAGGCCAAACCGACAGGCACCAGAATCACAATCACAACCTGCATCACATTATTCACCGAGCGCAATAACTCAAGGCTATATGATGCAGAGTTTTTTCAATGCGAGGCTTAAAGGAGGCCATTTATAAGAAAGACACAATAACACTAGTAATTCAATGAAACATCAATTTAACCCTCTGTGATGGTAGGTACAGTCTACCAGTGGCCCTCCCTCTCTCTCTCTCTCACACACAAACAAACAGTAAACACACAGTCCATCCAAAGGAGTGGTCATCTCATCCTCTCCCAGGCACAACATTTATACCCCGAGCTGAAGAAGTGGAAGTGAGAGGAAGGACAGAGAGGCTGGGTGATCTCTTTAGCTCTTGAGGGAGGGTCACTTGTTTGGATAATTGATAATACCAATTGCTAGCGGGCTGAGCAAAGGATAAAAGGTCATTAAAACTTTATGAAATGTGTCTTTGTAATGGTGCCAGTTGAAAAGGCTGGACATACAGGGACCTCTTCCCTCACGTGTCTGGGGGCTGCACAACTCTCTGATTTCAATATGACAATGCCAGCGGCAAAAGCATCGCATCCCCGAGTTCCCCTGAGTCCATATCCTCTACTCTATCAGTGTGCTACCCGCACGGGTTGGGCCTGATGATCCAGATTTTGCTGGTTTTTAATTAAGTGGAAGGTCAAATCTCATCGCTCTCGACTTCAGGGAGCTGCTGCTGTCTGCATGGCAGAGGAGCTACACCCAGTCATTAATTTTATGGGAGCAGGGACTTTAATTGATTAAAAAGTTAAGGACTACGGGGAATGCTTGGTGAGAAGCATTTACTTGGTGTGAAAGAGGGCTGGTCTTCAGTCACATCTAATCTAGCATCTAATATTGGAAGACAGCTCTTATCCTGAGGAAGGGTGATGGATGTTTTTTTAGTTAGGCTTTAAATGTTTTGGGGGGTTTTCAACCTAAATATTGATGCTCTTGTGGAGAACCACATAACAGCAATATTGTTTTTTAAACGTTTCTTACTTGAGCTTTTTTTTTCGTTTACATGGACATTTAAGGCTTGAGTGATCCTTAAATTACCCTTGAAACCTGTTAAAACCCTGTTGTATAATGTCAATAAAAAACACAGTGAGACATTTACCATTAACAGGTTCTGATGTTATGTGAGGACAGGACATATGATGAAATTTGTTGCTATCAACATCTCTCATCAAAGATGTTTCATTGAGTAAGACCCAGAAATGTGTTTTTCCTTCATTGCAGATAAACTTACTTTTTTGCAGATGTGTTTTTTTATCAGACAGACACTGTATCTTCATCATCATCATATTCACTGACCGTGCCGTCCCTTCCTGCTGATGCATCTTGGTAGAACAGGCTTTAGTTTCCCTCGTTTCCAACAGTTATCTATCATCAATGTGAGATGTCACAGGAAGGCCAGGAAGTCAATTAGAATGGATGTATTTCTGACTGGTCCTGTAATTTCTCTGTCTCGTGTTCACTGGGGATGATGGCAACAGATCCCTACCACTTAGGTCTCAACTGGGAGAGATCTTCCCTCGGAAGCACTTGGTAAAAACAAACATAGGCATGATATGAAACCATGAGCTGCCCAAAACCCCGGGGAGGGTTAGTGTGTCAGATCCACTCGATAGTCCCCTCCCAACTGATTCAACCCCCCTCCCAAGAAAGCTGAGGTCACCAGTTGTAACCTTTTACCTCCTTGGGAGTAAAAATCAAATACTGAGAACTATATTTGGAATACATATGGAATATGAAACCGCTATATCGCATGTGGCAATAAACACAGGCTGTACTGCCTCTGATAGAGCACCTCTCTGGGAGTAAACACCCCTCGGTGAAGTGGGATAGGTTATATTCCCCCTACGTGCAATTTACTCTCCGTCCATCCAGGGTTTAAACCTCTACAAAAGTGAGCGTCAAACTGTTACCGAACCGTTCTTTCTACAAGCCTGAAAATACCAGTGCACTTCTTTCATCTTGTCAAAGGGGGGTGGGTTGGGTGGAGTCATCCTTTCTCTTCTGTCTGTCAGGCGCATCTGTCAGGTCTGCCACAGTTCTCCACCTAATAAACCAACACCGCCGGCCAGCAGGGTTTCCAGCCTGCAGGTTCCCTTGCCACATATCATAGTAACTTTGAAGAAAAAGGAAAGAAAGAGAGACTTCTCAGGCCGGCTGGCTTCTCTTCATACTATCAACTCTATCAGATCCCTGTTTTGTGCTCAATTAGCGAATGCTACAGAGCGCCTTTCATTTAGCCCTCGGAGTGGCGAAAGTGACCTTATTCGCTCCGCTGTTCTCTCCATGGGAGCAGCGACAAATGAGGCCTTGTTTTTTTTAAAGGAGAGCATAATGACGCTTTGTGGAGGCATGATCTAAGTCAGATAACCCACCAGGATTTCAATTTACCCCTGTCAAAAAATTTGAAAGGCACGAATAAACGCCGTAGCAAGGGCAGACTTTGAAGATATTGATTGAACGGGTTCATACGGATGCCTATTCACGTCTCCCGCTTTTTCTTGTTATCTTCCTGTCTCAGGTGCAAGTGCAACCTGCATGCCAACAGCTGCGTGTTTGACAAGGGGAAGCTGGGCTGTGAGTGTGAGCACAACACCACAGGACCAGACTGCGGCCGCTGTAAGAGGCACTACCACGGAAGGGCCTGGAGTGTGGGCTCCTACCTCCCCATACCCAAAGGAACAGCAAATATATGTAAGTATCTCCAGTCTTAATACTGTAGACTGTATTTGTATTTGCTAACTCAGTAGTGACGCCACCAGTCTCGCTTTAATTGAATTAATTCCTACCATTTTAGGGTCTATATGGTCTGGATGGGAGTAGCAATTTAACATTATTTTGCACGTTTTGCTTTTGCAGCGACGATTGTTGCATCTTGCATTCCTTCGGTTTTCTAGCAGTCCTACCGATATCTTGTCGTGGAGTTGAGCATTCCCGCCCTGACTCCGTGACAAGTGTGGGCTAATGCCGAGTATTTTTCTGCCTTTTCGCATGGTCTCTCTGAGGCAGAAGGTGCTCTTTTGCATTATCCACATTCTAATCTTGGAGGGGAGTTGAGTCACATTCATCAAATCCCATGCCTGAGGCAGGGGGCTCATTGCCTCAATAAATCTAATACAGCCACTCAGGGATGAGGTGGTGGACGGCCAGGCTTGGCCAGATGGCGGAAGGCTAGCCGTGTGGTCCTCCACTCACACTGATTCAGCCCTGAATTCAGAAACTCTCCAGATAGCAGTCTCCTGGGAAGGGCAGCAGGTTTTCAGGGGCTCAGTTTTGATGTCTGAGTTGAATTCATGGACACGGGCCTCTAATTCTTTTGCATAGACACGTGGTATTGTTGTATGTCCACTGATTTCATGTGAGTAAAGTTGTGCAGTGACAACGGGTCTTGTTCTTGCTCTTCTCAGGGTTATTTGTTGATGAATGGGAGGATGTATGCAGTCATTGGTGTGAGCAGGTGTTTATGTTTGGGGTGTGCGCATGTGTGTTTGATTGTGTGTGTGAGTTTGTTTGTGGGAATGTTTGCAAACTCTGAGGAGGATATTGCCCAGATTCCCCCCCCCCCCATGCACCTCTCCTGTGTTATGAGTCTCCCTGCATTGTGGTGCTCATCGTCAGATTGACAGGCCGTTATTAAAAAATCCACCACTTGGCCGCATCTGCACTGAACTGATGAAACCAAGGTCTGGCCATATCAAAAGCAATATTAGCACATATTTGGCAGTGGCATAAAATGCAATAATGTGCCATAACAATATTGGTCCCCTAGGTGTTGAGTGAAAACACTTTTGTCTTGAATTATCGTCATTCCTCTCATAAGTAAAGCCCAGCCTCCACGGCATTCCTGTATCCATGTTGTGGAGCTCATATTTCCTATGAGGATATTAAACATACGGCCCTCGTATCAAGACAAATATGCTGAACGTGCAAAATGTAATTATGGTTTAATAGCTTTCATCTGTCATCACGTCTTCCTCTTTAATCATAGGAGTCATTTATCTCACAGGTAGAGACCGGACAAGGTCTATTACATATTCAGATCTCTGCACATGCAGATATATGGATGTACGTGACCCTTCATCTAATAAGTCAGAGCCCAAAATGGAGCCCTGTGTTGCTAGGGGCCATGGCTGTGAGCGGCAGAGCCCGGGTGAGAGTGATTCTCTACCAAAGCTAAGGTTTCCCTGCAAGGAGGGGAAAGATCTGGAAGTTAGCTGCAGAGCAGAAGATCAATCACTTTTAGAATTATGTTGACAGTCCACTTTGCAGCAAGCGTCAAGTCATCTCATGTTGCAAAGCAGGTTCACAGGTTAAGATGGGTTGTGGCTGAGAGTTTGATAGGACTGTAGAGTGTGTTTGGGCTTGAGAGGGCAATATTGTTTGCCCTCCATTTCTCAGGCAACAAAACAATTGGTTTACGAATTACAGGTTTTCCCTTACAGAGGGATGTTTTTCCACTGGCTGCAGTAGTGTGAACAGTTGTTGTGACCACCCCAAACCGGTGATCAAACTGAGTGAAAACCCTAATGAAACATAATCATGGATGGATGGTCTCTCATTTGTCTAAAGAGAAAACAATGGAAATTGTGAAAAGGATCAGAAATTGCACTGATTGTAGTACAGGATCCATCTGCCGATGACGACAACGTCAACGAGAGAGGTTAATCCACAGCCAAATATATAATCAGTACACGTATTTCACACAAAGGCTGCATCACTGAGTCACTGGCACTTCATCATCTCTCTTCTTCCATGTCACTTTCTGTTCTCAGATGCTGCTTGGGTCAGGTAGTATTTGGAAATACTTTTCATGGTTTATTTGAGCTTATTTAGGTGCCAGGCAGGTGGGATTTGGCCAATAGCATGATACAGTGAGTGCCAGATATTTTAGACAGTCACAGGGAAATATCAGGATTTTAATTTTGATTTCCTCTGCTGTGAGACTTGACAGCAGTAACTCCACCAGACTTGCCCCGGCAAAACCCCAAGCAATAGCATTTTGTTCAGAAAACAATGTAGGCTACACTAGCTGTTAAATGGGCTATTTCCCAGGCACAAGCCCAGTTCACCGCTCTGCCTTTCTGCAGTGTTTGTTTTTGAAGGTAACCATGGTAACAGGCTGGGCACTGCCAGGCACTGCAGACTTGTGTGGATAATCAGGATGGGTTATGATGGGCCACCCTAACTATGTCTCTCTATAACTCTAACTAGGTTAACTCTATATCTATAACTCCTCCCGCTAGAAAGAGTCCCACTGCTGCACGGGAAATAACACATTTTTTGAGCAATAAAAAGGAAACAAAAACTGTTCAAAAAGTTTATGGAGTCGGCTTCTCCCATTAACTTGAGTTGTTTGCGGGTTTCACCTGGTGCCCCTAAATTCCTCATGTAGATTAGGCTAAAGCAGGCTACTTTTCAGTATTGATGGAGTTGTTTTTTTTTCGTTTCTATAAATATTTAACATTATTACTGCGTTCTCTTCGTGTGTATATTTTACCTGTACTTCTGAATCATATTGATTATGCAGTTTAATCTGCAGAGAGCTACAGTCCCCCTGAATTATTGGCAACCTTAGTAAAGATGAGCCAAAAAGTAAACAACACAAGACGTCTGAAGATTCAAACAACTATTTATGTATTAAGGCAACTAATATGAAGTCGACTCAAGAGTATACCACCTTTAAGGGTTTAGGTCCTAACTGCATTCTTCTGGCTGCAACTCCAAGGTAGCTAACAAATACTTTTATAAATACAGAAACATAAATAATAGGCTATTAATAATAGTAAAGCTTGATTGTCTGCCATTAAAAGAAACCTTAACTTCAACTTGCTCATGAAGACTTGTGACTTGACTTGAGACTTGACTTGACTTGAGACTTGACTTGACTTGAGACTTGACTTGCGACTTGACTTGCGACTTGACTTGAGACTTGACTTGAGACTTGACTTGCGACTTGACTTGAGACTTGACTTGTGACTTGACTTGCGACTTGACTTGCGACTTGACTTGCGACTTGACTTGAGACTGACTTGACTTGCGACTTGACTTGAGACTTGACTTGCGACTTGAGCAAAGACTTAAAAACACCTCTGCCTATATTTTCATGATGTGTTAACCCCACCCATCTGGCAATCTAAGCAGATTAAAACAAACACTATGAATTATTTTCAGATACTGTGTGACCGAGGTCTACATTCTAGTATTCTGGTAACTCCAATGACCATTATCTACTTAGTGAGATGAGGAAAACAAACTGTTCACACCACTTTTATTCCAAGCATAAAATCATTGTCATTGAAAGCCTAAAAAGGGGATGAAAGCAGTGATGAAGAGACAATTGCAGCAGCTAAAGCTTTGATTCTGTTGACATTTTGTTAGTCCCAAACCTGTCATTATCATCAGAGGAAGGCGGGTGATGGACCATGCAGTGGTCAGGGTATAAACAGAGCCATGGCTGCTGCTAATCAGTGGACACAGTGGAGACCTGGTGGATAAGTGTGGCTTTGAATTATTCAAGGGAAGAAATGTGTTGTTTTGTTGCAGTTCCATGACAAATGTTCATGAGTGGAGTTCAAATTCAAGTCCATGCTTTAATGATGTGTTGTCTCTGTGCTCTTTCCACAGGTATCCCCAGTAGTCATGGTAAGTTGATTAAGATTTTCAAATTGGCATGATGGCTAATCCACTTCAATCTGTTTTTTCTTTCTGTTTTGCTAATGACATACACTCATTTGATTGATGATATTGACCTTGGTGTGGAAAAACACCGCTGTACATTACCATTATCCTTCATCAATATGTTTCTCCAAAAGCTATCCATTTAAATTTCCATCCATTTAATCTAGAATTGTATCTTAATATCTTAATGTTATTAAAACAAATGCAAATGTGGGGTGAGCCTATGGGATAATAGCTATTCAAAGATCAAATAATCAAAGAATATCTTGAATCAAGTGTCATTTTCTTGATACTAATGGAGTGTTGCAAGAAATTGACACATGAAAACATCTGAAACAAGTAAAATTGCATTAGAAACAAGTGGAATTATCTCACCCCATTGGCAAATTCTCTCTTGTTTTAAGAAAAAATCAATTCTTAGACACTAAATTCCTTGCTAAGACAGACATTTTTTGCAGGTGCAATGATGAATAGGAGTTTTACATTGTTGGGCCAGTGTATCTCTTGGCACAAGCACTAGTGAGAATGATTTCTCCCTTGCTCACCAGAATAGTTGACACAGAGAGATATTTCCCCCAAGCCAGAGGAAAGAAAATAATTTTTTGCGAAGACATGGTGCCCGCCATGCATCTTAGATAGATGAGATACACTATGCATGTTGATGCCTGAAGGTGACTCCTCATATTGGATAGCACAAGCAACTAGCATGATGTACATTTCTCTGCCTTTGCCTTGTGAGAAATACATTCATCCACGCTGCATGCAGAGTACTGTACACTGGCTCATGTAGTCCTTCAGACACATACTAGCTGGCAGACTTCAAATGTTCCTATAAGTATAAACCAAATCAGCCCAGATGGCATACTGATTGATTGCACAAACATGAGAATCGATGCATGCTGTCCATGTGCATTAAATCCATCACAGCATGAACTATATGGCAACCCAATGTAATATATAATCTTTCCCGTTTTTACACAGATCGAGCAAATGCTTCGTCTCTTGGTGTTGCAAATCGTAACCAAGGTAGGCTTTATAGGCTTTGTAACATCAAACGTCAGCATGGCAATAACAATACAAAGAGAAATGCAATACTTAGTGATTGGCAATTTGGAAAAAAGTACAATGTACAGTATGCAATTAGTAGATTGTAGTATGATATTTTTAAAATCTATGCCTGTATGCACACAAACACACACTGGCAGACAGTCAGACCTTTACAAGGCAGACCTTTGTTGTGTGAGCACTGTAGGGAATGGACCACATGCCTCATGATCACCACCTCCACAGCCTGCTAGCCTGTTTGATCATGCCCTGTTTTTAATTACCCAGAATGCTCTCTGGGGCTGCACCCTTTCTGCCGTGTTCACGAGAAGAAAAAAAAAAGAAAGAGGAGAAGGAGAGGGAAGGAGAGAGGAGGCTCCGGGGGGGTTTATGTAGATTGATCTCCAGCTAATCCTCAGGCCCAGATACCCTGTGTAGTGAGTATTGAGTCGCGTTTGCACCACTGCTCTCTCAGCCAGTGGAGAGAAATTAAAAGTGGACTTTCGGGATTTCCAGGATCAAGGGAGGGTGTGAAGGGATCTTCATTGGTTCCTTCCCTTTTCTCTCCCTGCAGCCGAGAACGCGATCCTATGTCTGCTGCAGTCAAAATGTTGTTATGACTACTCTAGTTACTGTACTTGAGTAGATAAGTAGAGTATTTTTAAATGTCTGCACTTCTACTTGACTAGTAATCTGCAATATTTTCATATAAATAAATGTCCATATGGCTTCTCTTCATTGAGATTGATAGGCAAGGCAAGGCAAGCACCTTTCAAGGCAGTTCAAAGTGCTTTACATGAGGCATTAAAAGACATTTTAAACAAGGGCATTTATAAAGACATTTAAAAAAAAGAATAAAATTAAATAAAATTAAAAAATTGAATCACAGTGCAGAAGGAATAAATGATATAACACAATCGGGATTCAAACTATATCCAGTTCATGAAAGCTTTTACAAACCCCCAGTGTCGTATAGGCCTTTCCTTGTAAAACCCTCTGGTGTCACAGTAAGTGATGAGCTGGGCACACTGACTGCCAAGTGATCTCTGGGAAGTGCAGAGCAAAAACACCACAGCAATGATCGCTTACCACCAAAATGTTAGAATCTGGCAGATGTAAGTATTAGTAATTAATGACTAACGAGTGATTTGAAGTATTCCTACTTTTAAGAGGAACGAGTACAATGAAATCTGGCATGAACCGTAAACAATTATTGTGGACTTTACCTCCCATGATACCATTGTTTTGTTGACATGAGCTATAAACAAACCATTCCCAACACTTGTAACAGCCCATCTATTTATTTGTAAGGACCACACAAATCTGGATAATCCATCCATGTTTGAGACTTTGGAATATGTACAAATTCTTATTTTTCTTAGTTTTTAGTGAACTATTATTTTACTCTTTGTAATTTTGTACTCAAGTACTCCTTCTCGACAAGCATGTACATAACTAAAGTAACAGTACTTATTTTTAGTGAAACATTTCTTTCCCCCTCTAGATGTAATACTGTAACACTGTCAGTGGAAAGTACTAGCTGACAGTTTCTATTGAACTTATGAGTCACTACTAATGGGGAAGCATTCATGCTAATATGATAACAGGAGGCATGGCAAAACTTGGGTTTCAGCTCACCAAGCCATCATGGCAAAGGATATTGATCAAATGTAATTGGAGCAACACTATTGTATTTCACAGCATATAATTAGAAATTTCTGTATCTGAAAACTGTCTCCAGTTATGAAGTTAATTTGACTGGTGAATATGCAGGAATTAAGGTTATGATATATTATTATTATTTATTTATTATATATGTTATATATACTTACAAGGGAGACCTGGCATAGTTCAGTATTTGGTACTGTAACTCCCTTACATGCTTCACATTCAACAGTACTGTGACTGTAACAAAACTCTAATAACAAACTATAACAGCAGATCAGTTGAGTGAATTGATATATTTAAGGAGTTGACTTTCTCATAAAGATCTAGATCTTCCACAAAGAGGAGTGACAGGGACTACAGTCCAGGACATTGATTTGTAACTTTCAACCTGATATCATACTGTGAGATGCCATATCTCACAAATTACAGTCACCCGGTATCTGAGGACATCGACAGATCACTGAGACGAGAGGATTAGAGAACCGCCCGGGTGTGTTGAGGACATAAACTGACTGCCGGATCCTCTCTCAAAAGCCACAACAGACGGAGTAGTATGGGACTTGCGTTTGCTCTCAGTGTTGCAGTAGATGAAATGTGCATTAATTGACATAATAACAAAAGTAGCAGTCCATTACAAAGTATGATGTGATGTGTTGTGGTAAGGTATGACAAGACAACATTACATTGAAGATGCATGCATTTTGCCTGCATTTCAATCACACAAATACGATCACGCAATATGAAATTTATCCAATTCAGTGTCCTTCCTGTCTACCACCGTTGTGCTGTTTTGTATTTTCTCCACGTCGCTTCGTGCAACACCATGGCCCAAAGATGGATCTGTCATAACAGTTACCCTGCTAAAATGTCACACATCTGACAGAGGTGTGAGGTGCACATATGTCTCCGAGAGAGTGTGCTGGTCCTTAGCCAGGAATTGAACTGCAGTGTTCTCACTCGCTGCCAGCAACGGTCCGAATGCTAGCGATGTTAGACAGGGCAGCTTTGTCATCACAACAACACGGCAACTCTCCTCTGAATGTCAACTTGTATTGTAGAAAACCTTTAAAGAAAGCATGAATTTATGGTCATATTGCTCAAATAGATAAATATATGTATGTATCACATGATCTGTATGATCTATGATATATATTTAGACCAAGGTTGTAATGAAATGCATCATGTTTGTATAGCAGATGCCACATGAAGAATACTATGCATGGCATTAACACGTTGCTAGGATACAAAATCAAGCGACGGGAGACACCTTTCAGTGTCGCACACATACCAAGACGCATGTGAGGCTCCATGTGAGATCTTTTGTCAGCGACACAGAACAATTGGCTTCATTTGGCACAACAACTTAAAAAAAAAAAATCAACCTGTGGTTCCACAAAGACACGGAGGCCTTGAGCTTGAATAGAAAGCAAGTTCATCGGGCTACGGGGGGGGGGGGAGGGCTTCCTGACGCCGCCGAGCACAGAGATAACCCTCCGGCCAACGGGCAACAAAGTTAACTCAGATTAGACGCTGTATGCTCGGTCAGTCTGTTGAGAAATTCTGCACAACAGCCATGGAAAATTTACCAGGACTGGTAGAATATAGTGTCTTAACATGATAAAAAGCATTTTGTTGTTTGGTGGCGTTTTTCTTATTCTTTCCTTATTCATGTGGATAATTCACCAAATGTAGACAGCTGAGGGATTTCTCCTTTAAGGGCATTATAGCAGAAGTGTGTGTGTGTGTGTGTGTGTGTGTGTATTGGGGGGGGGGGGTATGTTATTAAGTTAAATGCAGTACCGATGCTTTTTTAATCAGTTTTGGCACAGGCAATGATTATTTGTTGAGTTTATTCTGATGCATGAACCACATTACAGAGAACCAAAAATGTGATTACTATTTATACAGGAAGGGATATCCAATTATACTGAAATCTCTCAGCAAATATTACCTCTTCCTGGATTTCACCTCTGCAAGCAGATAGGCTTCCTGGGATAATTGAGTCGTGAGGTTTTTTGTCTGGAAATATGAATATAAGCTCATGTAGTCCTAATCAGTCGCACATCACAACAAGGTGACGAGCGGTCGACGTTGCAACAGTGCCGTCCTGCATATTACATCCTTTCATGCTAACAGTCTTGCATTGTTTGCTGTAAGGTTAACTGCAGAGAAGAAAATAAAAGGTAATTGGCGAATCACCTGCAAAAGCCTATTTGCACATCAAAGGCAGCGGTGGTGGTGTGGGGGGGGGGCGCCAGGTAGGAGGTTAATAAACAGAGGGCGAGCATCTGCGCCCTATCTTCTCCTTTGCCCATTCTTTGAGTGCCATTGTGCCACGGGGAAGCGAAATTCAATTCTACCTAGCTAAGAGGAGACTGTGTCAGCCCAACAATAGTCTGGCAACCCCCCCTGATTCGCTCATTATTAATTTCACCCCATCACTGCCACGGTTTATTTGCTCTTTTGTTTCAGCGGGGATTATTTGCTCCGAGGTCCCCCGGCGGTGTTTCCTAAAAATACCCCCCCCGTGCAACGTCTTACTGTGGTCACTGTCACAAACGATCATTCAAACTCCCATGCAAAGGTTTTTTTTCTTTTCCCAAGGCTGTGGGCTTCAGTGCTCATACTAGTATGTGTGTGCCCTCCTTATCTGTCTCTTCCTCCACTTCCATTGCTCCTCCGCCGACGTCCTTGGGTTCACCTTTTCCCCCCGATGTGTCATCTGTGTTTTTTAGGACGTAGCGGCGACACAGACAGGACAAGAAGAGGCAGCTTGTGCCCCGTTGAACCTGCCTGTTCTTCGCCTCCCTATCGCCGACTGATCTATTAATCACCCCCCTTCCTGTCTCCCCCCCCGCCCCCCCGCCCTCTTTGCTTGATCTTCGCAGCTCGGGTGTGCGACAACGCGATGCTGCGCTGTCAGAACGGCGGCACGTGCCACCACCATCAGCGGTGCCATTGTTCCCCGGGCTTCACGGGCGTCCTGTGCGAGAGAGCTCGGTGCCAGGGCTCCGGGGACTGCGATGACCCATTGTCCGGCCAGGCCTCCCTCCATCATCTTCCTGCCGGGCCCCAACGCGCTCTCCCCCTCCTAGTGTTCCTGCTATTGATTGTTTCCCTCTGCTGAGAGACCCGACCAGTCTCCCATACGCTCACAAGACAGTCAGCCGACAAACCCTAAGACCACATATGTTGAGAATGAGAGCTCTCAACCTTAAACACGTGAGGGAAAAAAGGGACGTATGGACAATGCGCTCAGCTGAAAGGGACTCTTTTGTATATCCAAGGCCACAGTTATGGGGGAACAATATTTTGAGTGCGTTGCCGCTGTGCACCGATATGGTATGCTGAAGGCTGCTGGAGTGGAAGGATTTATGAAAGAGGCTGAACCCTAGCCTTGTGAATTCACTGCTGTCTTATAATCTCACAATGGAAACAGTTGGAGCCCTCATTTTATGATAATGGAAATGGCAAATACGTTCATTGAAGACAGATTGGAGACTCGGCCCCAGATATAGAGCTACCCACACTCTGGGAGCAAACTGTACAAAACTAAACATTTCTCAATATCATTTGGCATTATTATTAAAAAAACAAAACAAAAGTGGACTGGGGCGTCTTAAAACATCTCGCCTCGCTGCCTCCTTCCTTACTTGTTACCTTGTTCCCTCCCTCCCTGCCCCCTTGTCCTCCCTTTCCTTCACTTTCTCTCACCTGTGCTTTGGTGACTCTGGTGATTTTTCGTTTGCTGAAGGGTGTTTATTGTTTTGGCCAAATGCTGCACACGTGTTATTATCAAGCCCCGCAACAAGTAAGTTCTAGTATTTCTGTTGGAGGCTTTGTAGTCATGCTTGAGCTCACCTGTATGGAAAAAAAAAGATGTAACATACTGTAACTGTATTTAATTTTTGTACAAAACAGATATTTTCATGACTACGCAAAAACAGAAAAAAACTGTATTTCTTGTTTTCTATTGCTGCCGACCTGTCCTGGATGTGGACTATGAGTACATGAGGACTTTATGGTTTTATTATTTCTCTGCTTTCCTGGCACACGGCTCTCTTCATCTGAGAGCTGCTGTCAAAGAATATGTTTACATACACACATAAATACAATACAGTTCCACCAAAGGGAAAAAAAAATCATGTCTTTGTCTTGTTGTTGAACAGTAGTAACTTTATCGAGGATGACATTGCAGACAAGACGCTATGTATTGAGTGACACGATGTATTGTTTGTAGATAGATACAGCCAGGGTGGGGAGTGAACACCAGCCAAATGCTATTAAATCTTTGGGTTGTGGCTGGTAACTTACTGTACTTTACCAATTTCTTTGGCAGGCACTACAAGCAACCATTTGGAAGGTCTTGCCCTATGGTAAAATTATAGTTGTGTGATAAAATACTGAAAGTGTCTGGTGAATTTTGAAATTTACTAGCCAGAGTGGCTTGTAGGGTACAAACCAATGACAGTGCTTTTTTTTTTTTTTTTTTTTTTTTTTAAAGCTGTCAAGGGCAATCCTTGACCTACTCAGTAGGTCGCTGGTGACAATACATTAGTCAACTGACACCTTCCTGGATAGATGATGTACTCTATAACATCCTTCTTGTGATCATAAAACTTGGGAGAATCTGGTGGAATCTCAAGTCAAAATCCCATCAGCTTTATGTATATTTAACAACAGACTCGGGAAAGGATTGTCCAGTTGAAAAATCCATAATCGGATCTAATCCTCGAATCGGATGGGCAGAGGGGAAGGTTTGCTGAGCCGGTACCAGTTGAAAGCCGGCGTCCTGCTGCGGGAAGCCTCGGTGAAGCGGCGTGTTCGGGGGAAATTAGCTTTAATTCACGGAGGGTCAATGAATAGAAATGAAGTCGCTTCCCACTGGGTGACATATTGAGCACCGAGACCAATTTCATTTGAGAGATTAATTTTCCTCCCGAGGTTGAAGTGAAACGCCCTAATTGTGTTAGAGTCTACTGTAAGTGCCTCTCATTAAATGACACTGTCCATGAAAAGAACGGAGAATGCGTTTTTTGACGAGACGTTCCTTGCAAAGCAGCTAGTTTCAGATTTATCTCTAAAGGGGGGGGGGGAGTAAATAGACGGTGTAAGTTAACTGGAGGTGAATGGGTGTTATTTATTCAGCAAAGCAACAAATTATTTTTAATAAGATCACCAGAAAGTTCACGGCCAGTATGGATCTGCATCCTGTTAGAGGGAAGCAGGAAAGGGGTTGTGAGTCAGACGGTCGGCTGGTACCAATTAGAAAATGAATGGGCAGCACCAGTGAAACCTTGGTGAATTACAGTGTATGATGTGAGTAACGGCACATAACCAACGTTCCCAATGACAACATCGTGTCTGTTCAGCGTCAAGAGTTGCATCGCCTTTCCTTGATTTAATATTTCTGTTCAAGGCTCCACTTTTCTTAACTGGCTCTGCAGAACGAGTGGAGTGGCACACTGGAGACTGTTTGCGGTGACACTTAAGAGGAAGAGAAGTTTTAGAGGAGTGTTTAAAGGGCCTGTGTGTGTGTGTGTGTGTGTGTGTGTGTGTGTGTGTGTGTGTGAAAGACAATTACCTTCATGACATGTTAGTGCAATAAAACCGGTGTTTTATGAGACTCGTTCCTGGCTGTTGGCTGTATTTGGCCATTAGAACAAAAAAAAGTTTTAAGGTTACGTCTAAGTCTCACGCACTTAAATACAGATTATGCCCTAAAGGTTGACGAACAACCGCTCGGAGACCATCACTCTCTGCCTCAAGAGCAGGTGTAAGACGTTTGCCGACATCGGCATCCTCAGCCACAGAGGGAAAATGAGCTCCATAATTCCTCCACATAGCCTGCTTACTGGGGGGGGTTTGGGCAATGGGACTATGTAATGTAACTTTCTCCTTCCCCAGATGAGATTTAGAGGCGGGGTCTGAAAGTAAACCTGGCAACCTCAGCATGTGCATTTTTCTCGAGCATGCTCAATAATAGATTAAGACTATCTTAAATGGTTGGGATTGTGTGATTATGACCTCTGGGTGCAATTGTGGTAGTAGGGCATGAGACACTGTTATACCTTGAATGGTCACACATCAGTGCAAAAAGAAAAGGCCCCCGGGGGATTTTTGTTCGCTGGTGGTGCTTCCCCACTGTTCCAAGTCACAGGAACGCCTTGTCCTTCCTCCTTTCACTTCTAAGACTCGGGAGAGGGTATTAGGCGGACATTTTTAGACACGAGCAGTCCTTGTGTTCTGCCACTGTCAGCACTGGTGGCACCGACAGAAAGTTGCATAACATAAGACGAGGGGTATTCAGTATCGGGGAAAGAAGAGGCTCAGCAACAAGACTGGAACAACTCGGCTTAGCGATACAATATCCATATACGGTTCACCAATGACAGTCTTTGAAGTGCCCAACATGACAAAACACAAGATAGTGTTTGTTCAGGGACAGAGACCTCAACTTTTCTGTCATTCAATATTGTAAATGATACTTTTGCAGTGCATCTATGAGGAGCTGCTGTATAGAATCTGCAGCTTCAGAGTATTAATGGTGCTAAAAATGGGGATGCAAAAGCCTGGTTCATACTTCTCCCCCCCCCCGGCTGTTTTCAAATCACGGGATATAGAAAGTACAGCCACTAAAAATAATGAATTTCAGTTCAAAGTGATAATATACACACAGGTCTACAATATGCTGCAACAATACGTTGTCCTTGACCCCCATGCAGTTACTGAGCAGGCTTCAGCTGCCGGCGCCACTGTCACGTTAACAAAAGGAAATAAAACAGCAAGGCACGGTTCCACGTCGAGTTACATTCTCTTCTTAATGGAAGCACTATAGTGGATACTGCCTGCTGTCTGGAAATACAAGTTATTTTATTTATTTATTTATTTATTTGTTTGTTTTTTCATTTGTTTCGTTTCGTTTCGTTGAGTTTTATTCCCAAAAATATCCACCATTTGAAAAAAAGGTGAGACTTTGCTTTTCATTAACACAAACAAGTATAATGCAGATGAATATTGTACTAATCAGGCACAAGGCAACAACATATTGGTGGTTGTTGTGTATTGAGTACTGCTGCATCATCAATTACTAACATGCCAATGAATCATTAAGTATTTGTTAAGTTCTTGATGAACAAACCAGAAACTAACATCAGGCCCCATTTTATTTCGTTTTCTTGATTTTGTCTCAGAATAAGAATTATATTATATATATATATATATATATATATATATTAAATAGTTTAGTTAAAAGGAGATTTATTGAATGAATTTGAAGACCTAATTGGCTCCTCTAATTCAAATGAGGCCTGATTGGACAGATTGTAGCAATAATTTAGTGAGGGGAGCCAAAGTCCAGTTGTGATGTGTTGACTGGAGTTCAGTCATCCTCATCCTTGAAAAATGTACCATTACTTATTACATTTTGGTGCAATTTACTATGAATGGCTTCCAACACATCCCCAATTAGCCTGGTTTGCACATAAAGGGCCATCAATATTTTGGTTTTGAGAAGCAATGACGGAAGCATCGGTGAAGAGTGTGAAGAAGAAGACTGTGAAGTTTAAGTAGCGGTTGGAGAAATAGAAAAAGAGGAGAGGGGACCCAGTGGAGGAGGAGAGGGGACCCAGTGGAGGAGGAGAGGGGACCCAGTGGAGGAGTAGAGGGGACCCAGTGGAGGAATAGAGGGGAGTAGAGGGGACCCAGTGGAGGAGTAGAGGGGACCCAGTGGAGGAGAGGGGACCCAGTGGAGGAGGAGAGGGGACCCAGTGGAGGAGGAGAGGGGACCCCAGTGGAGGAGGAGAGGGGACCCCAGTGGAGGAGGAGAGGGGACCCAGTGGAGGAATAGAGGAGACCCAGTGGAGGAGTAGAGGGGACCCAGTGGAGGAGGAGAGGGGACCCAGTGGAGGAATAAAGGGGACCCAGTGGAGGAATAGAGGGGACCCAGTGGAGGAGGAGAGGGGACCCAGTGGAGGAATAGAGGGGACCCAGTGGAGGAGGAGAGGGGACCCAGTGGAGGAGGAGAGGGGACCCAGTGGAGGAATAAAGGGGACCCAGTGAAGGAATAGAGGGGACCCAGTGGACGAGTAGAGGGGACCCAGTGGAGGAATAAAGGGGACCCAGTGGAGGAATAGAGGGGACCCAGTGGAGGAGTAGAGGGGACCCAGTGGAGGAGGAGAGGGGACCCAGTGGAGGAGTAGAGGGGACCCAGTGGAGGAATAAAGGGGACCCAGTGGAGGAGGAGAGGGGACCCAGTGGAGGAATAAAGGGGACCCAGTGGAGGAATAAAGGGGACCCAGTGGAGGAATAGAGGGGACCCAGTGGAGGAGTAGAGGGGACCCAGTGGAGGAATAGAGGGGACCCAGTGGAGGAATAGAGGGGACCCAGTGGAGGAGGAGAGGGGACCCAGTGGCGGAATAGAGGGGACCCAGTGGAGGAATAGAGGGGACCCAGTGGAGGAGGAGAGGGGACCCAGTGGAGGAGTAGAGTAGAGGGGACCCAGTGGAGGAATAGAGTAGAGGGGACCCAGTGGAGGAATAGAAGGGACCCAGTGGAGGAGTAGAGGAGACCCCAGTGGAGGAATAGAGGGGACCCAGAGGAGGAATAGAGGGGACCCAGTAGAGGAGTAGAGGGGACCCAGAGGAGGAATAGAGGGGACCCCAGTGGAGGAATAGAGGGGACCCAGAGGAGGAATAGAGGGGACCCCAGTGGAGGAATAGAGGGGACCCAGTGGAGGAGTAGAGGAGACCCCAGTGGAGGAATAGAGGGGACCCAGAGGAGGAATAGAGGGGACCCAGTAGAGGAGTAGAGGGGACCCAGAGGAGGAATAGAGGGGACCCCAGTGGAGGAATAGAGGGGACCCAGAGGAGGAATAGAGGGGACCCCAGTGGAGGAATAGAGGGGACCCAGTGGAGGAGGAGAGGGGACCCAGTGGAGGAGGAGCGGGGACCCAGTGGAGGAATAGAGAGGACCCAGTGGAGGAGTAGAGGGGACCCAGTGGAGGAGTAGAGGGGACCCCAGTGGAGGAGGAGAGGGGACCCAGTGGAGGAGGAGAGGGGACCAAAGTGCTCTCACACAAATTCACACTTTGACATTATCCTTTTTTTGCCAAATCGCAATATCACCCTAATCGGACCCAGAAGACTACGTAGGCTACACATGATGTGAAATATGTGAACTGGTACACACATTCCCGCCTCCCGTTAAGTTTTATAAATTCCGACTCCTGTGTAGAAAGTGGCATGCACACACTTTCTGTGTGTATGCATGGTCTATACCTTTGTCCCCATGTTGTGTGGTATTTACCACCACATGAAGCTGAATTACAGTACACAAAACTAAAATTCCTTCTATGTCTTCTATGTGCATTTCAGTCCTCACATAAGCTTGGTCATCATGTTCAGTTTTTGTTTTTTTGTCTTCCCTTGTGACATACAGCTAAAAATGTGGATATCCAATTAAGATGATCCACTGGGACAAATCAATAAATACAGGGCAAGCTAGCTTACCCTCTGTAACAATGCAACCCTCTTTAACAGAGTCCAGCTACCAGGCCCCATCTACACTACGACATTATGAAATAAAAATTGAAAAAGATTTCAGCAGGAATAATGGTAATGATGATTCCTTTGTACAGAGAATAAGAATTAGACTATTATTAGAGATCTGTTCTTTGTTTCTTGGAACAAGAAGCAGCAAAAGAGACTTACCAGAAAGTATTTCACACAGACTGCAGCACACACACACACACACACACACACACACACACACACACACAAATGCACAAGTGCAGCTCTCATGCATATACATGTACAATGCATACATCTACACGTAGCCACACACACACACACACACACACACACACACACACAGTGTTTAATCAGCACATACAGGAATTTCTATTATCCCGGTCCCAATCAGTCCGCCACCTCTGGCAGTAGAAAACACATTGAGTCCTCTCCATTGACGCAGCAACACATCAGGAATGACACTTACGGGAGGTTGGGACCAGCATGCCATCTGTGGCTTTATCAAAACTCCTATTCACATGCCTGACATGGCAAAGGACAGCTGGTGGGTGGATCATGGGCAGGACACACAGGGCCGGAGTACACAAGAATCAATACAGAGAACAAAGCAGAAGTTAAGGCGCCTCTGCCGGAACATACTGGAAATACCTTTCTTTCAGAGTCCTCCGAACTCAAGGTTTCTACACACTTCCCAGTACATTAGTTCAAGGAAGATCAGAAAAACACTGATCAAGATCGTACTGTAAGTTGCAGGCCAACTTTTGATCATCTTAAACATCCTTATTTTTGTTAAGACTCAGACTGCAAACTTCCTTTTGTGACTTTTACATGTGATGAAGTATACTATCCTACTTGGATTTCTGAAAGCATGTCTAAAAAAGAATCTACACTATCACATTTAATGGTGTGAAACATGCCTGCTGTACTTGCAAAAAAAAAAAAAAAAACATTTCTCTCAACAGAAATAAAACATGGAAATTCAATTCAGTTATTTCAGTTATTTACAATGCTCTGACAGCTTGAAACTCCTTAAGTTGGACAGTCGAGGTGCTGGTCCTTAAAGACAGCTATAAAAAAATCTGCCTTCCTGTCACGTCCAGAAACCAATCTGATGTCCCCTTATTACAATACAATCTCGGGCAGCAATCGGCTCTTGGGCTACAGATGGTAATCCCTTCCCTTCCCATTCAGTGTCGCACGCGATCACAGCCCTTGTCTATTTTTCTCAATGCCAAATCCAGCACTTCTGGCCTCCAGTGCCACACCTAAATTGCAAATCAGCCCCAGCTGGGATTGGCACGGCAAACCTCCGACACCCTGTTGAAGAAATTATTTATGTATCACACCAACGCCGTCCATAAATAAAAGATACCGTTTGCAGCCTGCGCTGGCGTTCCCAGAGCTTGGAAGAAAACCGTTTATCCTCATTTTAAACATGTGCTGGGAGGAGGCGGGGTGTGCCCGGTGGTCCCCGGGCTTCATATCACAAAAACAACGCTGAGTAGACAAACACAAACAACATAGCGTGTGTGAGAAATTACCAGCCCATTCCAGAGCACACTGAACGCTTAGCTGTTAGTGGCTGTGCATGATGTGTGTTACAAATCAAACCAAATAATATTTGCAAATAGTTTTTTATGGTGCTTTGCTACCGCATGGGTTGAGCTCGCCTCATAGGACCAATTTTTAATTCATTTCAAAATTAGTAATTGATATTTTGATTCAGTAAAAGGATAAGGGGAAGGGACCGCTCACACAGATACACAAAGGTTGTGAAACAGTAAATATGTTTGAATGAAGTGGTTGCCCTTCACTCCTTCTGTAGTATTTTGCCTTCTTGGGAACCCTTTGCCTCTCTCCTTTACCTTTATTGTTGTACTTACTTTAACCTAGTATCATCTGCTGATGCTATCTGAATTGTTCCAATTGCTATTTGCAATTAATATTTGGTCTGGGCGTGTTACAAATCAATGTTGAGTATGACACGGGTTACCTCAAGAAGCACTGTTGGGGGAAGGAGGCACAGATGGATGCCACAGAATCAGTCAGGTAAATAAAGGAAGAAACAGACACACAGACGGATAGAGAGACAGACTGACAGAAACAAAGGGAGAGGCAGTTCAGAATCAGAAAAACAGGCGCACAAAAACAAAGAGATTAAAGTTACAGTGGAGAGAAACGAAGGAGAGGAGACAGAAGCCTTCATCACAAAAGCAAGCCATGAAACAATGGTCCCCTGATGGACGGAGACAGCGGTAAACACGAACACCCCTGTTTGGCAGGCCTGGAGGAGCGGCTGGAGAGAGAGATGGAGAGAGAGAGAGAGAGAGAGAGAGACAGAGAAGAGAGAGAAAAGGCAAGGGAGGGCGAGCGAGAGAGACCCTGCCAAAGCGGACCCCATGACGAGCAGCGCCACCTCGTTAAACCTGTCCCCGGGAGTCACAGGCAGATGCTCTGCTTTTCTATGATAATGGCCGACCTGCTAAGCAGCGAGCAGCGTCACGCTCCTCTGAGCAACTATTGACCTCAAAGCTGTCAGTCGGTTTCATGCCAGTGCAGGTTCTCTAACTCACCACTCTCAGAAGGGGCTTGTTGCACTATAGGGTTTTTCCGTGGACCTAGATGTGTTAATTCTGCTGGTCAAAAAAACCATCGTGCACAACGCCTTTTTGCTGATACGGTCTTAATAAGTTCATGTGCGAATCCTGCTGTGCATGTGGCTTCAGATTCATGACGACCAATTATTATTATTATTATATTATCATGCTAAGGCCCTTTGAAACCATGCACCCCGGCCTGTGCAAATTGGCGTTAAAGATATGAAAGTTTCACCCGTTGATGCACATTTATTCACCACTCTACATTTAGTAAGACCAACCGCTGTCACGGCATCAAAGCAGCTGCCAGCGCGTTGGAGCCACGAGTCAAGAGGAAGTAGCCGGGGTGAGCGAGGGATAGCGAAAGGAAAGGGAGAGACAGACAGAGGAAGAGAGCGCACCAGTTCTCAGAGGATTAGCTCATTTAGGCCGCTTTGATCTGGGAGATCTTAATTGCTGGATAGCGCCGATAGAGTCCTCAAAGAGACTTAGCAACTCGACACAGGCACGGAGGAAGGAGGGTGGTCGCCTCCGTACCTTCTCCTCTTCGTGCAGATGACGCTTTATAAATCTCTGGACTTTTAGTGCTAATGTGCATTTCTAGCAACACATTTCAGCAGTGTCATTGCATCCAGAAACTACTGCACTATTGTATGTCTAACCCACATAATAAGGCTTAGCGCAGGGCCGGGTTTAGACTGCTGTGACTAGGGTGCAGTCAGAGATGGTGGGTGGCCATGGCTATACTATCGTCAACTAGTCATTTTACCTCTTCCTTATAGGCTACTACTTACTTGTATATCATTTTAATCTCTCTTAACTAACTAATCTCCAGACTTTGGTCTCTCCTGGATTAAAAGCACTCTCAAATGCAAGTGGAAGATAGAAACTGCAGTCGGACCAAAGCCAATGGCACAGTTGCGTTTTGCTGTCTCTGATTTTTGCGGGACCGAAGCAATAGTTTGTGGAAAAACCTTACTTTATACATTGCACCTCTATGATTGGTTTAGTTTAGTTTAGTAGGATCCCTGTTAGCTGTGCATTTAGCAACAGCTGCTCTTCCTGGGGTCCATACAAAACATATAATATTACATGACATTATATTATATATTGACTTGAATTGACAGCGTAGACTATATCCCAAGACAGGAACTGTAGTCACCCAGGTTGAGAAGAAGCGACATGTGCAGACTGAGATGATTTACTGTCCGAACGTTTTGGTCGAGTCAACCTTCATCAGGGCAAATACTGATTTTAGCAGCAGGTTTTGTTAATGCTGTGTGTTCTTTTTGTCCTCTCTAGCACGGCAACGTTTTTATGTAGCATGTCTACATACAGAAAAACCTCAAAGATGTAGTTCCACCATTTTGTAAGGCGTGATGGTCACAAGTCAGCAGTTGAATATAAATCTCACGGATAAAGTCTTTCGGAGAGTCAAGCCCTTCTGAGGGCAACTGAGAGCTCACCATATTTGAGGCCAGCTTCAGCTTTTGCTAAATCCCTGTTTAACCCCCATACAGAGATCCAGAGGGGCTGGCTGGGAAAGACCAGGGGTTAAAGGAGATCATTCAGACAGATGAAGACGATGCATGGTTTCCTTCTCTCTGTCGCTGTCTCTCTGCCTTTTTTTCTCTCTCTCTCTCTCTCTCTCTCTCTCTCTCACACACTCACTCACACACACACACACACACACACCATCCTATCCTCTCTTTCTCCCTGCACTCTACTACTTCATACAACCTTGTACACCCTTATTCTCTCTCTCTCTCTCTCTCTCTCTCTCTCTCTCTCTGGCTGCCGTCCAAACTTCACTGTCGTCGCCTTTCATCTCCTTGGCTAAGAAAAGGAACAGGCAGATTAAGGAGAGGAAGAGTATTAGGGGAACCATTCTTTCTGCTTCCTCGTGACAGGAGGGCTACTGTTAGCGCAGGAGAGCCCTCCCTCTGCCGAGTTTGGCCATTAGAGAGGCTCCAGAACAGAGAGGGTGGAGAGTAAAGCCTGGGAGAGCGTTTACCACAATACTGAAATCCTTGCATTCGACGATACATTTCTGTTGAATCTGATATTGCTGAATCCATGAAGTACAAACGAAAATAATTTAATGAAAGTGTATAAAACTGTAGAAAAATACACATGAAGTGTAATACAGATCTCAGATACCGTACATGTGTATTGTAGAGGATAAGTTAAGAATCAGATCACTGGTGGAAAATATGTCCATAACTGTTATAAGTCACATGGGTGGAGACATGCTGGGGAGAAATCTAGCTGCACTGTAACAGTCCATGGGTTTAAGTGTAGCATCTGTTGGCTCAAATGACACAAATGTACAGACAGAAAACGTTGATTTGCAAAAGGTTGAGGAGGAAGAATGTGACTCAGTTCAGTGTCAAAAGACTGGAAACACATACCGTATAGTACGTAGAGGTATCAACTTGTAAGTGGATATCTTCATATTTTTAAGTGAATTGAAGTGTTGTTGTGTTCCAAAACACTATATATCCTTTTTTTTTTTTTATATATGAAAAAAATGAAATAAATAAATAAAATGAATTACTGGAAGTATTAAAGTATCTGAAGTTCAACATAAATGATATAAACGATAAACACTGTAAAAGTGTGTTGTCCTTTATATTTTGTCAACCAGGACTTCATTTAAGTGCCAACATTGAGTTATTTTTTATCAAATTTTGGAACAATTTTAGTTGGATATTATTTTCTGCAGGCCCTTGTCACATTTTTGAAAAAGGTTTATGCATTTGCCCTTCAGCTTTCCTAACATGGCTCTTCACCAGTTGTAGCATGCCTCGGTGAAACCAAGGGACTCAGCTAGCTGCAGCTTCAGGCTAGTTGTGCTCCTTGGCTTCGGTGAGCAATTAATTCCCACAATTCCTGCAATGTGACAATTGGAAAAAATTCAAAAGAGAAAATTCAAAAAAGAGTCTTCCTTTTAAACATTGAGCTCAGACACAGGGTTGGTGGAGTGTTCAGGTTAGAAGGGAAATAGCCATGTTTTACCTTGCACTACAGTGAGCAGCTGTTACATCACCCTTGAGTCATTCATCCTGAAACCAAAAAAGGTTTGAGGTAAACACAAAATCAGTGGAATGTAAAAGGGTTCTCTGGTTTCCACAGTGAATGATCAAAAAAATAGGGAGGGAGCACACAGTGGAAGGATACCCCCCATTACCCACTCATCCACACACACACACACACACACACACACACACATTTAGTGGTGTGTTTTATGACTTCACGTCTGAAGACAAACTGGGCATCATTTTTTCTTTGGTGCCATTAAACAGAGACACCTGAACACATCATCCAAGTGTGTTCCTCCCTCCTTCTTTTGACGACTCACCAAGAGAGTTATTCATCTTCGTTAAGACTGCATGCGCATCAAAGATTAATCCCAGATCAATCCTTCGCATCACGGTGCCAAAAACTTTCCAGCCATGCCTAAAAGGGTGTTAGCACACTCTTCGGCTTTTGATATCAGGATATTGTTTTAAAATTACAAATAGTCGTTTAGACAGGAAGTGACTGACAGAAATCATACAACATGATGTATAGTGTTCCAGCAGTAGGAGATGCTCCTGTATTTTGATTGTGTGGTGTTCCAGTTGTCTCGCAACATGTTGGCAGGAAGGCAACTCTCACGCCAGCCAATGGAGTCATCAATAATAAGACAAGGTGAGCAGGGTTCGTTTGGTTTGAGGTCAGTGTTCAGGTCAGTAGGGGTGGGGCAAAGAAACCACTTTGCAACTCAACTTCTCCTCCAGTCGGTGCTTGGCGCTGGGGATGGCTGGGCAAACAGAATAGATGCTCCTGAAATATTCATGCGCCGCTTGTGCCGGGCCTGACTGAGACACCAGTGGGGGGTGGGGGGGGATGTCTGGGACTGAGCGGAGATCCAGGCAGAGGTGGGGTTATCTGGGTACAGCTCATGCACTTCCCAGTGGGCTGCAGGGGCAGACAGGGCTGCCGAGAGGCGAGATATGGGGTGATGCTCCTGGAATCCGTGATTTGACATCTACTCTGTATGAGAGTCTGTCAGTGGGCAGCGGAGGGGTTGAGGGCGCTTCCGCTTCCCCTCGACTGAGAGTCTCTGGGTTTTATCAAAGTGATCTGACTTGCAGGGCACAGGGAGCGGCAGAGTGGTACGACGCTCGCTGGAGACGGTCAGCTTTGAATGTCAAGATTCATCTAACAAGCTCAGTCCTCCTCTTCCACATAGGTAGAGGGAAACCAGCCCACCTGAGAAGACAGGATGCAATTCCGTCAGCTGCAACACATTAGAACATATTAGGTGAAACCAGGTGAAAACTGGGAGCCCTTATTGATTTAGCCTGTGGTGATGCAGTGGGTGACGCTCCCAGAAACACACAACAAAGCAGTAGGGGTTACATCATGTTGTGTCCTGTCCTGTGTAATGTCTGTAACATCTGCCCTGCACCATTAGGGGGCTATTATCTATCAGACAGTAGCCACCTAATAGTAAAAGACCTAATTACAAAGGACAAGCCACTCAAATATAAAGGACAGAGCACTGCACAGGACAGGACACAAAACAATCTAACCCTCTCTCCAACAAAGTGGGACATCATGACAAATCTATTCATACATTTCCTGGTGACCAGATGTTGCCGTGTAATTAAAGCATTGACACTGGGGAACCTCCTTGGGCCCTATTGCCCATCAGCATTGCCCCAAACATTGCCCTGTCTAGCGCTGCCTTTAAATTCACCTTAATCCTAAAGGACAGATAAAGATTCAGGGTAAAATACAAGTTAAAGGGGATTTTTTTTAAGCTCGGAGACAGCAAAACGTGCAAAATGGAGGTGCAATAATTTAGGAAGGTGGTCCTAAAATGTTGTACGCTCACTGTGGATGATTCAGGTCTATAGATACACGAGAATAAAGGATGTGCCAGCCATTGTTGAACTCTACTGCTGCAATCTGGCTCCATTCCCAAGAGATTTACTTTCTGTTAGCTCTGAGATGTTTCAAGAAATGGTTTGGTAATGTTTCAGTTAAAAGACACTAGAAACAATATAGTGATTTGATTCTACTGTATAACATTTAGGAAAGAATTGTCCAATCAATACCAATGCCAGATGGACGTAGGATGAAGGTGTAAAGGGGAACTTCTTCTACGATGGCTACCACTGTACATAAATGGAAACAAACACAAATGTACAGTCTAAATCTATATTGACCTACAGGACAGCCTTACCCTGCCGTTGACCTCTCCCCTCCACCACCCGTTAGCCATCTTGGTGTAGATCTTGACCACGTCTCCCTCCAGCAGCGAGAGCTCTCGTGTGTCTCTGGAGCTGAAGTCGTAGCGCACCACCGCAATACCCACCACTCTGGGAGAGAAGACTGAGACACAGAGACGTGGCGAAGAGATGATCAGGGATGGACCGGAGGGCAAGCGCACCAAAACTCAACTTTTATCATCCTATAATTCATTTTCTCAAATTTGTGGTAGGTTTGATTTGAGTGTTTTTGTTTTACTTTGGACGAGGGTTAAGATGGCAAGGAACATATTTCTCAAAGTTATTCCAATGTAAATAGAGTGGTGCAAGGATGACGTATTGTTGTAGGCCAACCCGGAAGTTAGCATCGCCCTGGCTCCCTCGACAAAAAGCCAATGGGATTTTTGCATTGGATTTTGGATTATTGCAGAAAATAAACTCTGTGGCAAACAAAATGTTTATGATATTTACACATTTTGAGACGAGGGAACCGGACATGCAAAAAATGCTAACGCATTTCCTGGTTTGAGGACTCATTCCTGCACCACTCTATTGTCTGTCCAGTAAATACATGTCACAGTGTGCGTTAAATGCAAAAACACAGAGACAGAGACGAGGGAATAAAACACATCACTGGTGAGAGTGGAGAAATGCCGGCGCCAAACAGATGAGATGGGATGACGCAGGGATGGGTTATCGTTCTCGTCATTTAAACTGTATGTTCAGCTCAGTTCACGTGTCGTATCGGTGCTTATCTGGTCATACGAGGTGACTCAGGGCTCATATCACATGTGAACACAGGTGCATAGGTTCGTTTACTTTATCTGTGAAAATACAGATGATATAGCTGGGTGGGTCTGCTGGATGATGCACACGCATGCACGCAACACCCACGCACACATTCATACACAACCTTATACACATACAGTACATGCGTGTACACGTGCACACACAAACATATACACAGAAACACACAGACAGAGTGATCTGATTTGACAGTACACTGGTAAATGGAGAAAGGAAATGCAAGAGGGGAGCGCATAGCGGAGACAGCGCCAAGGCTAAATGAAAGAGAGAGAGAGCGAGAGAGCGAGAGAGAGAGAGAGAGAGAGAGAGAGAGAGAGTAGAAAAGCTGTACCTGTACCTGACCAGAAAGGCGAGGAGGAGGGAGGAACAAAGCTGCAGCCGCCAGGAGGAACTACAGAGAAACCCAGCGAGTGATGGGGGTTCAGACCGTAGTGGGAGCAAAGACAGAACATAAGCAAAGTAAACACAAGTTTGACAGAGAGGGAGAGAGAGAGTGAGGGGGAGGGAGGGAGGGAGAGAGAGGGAGGGAGGGAGGGGGAAAGGAAAAGTTAGCAAAGTCAAAGAACAAGCAAAAGGCAAGGAGGGGTGGGAGAGAAGGGCAAAACAGTGAAAGCATCAAATAATCTGTCATTTCACCAAACACCTGCTTGTCCTTGGATTTGACTCCATGTTGGATAATTAAGTGATGCTGACAGAAAGAGAGTTGGTTATTGAGCTATTTTGTCATGGGTGTTGTTAGGCCGGCCATAAAGTACACTTGCTTATCTTTGCTGTTGCGTATGTGCCTATCCTACCTGAAATGAATTTGTCGTCAATTATTTGTATGAGCTCTTGTTTATTGGATCTTGTTCATTTGATTTTCTTATTTGTCTTTTACCTCAGCACTGGTTCTGCTCTTAGTTGCTTGTTTAGGAAGGAAATGCACTTACGATTTCTGGTGACTAGTAGTTTTCTTGCCTACCTATGTTGAATGCACTTATTGTAAGTCGCTTTGGATAAAAGCGTCTGCTAAATGCCTGTAATGTAATGTAATGTAATGTAATGTGATGTGATGAAATGAAATGAAATGAAAACACGCCTCCAACCACCCATGTCATCCTACAATAAAAAAATAACAACCTTTTGCGCTCCAGACCAGGTGAGACCTTTAGCCAAAGCCGCAGCATGGGGCCAAGTCTACGTCTGCGCACAGCACGACGCCCTGTCAAGGTACCGGCTGCGACGCCACGCCGCAGAACCGGCGGCTTCTGTTCACATCCGAGAGAGCCCATCTGAGCCGGCAGAACCTCAAACTGGGTAAACTACCTCCTGTCAACACGGCAATATGGTTGTGTGCCTTCCCCCTGGCCCCCACAGGGATAACTAAATGCAGGCAAATATGTGTCAACTGTTTTTCTGACTGCACACATATACACACACTGGGGCATCTGCCACAGAGACACTGAGGGAAAGGACTGCAGCTATCCTGCCCCAGGCGAAAGGCACTACGATCAGTCAGGTGGGAGCTGATTGAGATAAGGGATTTAAAGAGTGGACTCTGCAGCCCACAGAAGGCAGGATCCAGAGAGCGGCGGGAGGCTGCCGGAGATCAAACAAGCTTGAGTTTGATGCGGCGCTGCCCCCTGTGTGATCTGGGCCATGCATCTGCCCTCAGAATGGGCTCGTGACTCCTGGCGTTTCCCCCGCGGTGCCACGATACATACACACACACATGCATACACGTGCACAAAGCAAATTAAATCACAGGTTTGAAAGCTCCTCAACAGTTCAGCTCCTCGTGATTGTTATCTCTGCGTTCCATTTTGTTTCCTCTATTGTGCATTGTGTCGGTTTTGAGACATTTTCGGTTGTTTGGCATGACATCTGTCTCTCCACCGAGGCTGTTTACCAGACAGAGAACGAACGCGGTGCCCACATGAAGTCTGTCTACGGGGGTGGACGACTTAAGGCAATAAAAAGTCTCTCTCCCAGAATGCACCGAGGCAAACGGCGGGTGTGTCAAGGCTCTTTCACTGAAGGAAAACACGGTGAATGGCAGCGATGCACAAACACACCTCTCGCTGAGACGCTTTGAAGCCTGATGCGCTGGGAGACCGCCGCCTGCCGAACGAGGCAGAGGGACGGGGAGGATAGAGCGGGATTCTACATCTGAAGAGACACCGAGGGCTAACTTTGACTTTGTTCAGGCGTTCATCTGCTTGCCTCAGCGACTGTTTGCGACGGCGGCGGCGGCGGGTTGTTTACAATACACCTCTCTTAAAGTTGAGACGGTACTACCTCCAGCTGCGTTTCCCGCTCTTTTACATCAGATCATATTTGCACAAACTTTTCCCCAGTTTTTGTGGAAGCAGGCACGGCCCCCCCCCCTCTGTCGGACTCAAGGGGGTGTGTGCCCCCCCTCTCCCCCCCCAGGCTGGCTGTCACACACTTCCCTCTGCTGCCAGCCCAAGTGAAATGTCATGTCCTGTCAGGAAAATTTGCAAAGCCATCTTGGAGCCGAGTGGCGTGCAGAAGTGTGACGTTTGGAGTCGCGGGCTCCCGGTGCTCGCCTGGGGCGTCGGGCCCTAACTGGGACCTCGCCGCCAAGCCTGCTGAGCTGCCGAGGCCCCTGTTCTCTATTTATTCTCTCGTTCTCTTCCCCCCATATCTCTCTCTCTCTCCCCCTCCCTCTCTTTCTCTTTGAAGCATCATTCCCGCACTTTGTCTCTCCCCTCCTCTCGCTCTCACGCCCACCCTCCTCTCTCTCTCTCTCTCTTCCTCTCTGTCCATCTCTCCGTTATTCGTTCTCCATCTGCTTCCTTCTCCCCCGCTTCGACCAGTCCCTCTCCCCCCCTCTCTCCATGCATCCTCCCTCCTTCCCTCCCTCCCCCTCCCTCCCTCAGAGCGAGCAGGCATCTGTTTGTGTCTGTGAGTGCCGGTGGTGGCTGGACTGGTTGAGCTGGAGCAGAACAATGCATTTATTCATGCCTGCTCATGCGCTGCAGATCTCACAGGGCTAAAATCAAGCGTGTTGCCGAACCTCTTACAGTGGAGGTTGGGAGGTTTGTAGAGAAACAGTCATTGGTATTGACTATATTGGTCCATGTGTCTTATTGGCTGATGATATACCCTGACTGACTGCAGGGATCCTACCAAACCGAGTCAAACACTATTTCCACATAACTTGTAGTGGTTGTTTTAACCAACACTGACCAGAAAAGTACCAGAAAAGCTTAGACAATCACAGGGAAAGTCAGTAAGGGTTAGATCATTTTGTGTCCTGGCCCTGTCCTCTGTTCTTTGTCTTATCTGTCTTTTCACGCCACATCTTGTACACATTTAGCACAAGCTAACTTTTATTGGCTTGGCCCCATTAGTTACACATTTGGAAAAGTCTTTGCAGCTTAGTAATTTTCCCCCCGGAGGCTGTAAATGTAGCCCAGTCTGTAGCCTAGATAGCCTACAGCTAACTCTTCGAAAATCGCACGTGGTCTGACAGCACAATGCACAATTTAACAGTGTGAATACCGATGCCTTTTGATCACCATTTATCACATCATTTAGCATCATTTATGAATAGAATCACACATGAATCCAATTTTTCTTTAAAACATGGCGGACTGGGATTTACACTGAGAGCTGTGAGACCGCACACCACAGGACACACGATGATCTAACCCTTGTTCGTTTTTGAAAGTCAATTTAGCGCATTTTTCACTGATGCAGTAACACCACCCGTCTGCTCCTGGGTGGTAAAAACAAGGGTAAAGATTCATGCATGAATGTTATTTGACCGAGGTACCTGTTAAACATGCACCGGGATGTAGTCTGAGATGAAAAAAAAGAGGATCAACCAAGCCAAGTTCATTCCTCTCCCAAGGAAAGCTCCTGTCAACCACCCCGCACTGTTCCGAGTGGGAATCGTTAGCTCGTTATGCCCTGCTGAATACTTCTACCATGTCTCTCACGTCGAAGACAGGACTGCCTGGGGTATTAAGACACAGTTTCAACTTGAGTGTGTAATAACTAAGAAAATGCTTATGTCAGCGTGATTTTTTTTAATGTATGCTGGGACATTTTTGTGCAGTTCTTCGAGGTAAGGGCAGAGCTAGTGAGCACGATACTAAAGAATCCAACACGTTTTTGTGCTTGTTTCATCATCTCTTTGTGGTGACCTTGGAAACACAAGCTTCCTTCTGATGTTTTGCTCTTATAGTGTAACTCTACAAGCAGGTGTTTACACATATACATTCAGTACGCTTCCCTGTGAGTGACACCTTACCCGACGCTATCTGAACTGTTCCGAAGTGACTAAAAACCGACACCCTCCGGTATCCAACCACATCAAAACAAATGCTAAGAATTACTCGGAGCTACGATTTGATTGAGGTCTGATCTAATGGCGATGGCATTTCACCTGTAAGACAGAGAGAGTCCCAAGGAAGCGGAAGATGTTTGTGAAGCAGACTCACCGCTGCCAGCCTTGGTAATGGCCCTGGGCATGTTGCCATTGGACGGCTCCCTGTAGGGGACCTGCAGAATGGTGTCAAGGCTCCTGAAACCCTCCCTCAGAGAGTGCTGCTTGTAGTACTCCACCAAGTCCTTCACAAAAACAAACATAACACTCACATCCTTCATATTGGTGTTGAGAGTAAGCCAGGGTGAATCTAGAGGGTAGTGTGGATAAATGAAGCAAAGGCAGGTTTGGGGGGGGGCTTGTTCAATCCCGCCACTAGCAGTGCCCCTGAGCAAGGGCAGCTAACCGCCATACACAACAGGGCCCTTTAATCTGCCCTTGGCTGTGTCTGCCCTTATAAAAATGCAAATATACGCACACATTTTTTTTATCAATGTACAAGAAAATGTCAATTTCTGCTCTGCATGCCACGCTTTCTCTTAAGAGTGGCATAAAACCCACTGTAGTGTCATTCCCAAAATGGTAGCATGGTAGACGCTTTAATGGCTGCAGCAAGTTTCTAGGGCACAAGAATCCACGTGAAGTTAAAACCATTACCAGCACGGACTTGAACAGCCGACTCTCCGCGATGTAGAAGCAGCCGTCCTTGGTCAGAATCTTAATGTGCTTGACTTCGTCGTTGAATCTGCGGAGGATGAATAAGACATGGCCTGCTAATCAACTATACATGCTTCCCCGTCCGTCCTGTCACCATAGAGAGCCATCACGACAACGGCTGAAGGTCCACCACGCTGACTGCTAGTTACCATGCTGAGTGATGCAACGTTGCTGAGTGTCTAGGTATTTCCCCAGCCAACTGGGACCAGTTCACTCATATCAAATAACCATTCCACAACAGACTGGAGGCAAAGAGTATTTTTATTTTTTAACCTGCATGAAGTACCAAAGAGGTGATTTTTAACAGCTATTCAGATGGATTCAATTTGAAATAGTTTCCTGTGATTGTCTAAACCACAAACCTTTAAGTCTAAAAGTATATATAGAGTTGTCTAAAATGACAAACCTTCGTCTTTTACTTGAAGCAGGTTAAAACAAAGATTCAATTATCTTTTCACAGTTAGCCGTGAAGCCCGATCTATTTCAGTTAGCTGTGAAAAATATCAGGCTACAAGACCTCTGTTGGAAAGTAACCCGCAAGACAACATGTGGACATACCAGTAGGTGTGAGTGGGGAGAGGTTGTGCTTCTCCCATATGATGACGTGCACATCACACCGGAGACAGAGCCTCGTTGTAAATCTCAGTGCATAATGGATGTGAAAAATATGGTCATGTTGCAAATTCACTTATACATTATGTATCTGTGTTGAGTAGTAATTATTGATGTGTGTTGAGTTATATGGGGCGTAACATATGGAGCTATAGATGGGACGTGTTTGGTGAAGGTTTCTCACCTCCTGCACTAGGCGCACAAGCAATGCTACTGCACACACACACACACACTGACTACTTGAAATGTTTGTCTTTAGACAGCTCCCGTTGATAATTAGGAGCTCTCTGTGTAAAGCTCCATTATCTCAAATGGCCATCCCGATAATGATCTTAAGCAGTGAGACAGGCAATTAGGATCGGAGCGTTCAAAAATTGTCCCAGCACATCAAAGCATTGAATGAGCCAGTGTGAGTCAACCCAACCAAATGGGCTGGGATGAAGTGCCGTGTCACCGGCTAAATAGTCCAAGTATATCCAAACACTATTTTAGAGTGCACCCTCAATTGTTATAATCTCTCAGCGCCTTCATGTCAGGTCAGGGGGACTAGACAGTCTTTTCTTCGTTAAAAGGCTTAACAAGCTTTGATGTCGCCAGAAAGATATTCACAAGTTAAATGGACAGTATTGTATTTTAAAGGAAGGATACCAAGGCACTCGACTTGCAGATGAGAACAGAACAGACATTTATTGAGGGCTAAAGAAGTGGCTGCTTTATCTACCATCCAAGAGCCTTGTTATCCTGCTTTTGAAATGTATTTCTAAGCCTGATAGCCAAGATGCAAAGCTATCAAGTGCTCCTTGAAAATGTGTCTGTGGAGAGGAGACAGACAGTCAGATAGAAAAACAGATCATCCCATTCCACCTCTACCCAAAGTTGCTCTGCTGGGTTGAGATCTGGAGATTGTGCAGGCCGTTGGAGTAAAGTAAAGTCACCGTCTTGAGGCGATGCATGCTTCGTGGCGTGGCGCATTATCCTTCTGGAAGTACCCATTTGAAAAAGGGTCGACTGTGGCCGTGAAGGAATGCACCAGGTCAGCAACAAGGTTTAGGTACACTCATCACCAGGCAGGGTGGATCCATGGATTCGTGTGGTTTAGGTCAAATTCTGACACTGCCATCAGCATGCCACAGCAGAAACTGGGATTCTTCAGACCAGGCAACACTTTTTCCACTCCAGTTTTGGTGATGACGTGCCCACTGAAGCTTCACCTTCTTGTTCTTAGCTGACGGGGAGGGGGGGGGGGGTCTGGGGTCTGCAGCTGTAGCCCATCCACTTCAAGGTTCGACAATGTGTGCTTTTCTGAGAGAGCCCTTCTGCACACCACCGTTATACACCGTTATACTAACCGCTCAGTCGGTAGAGCACGAGACTCTCAGCCTCAGGGTCGTGTTTTTCGATCGCCACAACGATCACCTCCGTAAGTCGCTTTGGATAAAAGAGTCTGCTAAATGACTGTAATGTAATGTTAGCTTGAATGAATCTTGCCATTCTCCTGTGACCTCTCTCATCAACGAGGTGTTTTCTCCCACAGGATTCTGACTGGCTGGATGGTTTCTGTTGGTAAACTGTGGACGCTGAAGAGTGCATAAATCCCAGGAGATGATTGTGTGTGTCTGGCACCAACAATCATACTATTTCCAAAGTCACTGAACTATAGATAGATAGATAGATAGATAGATAGATTGTGTCACTTACTTAATACTGATTGCATACTCAGTGCACTCTTTACTCCTGTGTCGAACCAGATAGGTGCTCATCCCTCGGTCCAGGAGTTCAACCTCAGCCTGACATCTCTCCATAGGACCTGCAAACCTGAACCACCAGGGGACAACTAGGCATTTACGTTGCAATCAATCATTCCCGGGAAAAGTCAATGCAATCAATACCATGGAATAAGAATTACTCGTGGATATTGTTAGCAATCTATAGTAATTTGTTTTCATCGCTTACCAGAGCTGGGCAGAGTAATCGACGGGCTTTGGATGCTGGTGTAGAAAAAAAACGGTGCTTATTTTGTTGCTTAATGGAGTCAATAGTGAAGGGCGGCGGTCATTTGTGGTAATGTGATATTCTATCCACATCTAATGGCTAAAATCAGGCCTCCACAACAAAAAAGACTGTGAATGGAAAGCGCTGCATTCCTGTGCCAGGGCATCAATAGAGGCTATCATCCGCAGAATGCAGTGTAATTACATCAAATGTGCCTTATTGATTATGAAGAATATGTACACTTACACATGGGCACGGCCTGACAGCATCACTTGGAAAGAAGCCAATCCTGCTTGTTGCCAGAATTTTGCCCTGCAAAGGCAAATGGCTGTTAATCGCATTATATTTGTCTAGGAGCAACCCTCCCCCCCTCCCCCTCTTCCTTCCTTTTCTCTTCCCCTCCCACACTTGCTTCAATAAATCCTCAGCAATTAGCACACAACAAGCAGTGCATCTAATTTACAGCCCAAGTTAATTATAGTTCAAACTCTGCCGGCAGTTAGATTTGTACTGCATCAAAACAAGAGCCTTGTTTAACACTAAATAATGGATCTTATTCTGGTCTTTGAATATCCAAACAGTGTGAGCTCTCTTGCTCAGAAGACTAACAACAGCATTTTAGCGAACCCGCCTCAAGCGGGCCGACGCTTTATATAAAAATCATTAAGTCCTTTGACAAACCTAGTCTGGGAAGCCTTTTGTTCAGAAAGTAAACCCATTTAGGGTAACAAATGACTTCATTTCTCTACAGCCTTGCTCCCACGTAAGTGCGCAGCATATTTTATAATACAACAATTAATTGTTTAAGTCCATCATGTGCGTTAGCGTTGCGCAATAATTAGCCTCTATATCAGCATTACGCTCAAGATAATTTGAGTTTCCAGTTCGGAGTTCAAGGTCAATTTGAAGTCCATCGTTGAGGGCATGTACAGTCCTCCACTCCGCTTCCTGCCCTGTTTATGCTTTCCCTCCTCACTCCGCCTCTTTATTACAGTATGAAATGCATTTTGGGACCATGCACGCCCCGGCAGTAACTAGATTGGAAGGCGAATCCTTACCCATCTCTATGATTCATTCTGCGTAATAACATTTCATCAAAGGTTTTCTGAGAGCCCCTCTCTATTTGTTATGCCTTCGATAAGCGTATGATAAAGATTAAACTTATTACTCTGTTGGCGTAAACAGGCAGCAGCCAAAGGATCAAATGAAATTACAGTGATTGATTGTATTGTTCTGCCAGTGGGATGGGGGATAATTGCCTTCTGGGTAACAGGGGATATGAATTCTCAATGTTCTGTAATTCCATCCTCTGGCGCCACCGGGGACACTGAAGATTAACTAGCCTTATTACCGTGTCGTTATGCACAGGACTAGAATAAACACACAAATGTGCATTATCATTCAATGCCTCAGATTATCCCCTTCTAACATACATGCCAACCATGGTGGAGAACAATGACCTGCCATCAAGTCCGCAAAGTGACAGTCTGGTCACCGCTCTAGCAGCTCAGTACAGGCCTCCTGGCGCTCATCTCCTCACCTTGCGCGCTATCCAACAGAGCGGATAGAGAACCAGGAAGCAAAAGGAAATTCGGGCTAACTGCCTACTCCCAGCCGTGCCGTTGGCATTGACTGCAGTCAGATTGGAGCAGCACCAGAAGGAGGATGAGGCTTTAGTGCCGCCGTAAAGCAGAGTGAGAAACGGCTGGGGAGGGCTCCCCGAAGACCCCCAGATAAATCACCACCTTTCAAAAATAGATAAAGTCAAACGGCCTCAACCGCTGGCTGGCCTCATGAGATGGCCGCTAAATATGCTAGTACATGAGGCTGCACACGACCATTAAAGCGTCCTCCAGAGGCCAAAGTGTCTGCAGTTTTATTGTCTCACTGTGGCACTTAATTAATCAACTGAAGCCACTAATTGGTTAGATCATCTGATGTAAACTCCCTGATTTAATCTGAGCAGGGTTACAATGGGCAAACACTCTATTTGTCGTAGACTGGGGTTCAGTGGGGTTCACACAGATTTATGACTGATGTCTCCAAACACTGACCTCACCATAACGTCTCTATATACTATTTAATGCTCACCTGAAAGGACATAGCATGTGATCAACAACCATAATACCATGTGACTTAGAAACAATAAAGAGTTTAAAATGTTCAGATGCAAGAGAAGCAAGGGAAAAAAATGCCACATCTTCAATGAGTTATTTTCACTTTCCCAGATAGCAGGCTATCCAGCAGAGAGCATCAGGGAATGCAGGGGAGAGCAGAAGTGGCAGAGATTTGAACACATGACATTTCAAATACATTGCATGCACCGAACCGACCGGTAAGCCCTATAACGTGTTTATTTTTTTTCATCGAGTCACAGATGTTGAGATGAAATGAGGACATGCTTGTGGTGAGGCTGAGTGACACGTACCTGCCACCAGGAGCTGTGCAGGTCGGCACGTATCAGTTCGATGACATCCCCCGCAAAAATGCTCAGCGGGGGCCCGCTCTGGGGACAGGGGATGCCACAGTAGTCTCTGATCACCAGCATCCTGGGTAAACCTAGCAGACAGGGAAGACACATACATTTGCATTGACATTTTAGGCATTTAGCTGACACTCTCCTACAGCGGCGCAACAGCAGAATAAGCTTGAATTCCCAGATCGGCAACATTACATCGACCAATAGTAATTTCACGGGTCAGACAATAGGTGATAAATATGCCAGCGCCCCTGTGGGTCAAAGGTGAAAACATAAGGAAGAGAGCAACATGAGTAAGATCTGAGAATAACGTAAAATAGACTATGGACTTGACTCAGAGGTGTAGTGTATTAAAGGGGCAATACGTAAAAATGACCACATTATATCTGCAGGGGTTTGATAGGGCTGATGATCAATACCAGTCACTCAACAATTACTTTGTCAGGTGCTGAGATTTCTAGGTTTCAAAAGTCACTTATAGCCCACACTCTGTTTCGGAACAAAAAGTCCCCACCCACCAATCTCCTCCCCCAACCTCCTACTATCCAGGCATTCCTTCATCCACGCATTTTCAACTGCTCCATGATGGTTAAGAAGCCTCGTTCTCAAGCCAAAAAAGTGACAAACCAGTGTTATTATTACAGTATTTTGCATCATGATACAATGCCTCCTCACTAGACACTCTTGGATCTCTGCTCTGAGCTAGCTAGCTTACTCATCTTCATGGTGAAAATGTGACTTCATTCGCTGTGTCAATTATAGGCTACCGTCACTCGAGGGGATGGGGGGGTGGGTGTGGTTGTGGGGGCTGTTCCAGAGTCTTGTGTAGGAGGAGATAAAGTCTATCAAAGTTGTACAGAGGTCATCAAAGGTCATTTTATTACTTAATGCCCTTTTAAACAAATGGAAACCCCACTGGCCAATCAGAATCAAGTATTCTCCTCGGCGATGGCCTAAGGAGATCTAACATTTGTGGTGAATAGGTAGAGAATGACACTAATGCTGTGAGGGCTATGGGGCTAAATGCTAAAGATGTATGTACTCATAGTACCGTAAGGCAACTGGTATAAAAGCACAAACACTACATGCACTTGACCCACAGACAACGGTTTACCAGTAACACAAATGTGGTTGTATTTTATGTTTTATGTTTTTTTGCTACTTTTGCTGATCACTGACTTACTGTTATCGATTGAATCATACGTGTTCATTATGTGTGCAGATTCCTTTACGGTTGATGCAATAAAGGTTTCAGTACAATAACTGTAAGAATTGTATTACAACTCATTATGTTCAACATGTTGATGTGGAAGCTTCTACAGTATTTTGATCGAGGTTTAAACCCACCAGCATGGCACTCCTGTACAGTCAATTCCTGTACAGTGCATCTCCAGTCTTTCCTTGTATGGCACACAAACACAGCCACAAGCATCCGGCTAAGGCTAAGACTAAAGATCCATGCCAACTGAAGAGACACACCGGCTTACTCTCCAGACTCACACACCCAGCCCCCTCAGACCCAGCTCCCTTCCAGCCGTGGGTCCCCGGCACACCAGCCTGGGGAAACTATTAGAGCTGACGGTGACCTCAGATGACTGGACTATCACACATCCATGTTTTTAATAAGAACAATAAGCACGACTGTCTTTCTCATAAAGGCCCTTATGGAAATTGATTTATCACAGAGGCACGTCTTGGCGGTTGAGGCCAAGGCGTATAGACAGCTGGAAGTGCTTTTCTGCTGGCATTTCTCCCGCCGTGATTCTCATAATGATTCCACCCACTCCAATTCATCTCAATGCCGTCCTTGGTTTAAGCAGCGCGGCATGTGGTGAGGAAAGGGCTTTTTTTTGTGCTTTGGTTAAGGATTCTTTCCACATCATTTTATTAGATGGTTCGTCTTACTCAAATATATTTGTCGAGACAAATGTGCGCGTTCATTTCCTCCTTGGGTCGACGACTGTGTGAGAGCATAGGACAGATTCACGTCAGTGCACTTCTCGGAGACATTTTTAGGGTTTTTATGTTGAAAGTTGAGGAATATTAGACCCAAAAACAATATCTGAGGGTTAGCTTTTAGCCACCCCAAATCTCCTACTGGCCGATGAATAACCCTCCTCTTTACCCAGGCTGTTTTTCTGTTTTGTTATGAACCTAGATGGAAGTGGTTTAGCTTTAGAAGTACAGCGTAAGACCTCAACAGGCTCTCAAAAATGGCACGGTCAAGCCATACTGACCTGGGTCGGCTTGTCTCCGTGCCATGGTACCCCTCTGTGATGGAGAGATGAGAGAGAAAAAGAGAAAGGAGGGAGAAAGTGAGAGAAAACGAAAAATGAGAGAGAGAGTCATTCCTACTCCTGTGCGGTATCAGCCTGACCTGAAGAATGAGCCATACTCTGCATACGGTCATCTGTGAATGTGACTTGTGGTCAAACCGTTTCAAAAGAGAAAGAAAGAACGACAGACCAAGAGTTTTGTTCCAAAATGTTACCTGGAGTTTGTCATTCATCATCTCTAAAATATGGTGGAGCCATGCTGTGAAAGTGTTTGGCAACCAAAGACTACCCACTATCCATTGGGGTGCCATACAGTTTGTGCTGTTAGTCATTTTAAATTAGTCATTTCATGGGATTAGGTGTCACGTTTTTCAAATGGTGGTGGAAAAAAATTCAATTTCTTGCATTTGTAAAGGAAAAACAAACCAGCTTGGCCAAGTCATGGTCACGGGGACTCAAAATGTCATATAAACATGCAAGAAAAGTCACGTGGAAGAACAACATTAACCCTCAGGCATCAGTTTAATTTACTACCCTCTTAAATCATTAAGGACAAAAATGTCCACTTCCAAAAACTGCTATAAAAATAATATTTTTTTCTGCTTTTTTGGGTTAAGTCTTTTGATCAACTTCAGTCCTGATCAAAACTATCAAATATTGAATAATTATCAGGATTTTAACCCTTTAAATGCCAGTTTGATTACATGATGCTAATATTTTTTATGGAAAAAACATTTTTGTGTTTTTTTCATAAATAACAACAGTGACATCAAGTAATCAAACTGGCATTTAAAGGGTTAAAATCCTCAAAATGATTGAATGTTTGGTAGTTTTGAGCAGGGCTGAAGTTGTTTAAGAGATTTATGCAGAAAAAAGCAGAAACAAATATTAATCTGTAAAGTTTTTATAGCAGTTTTTTGGAAGTGGACATTTTTGTCCTTAATGACTTAAGAGGGTAGTACATTTTTTTCACAGTGTTCTATTGATCTATTAGAAAAATTAAATTTGAATTCCAAAATTTGTCAAGAGAGAGACTTTCTTACAAAGAAATTGTGCCATATGCACTAACACAGCCAAAATGATGGCCAGATCAAGAGGAAAAATTTGCTCAAATGGACAAAAATGTCCATAATGATGCCTGAGGGTTAAGCATAACAAAATAATTTCACCTATGCTCGTCCATGATCTGTGTACGTGTGCTTGTGAGTGCGTGGGTGCATGCATGCGTGCATACATGCTTGCGTGCGTACATGTGTGGGTGCGTATTTGAGTTGCTATGCTATGCTAAAGCTAAGTCAAAGACGAGGTCCTACCTGGGGCCTCAGCGCGGCAGAATCTGCAATCAGGTGGGGAGAAAGACACAGAGAGGAATACGATATCAGTGTGCAGTGGCTTCCTGACATACAACCTCAACTGTCAACCTCCACTGCCCCTCATCACGCCTCAGAATGCATAAAGACCACGGCGCTCGTGTTAAGAAGGCCTGTCACACCAGGCTGCCTTTGGCTGTCTGTGTAGTCAGAGAGGGTAATGTAGCTGAACTACAGTGCCAGGCCGTTGACACAAAGCTAAAGCTTGACATCGGGGCAAGGAGTAACGACTGGCTGAATAACTAGGGGTATAATAGACCTTCTCCTTATGCAGTTATTAAAAGCAGCGCGAGACATTCTAGGACATAAGGTACATGGGTAGTTTACCATATCAACAGGGAATATCTGTCTCAGGAAACCTGAATCAGAAAAGTGTTACTGCCAGCGAATTTGCCTTGGTGTTACAGACTTCCAGTATAGATGTGTGTTATACTAAAAAAAACAATTCAAAAGTCTAAGAAATCTTAAATGCCATGAGGTACATTTACAATTCACTGCATCAAGAGCGCATGCCTGTCTATGTCGGTATGAAAACCTCTTTGAGAACTGAATTAACCGAGGCCTCCATCTCACCTGTTTTCCCGCAGACTCCCAGTCGACCCAGGCATTCCTTATGGGCCCCCAGGTCACATTTGAGACAGAGATAACCCTGGTTAAAAATGCCCCTGGAGACAATAAAACACATTTCATTCATTTCACAGCAGCACATGCCTTGACATTTTCAGTTGTCAGGCTTTTGTCACATTTCCATGCAAAACGTTTCACCATTAGGGCAATATGGCATACATCCAGGCATGCACACTTCAAAATGTTTAACAGCAGGGCAATGGCAAAATAAAAAACAGGGGAATAGATGGTGCTGTGTCTATGGTCCAGCCAAAAAATGAAACTGGTACTGCCAGCTGCAAGCAAATAAGAGGTGCAATAGTGGTGCATGTTCGCTTCAATAAATACCCAATGCTAGCAATCCAAACAAGCAATTTTCAGTTTCCCGAGGAGCTAAATGTAAAAGCTTTCCCTTTCCCTAAAGTCCCTGAGTAACTTAAGACTGAAATTCAAAATGTCATGGTGTTCCTTTCACACCTACGAACTGAAAAAGATTACAAAACAATGTATTCCCCTGGCAACAGAGACAAAATTATTAGTGCAACAAGACATGATGATCTACCAGTCTAGAACAATGAGTGTAGTTATATGTACATGTTGGATCGAGTGAATTCATTAACCTAAAGCAAACACACATCGGCAAACACAGCTGACAGCATCTCTGCCCTAGCGGGGCTTCATCAGGTCTGCCGATCTATTTAAAGACAGGAGGCTGTTCTGAGGGAAAAGGTCACGTCGCCTGAATCTTACCTGAGCAGGAGGTGACAGAAGCTACAGGAAGTGATCCTTTCAAAGGTGTGCATCTTGAACTGGTGCGAGTTGTTGTTGGCATTGTCTGGTCGGATATTTGATCTGAGAGAGAGACAGAAAATAAGGGACTACGTGGTTGGAGAAAATAGATGGATAAAGTGGGATGGGGTGTGTGTGTGTGTGTGTGTGTGTGTGTGTCAGGGTTGGGGTCAATTCTCTTTCAGTTCACTCAGTTCAAAATATAAATCAAAACTGCAAATGGACATAATAATGATAGTGTTTATTGTGCAAATCAAATCTTGGTCTGTATGGACCTAAACCTTTGAAATAGTCTTTCCGGGGTGTGAACAAAAACAACCGACACAAAACTGTGCCTTTGTATCTAACACACTGTCCGGGGCCACTTCAACTCAACGCTCCCGTAATTGAGTTCTTCATCAAGAGCCCGCATCCTCTTTGTAGGTACAATTTGCTGTCTGAATGGGCCCCATTTCCCTATACACACACACAGGTGCACATTGCTGTTGTTGGACTCAAACCATGTATCTGCAACAAAATAAAATTTCAGCAAGGGAGGGAAAAAAAATATCTTATTTCCTCGCTAACATCTATTTGTTTTTTAAATAACACAAGGCGTTTTTGAACAGGTTTCGAGGGCCCCAGGGTGACGGAACTCAACTCAACTCAACTCAACTCATCTAAAGTTTCGGTTCGAGTGAGAGAAAGAAAAACACTGAAATTGTACGTGTTCTTAACATAGCGCCACACACAAACCAGCGCACTATGAGAGATGAAAATGAATTGAGTAAAGCCATAAGCAGGTGGTCAGCATGCAGGACTGAGACTTGTATTCATACACAGCCATCCCCAAAAACAAAATAATTTGTCCAGTCAATCATAAAGTGTAGTGTCAAAATAATGCTGTGTCCTCCAGTACAAACCAAAATAATATAAGAGATGTATCTCCAGAAATCACTGATTTGAGGAACAACTGAGACATAAAATTGAAGCAGTGGACAGAATGAACTCATTGTAATTTTGCAGCTCTTTGGAACCACTTACGTTGTGTGTGTTGTGTGTGTGTGTGTGTGTGTGTGTGTGTGTGTGTGTGTGTGTTTGCGTGCATCTGCATGTGTTGTGTGTTATCTCACTGTGTGCGCTTGATCTATTTGATCTGTGCACACAAGAGAGTCAACACCTCTCTCGGCCTTGGAAAAACACACATGCAAACACAGACAAATAAACACACACGTGCACACATACATACACACACACACACACACACACACACACACACACACACACACACACACACTGTTTCTCCTGCCATACATGCACTGGTCTTTTGTGCTGTTTACATGGCAAACCCATCTGTCAGTGATACTTACATGGCCATCTCAAACTGATCCAGCCATTTCTTCTTCAGCTCTTTGGTCTTGAAGAAGAGCTCGAAGCCAGTGTGCCCCTGCTGATGAGTCAGGTAGAACCCGTAGCACCACTGTGGAGGTCAAAAAGAAGACAGCAATCAAACTGGTTTAAACCGGTTTAGTAATTTGTCATGAACATTTGTATATTCATATGGAAACAACTACTTTGTACTGTTTCAATGTGCTTTTTTATTTCTCCATATGTTATAATGGCCTTGGATGAAAATAGATTTTGGAGAACTATGACATGTTTTAACTTTAATTTACTGAGGCTTTGCAGTTGTGTCACAAATCTCCTAGCAACCACGGCTGACCTTATCACAGAATGACGTAAATAATGTGCAAATATAAAACAACTGGGCAAGGAAAAAGAAAGATACTTCAAAAAGATTCTTGTGGTGTGGGTGTAGGTCAATGCAGTAACGCTATAAGTAAAATAGTCTGGTAGGTAGATGTGTTTCCTATCTGTGAAACAGGAAACTGTCTTTGTTGTCCAGTCCATCTAGTCATCTAGTCCAAATCACTACGACTGGTAACTTGAACACCAGCTCAGTTAACCTAAACAAACTTGTTTTTTGGCTTTGTTAGCTAGCCAACTAGCCAGCAGGCTGATTTAGTAACCCAACCAATGTTAATGTTAAGACTACTAGCCACTATACTAATGCTAGCTTCTACTAGATACGTTAGCTACAGCGCAAATTAGATGTGTTAACAAGACAGTGACGGTTAGCTGACCAGATACTATCGTTAGCTAGCTAACAAGCTAGCATGATCTGAACACAAAATCAGTCAGATGTATCAGTGATGAAAGTTCCCAGTCAAAAACAGCACATTAATTGTCTACTAATTTCTGTTGAGACAGCCAAGGCTTACGTTTAGGAACAATCAGCTGTTCATCCACTGCCAAAGAGCTGTGGACCTCCACCATGGGGGTGTTTCAAAACCCGAAAGCCCTCTACAGAAAATTCAGGGTGTTGTTTTATTTAAGCAGGAAGGTTTGACTGAGACTGTTTGCTCTTTTTCATCATGCCCCTCCTCCACACTGACACAGTTCAACAAATTCATAGCTGGAAGCTGTCCAGCACAACCGCAGTCATCTACTGTTGAGCACAGAGTAGCTCCACTGGAGCAGTCGCAGGTTAAATGCCTTGCCCAAGGGTATATTGATGGGAGAGCATTTTTCAATCACTTTCCCAGGCAGTCTGGGTCTCAAACCGACGCCCTTCTGGTCACAAGCCCACTTCTCTAACCTCTAGACCGAAACTGGCTCAGCTTGTGGCGTCATATCTAATAACAGAAGAGTGATAAGGTTTCCTGGTCAGTGATTGGCCGGCTCTACACGGTCGTGAGTGTTTTAGAGCCCTGCTCAGTATTAAATCATTGATGACTGGGTGGGTGCTCAACAGAACCGCATACACACTCTGAAGTTTCATTTAGTAGAAAATGATATATAGCCATAAGCAGCCTTGGAGGACCGCGCACATTCATCACCTGATATTAGCATCTCTGGCCTTTGGGGTGTGTGTATGTGTGTGTGGTGTGTGTGTGTGTGTGTGTGTGTGTGTGTGTGTATGTGTGTGTGTGCCTCTGTCTGTGCTTGTGTGCTGGTGTGTGTTGTTTGTCTGTGTCTGTGAATGTACATGTGTCTTTGTGTCCAGAATGATGATCGACTGAGCTGCGATAAGTGGGGAAGAGGGCTGGAGATAAAAGAGGGTAATGACGGGGCCGAGCGTGGTCAGAAGATTTACACCGCTTTTGCCATTACAAGTTCACGGCAAGATCGTGGTAGCGACGACCTTGAGTCATGACGCACACGCGCACACACTAACGTACACACCAAGGTGCATAGACACAAAAAACACGTCATGATCACACACATACACACACATTATGATTGCGCAATAACGTAAATGAGGTTGATAATGGAGCCCCTTTGATAAAAACCATAGAACCATCCCACCCTTGGCAAGCTGTCAGTTTCACATTAGCAATTAGCAGTGGAGTGAGAAGACACCATCTGTGGGCATACATCAACAAGACATCAACAAGTCCCCTCCACTACAATACTGTCTGAGAACGCTCCCACGGGACGAGAAACGGCATAATGTATACACTGTGTGAAGTGACAAAAGTGGCCCTTGTGGCCCTTTAAATCAAAACAGGACACTCCAGGAAGAATGACAAAGAACATTGACTCCACATCAGAAAGTGAAAGAATATGAAAATGTTTCCTAATTGCTCTCATTAGACATGGTAAATTTGTTTGATCAGTAAAGCTGCAGTCAAAAAACTCTTAAATGCTGTTGTTTGTTTGTTGATATGAAGAGTAAATGGTGAAAATGAGGAGGAGAAGTTTCCCATACAGGATATAGCTCCATTTTTAAAACGTAGCACAGCCTTTCGTCTTATTATTAGAAGGTCACAGCCAACTGACCTTTTTCCCCTCCCTGTCAGAGGTGGGGTTATTGGTGATCTTGAAGTAGTTGAGGTCAAGTATGTCTTTCATCTCGTAGTTGTCTCCCCGTCTCTTGCAAACAATGACAGCCACGTCAAATAAAAAGATGTGTCTACAACACAAGAAGGGAAAAAAAACAGTTTGACAATTAAGTGCCTGGATCACTCTGTCGATGTGTGAGAGCCGCGAGGATGATTAATCAATATCAAATTAGCTGCTAAGTTGGTACTGTGGTTGCATCAGATCATCCTCTCATGCTGCTTTGACGCTGCTGTGAGATATCACAGTAAACCATGAAAGAATGTGTTGTGAGGATACAGCAGAAAATAAACAAAACAAAAGAGGGAAGGTCCAATTCCAAGTCTGGTGACACCGATTACTACACATTAAGGTGGAAAATTAGTTTTTGGGAAACATAATACTACTACTAATAATAATAATCATAATCATAATAATCATAAACCTTTATTTCTACAAGGAAGGTTGCTGGGAAAATGCTCTTTTTCAACACCACACTGCTTCTCACTCATACTTTCCTACAACTTCAGTCCAATGCAACCAACCTCTACTGTTGGCTCGTGAGCAGCTCCACTGGAGCAACTGGGGGTTATGTGGCTTGCTCAAAGGCACTAATGCACTAATGAGTGCCTTTTCATCTGAGCGTCTCCTTTTCTGGTCTATATGAGTATATGGGGTGGTGATGTCATTGTATTGTGTTTGTATGTAAGTGTTTTTACTGTTTTAATTGTGGTTTTATTGTTTTTATTGTGTGTTTTTACCTAAGCCCTGTCTGCAAACCAAATTTACCTCACGAGACAATAAAGTTAAATACTCTTTTCACTAGAACAACCTGTCTTGTTTCCTCTTGTCGATGTTGGAGACCATGCGCACCTCTCCGTCTCCTTTCGGCCGACCGTAGACGGTCAGACGCTGGTTCTGAAAGCAAGACGTAGTGGAGTAATATGAACACCATTCATGCATCCAGTTATTGTTATAGCCAAAAGTCAAATGTACACTAGTTATTAGGACCCTGTATTGAGTTTCCTCAGCTGAGACTAATTGAGACTAACGACTTAAAAGACAAATCACTTTAGAAACATGAGAGTTTAAGACGGGGATTTGGGTTTACCAGGTTTTCAATAGACCTCTGGTATTGGTCGATCTCCCTGAGAGTCTCATTATCTCTCTTCACCTCATTGACATACTGGGCCAGGTCCTGGGTGACACCACACACACACACACACACACACACACACACACACACACACACACACACACACACACACACACACATTTTGTTTGGTAAGAGGATTTTGATGGATTTCAAAGAAAAAGTATTTATATATAGGAACATTCTTTGTGTGTATGATACATGAGTTTGTATAGGAGTATGTTTATGCTGTGGATGTACGTGGACTGTCCCTTGTGCCTGTACGAGCACATGCTACGTAAATAATCAGACACACACAGAAACAATTTACATATGAATCAAGTCCTCTCAATCAAGTTCTTTCTTACATTCACGACAAGTCCTCAAATCAACTGCTTATCAAACCCTTCAGGACTGAAAGAGTGAAGGGGGCACGCGACGCTGACTGGTGTAATGTAAATCTAATGTTTTATCACTTCACACCCATTTGGAGCAGTGAAACATGAATGATTTATGATTTCTTTATCCAATAACGGTTGATGGCTCGGAGACAGAGCGTCAGGGAGTGTTGGGAACGATCAGCTGAAGTGGCCCTGCTATTGGTAACAAGCCGAAATCACGATGATTACCAACCGTTTACCGCAAGCACCACACTTACTTTCATGGCATCGAGTGCCATCTTCAAGTTGCTCTTGTCGGCAGCATCATGAGTGTGTTTGACTAGCTCCTGTTGGAGGGGAACAGAAGAGAAGTGATGAAACAGAATGACAAAACCCACACACACACACATTCAGCATCAGTTGGACGTCTAGTTGGATAACTTAATGAAGATGAAATTAAAGTGAATTATGTGAAACAAGGCTTGAGAGAATGCATTCTGTTATACTGAAGTAATGAGAAAACAGCCCATCTTCTCAGATTAAAATCTAATCAGAGGGCAGAATGATATAATGATGTCGTATAACGTATTTACAGGTATGGACCCGACAAATGGGAGCACTTAATACCATAATCAGATGTATTTTATTGATCCAATGAAAAATAGAGATAGCTAGATCTGTTTTAATTTGTAAATGAGTACATGATCTGAATGCAGGTGAAACATATGTAAACTCTTTTGTTTATAACCTAAGGTCATGTACTTTTCATAAAGTGTCATTTACCTTTAAACATTATTATTATTAATATCATTACACTGTCAGAAACAGCACCCAGCCTCATGCCTACACAATAAGGATAAATCTAGACTTGGAAATGATGTTGACTGATAACACTGTTGGGTGTGTAAGTGTTCAGGATCTCCTGAGGAAGACTTTTGTTGTGTGACCAGCTAAAGAACAAATGAAGCCTTGAGAAGAAGGAACCTTATTTAAGTCCATTGTGAATCTTTAGGGCCGCACTTCCATACCATAACACATGCTAGTTGGTGAGCATGTCCAAGGTGCCTGAAGTAACATCAGTGCATGTATTTTTAGCATGACAGCACAGAGATGCATAATTTCTTTCCTTGAAAATATTTTCCTATTTTATTTAACTTTCACCTGATTCTACCGGTGTGATTATGGTCTGGAAATTGGGAAACTAGCATTCAAGATTAAAGAATCAACAGGCTCTATCTCCCCAATACGAAAGGCAGGTTTGGGTGGGTTTACCCTCGATTACCTCCCTAATGACACTACAGTACCAGGAGATTAACTATGGTGAGTTCCAGTCGGTGTGTGGATGAGCTGCGGGCTGAAAAGCTGCTTCCCCCGTTCCCACAGTATCCTCTCTCCTTTATCAACCCCCTTTTCCTTCCATCCCTCTACCCCCTTCCCAAGTGTCTCCCCGGGGGGTAGCCGAGAACACCCAGGGTCACCATTCATTACCATGAAGGCCTTAAACCTCCAAAAGCAATTGAAACGGCAGTCTACTCGCAGTTCTCGTCTATAGCCCTGCCAGCTACAGCCTGACCTCTGATTCATATTAACCAGAGGAGAAGATGTCACACAATTATCAGGAGGCAATGAAATTGGGGTGAATTGGCAGGTGCAGGTGGCTAGTTTCTACAGGAAGTGTAAGAGTATAAGGGGCTGCTCTATGCTGGAGCCCGAGGGACTTTTGTACCCTCAGTAAGCCTGTCAGACGATCACTTCCTACAAACCGTCTGCAACGAGCCAACGGTAAGCGATGAGCCCACTGCACCACGATAGTCCTGGGCCATTGAAAAAGCTGCTTTCTTGTGAAATCTAACAAACTCCAAAAACTTTTCCAAACTTTTCCAAAATTTCAAAGGTTTGCAACAGGAAGCAAAGCAATACACGTGGCAGTCTGTCAGACAGCTACATATGCCATTACCCTACCAGGCAGCCAAGTAATAGTAGGTTGCCTTGTAAGCTGCTTAACCGTTTGCCTACTGCTTTTCCTCCTGTCAGACACCCTGACATTTTAAGCACTCCCTGTATTGCTTTGCTTCCTGTCAGGAATCTGGAATTATGTAGTATGTTTAGGGCTGCAGGCAGCTGCCTCCCTTGCTTCGCTTCCTGGGAGGCTTAAGGTGTCATTTTGCTGCCTAAGATTTGTGGCTATCCAGAAGTGCAGCAGGTAATGTTGCAATCCTTTGGAATTTGCGAGTTTGGAGAAGTTTTGGTGTTTGTTAGATTTCACAAGAAAGCAGCGTTTTCACTGGCTCAGGACTATCATGTGGTGCAGGGTGCTCATCACTTGAGGTTGGCTAATTGCAGAAAGAGGTGTGCTGCTGATTGGCAGCCTTGTAGGAGGCTGCTTTCTGACCAGGCCTTACTAAGGGAACAAAAGTCACCCAGACCTGCCCTACACAGGACTGCACTGCAAAAAAAACATCCATCTGCATCCAATTCCTGAGGTGAGATATGTTGAGAAAAGTTGAAAATATTACATTGTCTGATTATTTTTACTTGCTTTGGGAAAGGTATGTTTTTAAGATGACATACAAATATTAAATGACTTGTCAAAATGGATATTTCTTGCAGTGTGGAGCTGCAGTTCAACCGTGGATGAGATGGTGAGATGGAGCAAAGGCGTGGAGGATATCGCCCTCATGTGGCCATTTTGATAATAACATGAAAACATCATGGAAAGTGAATCAGCTGAGGTGAAGATGCCAATGACACACAACATATGGGCTTGTGTACATGATGTACCGTTCCAGTACTGTTTTGTTCTAGTGGGGGAGCAGAGATAACCTGAAGGTTAATGAGGTTGTGATGAGAAGGTTGCAGGTTTGAATCCATGCGGGACATCTGCACGGGGAATGCGAATGACAGATGGTCTTCTGTCCTTGAGCAAGGCACTTAACCCCAAACTCTTCCAGTGGAGCCTCTCATTGGAAAGCATTAGAGGTTGGCAGAACTGGACAGCTTTAGATGAAAGCCTCTGCTAAATGACTGTAATGTAATGTAATGTAATGTAATGTGGGAGTGTGTATGAAGGTGGGCATTGCTGAAAAGGCTCTCCCAACCTTCCCTAGATATAGAAAAGGTTAAAAGGTGTATTCTACCTGAAGAAGGAGATGATACTTGAGGACTCTCTGCATTGGGACGACCAGGAGGTCTCTCAGTGTAAACTTCCCATTGTTGGCCCTCTTGGAGCACTCCTGGACAAATACAACACACATATTTGAAACAGCATGAGGTACGGTGCATCATTACTGATTCACAATTATATTAAAACAGTACAGCACTGCACCACAACGCTAGAATAGTTACAGCACAATACTATACCGACAATATGACCACACTGATAAGACAAGTTGGGAGATGGATGGTTCCACCAAGGTAAGAAGCAACGCATTGGTCATTTTCAACATCGCAAATGTTAACAACAATATATTGTCTCACGCTGGACACACAAGTGTGTTGAACGTGACACATCTATTGTGTAGTACACAAAAAAGGACACTAGAGGACAGTGGAAATACTTGTTGAGTGCGTGTGTGCGTGTGTGTGCGTGTGTGTGTGTGTGTGTGTGTGTGTGTGTGTGTGTGTGAGAAGACTGCTTCGTCAGCTGTCTAACCTCCAGCTTCAGACGAACATCCTCTTTCTCCTTACAGATGAGGTCTAAAACAGCGATGGCGATCTCCACCCGACTGCAGTATATCCCGTAGATGAGCAGTCTGCAATTCAGTAAACGAGGCCATGATGAGCGGTGATTTAGGGTGAAATGCACTGAGTGTGTGTAGAGATACAGATAGTGATACACTGAGCAGGTGAATCCAGGTAACGCCATGATGCCCAACAGATCCCACTTATAAAATACACTTCAGCCAGGGAGGGGGGGTGTAGAGGAAGAGGAAAAGACACGCCGAAGAGGGATTTTTTAGACTTTGAATGAGTGCAGATTTGGGGGAAGAGGACATGGCCCTATCAGTATTAGGGGAAGGATGACTCCGCCCCCAGTGTCCTTTTAATGCATTTAAAGACATTTCAACAACAAATTAGACTGCCATCTTTAATATTTTTATTAATGTTTGCCCTTCAGTTCAAGGTTCACTTTAGCAATGTGTTACTGCATTTCACATTGACCAATAATTCTCCTCTCTCATGCCTGCATACTTTTTGAGTTTGGCTGATAATTGAGACAGGCAGTGCAATTTAGGATTTGTATATGCTCAGTGCATAAAGCATAAAAAATGTCTATTTGGGAGAAAAACATGTGCATCTGCAAAAAGCAAGCTTTTCAGAAATTAAAACTGATGCAGATTTCCTCATTGATGACCATATACTTTTTTTATATTATACACAGGTCATGAAAATCAATCAATACAAACTGAAAAGGAGAAACACCAAAATTGCAGTTACACGTTTTATCTGCACCAAAGGTGATATGTGCCATATTGTGCAGGTGCATAGTCAGGAATGGGAATGTTGTGTTGATGAATACCTCTCCTTGTAGGTGATGAAGATCTGGTAGAGATTTAAGGCATTTTTATTGAGGATGGAGTCCTGCACATCCACCATTAGGCTCTTGTGAAGCTTAACAAGGTCCTACGTCAAAGAAGGAAGCAATCAGTGACTCTACAGAAGTCATTTTCATGTCATTTATAACAAGAGGGGAGAGACTCGTGGAACTTACTGGAATGTTGACAAAAACGTTGTCGATTTGTGCCGCAGAGAAGAATTTCTTCAAAGGATTCAGGAAATACTGTGGGAAGTAATGGTTGAAAGCCTGATTGAAACATCTCAAGTCCTCCTCTCAGTCTGAACTGGTTATTCAACTGGAAACTACAAACAGCAATCAGACCTTTGAATGATTTAGCACAATAATTCACGACCTATTGCAAAAAAAGCTAGGGGTGCACCTATACTGACACCGAGACCACACCAGACATGTTTGATGCCCGGCTGATACCAGGGTGAATTAGGGCATCGTATCTGAGAATTTCCCCAAATACTAAAATGCCAAGTGCCACGTGTAACATGTCAGAAATAAAACTAAAATGCTTGGATTCTCTTCCTTTTCCACACATTAAAAGACGTCAGATCTAACATCTCAGTGAATGCTAGGAGGTCCTATACCTTCTCTATGGACTCCAGGGTCTCGGTGTATTTCTCTTCTGTTTGTTTGATCTCTGTAAGGCAGTAGCTCCGGACATCGATCTCCGCCTGCTTCTGGAGGGAAACGTAGTTTTTCTATTATCCGATGGAGGAAAATATAGTTGATTTTTTTTCATAATTCATTGACGATAAGGGTGTGTGTGGTGAGGGAGCCTGCATGTGTGTGTGTGTGTGTTATTGCAGTACCGGTGGGGGATGTTGCTCCGTCCTCATGAGGTCTTCATAGATTTCTCCGCCATCGTAGTCATCCTCCAGTCCATAGACCGCTGCATACAAGTCCTCCTCATCCTCAGGGGCATTCTCACTAACACACACACACACACACACACACACACCACCACCACCACAACATTGCTTAAAGATCTATTGTCAATCACAAATAACATTTCTTGTATTGTGAAAGCATTGGGATAACATTTTGTGGATGCTATATATATATATATATATATTAAAGTAATTTAATTATTAAATAATACTTTTTAGTTTTATTATTAAGTTATATTAACTAAAAATAAAAACACAAAACATCATACATGTAGAGGATGCATAGGACCAACTCCAACTACTGCATCTTTTGCAGGAGTAAATACTCAAGAAAGGCAAACTGCATAATCTACTTTAAAAGACTAAATTCCCTCGGTGGTGGCCGGGCCGTTCTCACTCCAGGCATGACTTCAAAATGTATAACATCAGGGTAACACCCAGGCATGCACACATCAAAATGATTCACATCAGGCCACCGGCAGTATGTTAAAACACAGGGCATTTCATGGCGCTGTGCCGGCAGCCCGGTACGACAAAAGGCTCTAAGCCAATCTGAAGCGGTATGAAAGTAATTCACTCCAACCAGATGTACTATTCATACTTTACTTCTATGATTACCTTTATACTTCATTACGTGTCAAACAGTGCAGCACCTTGATGTGGGTGGTATGCAAGCACACAGCAAATAATGCAGGATTACTCACTCATTTCCTCTGACATTAACAGAGAAACCGAGCCAAGCCTTTTACCAAAACATGTGGGTGTCCAGACCCCTGGAGAGCTTGGATGATGAGCAGAGTTGGTTGCGCTACTGAGCGAAATAATCACGCTCTATCAACACCAGTAATGGGCCCGTAGAGAGGAGCCCTCATACATACTCAATCAAGTCCTCCAGATTATTGTAAATGTCCTCGTCCTTCACGCTTTCGTCTGTCGGAAATGGCCTGGGAACGAAAAAGAATGCAGCATGGGGTTCGGTGTTCAACAGCAAAATGACCAGGAAGCAAGTATGTGTGACTTCAGGGCAGGAAACTAGCTTCTTCATCCACCGGGCCACGGAGGTCGATGTATTCAAAGTTGATACCAGCCAAATATGGAGGTTGACAATGGAAATAAACCTCCAGATAGTGGGTTACTTCCCAGAGTGGCTGGTGGTGTAGACAACCTCACCACAGTCACATTTACCAACAGTTGGCCAGTAACTGGTGGTAATTTCTCACTCTGATAAATACCTGGTAAGACCGGAAATGATGGGATGAGATGTGTGGGCTGTGCGGTGGTGGGTGTTTTCTGCAGCAACAATGGGTGACTTACTTGAATCCTCCTTGCTGTGCAGTTGCTGTGTAGGAGAGCTTGGAGAGAGTGTCCATAACCTGGTGGAGCAAATGTTGAATGCTGTTTAATGCTGAAATTGCATCTATGGAAACGTAGACATAGGTTTTACACACACACACACACACACACACACACACACACACACACACACACACACACACACACACACACACACACATACGTCATGCCTGACTGAGTGCCTGACAGACAGAGAGCCCCTCAATAGGAACTGGTCATGATATGTTGAGTGTGTGTGTGTGTGCGTGGGTGTGTGTGTGTGTGTGTGTAGGTGTGTGTGTGTGTAGGTGTGTGTGTGTGTGTATGAGGAGAGAGAGAGAAAAAAAAAGAGAGAGAGAGACATGATCTGTGCAGGAAGTGGTCGTGCTATCCCAAGCTCAACTCACAGCTGCGCATCTGCGTGTGTGTGAATGTGTGTGTGTGTGTGAGAGAGAGAGAGAGAGAGAGAGAGAGAGACAGAGAGACAGAGAGAGAAAGAAGAAAGGTTGTGTCCATTGCTAATATAGTTTGTGTCAAAATTAATATTTATTCAACCTGTTAGATATCTAGTCAACACATTTTCAAATTCTCTACAAGTCATGCATAACTGTTCACCATTAGAAGAGAATCTATGGCATTTCCCAGCATGCAACAATCACAGAATATCCCCCATTTCGTTTTCTAACCCAAGGCGCCTGCCCACATGAATGAAAACTGAGAGGAGTATTGATCTAACACGTGTTAATGAACATTTAGCACATCGGTTTAATCCACTCAGAAACACATGGGCCAAGTGTGACTGTTCAACTGCAATGAAAGGGATGAGACTGTCACTTCATTCACCAAGTACAATAAGCGTACAGTAGTTTGTCTTGGTGATGTTGGAGCAGAGACATGTTGTCAACCCAAGTCGATACAGGCACAAATGGAGGGAAATATAATATCTATGTGTATGGACGATAAGGATGACGTTAAGGATGTCACTAGATCTGAGTGTGTGCTAGGATCTGAGAAAGCCACCACAATAAAAGTCATGCTGTGTGTTTGCAATAAGAAGGATGTTCACATTTAGGAGGACATATTATTATTTGATATGAGTATTTAATGGTTGCCTGAATCAAATATTTGTTGATACATTCATGATTTAAAGAAAGAAACCAATCAAATAAATCAAAATAAATAAATGAGCAATTCATCAGCAAGCTGTAAATCTTTCACTCATTTTGTAACTTCTCTAGTTGGCGTTGACGAGTTTGGAGCAACAAGAGAGCAAATGAGCCAATTTTCATGTTTTATATTTGCAAGCATAGTTGAGATAGATGGTGGATGAGTTTAGACATAAGAGCTTCTCTATCTTCACTTTATCTCCTCTTGTTTCCTGTGTGACTGGCTGCTGCGGCTTTGCCTCAACCCAGGTGTGCTTGTTGCTTTAAATAGTCTTGTATTATAAGAGACCACTTCACACTGCTAAAGACCTCCTCTGTTACAAGTAACTTCATCTGTTGTTGAGTCTTCACAGACATCTGCCAATTATCTCACCCCATCGGCATGTGGTTTGTTGTATTTTGTTTTGTTTAGCAAAATCATCAGTGATAACGTGACTCTGAGAGGGTAAACATGTGTATATAAGTCCACACCCATTTTAAAGTTACGTTAAATCAACTTAACACTTCTGGATAGTTTTGAGGAGCCGCCCTAGAGCCATTTCAGCTAAATCGACAAACAACTCTCCCATGAACACTTGTCAACTCAAACTAATTGTCATTGATCAAATCAACATTTATTAAGGGAAAGTTGCTGTGCAGCAGTATTACTTGAACACTGAGCATTTTTTTTTCAAAAGCATGTAGTACTATATGCTGCTTGCATGCTAATACTGTAAAATATCAGCATAACGTAGGAGAATATCAGAAGTGAAGCTCTGCAAGGGAGAAGGACAAACCTTGTAGATAGGTTTCAGAAATCAAACATTGTAATTAAAGTGTAGGTAAAATAATTTGATCTCACACATGATCTGTTGGAGAGACACAAACTGAGCTAAAGGAACCAGAGGATCCAAAGACCAACCGCTGAGGTTAGTGTGGCCCGATTAACTAGAAAGTGATCTTAAATCCTCTGTGCACCATGCAGGAACCAACAGAAGGGGAAGTTGTGATATCATATCAAACAAATCAATCAGTTTTATTTGAAATGTCTAGCTCAGCAGAGAAGCCACACATAGTCATTTTATAATCTAGATGAAACATTTAAGCGTTCACACAAATTCACCTGAATTTAGTATCTTTCATACTAAATTCAGGTGAATTTGTTGAATTTGAATTTGAATTTTGCTTTTACAGTAAAGATGTGGACAAAACCTGTTAAGAGAAGACAAACTGCCTCTTTCTTGCCTCTTCCCTTCGTTCCATCTCTCGGTGGCCCGGCACCTCCAGGCCACTGCATGCAGTGTGGATGCCTGGGGTGAGACCTGCGCTAACTCGGCAGAGAAATGTAGGCTAGAGAGCTCAGTGGACTAATGCTCCGTTTATGAGCTGAGTTGGCACAACTCAAACCGACTGGATTAGACTGGCTGAGATTTGAGATGTTCTCTTTTGGATGTTTCCGGATGCGCTGGAAGAGATTGAGTACAACCCTTCCTGGACCCCATCCACCCCAATCAGTGAACCTGCAGGCACACATTGTTAACAACAAGTAACAACTGCCACGTGATGTTCTCTCTCCTGAAGCGTGTTTGTTTGATGGAAAAACTTTTGAACATGTCTGAGATTATTATGCAGCCCAGTTTGGATGTACATACTTTCAGGCAGCAGCACCTCCCCTCTGGGATTATCAGCAGCCAGATTAACTGGAAGCTTCTTTTCAACACAACACACTGAACTGAAGGAAGAGAGAGTCTGTGTGGGGGGAACTGCACGTTAGAGCTCAAAAACCAATGCCTTACAGTTACCGCACACTCAGAGAGAGAAGGTTGTTGTCTAGTTGACGTAAATTTCGCAACCAAACAAGATAACCATCATTTAGAAAATGTGACACCTACTCTTAGAAAATGAACCAAATTGTAGTTATTTTCTAAAGAATACCCACTGAGTTTAACAGATGTCTGAATGGTTTATAGACGTCTAGGCTGAAATGAGGGGTTTACACGTGAAAGTTGAATCGACGTCTATGTCTTAGCTTAGACCGAGACAAACATAATCTGGGGTATATGACAAAATGGAAGCATTATCCTGTACTTATAGCATATTCTGTATATTTACAGCTGTTTATACCTTGTTTTACTGTTTGGGCTATACATGGCTGAAACTATCCGGGGCTATATGAGAGCTGACACAACGTTAAAATCACGTATAGTGCTCAGTGGGTACCTGGCAACTCAAACGCTTGTACAGACCAGATCATCTGTATTTTAGACTCATTGAATGATAAAATACAGACGAATAAATACAAAATACACAGTGATTTTTTTTTTTTTTCAATTTATAATGTTTTATAAATGACCTCCTCAATTCCTTTATGTATGAGGAACCAGTGATCCATTTCTCCACAGATATGCCTGAAGAGCTCATAATGCTCCGAGGCGAACTGGTTCACCGACTGCACAGAACTGAGGAAATGTGGCGATAAAGGTAGTCAGAGTGGGTGAGCGTGCTTTCCCCAGCTAAACCCAATCAAGCTCCTGTGCTACAAGCAAAACAGTCCACAGAGGAGCCGGGAGGAGAGAGCGCTACAAACCCACTGACCTGGTTACTCTGAGTACACACTGAAACAAGCTCCCGCAACAACACAGCAATAAAAAAGATGCTGACCACTCCTTCCAGAAGTGCACCAGAAAAATGCGAGGCCAAGCAAATGGTGAGCAAATATTGAATGCTTTTAACCACACGTGCACATGCACACGCACGCTCACACACACACACACACTCAAGAGCACACAGGGCTTATTATATTTCACTGCACGCCTCCTTCACAGTAATCTGAATCTCTGATTGGACGTATAGACAGAAAGTGGCGGTGCTGATCTGATGTGTTAAAATGAACTATTGATTAGAGTTGACCTTGGCAGAGTCGGCGGAGCCAGACAGACAGCCACCACAGGACGCCTGAGAGCAGTCATCATCACTCTGTAGTGCGTGATGACATGTGGATGAATTCGATAGGCAATGTGCTCACTCAAATATAATTCCTTATTTTAAGGCTTGCAGAACGGATCCGTCAGATCCTGAAAACGCTCTAAAGAAAAGGCTTATGAAGCTACTGAAGAAGGCAGCTGGTCTAAAAGTATAGTTGATGCAGATCTTGCTATAATAAAGTTAATTAATTGTCCTGAGTGCAATGCAATGGTTTAAATAAGGATGATGACATATATACACAGAGGAAAGCAATAGAATAGAATAGAATAGAATAGAATAGAATAGAATATTAGTCATTCCACATCAAGACAACTGTGGAGAATATCATTATCAGCCTGGATCTTACCTTTGCAAAGTCCCGAACATCAAAGAGATCGAAGGCATCAAATAAGTCATTTTTCTTCATCCCAAACGCCTCACAGCATGAAGTCAGGAATGTCCGGATGTTCTTCAAGCACAGGAACTGCACAGGGTAACAATTAACACTCATCAATCTCCAAAAAAACATCAGACACATCAAACATTTGGTCACATTTCATGAAATCCATTCTCATCCCATGCTAACCTTCATAAGCTATGTCGTTTTGTTAAAGCAAATATTCACAACAAAGTGCAATTCAACAGTTTTAACTCTCCCAGTGTTTGCAACAGCGAGACGTTGCAAGAAGTAGTGCAGACTTGTGTCAGCACCCAAGATGATTTTCAGTATGAGTTAGTGTTTGGTTCAGGAGGAACAGCACTAGTACAAATGATGCTCTTCATCATAGAAAATCTCAAGAAAACATTCAGTGTCGACAAAACCAACATGAATAAAGAAAAGAAGCTTCTGCACAGTGTACTACTGTTGTTTTGTCTCACACCTTGTAAAACAACATTTCAGACAAAATAGTGTCTTTTGTCTTTTTAGTGAAGCTGCTTTCTTGGTATAGTTACAGATTTTTCAAAAGTTAGCTTCCCATAAAATGTCCAATGACATTCGAAGCAGAGGTCAGAAAATTTCAAAGCGCCAATGGAAGGAGAACCACACAGCATGCAAACTGAAAAACTCTAGTGCATTTCACAGTGAAAAGTGAAAGTTTCACTGTGCTAAATGAAATCAGGGGAAGGTGCACTAACCACGTGCACTCATAATTTGTTATGTGTGACTCAATTTATTTACTTTTTATTCAACCAGGTGAGTCAGTTCTTATTCACCACGACGGCCTGATAAGACGCAAACGGCCTTTTGATGGGGAATTGGGGGGAAAGGATAAAACAAAAACGGGGAGACAAGACAAGAACGCTAGCAGGGCACAATAAAATCAGTCATGTTGAAAAAGACAGTAAAGTAGGACAGGCATAAGGACAGCATAACAAATAACACCATCAACAATAAGAACTAAATAAATAAATAAAACCACTGATAGACAGGTTAGGTAGGGTTAGGGGTTAAAGGTTCAGGGTTTCCACTGCGGCTAAGGTGAAAGAAATTCACTAAAATGCCGTTTGCTTGTTCCAATTACCGATCTAGCAGTGTGATTTGCACTTTCCAAACACATTATCAAGTGATGACTAAACTCAGGACTGCCCGTGTGATAAAGTGCAGTGAAAACAGAGCGGTAACTGGATTCCTGAGGATGTGAGAATAGATAGGCTCCTCTTTATCACAGCGGCTCATCGTGGAGACGCCTGTGATTGCTCCACCGCCCCCTGGGGCCCCGTTTGTCTGCGGAGGAAGTGGATGAACATGGTGGGTTTTGCACTCGTTGGTCTCTCAGTCCACAGCTCCGGCGCATCTTCACATCGTTTCACATCTGCTTTCGAAACACGCCGTGCATCCTCGGCTAAAACTGAAAGTATTTATAATGAATGCTTTGCTTCATAATGATTAGGAGGGATCTTGAGGCGGACTCAGTAAGGGGCTGATTGACCCTGATCCTCCTGGTCTGCTATTGGACTACAGCCTTTTGAGTACTGATGTATTTATTTATGGTTCATTTTGACATCGCACTTATTCTGTTATTCTGTTATCTCTTTTCTTTTTTTTAATTGTATTTGCACGTATGTACTGTATGTAGTTTGCCAGCAATGTTTGTTTATCGTGATGCAGAGTCCTTGTCCAGGTCTCTCTTGATCGCAATTGGACAACCTGCAGAAATGAAGACTTTAGAAATCTGACTATAGAGAGTTGGTGATCAGCTGGAGTGTGACAGAGCAAAAGAAAAAGTCAATCCAAGTAATTTCTCTCTCTGTCTCAGTCTCAGTCTCTGTCACTGCCGCTCTCTCTCTCTGTCTTTCTCTGTCACTCTCTCTTTTTCTCTTTTCAAATATGAAGTATTGATTTACTCATAATTCACACATAGATATTTTACTGTTTCCACTCCATGTTTTGCACTTACACCGAGGCCTAACATGCAGAAGGGTAAAAATAGCAGTTCTGGGGGCTATTTAATCACAGTACGCTGCACTACACCGCTCTCCAGTCCTCCAGTCCATTACCTTCATGCCTGTATTGCCATTTCCAAGATCCTGGGTCAGAATGACACAATGAAATGGCCATTTAAAATCTGGAGCCGACTGACACACATGCCTTTTCCAACCATACTAGATGGCCTACAGCTGCAGGCTACGACTATCCATTGTTCAGCAAGTTATGGTCTGGGTTTAGTTTCGCTCTCTAACAAGCAGATGCAGGACAGACGAACATGCACTGAGAAGAGCACATACTGCATATAAGATAGAGCACAATCTAATGTCTAAGAAAGAAATTGACGTTTATTTTAAAATAAAAAGAGAAAATGTTTTTAGAGGCTAAATTGGGTTGCTTTGGCTAGAGGTTAGTCCATTTTTATTTTCTTATTTCTTATGAAAACATGTTATTTTGTTTTGAAACCATCTGTAGTGATGCAGCATCTACAATGCAACTTGTGCAACAGCTACTGTCTTAGCTTTTTCAGTAATTAAAGTTTGGTCAGATAAAATAATCTCCTCATGTTCATCTCATCTCTAATGTGATGATGCAATGTCACTCAATCAAAGTCACTTCCAGACTGTGTACAAAGGTTTTTTTCAATACGGGAGAGCAAATATGAGATGAGAGGTATTTGTAAGTTTACTGTACAAAAAGCTAAAAAAGGGATTAAAAGGAGATGTATTTCTATTGTTGGGGTTAAATTATGGAACAATGCTAATGTAAATTTAAGAATGTGTAATTCGCTTTTGGTTTTCAAAAGAATGGTGTACAAAGCTATTTTTGAGAGTTATAAGTGTGAATGATCTTTTATTGCTGATTTAAATCTAAGAACAAGTAATTCACTTTTGGTTTTCAAGACAATGGTTTTCTAAAGCTATTTTGTGGGTTAGAAGTGTGAATGTGTTTTATTTTATTTTTGGAGGGTAGCTTAAATTGAGAAGTATATAGGATAGGCATAGATAAGCATTTTGCTTCTGCCTTAGCCTGTTCAGTCACTACTTAATACATAGACTGTTGATTTTGTTTATACTGTTTTGTTTATACTGTTTATATTTATTGTATTATGTGTGATGGCTGAATAAATATTACTATTACTATTACTATTACATTACTTAAAATGATAAAATGCATCTTATCGGTGAGCGTTCTGGTTCTCAGAATCGTTATTTTTATTTTAGTGGAACCTTAGGAGGTTTAGTCCTATACTCTATACTCTGTACTCATCTCAGACCCTCTCTATTTCCAAATAGGACACATCATTCTATCAGAATGAAACACATGGGACCTAACAGGTTATCTGTAGTGAGCAGATTAGAAAAAAACTTTTAGAAACACTCAGTGATAATCTGTAATCTTTTGTGTCTGCTATTAGTGACTGTGAGAAATCATGGCTACACGTAACACAGCCATAAGCAGAGTCATGAGCAAACTACAACTTGCTGCACAAATAGTATTAGTGTGTTTAACAAATGGGTGGATCAAAGTCAGGATTTTATCAGGCCTCTCGAGTGGTGGGAGGGACTCTGGGTAAAGAGAGGTCCAGCCTTGGACCATTCCCATGGGCTTCACAGACTGAGGGAAGTTTCAGAGCTCCCTCACTTCATAATAGGAAGAGTTGCAGCTGCTTTATTGAAAACGAATAGGAGATAGAAAATAAAGACACGTATAAACAAGACACAACAAAATAAAATGGATGTTTTAATTCATTGTCATATTTAGAAGAACTAAATTGGTGAAGAGCGTCTACGTCAGATGATAATCTCCCAATGAGAGCCAGTCAGAGGCCACTGTATGGCCTTTTTCTCTCAATTGTTTGGATTGGCACTTATCTGTTTGACACAGTGCCAGAGCAGAGAGCATGACCCTGTATTTCCAAATCCTCCTGGACTTGTATAACGCTGTGACATACACAAAACGTTCAAAAAAAGAAATAGTGTAGGCTGGAACTCCTCAAAGACAATTCTAGCTGGCCAATCATGCCTCAACTAAAAAAAACCTCTCAAACCTCTTCCCAATATCTTTGCATTCAACTATTCAGACATGTGGAATGAGAAGCAATTCAATAGTTAATTTTGATCGCAGATGAGGTTCTTCTAGTGTGTCTGTGGTGGTCAACAGTGAGTTTTTCAGGACCTTAACGTACTTTTATCTCCTACAACGTGGATTTGGTACAAATCTTGAAAATCAGTCGTGCCAAATTGTGGCTGGAATTATTTGGCGTTGACAAGTGTTGATTGGAGAGTTTGTCCACTAATTGTGTAATAAAAGTGTTTAATTAACTCTGGTGGATGTGGACCTACATGAACACTGGCAAAGTGTTGGTTTTTAACACTGGCAAAATATATACAAGTTATTTTGTGTTGCCATAACGCAAAAATCGGAAGCTATACCTGTGACATCTGTGGCCTGAGATTGATCTCCTTCAGGTTGATGGTGTGAGGTCTGAGGTTGTTCAGCAGCTGGCACAGCAGCACCCCGTCCCGCAGGGTTTGCGCCAAGTCGAACACCTGCGCCGTATCCGCAGTTACCCGGTGGTTCGCTGGGAGCACATTGCAGCTGATCAGCCACAGCGCGCATTGCCTCCAATGCTCCATGGTGTTAGACAACGATGAAAACAGCAGGTTAATGTTTAAAAAAACAAAAAAACAAAAAAAAACTTTTATCCCTACTTTAAACCTGTAGACGACATGATAAGCTACAGCCGAGCCATCTGAGAGGATGGTGCAGAAAGTGTGCCAGTCCGCTCGTCTCTCCAGACTCCAGCATCGCGGAGACGCTTTGTGAGCCACTGGAGGACTGCGCGAGCTGCTGCAGCTTATGAGTGCTCTTCACTTGGGGTTGGCTGCTGTAAAATCCCCCTCACAATTAACTTCCTCTTCCTTCTTCTGTAATGGTTCCACAGAGATAGATCATTGGCCTGACGAAAAATCACTATAATATTCCTCTGCCGTCTCGGGCTTTAATATTTCCATAGACATGGATCATAACCCTAATGAAAAATCACTATAATATTCCTATAATATCCATGCAGGGACTTACGTTGTGTCTGCAGTACTCAGTTTATACTAACCTTATTGTTCATTGTGGCATTTTTATCTCCTTAGGTATCAGTATAATATCCCTACATGGAATTATTTGCTCTGATATTTGTATAGTATCCTTCTAAAAAGGTATTATAGGATTACTAGTTCTTTGTCATAAGGGAAGGGTCAAGGGGATTTTGCAAATGTATAGCTAGATTTGCCTGATTACAATGTCAGTAGGGTTATTACTCAAAAAGGCTCCACTTGGATAACTATGAGTACTTTTTAACTGAAAGGAATTTGTGTCCAGCAAGCTGCAAGTGTGTAACGTATAAACGTATAATCTCACATAAAGTACTCAAACCTAGAGAAAGGATATACCTTTCATTTCATTCTTTACATGTATTTCTATTGACATTACAAAAAGGTATTTAAAAATATATTTCTATTGTAAGTCATATTCTGCAAAAAGCTGTGGGTGCTGAGTAGTAATCGATCTCCCTCCACAAGGCTCCCAATCTCAGCTGACATTCCATGTGGATTAAGTAGCTTTGAGAGGTGGCTAGTCTTAGGTCTTTGTTTTAAGGACTGTGCGCTATAAAGCAGAGACGCCTGTGTTTCAATAAAATCACAAAGTATAACAGGATAGAAAAGAATCAAGGGATTGCCTGCAGCAGAGACGGAAAGAATGACATCCTCCTGGTGGAAGTGCCCTGCTATGGGGGGTTTAGACCACTGTCACTAAAGTAGGGCAGGCTATGACATAAACACAGGAAGGAAGCTGTGGAGTCCCATCTTGTTGCCCTGTGTGAGTGAGCCAGATGTTTCCTTGGAAAGTGAGCAGGTTCATGAACTTTAGCCTCTAGAGTCCGGTGACCTCACCCTCCTAATTTTAGCATGTAAATAGCACTTCACCTACAGGAAAGACCAGGATAAAATAGATGCAAATGATTCTGAAAGTTTGGACAATTTAGATAGTGTCAATCACAGAGCAGCATACTAAATTGACTTTAAAATGACAACTTCATGACAGCCATCGGTGACCTAAGTAAGCTAAAACAAACCATTTAAAGTATTTGCAAATGCTATTTGGCCCAGGTCTGCAGAACTCCAGTATATGGTTTTACAATACAATAAAATGAATCAGTCTTTACAAAAAGAAAATTATATCTGTATCTGCTCAGTGGTCCTCAGCTTCTCTTCCAATGCCCCTGATCCCAATGTCCAGGTCCAATACTGCCCATCACCAAAAAGGATGGATGTTGACGTTCATGATTATTCTGTTTTTTTGTTTACTTGTTTGTTTTGTCCTGGATGCCACAATCCCAATATCTATTAACTGCTCAACCTTTGACGCATTGATTATTTTTGGATCAAACAAACTTGTCAGTGTCTTGATAAATGTATATACATAAATATTAAGCATTGGGGTGGGTGTAAATGCTATGCTCAATTTCCCATGGGTCATTCAAGCTGGTTGGGCTATTAAAATAGTGTTGTTGTAATAGGTTACACTGAAAATATTTGGCTTGCTAATAATAATAGATAGCGGGATTGCAATGTACATAATGTAGCAGTAATGTAAGGTTTGGTAATGGATTGGGTAATATAATATAATCCAGATCCATATTACAATATTATCCAGTATTATAATACTGGATAATATTGTAATATGGATCTGTTTCTGTCCTTGTACGTCTCCCCTGCAAACTTCCGGACAACGATAAAAAAAAAGAAGCGTGCACGCCGGAAATGGAACCATGAAAAAAGAAGCTGAACCGTCAAAACATAAACAGAGCAGTCAGCCTTGTGTAAGCGCAGTTAGCTTGCTGCACAGTCTGTTTTTCCAAAAAGCTTTATGCACGTATCCCTGATGTCGTGTGTTTTCATGCAGAGATTTTCCATCCGAGGCACTTGGCTCAATCGCTAAGTGGTAAAGTGAAGACAATAAATCTGCAACAAAGATTAGGACTAAACTAAGAAGTACGCTTCGTCGGGCCTTCGAGAAGAGGTAACGTTAGCTATGCTAGTTAGCTACTAGGTTACTACGAGCAATGCGAGCTGCTTGCTCGCTTTGATGACAACTAGCTTTGATTGCTAGTTAGCCAGTCCTGACAGCAGTATTTCAGTTTCGATATATGCCAGTCCGTTTTATGTCTGCTAGTCAGTGTTCGCTAAGAATAAGGTAATCGGCCAATCCACAGAGGATAATGCACCACTAAGGATCTGAATACAAAAGAAGGCATTAACATGGCCTATAAGCTAAGCTAGCAAGCGACTTGTTTTGGTAATATCGTTGCTTGCTGCGCAAGGCAAAGTTAGTAAAATTAGCCTTCCTGTTGGTTTGATAGCTACTCTGCTAAACGGGTATTCCCCACTGTGCGGCAACGTTAGTTGACACTGCTCAGCCGTGCATGTTATGATGTCCACTTATTTGTGCATACAGGTGGTTAGTCGGTTCTTTACTTGAGCACCTGTCGATTGCAGTAGGCGGCGAACTAACAATCTAATGATTACTGTTTTTCATATGACACTCAAAGGCTCGAGGTACGAAATTGAACCAGAATGGCTGAGGCTGACGGCAAATCCAGTGTGCTTAAAGGTAAGGGATCAGTGTAAATGACTGTAAATACTGACCATAATTGTGTAAGGTTGATTCTGCTCGTTAGCCCTGCCAGTTATTAGGAAGACTTGTGTGATTTTTTTTCCCCCCCTAGGTGGCTCTGAAGAACAAGAACCAGCAGAAGACCGACATGGAGAGGGGGATGCGTCCGGAAGCAAAGAGGAACAAAGACAGGCTTGCCCAGCTGGTAACCTCGCTTTCCCTGCTGCTGGCATGGTTCCTTATGATAGGAGCTTAACTTGTGCACCCATTATTGTTTCTTCTGATGAGACAGCTTTGTCTAAACCTTCTAATCTATGGCTCTGGCTTTCCATACTTCTGTAGCCCCCAACGAGGCAGGAGAGGTGTCTGGAGACAAGCCTATGCCAGATGTGGAAGGAGAGACAGGAGCAGGCAGAGAGGGAGAGGAGGAAGAAGACACAGACAGCATGGATGGCAGCGGCCTCTACTCCTTGACTGAGGATGGTGAAAGAGAGAGTGAGGGCGGCAGAAGAGAGCGAGCAAAGGAAAAGGATGGTGGGAAGAGGGTTGCTAGAAAGCGGAACAGACCCGGCGGTGGCACCAACCACTCCTCCAGCTCCGATGAGGACGAGGATGAGGAGGAGGAAGAAGAAGAACACGAGGAGGAGGAGGAGGAGGATGAGCAGGCCATGGAGGCATGGCTGGGAGCAGAGCTTTGTGACCTGCGTGGCCCTACATGGCGGGCAGTACCCTCGCTGCGCTCCAGGGAGATTGGCAGGGACTCGTACCAGTTTGCGAGGCGTGTGTGCGGCGCCCGCGGCCTGGTGCAGAGGCTGGAGCTCCAGGGCCGCCTGGAGAGGCACACGGGCTGCGTCAACACACTGCACTTCAACCCATCGGGCACACGCCTGGCCTCAGGCAGCGACGACCTGAGGGTGGTGATCTGGGACTGGGCCGTCCGCCGCGCTGAGTTGGAGTTCGACAGCGGCCACAAGAGCAATGTCTTTCAGGTGAGGCAAAGGGAAGCAGATTATGATGAAGATGACACAAAAAAAGCAGGAAAATGTCAATCTGTGTGTCCCTTTTTAGGAATGAAATAGCAGCGGTGTATCACATGGCTCTAGAGTTGAATAATGATGGGAGAAATGAAACTCATCTGAGATCATTCAAATAATGAATTTGCTGAAATGTTTGTTCATAAATGTTAGATGTAATTTCATATCAGTCAAAACGTAGTAAATGATCAAGAGCGTTTCCTCTTGCATCATGTCCATAAAATCACTGCAAGACAGTAAACACATAAACTGAACAATGTCGCTGTCCCCAGGCCAAGTTCCTGCCCCACAGTGGAGACTCCACCTTGGCCATGTGTGCTCGAGATGGACAAATCAGAGTGGCCGAGCTCTCCGCCACCCAGCGCTGCAAGAACACCAAGAGGGTAGCGCAGCATAAAGGGGCAGCACACAAGGTGAGTGAGAGAGTGAGAGTTTGTGCCATAAATTGTTGCTGTGGTACAGATGATAAACAATGTTCTGCTCTAAGACTGATAGCCAGATGATGAAGTGTGTGTGTGTGTGTGTGTGTGTGTGTGTGTGTGTGTGTGTGTGTGTGTGTGTGTGTGTGTGTGTGTGTGTGTGTGTGTGTGTGTGTGTGTGTGTGTGTGTGTGTGTGTGTGTTTCAGCTGGCCCTGGAGCCAGACTCCCCCTGCTCCTTTCTATCTGCTGGAGAAGATGCTGTGGTGTTCGGTATTGACTTGCGCCTTGACCGACCCGCCAAGTGAGTGATAACATACCAGGGTTGGGGTTAATAACTCTCTTTCAAGTCAGTCACCTCAGGAAGTGGATTATCTTTTGCGATAAAAATCTTCTTGCAATCGATAAAATAAATAATTGAGAACAGGCAGCAGAGTAGCCTAGTGGGTAGGGGGACCACTGTTCACCCAAACCCAGGATCAAGGAAGACCGGGGTTGGCAAGCATCCGCCCAGCTGAAGTGTCCTTGACTGTTCTGTAGCTGACCCTGACCTCTGAAATCTGTTGAGGGGGAACAATAAACTATCAGATTAGTATTATTACTATTACGTGTTGTGAATTGCAAGTATATTGGCCCAACACACACACACACACACACACACACACACACACACACACACACACACACACACACACACACACACAGACTTGCAGGCCTTCCTACATTCCATGGCACTGTAACTTTATTTTGAAGTGACTATATCAACTAAAACCTGTTTTTCATGTGACCTCTTGCCTCCGTGTGGCAGTAAACTGGTGGTTGTGAAGGAGGGCGATAAGAAAGTAGGGCTGTACACCATCTTTGTCAACCCGGCCAACACACACCACTTTGCTGTGGGCGGGAGAGACCAATATGTCAGGTAAGACCCGGGTTGCAGTTCTGAAGCTGATCACACAATGATTAATGCCAATGGATTGCTATGGAAATAGCAATAACTGGCACGTCTCTTAGATCTGACTCTTTCCTTCCCACCCTCTTTAGGATCTACGACCAGAGGAAGATTAATGAGAATGATAACAATGGTGTGCTGAAAAAGTTTTGTCCATCTCACCTGGTGTCCAGTGAGTCCAAAACCAACATAACCTGCCTGGTGTACAGTCACGACGGCACAGGTAAAACACTGGTGTATATATAAATGTCAGAACAACATCAATTACATGAGGCACATTTTCTGCTCTTCATTTTGCCACTGCCACACAAGGTAGCTTTGTGCTGCTTGATTTTAAAAATACAACAGAAAAACTACTTTTGCTACAGGATCCACTTTGTTATTTCTGACCAAAAACACTTGCGCAACAAGTCATATTTACAACTTGAGAACTCCAGCGATGTATGGTCTAGTTGTACTTCAGGGTCCTATTTGAGTCTTACTATTATTTTCATTTGTGACTGGAAGGTCACTGGAAGTTCTTTTTTGCCTTTTTGAAACTAGAATTCAATAAAAGAGGCCTGGAAACGTACTTTGACCAATCCTGATAGTCTTGGTTGAAGTTATTCTTTTACTTGTGTTTAATACAAGTGTCAACAAACGTTTTCTTTGTCTGTCCAGAGCTCCTGGCCAGTTACAACGATGAGGACATCTACCTGTTTGACTCCAGCCACAGTGACGGGGCCGACTATCGCAGGAGATACAAGGGACACCGGAATAACGCCACAGGTACCGGAGGGTTAATGCTTAATGCCACTATGGCACCGGCCATCTTGATTGCTGTTGTGATTGTTATGTTGATGCACAAGAACAACCACAAAAGTTAGAGCGTTATGTTATTACTATTAGGGATGTGCATGACTGACCAAAATCATTTTCGAATAGTCTACTGTTCTTAAGACCGAATTTCGAATATTCGTGCCCCCCCCAAAAAAAAAAAGAAAATCAGTTATTCTTTTCAATAGAATGGATCATTAAAATCAAAGGGTATTGCACATAAATAGGCACTTCAAGCGATCCTTTCGGCGTCTGGTCTAATTTTTCTCGATTCGTCAGCGATCGTGCCAAGCTGGGCAGGAAGTCAGACACAGGAACGGCATAGAGCATCCGATCAATTTTCAAAATATAACAAATTTCAAAATAAAACACCGTGATTGATGATGGCGTTGGATATCCAGTCAATATATATACATATTTCTCAGTTGTGTCTAAACTTTTACCGTCTATGTGTCTAAACAGAGAGCGAGAGAGACACAGACAAGCAGACACAGAGAGATTGTATGTAAATTTTTTGTTTTTATTTCACACTTGCTTTGGCAATATAAACGTATGTTTCCCATGCCCCTTTGAATTGAGAGAGAGAGAGAGAGAGAGAGAGAGAGCGACGAGCAGGTACACACACACAATCAGACAGAGAGAGATGGAGGGAGAGAGAGACAGAGAGAGAGAAACACCAAACCCCTACATTGAGAAAACCAGCGCAGATCGGCGCCGAACGGCGCGTGTGAACAACCAAACTCCTGCTCGCTGATCGCTGATCGCGGCGCTTCCTTTTCCTTCCGCGTCCAGTGTGACCCGGGCGTAAGGATAAGTCCTGCCGCCGAAGTAGTATTAGTACAGTAGTATTAGCCTATATTTAGGTTGTAACTAAACCATTCATTAAAAATAAATAAATAATACTAATAAAAAAAAAAAATTCGACTCTGACATGAAAATCGAATGTGGAGACTGGCACGACTATTCGAAAATTCGAACTCATCCCTAATTACTATGATGCAACAGTGTCGTTTTGTTTTTCTTGTTGTAGTTGTATGCAATAGCCACACTGTTAATGGTGAGACAGCATGAGAAAGTCAGGAAACTGACTTTCTCATCTACCAACCACAATGCCTTGTGGTTTCCCACCACTAACTAAACTGTACCTATCACACTGGCTTGTGCAGTTGACAAACTTAAACAGACACAGTCCAAATTCACTAGCATGTGTTCGCTCCACGGCCTGCCTCACTAGAGAAGAACTCTTATTAGCTTAGTTGTGCCACACAGAGCGCTGGTCATTATTCCTGTTCTCACCACGCGAGTATTGAAACCCCATTTGAAATGCAGCAACAGAAATCTCAGCTTGTAGCACAAAAGACACGGTGTTCTTTGAGTGCAACAGCACATCCTTTCCATTGAGCATAACCAGAAAAAAGCCAGTACTGTAAAGAAAGGTTCCTGGTGGGTGAACAGGCTGGCGCTCATCCTCTCTCACCCTCGCCTCTCTCACAGTGAAAGGGGTGAACTTCTACGGGCCGTGCAGCGAGTTTGTGGTCAGCGGCAGCGACTGCGGACACATCTACCTGTGGGACAAAGTCTCTGCTCGCATTGTCCAGTTCATGGAGGGAGACAGAGGAGGAGTGGTGAGAAGGGGGGGGTGACAGGATATGACCTGTACAGTTTTGCTTCCATGTCCATCTGCATTGTGCTTCAGGTTTTGGTTCTGCTTTATAGTGATGACACACTATTTCTAAACACTTGGTCTGTGTACCTTTTGGGTGAAATTTAAGCTAAATCAATTTCAATCAGTTTCTCTCGTAGTAGAGAGTAGACAATAGTCACTGTAAAATCTCCCTTAATCTACATGGTTTCACCTCAGTCCTCTGTTTTGTGCAGGTGAACTGTCTGGAGCCCCATCCCCACCTGCCAGGTATGGCCACCAGTGGCCTGGACCACGACGTCAAGCTGTGGGCCCCCACTGCTGAGAACCCCACGGGACTCAAGGGTCTAAAAGAGGTAGCCTATTCTATTCTATTCCTATCTTACTACTCTACCACACTCTATTTGAACTACTCTATTTACTGTTGTGTCCACAAAACACTAAAGTAGGAGGACAGAGGGTCGTGGCTGCATGGCACAAACATCATTACACACACAATATGCTCGCACAGTGGTCTTCAACCCTGGTCCTCGGGACCCACAGCCCTGCTGGTTTTCATTCCGGCCTTCTCATCAGGGGCTGATTAACATGGCTGATTCACCTGGCACACCAGGTGAATCTAATTAACTACCTGGTAGGAAGGAAAACCAGCAGGGCTGTGGGTCCCGAGGACCAGGGTTGAAGACCACTGTGCTAGAATGGTTTTTCACACATTCATTGCATTAGATTGTGTTTTGTTTACATGTCTGCCACACTGTTTACCCCTTCAGAACCTTTCTGAGCTGAAAGCACCATCAACCAACCAGGAAGGGAATATATAACATTAGATAACATTTTTAGGGCATTAAAACACACCGCCTAAGTTACGGAAAGTCATGGATTTTTCCATCAGGCCACGGTGGGAACCCTGGCTTTTCTTATCCAGGCAGGGTTTGCTGAGCATGCATGCTCTTCTTGCAGCAACGCCTCAGTCCGTATCGTTCCACACAGGAATGATTGGAATAATCGAGAACTATTGTGTGACGTCATGTTGTTGTCGTTGCCAAGGTGATGAAGAAAAACAAGCGCGAGCGCGACGAGGACAGCGTGCGCCATGGCGACCAGTACGACACCCAGCTGTTGTGGTTCCTGATGAGACACATGAGGAACAGACGGCCTCAGAGGGTGAGCGTCCAGACAGTAAAACATGTGGAGAGGCTTTGGTGGGAATAAACTCCAGTAAATTACATTTATTACATTTTACAGTTAGTTGATGCTCTTACACAGAGAAACCTAGGAGTACAACAGTAGAAAAATCTGATTGTGACATTAAATGAAAACACATGTCCCAAAAATATACACGTATACTACAGTACTAGAATAAAGAAATAATAAAAAATATCATTTAGTAAGCTATATGTGATTTTTCCATATACAGTAAAAAGGAGAGTGTTGCTAACGTAGTGGGTCTGATGGTTTTGTTTACTGGCAAAGGTTTTGATTTGATTTATTTGACATTTGAAGCATATATAAAATGTATTTTAAGAATTGGCCTCATAATGTAAAAATGACAAGGAAGGTAAGCTAAAATACATCAGTAATCAATCATAGTTGCATATGATGCAGTTGGTCTAGTCATACTTAATGTGTGTAATGTATCACTCTGATGGAAGTTCACCTGCACCCCTCTGGCAGGTGCATTGCCATGCAGCTGTTGCATGTGAAGGATTTATTTGTAAGGCTGCTGAACTCTGTTACTCTAGTGATTTCCATCTCTTCTCTATTCTCCTCTCCCCTGTTCGTCTCCTCTCCTCTGTCTCTGTCCAGGCACGCCGCGAGGGCGGGGAGGGAGACACAGATGAATCTTGGAGCTCTCCAGATTCCTCCGACGAAGAGGAAGGAGGTCCAGACCACGTCCAGTGCATGTCCTCCTGAGCCACACGCGCACACACACACACACATACACACATGCATACACATACACACACACTTTATTGCCCTAGAATTGATGCACATAGGCAAGCACTATTGACACACTGGCACACTCATAAACACTGACAGACCACAGACAAGGTTTTATACACGTAGACAAATATACAGATACATTTACTTTAGACAGGCTGTGGAGGGAGAGCGACCGGCGCTTACACCTAGCGTCCCACCAGACAGGACTGTGCAGACGGCGACTGCAGACAGCATACACACTTCCAGAACCTTGATTTTGATAATTGTACGAAGAGATCTGACGAGTGCTTTCATCCCTATAAACCACTCGGAGGCCACCTGTTTGTCCATACATTATCTCTGTGCTCTGCCCGGCCCCAGAACAATGTACTGTGCATGTATGGCAACAAGCACCTCCACTTAGGCGTCCTATAGTGAGCTATACATCACCAGCAAACTGTCCCTCCTCTCTTAGTAAGGCACCCTCTTAATCTCTTCTTCTACTTTTCTGGGCTGATTAAGAGGGGTTCAGCAGGGAGGAGGGGCTTAGAGTCTCATCCTGAAATCATCCCCTAAATGTGATTCACTAGATTTGGATTGGAGGAAAACTCCCTCAATCCCCCCCTTCGGTATTGCCCCTCTCTCCTTTTCCAATATTAGCCCTGAGCATCAGCAAGTGGTTGTCACATTTCTGCGCTCTCAGGCTACTAGGTGTCTACATGCTGCCCTCAGTCACCCCCCCCCATCCCATCTTCCCATCTTCCCTCTCCTTGTCTACTGAGTGCACTTTGAATCAGGGACGTTGTGGTTTTGAGACACAGACAAAATGTGCACTCATGTGCTTGGGAGAGGGGCTGAATAATCGGTCTCATATGTTGCTTGTATCTCCTATTGGAAACTCCACAGTGAAAGAATTAATCTCGGGTCAGACAGGTTTTGATTTATTTTTTTATTTTTTTTGCGTGGGGATATTTTGCACTTAGCAGGCATTTCTTGATGGAGCTCCAGCTGTGAGGAGAGAGCTTTCCTTTGCTTCCACCAGCGTTTACCCTTCTTCTTCCTCTTCCCCTTCCCCAACTCTCCAGTTCAGTTGAAGCACTGCCTATGAGCCGATTGAGAGTAGAGTGACCAGTGGCTGGGTTTGCACTTGTTGTTATGGTTCCTTAATGCTAGACATGTTAAATCAAATCACAGAATGATATTTCAGACCTTTGACCCAGGTCTGGTGTTTGCAGCCAGCATACCAGTAGTGACGCCTCTTCTGTGTTGTATTATTGCCGGCTCAAAGACAGGAGGACGGGGGACAGAGTCAATATGCTTGCCAGTCATTTGTTGTGTGAGAGCGATAAAGTCCAGCTTTTCTCATTTTCTATGAGAACTCTAGTTAGTTGAATTTATATGTACATATATAAATATATATTAAAACTGTAAAGAAAAAAGACTCAACTTTAGCAAATGATGTTTGACTTCCAAAAAAAAACAAAAAAAGCAATAAGATGTCAAAAATATTTGATTGGTATTGATGCAGAGGTTTATATTCTATATGAGGACAACGTACTTTTAAAATCAAGAGAAAAAGTTGACTTAAGACATTTTGTTCAGTTTTTTCCTTTATGGATGACATCCCTCTGTTATGGACAGGACTGCAGTCAGTCGGTCTGTTAATAGTTCTTTGGTTCCCTCTTGTTCAGAAACCAACGTCTCCTTTTTAGATCTTAATCTATTGTTTAAAGAGGCAGTCATATCCAGATTTTCCCACTGGCTATTTTCCGTTCTTGTATACATATTACGGCTTTTGATGAACATTTCTTTCCCACCACTGCCTAATATTGCATTCTACTGGTTCAGTTGGAAATATGTACGATTTGTGCAATAAACAAAAAGACAGTGCTCTTTGTGGTCATTCAGTATATCCCATATTCTACATTGATTGTTTTGACTGATTGTTGTGATGTTTGCAGTTCATCCTAGGCTGAGCAACAGAAGGGAAATGAGCGCATTCTACTAAAAATGTAGACGACTGACTTAAATATGAGCAAAATGTTTTACTTAATGTCATGCAGTGTATGAATGTCAACATGAAGGTTCCTTAACATAGAAGTTCAAAAATCTTGACAGTGCTTTTGATGAGGTTCAGGTAACCTTCACTGGTGATCAGGTGAAGAAATACAGCTCTTAATGCACTGAAATCAAAGTAGGACATATATTGAAAAGGCAGTCAGCATCATTGGTATAGATATTAAAGAATAGTTCTGTACTTGAGGACTGGCCATGAGAGGTTTCATGAGGGGCTACTACATTATCTAAGGGTCTAATTGGGTAACAGGTTAAATTAAAACAAGTAAAACATTATTGATGCTCATATAGAAAATAAATCCTATAGAGAACATTTCCACACCGGTTGAGTGAAATGTTTTTTCAATGTCTACACCAATATTTTGTGCCTATATTTTTTTATTTGATCATGTAAAAAAATATTCAGTGTTTGACCCAGAATGTTATTCTTGGCAGCATTTAGATCATGGGACAGATTCCCCAGTGAGCCCAGGATAACAAGAGCACATTTGAGCACACTTGTGTGGCTTCTGGTTAATGTTCCATTAGGATCCATTCAGGCTGAAGGGGCTTCCCACAGACTGATCACTTATATAATAAATATGTAATCAAGCAAACTACATCATATCCATCAAATCAGGTGGATAACAAACTGGCTGACATCCAATTGGCAATAAACAGACAATATCATCCCAATACAACTGATATATTGGTTTAACCCACAAGTTTAGAGTTCCACTTGGATTTAGAATTGATGTTACTGATCACATTGGATAACAGTGACATCACTTCTGAAAATGCACCTTCATTGACTTGCTTTGACATTTTCCCCCACTTTAAGAATGAGCTTCTCAATGTATGTATGTATACTTTCCTAGTCCTTTCTTTGATTTGTGCTGGTCCATGCATACTGTGCTTTTACCAGCCAACTCAGTCCTCATACTGTTGAGTTGTCATACTCCTGCATGTGGATTACATGCATTTTCCAATTATGTACAGAGAGCAACAAAACTCAAATCTCACTGCAGTAATAGTGTATCAATGCACAGAAAACAGAACAGTGTTATTTATGATAGAGAAAATCCTTTTTCACACTTAACAAACCTGTATTATAGTCACATCAGTTTGGGTAATGATGAAAATTTGACACATGAATCTTTAGAAAATGTTTTTATTCACCTCGTCTCTTGATGGGCATTCAAACTCAATGCATGTTGGCAGTGACTTTCAAAACATTGCCCACATTTTCATCATATCTTTGACATGAATGACAGACTTATAAACATCTTGTTTTTCACAAGAAAAACAAAACTTACAAAAACAAGTAAACAAATATAAGAACCTCTAATCTGTAAATCTGATTACAATGAGTTTGCAAGTTGGAGTTATAACCGAATCCCAAGCTGACGCCCAGAGCTGTAAACAAGTCCTCTGGGCTGGTGCTTAAAACAAAACCGCATGTATGAAAACAATTCACAAAAGAACATTCTCCGTGAAAATTGTGACATTGCCAAGTTCTCCATCACATAACACAGAAAACAGCTTTGCGGTTGGCGTCTGAGTCATGTGGGCCATCTCTCACTCATCAGGCCCAAAGCAAAATATAGGATAGAATGTGAACTCAAGAAAACACCAAGAGCACATGTATGACTAGCCCTTTACATCTCGATGAACAAAAGTCAAATATGATGCCTTGACATGTGCTAATAGTATTAATGAGACCTCTTTTGGGATGGAAGTCTAGTTCAAATCTCCCAAATGCATTGGGTGACAGGACGTTTCAGTTCCTGCCAACCTGGTGCAGTCCATCATTGGGAGTTTCTGCCCCCCCCACCCTGATACATGTGGGAGATGTGATTTAGCCTATCAAATGCAATGCCCCATGACAGTGCAGACAAATATTAAAAGAGGCACTATCATGGGCTTTCATTTCTCACCTCACTTACATCCTCATGCTTCAATCAAGCCGATGAGAATCTGAAGGCACAAAAGCCACAGTGCAGGTGTTTTACTCTTTGTACTCCAGAAAGTGCTGCAATTTCTTTCTGTGCTCTGCAGACATCTTTACAGCACTGTGGATAAACAATACTTAGGATTAGTATACCGGACATCAGAAACATTTACTGTTTTTATTACGCAATACATTTGAGTTTTACAAGCAGCCTTACTTTAAGTGTTCTCCGAAGGTGGTCGTTATCCTGTAGATGGCGGTCTTGAGTGTGGCCCTGAGAGCGAAGCGCAGTGTTTTGTAAGTGGAGTCTCCCATGCTACTGGTTGACCTGACAGGCTTGCTGGAGGCGTGGGGCAGCTTGAAGTGCCTATCTACTGCCTGAAGACAAGGAGCAGATAGTTGATGTCAATGTGCAGCTAATTCAAGGCAAGAACAGTGACCCAAATACTGGCCAATACCGTTGTGCTTCACCTACATCCTCACGGTCTCCTTGCACTTGTATATTGTAAGTCCTGTTTTCTGTGTACCATCTGTCAATACATACTATACAACTCTCAAGTCTTCTATATGTCACTGCACCAATGCTACCAACACATGGCAATTAAAGTGATTGTTGATTGACTTATTTTTCACCCCCACATACAGTTGCAAGAAAAGGTTTGTGACCCCTTTCCTGAATTACCTGCATAAAGCTCCTAAAATAATACATGTTTGTATTGAACATATTGTTCAAACATTAACAGCCTAAGCTGGAAAATGTATGTGAACCTCTAGGATAATGACTTCTATGAAAGGGCGTAATTGAAGAGGTTTCTGGTCATAAAACCCCCACAAAGTTTGGTTACCAACAGAGTGCTCTCTGTTGAATGGAATATGCCCCGGTCAAAAGAAACTTCACAGGACCTCCGGAGAGGAGTTGTTGAGGCTCATAAGGCTGTTAAAGGCTACAAAAGCATTTCCACTTGGGTCTCCATCAGTCTACAGTCAGACAAATCAGGAAAATTCAGTGCCACTGTTGCTCTCCCTAAGAGTGGGCGTCCAGAAAATATCACACCAAGAGCACAATGCATAATGGTCAAGGAGGTGACAGCTGAGGATCTCCAAGGAGGGAACCACTGCTCTCCACAAAACACATTGCTGCCAAAGATCACTTGGATGTTCCACAAAGCTACTGGAATACATTTTCTGGACAGATGAGAAAAAAAATGCACTTTTTAGCAAAAGGACACAACGCTGTGTTTGGAGAAAAAGCATTGCATACCAACAGCAAAACCTCATCCCAGCTGTGAAGCTTGGTGGAGGGAGCTGCTTTGCTGGGCGGCTCCAATCATTGAGGGAACAATGAAATCCAAGTTGTATCAGGCTAACTGTCTGTGACCTGAAGCTCAACAGAGGCTGTGTTGTGCAGGTCTGATCAGCGACTACAGGAAACGTTTGGTTGAGGTTGTTGCTTCACCAGTTACGAAATCTCACGGTTCACATACTTGTTCCAATCCAAGCTGTACACGTTTGAGCGATGTGTTCAATAAAGACATGTAAAGGTACATTTGCGTCATTTGTTAAATCATATCATATATAATAATAGAAGTTTTGCACAAATATAGAGAAGTCTCATAACTTTCAATGCTGAAGTGGCTTCATCATATTTAGGCTATTATAGAAAAATAATTAACATGTGGTTGACAAAATATACCAAAACAAAAATGCTCAATTAAAGACATAAAGAGTATCTTCACAATTGTGACTTCATGCTATTGATTTGACAGGTTTTGTTGATTAGCCTAACTGGTTATGCTAGCAAGTTAGTTTTAAGTGGTTTAATGGGCTTTCCCTGTATTCTGATAACTATTAAATATAAAACTTGGAGTAAAATATATCTATTCCATTGTCCATCATTAAGCAATATAAATTTGAAGGACTATAGGTCTATATATCTTTAAGCACAGCTAATAAGTCAGACCACACACCCACACACCCACCCACACCCACACACCCACACCCACACCCACACACCCCTTGACAGAAGGGGGTATGTCTACTAGTTAGCTGATAACTATAGTTTCCTTTTGGATTTGCCAAATCAGTCTGCCATTTAACTTTGGCTCACCAATTACGCTTTGGCTGCTGCCGAAAAAAAAAAAAAAAAAGGAATTTGATCACACTGCATGACCAAGTTTTGGTTAGTTAATATTTTAACTGACAATGCTTGGCAGGTTTCTGGTTCGTTTTCAAGGTAATGTGTATACAAGGTTTGTCGGTTTGTCTTTGCTACAGATTAGAAGATAGCAATTTCACACAGTAGAACATAACAAGTATGGTGATGAAATTTGAGTTACAGTTGGTGGACTACCATTTTAAAACTGAGCTGATTTCCAATTGAATGCCTCGGGTACAGTGTGCACAAGCAATAAGCCATGACAGCTTACCTCTTGTAAGACCAGCATGCTACCGAGAATGCTGGGTAGTGTAGTCTGTACAACTCCAAACTGGTCTTCTGAGAAGGATGCTTCTACAAGGTAAGACAGCCCTAGTTTGAGGAGAAAATAAATTATTTGTTGCATCAACAGGTAGAATCCTCATGAAATGAAAATTACAGTCTAGCAGCATCTCTTACCTTCCAGTGCCCAGATGTGAGACTGGCTGTCTGCAAAGAGGGCTTGACTGGAGGCTTCCGGAAGCTGCAGGGGAGACAGTCATCTTGTTAAAAAGGATGCAACCTGGTTAGCTGGTAGAAATCATCTACTGGATAGAGGGGTGTAGACTTGGGCTAAAATAGATTATGGTTGTTAGATGGACAGAAAATAGTATGGCGAATGAAGTCTACAATACAACATACACTACAGAACGATTAAAGGAAGATACACACAAAAGCTCCAGAAAGACGACTAAACCACAATCTAGTTTCTACCAAGAGGAAATGTTATGACAGAATATCAGTACTACTTTTGGCTGTGATAGTTAGTGTTTACCATTATCAGTGCCTCGCACATTGATCCCAAGATGTGACTGGTCAAAATGTGATTACCCCGAATACCACTATTTCATGCCCTAGTAGTCAAGTTACTGGAAAGACACTTGCGTTACATGACCCCTTGATTTAGGCTTTTAAAGTAATTAGTAGGGCTAATTGTAACAGCTAGATGGATGGAAACACAATCTTAAGAGTAAGACCTGCACAGTGCAAGTCCAACACCAGGATTAAATTAGTGATGCCTGAAAGATGTGGTTGTTAGATCTGGTAAAAAACCAAGTGGAAATCTGACGGACGAATGAGAACATGCAATGAGCCCCTCCCAGTGTTCACCAGCCTCAGAGACACAGCATGCACCTGCCACACAAACTTACCTTGTTGAACAAATACATTATCAGCACCCGCTTTGCCAAGAAATTTTTAACCTGAATTAAGTGTAGAAACAAACAATTTTAAAAAAGGTGTTTTCTTTTGAAACTAGGTCGTCAGATAATGAACACAGAAATGAAAGAAATATCATAAGCATGAATAAGGCCTATGAATAGTCTAATATTGACATTGTGATTCTGAGGTTAGGTTAAGTACCTGTTCCTTCTGTTATGGATGAACTGAGTCAGGAGGCTGGGTTTGGAAGCCGCCGGCGAGGGGCTGAGTACTGAGGCAGGGGATGGCGGCAGACTGCCATTGGCCTGTGAATCTGCACAGACAAGAGATGCTGCTTAACTGGGAACTATCAAGAAAGTTGGATTCTGAGACACACATTTTCAGTTAGCAGTAGACAGGGTCTAATCAGGGACTATCCCTTGCACTACAGAGCGGTCAGGTGACAACGCACCTCCTGGTAGCCAGGATTGCATTTCTTGGCCGTCTCAACAGTATCAATTACATGTTTAAGTTCTGTGCGGTTTTTGACTAAGGGACTTTTCATTTCCTCGCTGATACATTTGCTCAATTGTGTTTAGATGTTAGCTTGTTAGTTAGTTAGCTAGCTAGCTAACACAGCATCTGGTCAGCTTACCAGCTTACTCAGTCTTGTTTACACATCTGATTTTCACAGTAGCTAATATTAGGTATCTAGCAGTTACATATTGACATCAACAGCTGCTTATTTATATTTAACAGTTGCTCTTTTTGAGGTTAACTGAGCTGAAACTTTAAACTACAACTCATGGGGACTATTGATCAGTCTGTCCGTTTGTTTGTTTGTCACCACTGATCAGATTTTACTTGGAGGAATTATGCATCTCACTAGTACGTTCCCGCATTTTCAAAATTACATTAAGAGGGAGCTACAACTACATGTCAAATCAAGGGGATATTTGTTACTGATTGTTCCATAGGGGGGACTTCATCATCAGTGGGGGATTTACTGTTTCCCCGTATATTTATCCATTATTAAGGAATGACCAGCACCAATTCTCCAGTGAGAACTCCAAGCTGGCACCAGCAGTGGTCACTAGGAGATTTCTGACACAAGTGCAACCCTATTAGAAAAGGGTTTCAGTGCCATTACATTTGAGTCCCGTCTTCCATTAGTCCCCTCTCACCTGTGGACCAGAGTTTGGGGCCTCTCCTCATGATGTGTGGGCTCTGCACTGTGCCGTACCAAGGTGAGCATTGCTCCATGGGGGCGGTGAGGCACCGCAGAGCTGGGGAGGAGAAGGGGCTGTCCAGGTCAGGGGTGAATGGGACAGTCAAAGGGCTTTGCAGGTTCCCCGCAGAGGAGCGCATGAAGACTGAACAGGGGGTTTTGAGGAGGACAGCGGCCCTGGGGGTCATCAGATCTTCTGTACCTGAAGTCACTTTTAAGATTAAAGAGGGGGGAGGGGGTCATAAAACAGTTCAGACTTATCACTGCCACATCATTTAGGGTTCCTACACATTTCCCATATGTTTCCCAAAACTTAAAATAGTGCCTGGACAATATGACTATTGACTAGACTCAATCACTCTATAACTGACTTGTTTCCATTGTTCACAACAGATACTGCAATACGTGAATTGATGCTGGGTCTACAACTGCATAAAAATATACTTGTGTATCGGAACTGAAAAGCATTTTTTACAACCTTTCAACACATGAAAATGATCAAATTCATTTTTAATACATTTCTGGGTTTTACAGACCTGTGTAGGAACCTTCATTCTTGACAGTGATCCAAACGTTTCTCCTAATGTCAACCATTATTTTAAACCAATGTACCTGAGCTCTCAGATGAGGCAGACTTCTTATCACTCCCAGCAGACTGGGATTTGACCCTGCCATTGGTTGCTACAGTATCATGGTGGACTACAAGTCTCTGGGTTAGATCAGCCAGCAGAGACAGACACTTGTTGCTGATTGCATTCCAGTTATGAGGATGGCCACCTGGGAAAGAGACAGATATTAATCTCACCTACAGGAATGGTAAACAATTTTTAATTTTGTTGTAACCAACATAAAAAGCACATCTTGAAATATTTAAAGCGCAAGAAAGAAAGATTTATTTTCACAGGAAAAGCATGGGCATATCAGCATGGGCATTTGTTCAATAAAGGGAAAGCCCTAACAGACCTGGCTGACTGAGACTGAAGACCTCAAGGCGTCGTGAAGGGGAGTGCTGGGACAGCATAGCCAAGTCCTGCAGAGCTAAAAACTAAGATTGGGGGAAAGACAAATCACAACCCAACATTTTTTGATCAGCAAGCACACAAAAAAGTGACAATTTGAAACAATCATTGTTTCTTTGAGCATTTTATTTACCTTCATTATCATTGGCTGCCTGCCAGTGAGAACGTTGGGAAGACACTGGTGGGCATCCTCAGTAAAAGATGATTGCACAGGAAAACTATACACCTGCAGATAAGTGGTCAATTTTACCTGATTAATTAAGATGATCAGGGGACATTCACCATAAACAAAGATGATCCAATCAACCTCAGTATTCTTGGATATGGATGGATATTCATAGCAATGACAACACTGCCCCCCAGTGTTGTGAACAATAAAGGAGTAAAACATGAGCTTCTCAGGCTGAGGACACAAAACATGATTTTAGGTAGATTGTAGCCGTGATTGGGACATCACTACTGATTTTCAATATATATAGTTGTAACGGACAATTGATACAAATGATCTTGATACATAAACATACCTCAGTGACAAAGATCCTGAAGAGCAGCAGAGTGATGTACCATGTGAAGAGGAGGAAGGTGCCACTGATCCAGAGGTGGTAGAGCAGGGAGAAGTCCAGCAGTCCAGCTATGGTGTCAAGAGGGTGGAGCGAGCTGGGGGAAGAGATCGCATGGTGCATTCATCACACACACCAACACATCTAAAATTAGATAGGAGGACTAACACTGGGAAGCAACGCCAAACTACTTGCAAGTATGTTGTTGTATCATATGTAACTCAGCAACCATACTAACCTGTTTAGCTGAAGACTCAGTGTTTTACAGATCCATGCTCTTGGAACATATCCTGTTATTAATAATTATAACATATTTATTTGTATAGCACTTTTCAAGACAGTTACAAAGTGCAAAGTTTCCAAACAAGAAACAGAAAAGCAAAGCAACAGAAAAGCAACAGAAAAAGCAAATCCAAGAACAATAAATAAATGATCATTACAAAATGAAAAGCAAGTCTATGAAAATGAGTTGTAAGAGGCCATTTAAAAGATGATTCTGATTTAGACAGGCTAAACTTCTCGGGCAGGTTGTTCCAAGGTTTAGGAGCCCTGATAACAAAGACCCAATTCCATCTTCTTTTCTATCTAGACTTTGGAACAGTCATTTAGGGCACATGCCTCAGGCTGTTAAGTATAGTAAGACACCTGTCTTAATAAATGTCATTCATGTACTGTGACACAAACGGTCAGACTGTACAACTGAAGTCTTGTCTTCGAACAGAGGCCACTTACCCAAAAAGAAATATACAACAAGGTAGTTCCTGACAGAGTAAAGCGCTTGAGTGGCGCTGCATTTCACCACCAAAGGAAGGGATCCCTTAAAGCAAAGGTACTTGTGTTGCTGAAAAACAAAGAAATAACATTAGACAGAGCTCAACAGTAACTGCAAACCAAGCCAATTAAAACAGATAATCCATCTGTAAACCATTATTCTTGAAATCGTCTTTTGCCAGATAAATGAGTCAACTGATATCATACCTGAACAGTGTGGAAGGACACATAATTCATGTTGTGGATCACACCCGATAGACTGTGACTGTAGCCACCAAATGCTCCCGCCAGCAGCAGGATAAGGTGGTACTCATTCAGGCACATCTGAGGGGAACTACCACAGTGTTCAAATCAAAATGGGGCAATTAGACAATGGATGAAGCTTGTACCACCAAAACATGCAAAGCTCATTCAGAACGAGGAGGACAATGTTCTGTAGCTGCTTACCCATCACCCTGTGTGCACAGGTAGCCAAGTGTCTGATATCTGCCCCCGATGGTGACGGCACAACACCAACCCACAATTACTCCCATGATACAGTGGACCAGGGAGTGGACAAATTGACGAGGATGGAGTAGCTGACCCAACAGGGCGATTTTCGAGCATGCGATGGATGGGATGACTTAGAAGAAGACAGGAGAAACAGAAAATCCAAAGTTTACTTTCGAGTTAATACAAAAAGGTAAAAAGTGTCCAGACTATTAAACTTTCATCCTTTTCTGTCCAAATTATTACACTGCGCCCCGATGACAAAGTTGAAGGCGAGTAAACAGAAACTTCCTCAATGACCCATTCAGTCCACTTTGGTTGCATGGTTGGTTACTCACCTGTGTAATACTCCAGGTTTAAGAACCCAACTATCAGAACAACTCCGCATAGTAAGATGAAGGAGAAGATGGCACTAGCACTCGTTAAGAGGAACAGGCATTCTGGACAAAGGAAAAACAGCCTTCAGAAAGCTTCCCACAAAAATAACGTAAGTTAGCTATTTGAACTTTGTGTCACTCAAATCTCAAAGTGAACGTGGTGGCTGACCTGTTATCCACTGGATGGGGTGGAAAAGACTGAACCTGCTGAGGATTACAAAAACTGCTGTGGTGGGTGGCAGCAGCAGGACAGCCCAAGCAATACTAGCCGCAGCTCTCCAGCACATCACCTAAACAGTGCAGTTAGTTTTTACTTTTTATATCCATAATAAGACAAACGCCCATTGATGTTAACATACACGTTAGTTAGTTGCCTCTAGATATAACATTTTAAAAAGACAGACAATAACAAACAAAATTGAAAGTACTTTTTGACACTCTTCTCAGCTGACGTTGTTCGTTAGCTAGCATATCCAGCTAGTTAAAGTTAGCACACTTGAGACAGTTTTGCTGCTATTCAGGGAAGATGAGTTTTAAAGACTTACCTTGCGTACAAACCAACAACTTTGCTCTGCGGGAAACATGTTGTTGGGATAAACGGAGAGCCACAAATACCGTCCTCTGCTCTCCTGCTGCCAAACTAACGTTACATTCCAGTTGGCGAGTTGTTCCCCATATCGCGCGCCACATGCATTCGAAGGACCGCTGTAGGACCCCGATCAAAAGTTGTCCGTCCTACTGCCTGTTGCCAGTATCTAGCCATAGTAATATAGTACGTGAACGTATTAAATTAGATTTTGGTTAAAAAAAAATCTGATTGGCCAAAATCCATGGAGTCTACATAGCCCGTGCATTTTTCTTAAATAGCTCAAGTTAATAAGAACAGTCAAAAAACAACATTTATTTGTTTAAATGGTCAGTTGATTTGAACATTGGCTATAAAATTAGCCGACATTTGCATGGCAAAAATAACATTGTCACAGGATAAAGCAGAAGCCCCCAATCAATTAAATTATTATTGCCGAGCCATAAACCAGCTCTTCATTATTTAAACTATTTCACCTCTTTCCTTATTTTCAGATATCAGTCAATATGTTAGCTCCGAGCTAGTTTCATCACGCATAGAAACGTTCTTCTCATGACTCATTTCCCAAAGCTGCCAAGCTGTATTTATCCAAAATTGACTTTTTGTCCATATCTCGACGGAATGGCTTGGTCTCAAATGCATTGACTGGTAGCTTTTGGGATGAATTGATGGACATCTCGGTTTGAGCGGCTTTATGGACCACTGGCTTCTGTCCAGATCTCTGAGAAATTGCAGGGAGTGAGAGCTGCTCCCTCTGTCCCTTCTTGTCTTCCCACAACTTCAGCAAACGGCGCTGATTGTTTGTCATATCCTTGAGATTTTGTTGCAAGGAATGCACTTGATCTTCTAAAAGTGTTTTAGAGGTGACTGTATTTGCCAACTCTGATGTCAAATCATCAATGGTCAAACTCAGTTTCCCAGCCTTTTCAACCAGGGAACTACACTGACGCTCTTTCTCGTGCAAGTCATTGATTATGTCCTTTGTGGTTTTTCCATTGAACTTTGGGCTGGCCTCAAGTCCAATCTCAGCACGGAGAGTCTTCACTTGTTTCCTCAAGTCCTTATTGTCCACAGTTGCAGTCTTCAGTTTCTGTTTTATAGCCTCTGTTGAACGTATCCTTGACTCATAGTGTCTAAGCTTTTCTCTGAGAACACTCTCTCTGTGCATGGCATCATCTCTCTCTTTTCGGCATTTCTCCAAAAGTTTTAATGTCTCAAATTTGGACACTTTTTCACCTTTGCCATTTGATGTGGCCATGCTGTGTTCAGGTCTCCAAATACAATTAAAAAAAAATCAAAAAAGCATATTAAGAATTGCACTATCCCATGGAAATTACAAATAACCACTACTTACAAGTTATTAAAAACAGTCCTCCTTCAGCATGCCGTTGATGAATCCACTTAACAAACAACAGCGGCTACCTGCATACCTGGGACTGAGACAGGTGACATTTCTCTACCAGGGTTATGTTTGAGAGCCAGCTCCTGTGTAACTCAAAGCTGGAGCTAGAATGACCATTAATTAGGGCGCCACCATTCCTTTGACAGCGTTTCAAGTGACAATTTTTTCTATTTTGGTAATTAAACTAAATACATGACCCTTTTTCATCAATGGAAATACTTTAAAACACACACTTGACCAAGGCGGTTTTGTGTGCTAAGGTGCCGACCACAGGCTTCAATGTAAGTACAAGGTATAAGTAACATTTTCCACTGCAGCCGATCCCGGCAAACAAAACAATGACACTGTAGTTTCTAGACGTTTCCTCAGACCACACAATTTTCCAGACAGTTTAGATTGATGCATTGGAAAAAAAGCAGCAGCAGCAGCCAAAAGTCCACTTTTAACATTTGGTGCCGTCATTAAGTTGCTGCAATTACTTGAACATATTGATTACAATCTCTCCCTTAAATATTTAAAATGTCAAATTGTAGTGATGAACTGGCTGGCATCAATGCTGTCAAGACCTGTTGGACCAGGGTTGATTTTAAGGTTGCTTTGCTGATTTCTTCAAATTTAATCATAGATAAGGGTGGAAAAAATTCATTATTGACATTTTAGGCATTTAGCTGACATGCCTATCCAACGTGACTCACTGAGTCAGCAGGTAGGGCTTCTGCATCTTGCTCAGGACATAGACATTGTTGCGGGGACTGAACATGTAACCTTTTGGTCATGACACTACTAGGCTGTCCTGCTGCCCGACACCGTCCAAATTGGCCGATTGTATGGAAACTTTGAAATTTTGTCTTATATGTCCAAGTCTAATTTATAATAAATAAATTCCAAAGAGAAATATTTGGATGTGAAAAACCCATCCAGAATAGTTTATTACATCTGACAAACATTACGCCACTTTATAGTTTTATAACTATGAAAATAGAAATCACTGCAGTCATGAAATTTGGTCCCTCCAGTTCAGTCATTATAGTTTAGTTTAGTATTTTCTATTGATTTATATTTTTATATCACTTTTTTTCTTTAAACAAATGTATCACCTTTAATTGTAAATAACAATTAAAGGTGATATGCAGTTATTACGTGGTGGTATAAGAAATCTGTTCATAGCATTTCTTTTGTGAACAGGTTGACAGGTGGACAGTAAATGTATCACTGCATTAACAGTTGATGAGTTAATTAATTGGTCCCACAAAGAGCATGTTTTATTTTTTTCCCCAATGAAAGACAAGAAGAAGAAAGAAAAGGCACATTAAAACCAGAAATCTTAACAGATGCAGTGTGTCACAATAAAACCAAATAGCATTTCAAAGATAGTTACATATATTACAAATCCCTTGGGAATTTAGACTGGAGCTTTGGCATTAATTTGAGGGCACGTACACGTTTTTTCACTTAGAAAAAAAAAATACAATAATTCTTTGTGCACATAATCAATCTGAAAGTTGGGCTGTCTTACTTACACCTGTAAAACTGTCACTACTGATACTGGATGAACACAGCATACTGGCCAGCTCCCATTAGAGGAAACATCATATATAAAATGTATATACAAAACATTTTGTTGCCGTAAACAGTAGTGCAAAGCCAGGTCAACTAAATATTTTGACATCAAATATATAAAGGGGATAATATACCATTCTGGAAGAGGTCATCTCTACTGTGTAACACCAAACCCTGCTATACATCTTTAAGGAAGTTTAGAACCCATCCCATTAAAAATACTTGCTACCAGTGATCACTTTCAGAGGTCATGCAGTTGGACCAAGTGTGCACGCTAAGAGCGTAGCATGTGCAGGTGAAATCCAGACGACGCATGAGTTCATCACTACGGCAACCTGATTCTCTCTAATAAGGCAACAGGAGAACCTGCAATTTAAAAATAATAACAGTTTCTTTGGGAAGGAGAAATCACGTAGAGGAAGTCCGGTATCAGATGTTGTGCTTCAAGAGGTCGAAAAAAATGCACCCCATGACACGGTCACTGAAATAGGCCAAACATGTAGAGCCACCACTATCATGGTGGTGTTATGATTCTTCACACAACTGAGTGTAAATATGAAAATGGCCATGAAAATGTTAATGTGGTACAATATTACTTAGATAAACCAGGTTATTAGTGCTTTTAAACAACCAGATCATGGGTCAAACTAGGGCTGCACAATTAATCGTATATTAATCGAGATTACGATAATTACGATAGTATAGTAATCGTGAAAAGTCACGATTACTGCATTTAATACTCCCACTGTCATAGTTCAAACTGCTCTAAACCACTGCTCTAAACAACAAATGAGCGTTGTAACCGGGCCTAAGTCCCCAGTAACGTTAGACCTGCGACAGACAACCATTACTGGTTCACGCTATAACGCATCCCTGTATCCAGCAAGGTCTAAAAGGCAAACCGAGACAATGGAGGCCATCGTGGTTTATTTAGCAAAAGACATCAGATAAACACTGTTTTAAGGTTTGGATGATCACCACCCTGGATGACAGATACGTGATCCCCTCCCGCAATAATTTTACCCAAATTGCGCTGCCTTCACTTTATTCCAAATGTCGGAGAGAAATTGAGATGGAACTGAAACAAGTGGCACACGATGAGACCACAACTGATTTGTGGTGGAGTAGAACTATGGAACCATATCTGAGCCTAGCGGTTCGTTATGTTGATGATGATGATGATTTTACAATGAAAAGCAGATGCCTGCAAACAGCATACTTTCCCCAAGATTGCTCAAGGACTTGCAGTAGGACAGGGGTGTCCAATCAATCTAGTGTATGCAGGTTTTCATTCCAACCAAAGACTACACCAGGTGATTTCACTGATTAGTCCCTCCTCTCTGGTTGAGGGTGTGATAACCGGTCGAATCACCTGGTGTATTGTTCGGTTGGAATGAAAACCTGGATACACTCGGCCCTCCATGGCACATGATTGGACACCCCTGCAGTAGGAGCAGTAAGCTTGCATCACTACACATCCGTTAGCAGCTTGATTTGTTTTGGTTGTTTATACAGAATACAGTATATGCAGTTGGCAACATAAAACGTGTATTTAATTGCAATTCTATTAATCAAAATTATAATTGCAATTACAATATAAAGTAAATTAATCAAAAATTATATTTTTTGTGATAATCGTGCAGCCCTAGCAAAGATATTCTGTCACTACTGTTTACCTTTAGACAATGAAAGGCTTTCACGTGGAAGCTGGTGCCTTGATCATCCCGCTGTAGTTGCATTTTCAACCTGTAGTGTTGGTTCTGGTTTGTAGAAGAAATAGGTCTACAAAACCAAACAAAAAAGAGTGAACCTGAGTCAAATGCATTGCTTAGATAAAGATGAAGACCTGAAACAAGTCCATCTGTGAGTGAGTGAGTGAGGAAACCTATTAGGAAAAAATACAGCACTCCTAAAATCCATTCAGCCCTTCAGACAGCAGCTACTTATGTAGACTAATTACATGAATGTAACTAGACATTTGATACCACTGTGGATTGTATTCACACAAGGAAGTGGACCGACAGGCCGTCTTTCACGGCAGTTAGCAACCATGCTCATAGTTTCCATTGGACAGACAGTCTCCCCAGGGGAAACTAACTTGACACTATTGGAGATAATCATTTCACAGACACACTAGGAAACAAATGGCAGTGCTATATTGTGTCCAAGATCGAACACGGACAGTGGGTCAAAGCACGGCCATGCTACTGAGTTCATTGAGGACAAGTGAGATTGAGTCAATCATTGCTGTATCTATGCCAAGATGGACAGGCAGCTTAACTCAACTGGGTCACTGAAGATGTGGTTTGCCAAACCAGGACATCGAGAGCTGTATCTTATTTCCCAAAACAGCTTTACTTTCTATATCTGTAAAGTATAGCGTTAATCCAACCAGAACATGTATATGGGAGCAGCACCACATATATAGCAGGCCAATGTGTTCATGTGCACAATTACCTTAGAGCCAACAGCCAGCAGGATATTGAGAGCCACAATGGCTGACATGATTGCCATGGCAACCCTGCGTTGGTCTTCCCTGACTGCAGGCCAGAAAGTCAACATCAGAACGGAGCCAGAGAGGCACAGTGCCACCACGATGGAACACCATCTCAGCGGTTCATATGGGATGATCCACAAGACCTGTTTTAGAAAACAGCAGCGCATTGTAAAATTGTCACACTATCAATGCTCTATATTTCTTTATGATATGGGGAATAATACATATTTATCAACAGTCAAGATTGCAAATCTAATTCAATCAAATTACATTAATATATATAAAAAAAATCACTTACCACTGCAGGTATGTAAATAGAAAGGGAATATCCATAGACACAGACAATCTCCATAAAGGAGTAGGACACCAAGTTCATGACCTTGTTGTTTCGCCATAGCAGGAGACCCCAGAGGGCAAGAGGCACAAACCAAGCATAGCTATAGATAGCTATCGCAGCTATGGTCACTGGAAAACAGCAAATTCAAAAAAGAGTGAAATTGGCAGTGTCTTCCTACCTGTAACATGACTCAGTGTGTTTATGAACATCAAAGAAAAGTGGTACTTACCTTTTCCAAATTCTGGCACATACTTATACTCTGGTTTGCCTTGGTGCACCAGGAAGTTGGATATGTTTCCGCTGATGGCAATGGCAAACACAAGAGTAGCACAAATCCAGAATGGTCCTAAATGCACATATATCAAGCATTACACTTCAATGTGTACCCATTTGCTTTCTCCAAAACAGCTTTCATCACAAGTCTATCAAGGGTGTATACATTTCTTTCACGCCTTGAGTCATCTTTTTATCACCAATATCAGCCAAGAGAGCACAGTCTTCTGAAATTGTTATTTGACATATTTTCCATATCCAGAAATGTGTGAGGACCTCTAATTAAAACATGAATGGTAAACTGTTTGAGTGCTAACCATAGAGATCAGGGTTTTTGCGAATGTAGAGATGAATAAAATTCTTTCCAGGCCATGGCAGCACCGATCCAATGATTCTTTCCTTCACCTGAAAGAAATGTTAATAACAACAATAAGTGTGATGCACTTCATATTGCAGCTGCCATATTGGTTTATAAAATGATGAGGTGTGAGACAGGAAGTATATTACCTGATGGGTCTCAACATCAAAGAATGTTTGGTAGTACTGAAATGTCCAGAAAGGGGCACTTTTCTTTTGTGCAGAGAGAAGCTTCAATTGAAGAAAAAAATAAAATACAACATTAAAACATTTGTAAATTTGTATTTCTAACAAGCAATTAGTACTCCAACCAACAATTGAGTGAGTTTAAGAACATTCTCAGTAAATGCAAACAATTCCTCTACCTCTGTCTCGTCATCATTAGCAAGCGGGTCCTCATCATCCTCAGGAGTCATCCCTGAAAGTTTCTTTTGCTTTTGAGGTTTGAAATCATCATCCTCAATGCTGATGGTGGTTGCATCCCTATTGGCTCCCAATAAATTCCCAGCCTCTTCAAATTCTTCAAAAATAGAGAGATGGACAATAAATCAAAAAAAGGACAAATTAATCAACTCCATTTTCCAATTAGGCAACAGACTGTGGAGTAAACCCACCTTGAAACTGGAAGTGATGATCATTTGTCGACGCCATTTACAAGGACTCACTCAGTGCCAGTACCGGTCAGTACACAAATTTCAACCAGAAAGTTTAGCAACAAGTTGTTGCCAAGTTAACTGTGAAGGGCAGAACAATATATTAGCCATTATGTTTCTTCCCTATATGTTGTAGCTAGTTAAAATAAGTTGTAAACAACAGACAAGAGCGTGAGACAAAGTTGGCTGCTTGGTTAACTGTGGTCAAGACATAACAAAGTTAAAGTTGACTGCTAGCTAACACAATCAGCGCAGCAACAGCTAAAAACGCAAGCTAGCTAAACTGGGAGTCTCGGAAAATAGCAACAGCCTCTGTTGTTTGTAATAACTCAACGCATAGTTTTATTTAAATTGTTGAAACAACGGATATTGTACCAAATTACACCAAATGATCTTCCAAAAATCATTTCACGTCTCTGCGTTAGCGTGGAGTTGCCTTAGGCTGGACAAAAAATAGCATAGCTAGTTGGCAGTGTAAACACGAGTTCTTCCTGTTAGTAATACATTTCAAAATAAAGGTTTAACGCACTATTATTATTATTAATATATTATTCGCCATGTTGTAACCCGATAGGGAAATGATGATTCAAAATAAAGGTTTTCAGAAGTATACACAGACGAGATACTGAGTTTTTGTATTGATATTTTAGCATGTTGGAATCTTGCTTAGAACACATGTCTACCACTAGTGGACTTTTATTTTGATGTTAGTAAGCAAAGACTCCAATCACGAGGACGTGTATGTCACAACCGGTCACAACACACATTGAACCTGAAGTGCTTTTCAAGATGCCTACAAATAGTAAATAAATTGGCGTATTATTTAGAATAAGAAAAGTATATATAACAAATAAGAAAAGATTCTTACTTCCTAGACTTCTGGACGTCTGGATCCTGCTGGCAGAGGCTTTAGCTCAGTCGCCAGTCAGCCAGCTAGCCAGCTAGCCTGCGCAGTAGTGTGGTAACTTTCTGTATTGTCATTGCTAGCTTCAGGTGTCTCGCCTGCTAACTAAACTTAGATGAGTTGGCGATTTCGTTGTTTTCGCAGACAAAATGTGCGACTTTGCTGCTGGTGATGGCTCCATTTATGTCCGAGAAAGAGGACACCTTCGTCGTGTCAATAACATAGTGCTTGCAGAGGCAAAGCCAGTGTCATCATGCAGAAGGACAAAACCTCTAGTGTTGAGAAAGGAACACTTTATATTCACCTACAATGCAGAGGGGAGCCTGAGATACTCAGCAAAAACTCTCTTTGACATCTCCCTATTATTCATAGCTGACAACATTCACCATGTGGATTCACTGGTTGGCTTCCCAGAACAAATAGGAGAAAGGCTTTTTGCAGCAGCAGAGGAGAAACATGTATTTTTTTTGAACCCTGATATTTCTCAAAGAGCTTTGCAATTATTCAGTGATGCATATGGGGAGATGGTGCTTGGATCACTTTGCCTACGAAACAGGTATGGCTCAATCTGCTGGTTTATGGCACCCCAGTCTAAAGGTGACATTTATAGCCCTCCAGACTTTGTATCAGGAACAGCATTGCTTATCTGTTCTTCTCCCATTCTTTTCTTTAGGTTTCCTCTTTTGTACGAGAGGATGGATGAAATCAAAACATTTCATAGTTTGAAGTCTCTGGATCTGTTTGGCTGCAGACTGGGAGATAGTCATGAGATTTTCCAGCATCTATCATCCGACTCATTGGCTAGGTAATACCTGACTTTGAAATCCTGAAGAAATTATATAGGCAATACAACACATGTAAAGGATGATACATCACAGAAAACTGTAGAAAACTGTAACCTGCTTTTTTTTCATTAGTCACAAGTTGGGCTTGGTTTTTCTTTTTCCTTTTTCCTCAGTAGCCTGATTCAGCTTTTCATTGGAGGCAACGATCTGTCAGATGTGGGCCTACAAAGATTGACTGCACCTATCAGGATGTTGAGGAAAGGACTGAACAATCTTCAATTCCTGGATCTCTCCTGTTAGTTACTAAAACAATGTCCCCTCGATTTCTGTCTTTTAAACGTGGGGGCAGTTTGGTTTCATTTCATCCCATTTGAAAGTTCATCCCAGTCTAAAAGTGTATGGTCAATATTTAATGAATTGTGTTGATAAGTTATGAGATTCTCTCTTTCTCAAACAGACAATCCAATCTCAGAAAGGGCTATCGGATACCTGACATGCCTTCCGAAACTACAAAAACTTGATGTATCAGGGACCAATTTGAAGGTGAGACACTTTTTTTTTAACATTTTGCTGTAGCTTGTGGGAATGTTGAGATCTAAGTGTCATTCATACCTCCAGCTTGGCACGGTACTAAAGACAACAATATGGAACCTGATGGGACTTGTTTATTCTGAAAAACCACTGGACACCTTCGATCATTCAAGATGTAAAACAGAAGGTTGGGCGGAGCAGGTAAAAATCCTCAAACTTTTCTGTTGCAAATATACATAAACTATGTTTTCTTTTAAATGAGCATTTTTTAAACTTTAATTTTAGGCTACATTTTATTTAGTACTGTCTCATTGAACGTTTGACTTTATATTTCAGGTCATTAACCAATGGGAAACAAATGCCAAACAAATGCCAAAACAGAGAAAGGTTGAAGAATCAAGAACATCAGCACTTCGCTTTTGTGAGTTTTCTTTATATATACTTCCATTATACCAGTAGGCTAATTTCTAAGTCAGGATAACCATTGTCCTATCACACATCACTGAAAACAGTCTTTAAAGTGCTTTATTCTCCAGTTGGCAGGCAAAAGTATGTCAGAGAGGTGCTACATGCAACGCCCTTGGCACAGGAGAAAGAGGAAGAGGCCAAGAGAGAGACGCTTCTACATTTCTACAAACCGGCAGCAAATGGCCGCATGTCTGAGATTCAACTCCCTTCCACAACACATGATCACGCAAAGCCTTCCTCGTACAATGTCAAAAAAAGGCCTGCATCAATCAGACAGATGTGACAGTCGGCGTCAAAGCCCTCCAGCGAAGCGTTTATCCTCATCAGCTCTCACAGCGGAGGACATGGAGCTGCTGAACAACTACTGAGTCATGCAGTCACCTGGCAGGCCACTGAGACCAGGGACCAGCTTGACCTGCTAAGCTGGTTAACAGGTAACATTCAAGCACAGAGGGCCCAGCAACATTTCCAAGATGGCGTGCAGAGGTCAACTGTTACAGTTTCTTGGTGTTTTTACAAATAAAGTTTTTTTTTGTATACATTCAGTTTTTTTTGTCCGCTTGCTCTTTGGGCCCATAGCCTAGCTGATTTTGGGGCAGGTGTACTCATCAGACCAATCATGACAGTGCTGTTGGCTGTCTTGACATAAACTGCGTGGGATGCAATCACAGAATTGGAAGTCCACGGGAGTACAAGGCCACCATCCCATACTACAGGAAGGGGGGCAACCAGCATCTAGGTGAAAACAACGAGTGTTACACAGTAGAACTTGTATGTACGATATGATTTGTGGCTCTCTTCGAGAAGTGGACTTACAGATCCCAATCTCATCAGAGCAGTCCCCACAGTCGTTGATGTGGTCGCATTTCTTATCGATAAAGATCCAGTTCTGAGGATTTCCACATTGAAACACTAGATAGCCAGGAAGATGGTTGGGTAGGTCAGCTGGGGGGGAAAAAAACAAACAACATACAGTAAGGGAGCTGTGAATCTTGTTTTTCTCTTTTCCAAGACCTTGCTCTTTACGATACGGTGATAAACAAGTTGTCATGGTCCATTACTGCACATGTCTCGGTCCTCATCGGCGCCATTCGGACAGTTCACTATCCCATTACAGAGGTCTGAGGGTGGCAAGCAGGTCACTCTGTCGTCACACAGGAAGCCGGTGCCATTCGTTGCAGTCTTGCATAAACGATTGACTGCAGAATCGATGAAAAAGATTTTGACCGTAAATGAGTGATAGTCTAAACCGTTGATTTTAACACGTAGATGGTAACCAGCAGAACATGTTATCTTACCAGGAGGGTGTTTGGGTATGCCTAATCTCAAAGCAAGCACACTGCCCACCACAGCCAATGCAAGACACAACAGCACAATGCCTGGAGACACAAAGAGACCTTCTACTGCAGCACCGAAACCCACCGCATTCTCCACAGCAGTCTGGGAATAAGGGGGAGAAAAGTTGCTTTATACTATTGTGGGACTTCACTTTAAAATCATTATTGACTTAAGATACTCAAAGAATATGATTAAAAAAGAAATGGTAGAAATTTAGGTTTTGAACTATGAAAGAAAACTAGAACATCGTAACCTGAAGGTTATGGCATCTTGATGTGTCCATTAGTCACAAGTTTGTCTTGGGGTTAGTCGTGAGCACAACATTTCAGAGTGAAAACAGTTTATAAAAGAGGCCCATTGTATTTAGAAAATTGTTTTTTTTCTGCTCTGACATCATGTACAGGATGTACAGTAGGTGTTGTCTCAGACGGTAAAAAGCATTCAGCATTATGTTTAAGCCACAGTAGCTATGGAGCGGGGATTGCTAAATAGTGACAACACTTCAAATCAAATGGTCTTACCCTCTTCAAGTGTTGTAGCTGATCCAAATGAATGAATGTGAAGCGGTCTCTAACATGGAAAAGAACGGTCCACTTTACTGTCATCAAAACATTTACTAGAACATGTAACAGTAAAATATCTGTGCAGTCATCCCAGAAGACATAACTTTTCACTTTACAAAGAAATAGTGGTCAGTTGTTATGGTAAAGTAAAAACACTTCAGTTACCTGTGGGTGGGTCCTATTAGTTTTCATATTTAGTTTAATTGGAAAACTGTCTTCAGAGAAATATTCCTTGTCTTCTCTGAGCACGACAGTACAGCAAAGTCGTTTATATGACTTGTTGGTTAAGTGATAATCACTTGGTTACTATTTGAACATTGTGGAACAACAGTTTCCATTATACCAGCTCAGACATGCCCACCAAGACCAAAGTAAACAATCTACTTTCATGCCACTTTTGTAGACAACTTGGGATTCAATTTTGTGGAACAAAGTTTGAGGTCAACAGCATATCAGCTGGTATTCATCAAACAATGTACCAAACCAGAACATGTTACAATGAGAAAAGGACTGGTTTGATTCATCACTCTGCAGGTGGCAGTCACATGGATTGCTAGCATTGTCATAGCCTCCAGGATTTAGCTTCTTGTGTGTTAGACCCCTAGCATGCAACATTTTCATTAAGGATGGGAAAAAAAAACCTCAAACCAAAGTCAATACTTTCACTCCATTCCATTTCTGAATCATTTTTATTTGGTGATAAGACAAGAGTGAAGTTATAAACCTATGCACTGTCACTTTTAATACAGATTAAGGGCATAGTACTGTAAAATTCAATAGGAGTTTCAGCTGGAAATCGCTGCAGTAGAAACACGAGAACACAAAAGGGAGAGTCAGCAATTAAAGCATCATCTATTACAAACCAAAAAAATCAATTTTACCAAATGTTTAGGCTTTTCAGTAAAACCTGTAGTACTTCAAGTCACAAACAGTTCATTAACACAGCATTATTCAATAAAATAAGCACACCAACAGGGCTAATGCAAACACCAAAGGTAGGAGAAAAAAATCCCAAAGTTAGTTTGGCTTGTACCGCCATTACCATCGTGTAATGCCTCAATTATACCAATATACAGAAATCCTCTCCATCACTCCAATTCTAAAAGCTTGAAAGAGAGACAAGACATCACACAACAGTCATAGAAAATGTGCTGGAAGTAGTTATTCCTATTTAGACGGCAAGAAGCGAGGGTCTTGTGCCAGAGGATAAGATCGACTTCAGATTATGTATTAAGAATATCTCTGCTACTACTTTGGCTCTAGATCTTGGACTGGTCCAGGTTGACTTTGGAAGGGAGGGGCCCGGCCTCCTCCTCCTCCGCTGTGGAGGTGATAATCAACAGGGAGGATGCTGGGTATGGAGTAAGTTTCTTTTCCTTAATGTACTCCATGTCACCATAGATGCTCAGTTTCTGAAAGCAAAAAAAAAAAAGAAAAGGCTGAAATAATGGTTTTCCCTAATAGTGAAATATAAGTGAAATACAACAGCCAACTCAGTTAGTGGTCAAAAGCAACGATAAACAATTCAACCAGAATCTTGAATCTAAAACCAATTATCCACTCTCCATATTAAAAGCAAGGTATGAAGTATGAAGAAGTATGAAAGGGAGTAAATGCATTATGTACTATATTAATGACAGGCTGTTTACATGTTTAACTTTTATCTAGAGCAACTTGCAGTGAACCAATAGTAAGGAGTGCCAAGGTCAAGTCCAAAGCACCCACACAAAACATATAACAAACATGTATGTGCCTAGATTGATCATATACGTTAGAGAAGTGCTAGACGAGGAGCTGGTAACCCGGGAGAAAAGACGTACCTCAGCAGGTACATATTGGTCTACAGCAGTCGCCACAGTGGCACAGCAGATCCAGATCAGGACCAGCACAGACAGGATCAGGGTTGTAGTTAGAATCCAACCTGGAAGCCAGGGGTTCCTGAGGAGGGAGGAGGATGAGGTTAAAAATAAACTGGGAATTGAACCTTGAATCTTACTCTACCCACTGAGCTTACAATCACCGGGAAATATTATCAGGAAGTTGAACAATTTTGCTTCCTTGCCAACCAACCTTGAGAGACAGCTGAAGAGGTTGTAGTCATCCTCGTTGATACTGCGGTCCCCAAACATATCTCTGTCCCTCTCCTGGATTAAGCTGCGGTGGTATTCTTTGTAAATTGGGCTGCTTAAGCCAGGCACTTGAAAATGAGAGTGGAAAGTTAGTTGATGTACATGGAGGAAATTTGTATTTTGCTTGCTGAATTACAATTCTATTTTGTGTTTGAAATGAAACAGTAAACTTGATGTAGGTGATGGGATTCATGAAAGGTGAGAGAGGAGGGCTTACGTGTCTTCTGTGGCTCTTCTTTATCTTCTTTCTGCAACTCAAAGTCGGGAATCAGCTGGACCTGTGGTTCAGTCTTGTTAAACAGAAAACACAACTGGACTTCAAATATTGTTCTCCGTGCATTTACAAATACACAGGGTTTGATGTCATCATCCTTTGTGCCATAATCCAGGGTAAGCATTCACATAGAAACCCAATTCAGATAATAATAATAATTTTGCACTAAATGGTGAGTATAGAGGACATCAGGCAACACCGTAAATCTACAGGACCATCAGACAGACGGCACCTATTCACTAGCCACCTAATCTAAATGCTACAGCAGGGCCGAGAGCATGCAGGTTTTCATTCCAACCAAACATCACTGATTCACACTTTCAACCACAGAGGAGGAACTAATCAGTGGAATCACCTGCTGTGGTCTTTGGTTGGAATGAAAACCTGCATCAACCTGCAGCAGCTTTCCATCACAGAGGTTTTGTTGATTTCGGCCCATGACACCTCCAGAAGGCTCAACAGTGATTTCTGGCGTCCGTTTGCACATTTAAATTCCTCAGTTAGGCTAGATACAGGCAGCTCTAAGATCCCCTTCCTATACAGAGCTACATTACTAAGACAGTGTGGGGCTCCAACCCACTTCGTAACATGCAAGCTAAATAGCCTCTCCACCTTTGATACAAGCATCTCATATACTGTCGAGGGCCACATAAGCTGAGGCAACAGACCTAATCGCAGGCACCAATGAAAATCCCACTACCCCTATGCCATGACCTAGGAATAACCTGTTTCTTTCTTCACCTGTATCTTCATAAGCTTCCACAAGAATCTAAACATATACAGCCGACAGGGGCTGTAAAAGGCCCTGGGGCCGGAGTCATCCATATCAAGATTACATCAATTTATTTGCCCCATTAAGTACAATACCTGGAATATGATGACCTTGCCATCATCCGCCTGGAGGTAGAATGTCCATGAGGAAGTGATGAAGTTGTGAGCCTGACTCATTACGTCATCCCAAAACCCTCTGACCAGCGTCAGAGGGTACAGCAGGTGAATCCTGGGCACCATGGCCAACAACTGAGAAACAACAGTAGTGAGGGCACACTCACATTTGATGACAGGCTTGCATTCTCATACAGACATACTAATGGAGGCAACAGTAAGTGGTGTGCTGTTCTCTCGTACCTGTCCCTGCCTTTGTTCAGCAATTGGAAGCTGATTCTGACAGCCCAGGTTACATGCATACTGCTCATCTGACTTAGTGTAGGCTTCCCGGCAGGCTATTGAATGTTGGAGGTGGTGAGAAGTAACAGATGGTAAAACAGGATTATGGAGGGCACAGGACAAAGAGGCCGTACGTGTTAGTTTACTCATTGCGGAAGTAATTGTGTAGTCTTGCAATTGACTAGAGATGCATGAACAGCTGTTTACAGATACCGTTGACTAAAATTTGATAGTGACAGCAAGCCATATCATATAGACACCTACACTGATGAATGGCACCTAGTTTGGTAAAAGCGTTGTGTATAGCTTACTTGATTCACACTCGGATTTGGTCTGATTCAGGTCTTCACTGTCGCCAACAAACTGACAAATGGAGAAGAGACGACAACCTCTCTGACAGGCATAGAGTTCCTCCTCCTACAAAACAAACGAGAGAGAACCAGTTGAAAGCCTAGACAAACAATGACGTCCGTTACGATGACGCCGTTTCAACTTATTAAATAGTTAAATAACATGTACGGCAGCCATGGCTTTCCTTTCGAAATCACATAACAGGTTATGTCGTGACGTTAGTATAAAGTATGCAGGCCTAATGTTGCTTTGCTACCTAGCTAACGATAGCAGATGTATTGGCAAGACGAGTACTCACCCGTGGATAAGTGTGCAAACTGTATGTCATCTGACATGTCTTATGACAAGATACTGTATCTCCCAAGACGCTATCAAATACATCTGAAGATGCTGATGTGCATGCGAGCACGACGAATAGTCCCAAAAAACAGTCAAAGGAGAAAAAAGTCCCCATTTTGTCTGCGAATAGCTAAACAAACAAACACAACAGGCTCTTCTTCCTCCTCCGTCGTTTTGTTCTCGCGTGAACACGACCCTGGTGAGAAAATTGATGACTCGCGCGAGTTCTGTGATATCTTGCTACCTTCACATGCTCCTCATAGCTCCTAATGCCAAGGTCGGAAGTCGTATTCGCGAAATGTCGTGCATTCAACTGCGAAAATAATAACAAAATAGACCTAGTAAAGAAAGCTATTTTTTTGGTGGCTGTTCTTATTTTAGAACTCAAGCAGCACATAACTACTAGATAAAAAGCACATCAGGCATCTAATTAATGTTTAAATGAGTTAATTAGCCAAATTCTGGTCCATATGCGTGACAACCAAAGGTTAAACAACGTGAAAATTGAAACACACAATGAAGAGGAGAAAAAACAGCCGGCGCTTAACTAATATTTTGATTAGTTTATTTGCCAAAATTTAAACAGAGTGAAAATAGAAACACACAGTAATACTTATTACTTTCATATAGCCTAATCCCAAACACGTACATATAATAATAAAATACATCACTGTTCCATCAATTGTTGACACAATTCCAAGCTCTCATTTTACCCAGAGGACGCATCCTCTAAACATCAAAACTGGATAACTCGCGTATCATAAAAAATTCCAACTTTTTCAGTCTTATTTACCAATTTGTTGGGTCGTTTATGTTCGCTAAACCTTTAGTTCTCATGTTTCCGACAGCACTTAAATGCAGCAGTTGTCATTACTGACGTAGTTATCCAGACAGTCAACACTAGCTTTGCCAAGGAGGCTGATTTTAATACTTCTCACAGCTGTTACAACAGTTTATACTACTATTTATCAATGAGTTTGCATCAATGAATTCACCTGAGCTCACCAGAGCTGGCAACTCGCCCAATACGCTCAATTTTAAACTGAAGACAGCCATAGCTAGACTAGCCAGCTAGCTAACTTAACGTTACCGGCAGCGAAGTTAGTTAGGATTGGACAGGCTGGGGCTCTTTTATGAACTACGGTTTTACTAACCAGTTGTCTTGTGCTGAACAAAACACAGACTGCTCCAATTAAAGTCAGCCTACCAGTCCAATAGATAGCATACTAGCTAGTGCGTGGAAATGGACAGATTTGCAGTTCGGCCTACCCAAGGGTGAAACATCCAAGGAGACAAAGAGCGAGGAAAAGGTTTACAGGCAAACGACGATTGAGTCTTTACGGGTGAGCTAGTAATAGACACACTTGTGATTAAAGAGACTAAGTTAATGTTACAGATTTTGAGTTATCCTGCCGATTGCTGCCATTTGTATCTCTTACAGAGGGTGGTTGTGATTGAGGACATCATGCGCTACAAATCCATGTTGGAGTTGCCTGTACAGACCAAGGACAACCTGCTGCATGCCTTGACGGAGCTGAACAAGAAGATGCCATCCAGGGAGGTGCTGAAGTCGACAAAAATAGGTAGGCTGAAGAGACTCTTAAACAATGAGATCCATCTTCTTGCATGGCTTCCCATATATTTTCTAACACCATGGCTGATGCTACGTACACACACATACAGTAGACTCATACAATGCACTCTTGACCTGAATGCTAAAGAAGTAAAACGGGTATCTTAGTAAAAGGTCAACCTTCCATCACCTATCTATTCAAGGGGTAGCGCAGACTGTAGAACAAACCCAGTCAAACGCGTAGGAGTCTCCATCAAACGTACAATAAATATGAATTAGTTCAACATGTTGAGATAACTTCTCCCCTCTTAAGGTCACACTATCAACAAAATGCGAAAGCATGTGGACCCTGAGGTGAGTTCAATGGCAGCACAGGTTTACACTCAGTGGAGGACATTCATTGAGGAGAATTCCAACAAGCCGTCTATAGAAGTACGCTCCGACAAACAATCTGAAGGACTCAGGAACAATGCTAGAAGACTAATGGCTGATGCCCTGGAAGTCAAGGTGAGAAATCGTTTTTTCAGTGAAGTTCACTCTAATAGCAAACACCAGTGTATTTCACTCTTTGGCTCATTTCTTTCACTGTGCTTCAGTGTTACTTTATCCATGGGTCCATTATCCAAGGCTTTATTATTTTGAGTAATGGTCATTTAATGAAAAGCTGCGCAATGCTCAGACTCATGAAACCTAGCCTCGATGCATGCTATTCTCCCTTTCTCTTTGTAAGGGATCAACATCACATCACATGAAAACTTACTAGTGAATTCTTGAAGTTTAATGTTTTAACATGTATAAGTCGTAGAACATGACTTAAGACCTTTTCTGAATTAAGGTCCACTCATGGACCATATATATGTGATTTATCCAGAAGCCCTTATTTAAAAAAACAAAAAACAAACAAACAATGAAATATATATATTCTACAAATAAAGAGAAGGATATTTTTCTTACTGTGTTATTGATTACAGAAAAATGATTGATTGCAAGTCCTTTGACAGCCTTTTTAAATTATATTTTGCTCTGTATATGCTCACTGTCTGACCATTTGGTCACTGGCTAGTTAATCACTGATTATGGATATTGGATGTTTGATTTGCTTGTGTGACCTACAGGAGGATTGTGGCCTGATTGACAACATTGAGAGAGAAGTGTTCCACCAGAGCTCCCGGTTGGTCAGCAGTTCGTACAGACGGACCATTAGGGCACTGGTCTTTGCCTTCAAACACAAGCCTGAGATCAGAACTCAAGTTAAGGACAGCACAATTTCAGTTAACCAGTTGGTTTCCAACTATAAGAAATAACTGGATCAGGCTGAGCCTAAAACCGCAGACTTTTCTTGAAATTCATCACGGTTCTTGTTGCTTAGTTTTTTTTGTTGTTTTTTTCAAAATTAGATTTAAAACTTACTTTTATATTTTGTGGCACATGAGCCCTGTACTGCTTTATTAGTGCATGCAAATAATTGTCAAGAATACTATGTAATTTATTGTCAAAGAGGGATGATCATGTTATTCCTTTGTATTGGAATCAAAGGTGAAGTATTCCTCATTTTAGGCAGCCAAGTCAATATAGCTCTGCTGTATACTGTCACAATGAATGTATTGATACAAAAATGTGACAGCTTTACTAAGTTTGTGTCATTTCTTTGGAGATGGTAGTAAGGGTATATTTTTAAAGAAGTACTAGCCATATAATCGCTATCACCATGAGAATGACAGCCAATACGCAGATGCCGATGAAGACGATATCACTGGGGTCAGTAGACTCAACATCGGCGTCCTCCCCATTGCTACTACTGGCATTTTCCGCTTGGCGGACCAGCTCATTCAGTCGATGGCGCTCTTCTGCTGAAATGATGGTCACTGTTGCCGTCTTCCGCTGGGCATCACATTGCACCTCATATTCTTGCACATTCTGCTGCTTTCCATCAGAGAAATCAATGTAGAGTGTATTCACTGGCATGGTGATGTTCCGTCGTTTCTGTAAGGGGTTAGGGGTCACTGTCAATAGAGGCAGTGTACTGTTCATGTCAAAGCCATAGACTCAAACTAAATGTCCAGTGGAATACCACAAATAGGCCATACAGCCCGACAAAACAGGATAAATCTATAATAATCATGGTGTAACAATAACTGCCATGAGGCTCTGTCAGTACAGAAAAGATGTAGAAAGGAGCGGCTATTCACCTTGACGGCAGTACCACAGTTGACAAAGCGTGCGAGTATCTTATATGAATTGGCCGTCAACTGGGCGGCACAGGTTGGATTCCCGAGGTAGATGCTCTCACGGTCCAGCTGAGGTAAGGACTTCTGGGCTATCAAGATTGAAAATTCTGTTCTTGTGCAGCTTATGTTCACTGGCACCACTTGGAGAAAAAAAAAAAGACATACATGGTTCACACTGGTGGGTTTACAGCAACATAAATATGAAGTATAAGTGTAAAGATTTGTTTGCAGAGATAAACATTTAATTTATGAGTGCAACAGTAGAATAAGCTTAAGGTTTTAGGTTGCAAACCATTCAAGCAATCAGTAGTAAGGAGTCCAAAGATCAAATCTACAGCACAAAGACAATAGACGTAGTCCTGTGCACCTAGTATTTCATAAATAATAGAGCCGTTCTAAGTAAAGAAATAACAGCTAGAAAATGTAGGAAAGCATTTCCTTTTTCAAAACAAATCAGAAACCTATATAGGACAGATTTACCTCCAACATAGGAAGCAGAGAAACCCTTATGAGCTTCATTTCTGTCTGTGCTGAGTACCACCAATAACTTGTGTTCCTTCGAGATGAGAGCGGGCAGGTTGTTCCCTGCCACACCAGCGTCCCAGCAGGGGGTCTGTCTGGCTGTCCCCATCATAAACCGCCACGGAGTCGTAGTCGCACTTCTCTGACAGACTGTTACGGTCCTCCAACTCCATGGCCGGGAAGAACAGCTTGATCCGGTATCCGACTGCTAGGGTGATGGTCCAGTGGCAGTTGATGTTGTTGGGGTAGATGTTGGGGTAGTGTGGGCTGCTGAAGTTGCCGCTTACAGCTGACAGGAACTGCTGGCATTCTCCTGTATAGGTACAGTCGATCAGACAAGTGAATCAGTGTTATCCACGATGTCAGAGAACTGCAGTGCTTCCGTATTACGTTTGACAGAAAATGACATCCATTTTTGGATTTGATTTTTTGAAGTATTGGTAACCTAAGTCCTTGGTAGGCAAAATGTTTTTCAGTCTGGATGCTTTATATTTTTAAGATACTGTATGTTGACGTTACGGGAGTGATTTTTGTACACAGAACCATCAGAAAGTATTCAAAATGAAATACAGAAGTACCTAATCCAAATATAAGTATTTAACCTCCTGAGTTAATACTGTAGCAGCACCTTTGGCAGCGATTACAGCTTAAGAGTCTTCTACGTCTGTATCAGCTTGTCACATCTGGATTTGGGGGTTTTCTTAAGTAATTCAGTAAATATTGATTCAGCTGTAATCTACGGTTTGGGGCAGTTTGGAGCAGGTTCTCCTCAAGACTTTGCCTCCAGTGCCGCCTCCAGTTCCCTCTGTCCTTACAATTTTCCTAGTCCCTGCCACTGAGAAGCACTCCAATTGCATGGCACTGCCACCACCATGCTTTCATGGTAAGGGTGATGTTAGATGGGTGATGTGCTGTTCCCAGTTGCTGTCAGACATAGAACCTAAATAGCTGCAGAGTTCAATTTTTGTTTCAACAGATCTTTTTTTTTGTGCCTTTTTTGCCTCGTGTGTCTTTCAGGGACCTTTTTGGCGACTCTAGGCATGCTGTCATGGAGGGTTTTTTTTTCAGGAGTGGCTTCATTGCCATACAGCCCAGATTTGTGAAGTGCTGCAGTGACTTGTCCTTCTGGCAAGATCTCCCATCACAGCCAAGGAAATCTATAGTTCTGTTATTTCTTGGTCACCACGCTGACCAAGGTCCTTCTTGCGCAATTGGTCAATTTGGTTGGATGACAACCTCTAGGATGAGTTGGTACTTCCATATTTGTTCCATTTCCTAATGATGGAGCCTACTGTGCTCTTGTGAACTCCCAACACTTTAGAAATTGTTTTAAGACCCTTCTACCCTTCCCCATCTATGGCTCCCCCCCCAGTTTTGTGGGTGTGATGCAATTTTAAATGGCACACAGGTGGACCAATCATGTTCCATGAAACTGTAGCAACATCCCCAGGACATTCATAGGTATTTGAATGCACCTTAACTTTTAAATATCTTAAAATTTAAAAAAATACAGATCAGTGACTAAACATTGTCATTTACTCCATTTTGGATTCGAGGGTCAAGGGTGTCAACACATTATTATTGGAAGAACTCTTCACACCAAGATGAATTACCTGAGTAGTAGTATGCCTTGAAACCCCGCCCCCCAATGTTGAAGTCAGACTTGAAAACGACCAGAAGCTGGTTGGAAGTGGTGACTGTATTAGGGGGTTCATCTCCCCCACAGTAGTTGCCCAGGTGGCGGTGGGTGACAGTGGGGCCGTCAAATAGGGCAACAAAGTCAAAATTACAGCCCTCGTTGTTCTCCAGCTGGAAATCCAGGAAGACCAGGCTGACCACGCTGCTGTTGGAGACGTGTATGGTCCAAGAGCAGTCAGCATTGTTGCTATAGTCCTGAGGGTAGCCTGGACTGGAGATGACGCCTGACAGGCCAGTTAGGACTCCACCACACATATCTAGAAAGGGTGGAAAGCAAATTCAAATGTGCTTTTATTACATACAGACCACAACAAAAACCTGACCATACAAACCATACAACAACCTCTAGAGAGGGAAGTAATGAGTATTTGTTTGCTGTATGAGGCAGACTTGTAAACAAAAAGGCTCCACCTACACCACTGGATAGGTTACTGTAGGTTACTGCATCTTTACAGTTAACCCTATATTTTCACTTTCTGGCCATACTACAGTCAAAAATTGCTCTACTTAATTTTTTTCTTTTGTTTCTGTAAGTTTTATGGTGAGACATAAGCTCTCCTGTGAGGTTAAGGTCAGAGATTCAGGTTATAATAAACATTTTAGCTGAAAATTATGAGTTCCAGTGTTGCAACTTGACCGGAAAGAAACCACCAAACTCGAGGCAGTGAGCCAACTGATCCCTGGCCTGGAGAACACACATCGTATAGAATATGACAAGTCACCTTTTCTGTAGCCCACGGTGAAGCCCCGATGGGCCACGTGGCGGTCTGAATGGAAGATGATGGACATGACATTCCAGGAGGAGGTGAACTGTGGTGGAGAGATGTCCCCGCAAAACGTCCCCAGGTGGTTCCCCTCATCCTCAGATATGCCGTTGTAGATCTTGATGTAGTCGTAAGCACAGGTGGCGTGGTACTCCAGCTCAAAGTGGTGAAAGGTGAGGAGGACGGAGGAACCCTCTGCCACCACAATCAGCCAGGCGCACTCAATGTTGTATGGGTACAGGCCCGGGAAGTTGGGGCTGGATATATTGCCAGATGGAGCAGATAGGATGCCACCACATTTGACGCCTCACAGTCATAAAAAATAAAAAATGTCACGTTGCAAGAAGTTTCATTTCAACTTGTAAAGATGCCTACAATATGCCATACGTACAAAAAAGAAGATACTGAATAACCTTTTCATGGAAATGCTCAGCACCTTCATAGTTTATGGTTCTCTACTCTTATTTTCTTATTTTTTCTATTTTTTCAGGACTTGATACGACCTTTGAAAGTCTATTAAAAGCCGGCATTGAACAATTGAGGCCTAACGTACTCCGTATATACAGTACCTATAAGATAAAGCACTCCCATCAAGTTTAGGCTTTGCTCCATCAAGATAACAAATAGCAACTCACCTTTTTTAGAATCAGACTTGTCAACCAGCAGTAAATGAATAAGTAGAGCCACCCTGAGACTCATGTTGTTATTGTTGATTCGGCTTTTTGTCACGCCTCAGATACAATAGCAACAGAGAGAGACTGCGGGCAATGTCAGAGCTCACAGCCTTGAGACGGCAGCTGAGGTGCCTGTAGGCGTAACAGGACGTTGAAAAATTCATCCACAGCCTGAATGAGGAAACCTGATCGCCGGGCCACCCTTTTCCCCCCTTCGCTAAATTTTAATGACTGATATCAAATGAGCACGAGTGGCTTGTCGGGACACTGTTTGGAGAGATGGCATACATTTTTAATGATTGTCACACGCATTGGACACCAGCTGTGCAGCAGTTGATAAAAGAGAGGGGAAGAAAGAGAGGATGATCACATTTGTCACTAATATAAATAGCTTCATTAGAGAGATGTGAGGGAGAGAAGCGCCAAGAACCATTGATGTCACGGAGCAGGGGGGGAGCATCGAGTCGACGTTTGATTTCATTAAAGCGGCTGAAGTAACGTTCAAAGACAACAAACAATAGGCTTGTCTTACTGGGCAACGAGCATGTGTATCAATGAAGTACTACACCGATGCATCTGAGGATTCTGTTGGTACAAACACATCCCGTCACACTGGATTGACATTCCCAATACGTCACTGCTCTCATCCAGCTTATTATGATGGCCACTGCTCTGGGGATTCAGCACAGCGAGTGTAAATCTTAGAGAAGGGGGTTTGTATTATTTAACATCGTGACTCCCAAGCAGGGAGTCACAATGGGTAAGAGTCAAATGAGTTGCTCAGATGGAGTCACTATGTAAGATTTTTAGTGTACATTTTGTTTTTCTGTGGAGGTGAATGCTGCAGGTGAAAATAGCAAGATGTTGCTGTATTTGCCAAATGTCAATCATACTCCATGACTGATACTTCTTAGGGCAGACACAATAGAGCTGACTCAATAGTAGAGCTGACTCAATAGAGTGTAGGACAGACAGGCAGACATGGAGATAAAGCCACTCCAGCAGTGCTACAAAGGCATGGTTTCTACACTGACTATCTAAAGCCCCGCAGTAAGCAGTGTGGATGCCCGAGGAGACCTGCTAGGTGGCGCTGTTGCACTGTGATTTCACCCTGAAAACCACCACTGCCTTTTGAACAGTCACGCCGAGCTCTGAGCTGAAATAAATAAGAATGTGATTAAAATCAGTCAAGTGTTTTTCACACGGCGGTTCCTGCAACTAAAACGAGCATGCCTTCGCCTTTGAATTCTAATTCCATCCTCCGTGAAAGCTCGTCATTGTTCAAGGATGTGGACACTTGGCGGTGCCGAAATGTGTTTCAGGAAGATACCGTTTGTTTAGAGCAATTAAATCACCTATTAGCAAGTAAATACGACTTACTCATAAACAAATAAGGCATAAGGATGAAAACTATTGGAAAATTTTAAGCAGAAAAAGGGACAGCAGTCAAAAAAATAACAGCTGTGTGAGCATAATTGAATGCCTTTGGTCCAAAGACACATAAAATGAGTGTTTTGTTACAATTAGCCAAATTCAACCAATGGCTGTGAATTATCCATTATTAATACCAACGGTAAGAGATGGGCGGGATTTAGCTGGTTTAGGAGGGGTGTGTGTGCATGTGTGTCTTAATGTCTAGTGTGTGTGTGTGCCTTAATGTCTAGTGTGTGTGTGTGTGTGTGTGTGTGTGTAGTGGTTGGGGGGGGAACTTGACAGCTAACACTCGACATCATTAAAAAAAAGCTAGACGGATGATGTGCCTGATGTTGATATTTGTATGCATTTACACTCCAAACTGCCTGCAAAAAAAAGTTCTCTCTCCTCAACATAGATTATGTGAGATTCTGCAAGTGCATGGGGACTGCCGGTAACTGCTCACTCTGACGAATGCTGTCTAAAGCCAAACAGATATGGTTCATATGAGCCCCGACAGTCAGGGGAATATCTAAGAATATATATCTAAGAGTGAGAAAATGTTTCAGACAGCCTGCAGCTTGTGAGAACGTCTTGAGCATCCCCAGTGCTACACGGCGTCTTGGTTAGTGTGATTTGTTTTTTAATATTATTAAACGTATGAGGTATCGCTGCAGTAACAGCCCACGGTTAACCCTGAATCAGCTCATGTCTGCAGCCACAACCCATGTTTCATCTATATTATGTTGCAGGGTTGAAGGCTGCGAGGTCTGATCCCATGTTCACCTCTGTTTTAACTCCAGTGTTTTGTATCCAGTGCAGGTCGCCGTGCTATAGATACTTTAGTAGTATCAAGTAGTAGCAAGTCTATACTTGCTTATGATACTTATTTCATTTCATTTCATCATATTTGGCAATTTTCATGCAGCAGTGCACCAGCCCTACTGAGTGAATATAGGGGGAACATTGCTGCAACCCTGTACCTTGTATTCCCAGCTGGCGCGCTTTTGTTTTTCTCTCTCATAGTCATTGTGTTCCCACTCTCTCCATCCTGCGTTGTTACATTTCCACCTTTTTTCTTAACCAAGGACAACATTGGTATTTCATCGCATTGCCAACCCAGGGAGCTCGCTGACTGGATTATGGACCACAATGAGCTAAGCCTTCCTCTATAGTTAGACCTTGAACTCAAGTATTCTGGTTGAGGAACAGAAAGGAGAAAGAATCGACTTCCCTTTGGTAAATGCCACTTCTTCCTCCACCACGCTGCGGACGAGATAACATTTGTAGTGATGTTGGGTGCTTTAGTCATAAAGATGGAGTTACTCACACAGTAAAGATGAGTCAAAAAGACATAAATAAAATAAATATCACATAAGACACTGTAAGCTCTTTGCTTGCTCTATGTGTAATAATCTTTCTTCTAAAATATAGATCAGCCTTTGTTGCCAAAGCGAATTAGATGTTGTTTTGAAAATGTCATCTAGAATCATAACAACTGCTTCAAATATTTAGAGTTAGATCATGAGTCTTACAGATCTCTGCAGCCTCTTTGCATTTGAGTAAATCTGAAAGAGCTTTTAAGATTGTTTTCTAAATTAGTTCGGACTTCATGAATGAAATGACCAATGAAACGACAAAGAATTGAAGCTCTGAGTGAATTAAATCCCTTTGCATGGATATACAAGTGATTACTCCTTTTCTCCCTGGAGGTCAATGAGATTCAATATAGAGGAAATGTTATCATAAAATTTGTCAGAATGTGTTGTGACAAGTATATAGTATATTTGGTTCAACTTTGCTAAGACTGCGAATAACTCTGGAAGCCGCTGTTTGAGTTTCACTTTAATAATGGTAAGTGCTATGTTTCTGTTTGACCAGAAAAATAATCTTCATGACAGTCGTCCAAAGAGCAAATAGATAAAAAGCAGAGCATCAAACGTGGAGCACCGTGAATCAACTCCAACTGATTCGTCTGGACAACTGTGATGGTTTGGGCAAAAAGCGACAGCATTTTAATTAATCGTTCACATAGTGATGCTGCAGTGTAAATACTCTAGATAACAGAAACCCAGGGGGGGGAGCACCCTGGCACGTAAACAGAGTACAATTATGGCCCTTAGCAAGAGCACTTCATTAAGCTGTTTTAGTACCCTTTACTCACTGGGTACTAAACATCTGACTCACGATGCATCAGCTATCAGAGGATTGCTCTCGCTATGATCTTGCATGAGTATTCACACAAGTAATTAAAAGGCTGACTGGAACGATGAAGTGGATGGGGACGGGAATCAGCGAGACAAAGAAGCTCCTCCGCTATTTGATGACAAATGACAAATAATGAGGGCAGTGACATGAACATGTATGAGATATAATTTGTACCAGTGTAGTGTTGCATTTATGGTCCTTCGAAGTGAACTGTTCTGTAGTCGCTGAACACGTTAATATGTCCTCAATGTACTCCTACACATTCTGAAGTACCCTGTGCATGATGGTTTGCCAGCCCGACAATACACCGCAGGGGTGTGATCTACTGAATGCCAGTATCCCACAGAGATAGCAGCCACAATGCAGTGCCTGTGGTACTGAAGAGAGTGACTCAAGATCCAAGATTCAATACTTCATTGCCATGTCAACAGAATTGATCTGAATTTTGCTTCAGTGCAGCTCAAGTTAAAAGCACAAAAACACAAGATATAATACCGTACATACCCACCACTCTCATACATACAGTGTACTGTATTCTCATAGATGCCATGAGGACCTGTCCCCGGGCACAGTTATCCTCCCTACTGCTGACCCCTTTGGCCTTGGTGGCTGGAGCTGCCCATCGCTTCCTGACAGATGGCCTAGTATACCATTCATTTCCAGGTCTATGGGGGGGCACCAGCTGTATGTACAGGCTGGGTACATACTGTGTACCCATAATGTAGCTCTTGTTCTAGATTCAAGATATGCAATCTTGTAAATAATGGGGAGTTTGACAACGCACCACTGTATGAATACAAATGTCACATTGCCCAGGATACGTAAGAGAGCTTGTCAAAGGCCATGCTGCTGTTTTCCCATCTGAACGGTTCACATAGTTGAGCAACAATCTAAGGAAACAAACAGGTAAAGACCAATTTAATTACTTTCTGACATTTCTCCTTTATGTGAGAAAAGGGTTTGTTCACGCAAACTTGAATCCACGGAGAGAGAGAGATATTTCCTTGTGTTCATGGCGAAACAAAACAAGTGTTTTTATGAGATATGAATTCATAACTTAACACACTTGGTCCTCTTGAGGAACAATCCACCTTGCATGAATAAACAAGTGGATATAATCAACCCCTTCCTGAGAGCCAATGGAAATTCTTCCCAGGAGTCAACTGGAAATGATAGTGCCCACCAATATATTAATGGTTGGGGGGCAACAGAGGTGATAGAGAGGCAGAAGGTTAACAGCTATTGGCTAGTTACACTCCTGGGATGCAGAATGACCAATTACTGAGATTAATGGGGGTCTAATTAAACAGCCTCCCTCCTGAACGTTGCAAGTAATGTTTTGTTGTATAATAAAACAGGAAATAGATATTACTATTTTCTCATTTTATTACTCCTGTGTTAGCCATAACTGTGTATCGCAGTGTTGTGGGTGGGTCATCAAACGCCTCACGACAAGACATTATCATTATTTGCGTGCAGACTGATGCGTTTGCGTGCGAGGGGGGGGTTGTTTGTGCCGCGCTCCCTCATCTGTCAGTAGGCCGCCGTTCTCTGATGGCCGCCGAAGCTCTATTAGTCCCCACTGTCCTGATTGATGTCACACTGTGTTTGGAAGGCCGTGGTTGTCGTTCTGAACCGACAACACTCTTATTACTGCACTTTTAAAAGGACAGAATGGGGAATTACCATGCAAAGGTTGTGAGGCTGAAGATTTGCACAGACGGCAACGTTGTAAAGGTCTCGGATTATTCCCTTTTCATGAATTTGTTTGCAAGCGTACTGTGTCTCAGGGTGAGAATAATGTACTTCAATGATTTTAAAAAGAAATAGCTCAGCTCCAGAGGGGGGTGTCAGTTCGAATGCTGCAAACCCGCCTGATTGGGAGGATTTAAGAAGTTGTTTTGGGGAATGGTGACAGTCAAGATCCAGTGCACTTGTGATTTGATAGTTGGAGCTGCTCTGAAGCAACGTGGAAAACTGGATGGATTTTTAGAAAATGCAATAACTTGAAATCCAACCATTCAAACAGAATCAAATTCCCACAGTGTCTTCACTAAACATCCCGGATCATATGACTGTCTAAATATAGCATGCTATATAATTCTCATAATAGGTTTGAGATGAGATTTGTTCTATTTCTGCCTGTGTAGCAGCATAATATGGTTAGAAAGACTAGAACTCATACGTTCATATATATTTGTTTTATTATTATAAAATGAGAAAGAAATCTCTCTATATTGTATAATATATTTTTTTTGTTTAGATGTACATGAAAACAACACTATTTCCCTCATTCATGAACTCACATAAATAACACAATACTTTCATTTGATCTTGCTTTATGTTATCCTAGATTCTGGTAGATTCTCAGATCCTAGTTTTCAGTCTGTTTCAGCAAAATTGTGAATCTTGAAAAGTGAGAGTATGATTTATGTTGTTACATTTCAATACGGCCTTTGAATTGTAGTCTGCATTCATTATTTGGAAGCAATGGCGCCGCGAGTACCAGGGCTAGCTGCCAAGACATCCATGCCGGAGGACAACGAGGGAGATAGCTGGCTCCAGCGTGCTGATGAGTACACAGTCTCTTTGATTTTGCGTCTGAAACAGAGATGTAAAGGTTGTAGACCGCCAGACTGTCAAAAAGAAGCTGAGCTGAATCGGTCTCAACCCCTGTGATTCATTTTTGTGCCAGTTGTGCCTTTGTTCATCTCGCTCTTTATCGTTGTTATCAAGGTCATAAAAGTGAGTCAGAAATGGAACTGTTGTTAGTATGCTGCGTGCGAGTGTTTGCTCTCTGTTTCTCAAGAGGTTTTGTTAAGGATTATCTGACTAGCTGGCACCGTGTTGATGATGATTCAGGTGACGTTTAAGATTATTTTATTATGTGTGCAGTAAATATGGGAAAGAGGGGATGACGTGCAACAGATTCAAACCAACAACAATGCAAATACATATGTGCATTGACCCAGTGAGCCACCCACACACTAACAATTCTGTTTTTATTGTTGTGTTGATGCTGTTTGGCAGATGGTATCGATTTTTACGTCATATTTACGTCATTTGTTTACGTCATTGCCTCACTTACAATGACACGTGACAATGTATGGTGATTGCTTCCCTGCATATTGAACTTTCTATTTTAGGAGTCACATCATTACGACCGTTTCCACACATTAACCTTTCCTGAGTTCTTTCCTTACTGCTCATGTGCACCAGAACAAGATTAATAATGTCTTTGTTCTCATGTGATAAAATCTTGCCAATCTCCCTCCCCACCTACACCCCCGTCACCTTATTATTTTCGAAAGGTTGTATGGTCACTGAGCTTAGATTATTCCATTCCCGGCGCTCCGTCTGACGCCACGCGTGTCCCTTTCCTCATTCAAATGTGTTTTGTCTCCAGGAATGGGATATGGAAATGTGCATCAGCGTATGGATGATGTTTCACTGTATCGCTTCACCATTTCATCAACTTCCCACTAGGGCTGCATGTGCGGATGTCCTTGGTTTGCCAGCATGTTTTAAGCAGGTCCTTTGTGTCTACATTGTGTTTTAGTCTTTCAAGTGATCCAGAAAGGAATCTAAACTGAATTTGTTGTGGAGAAGAAAGCGAAGATGATAGAGCTATGAAATTTATTTATATATCATAATAATCTGTTAACCATCTGCCTTTAATATTAATATGGAGTTGGACCCTTTGCGGCTACAACAGTCGCCACTCTTCTGGGAAGGCTTTCCACAAGCTGTTGGAGAGTGTCTGTGGGAATTTGTGCCCATTCAGCCAAAAGAGCATTTGTGAAGTCAGGCAGTGATGTTGGAGAGAAGGCCTGGCTCGCAATCGGCGTTCTGATTCCTCCCAAAGGTGTTCAATGGGGTTGAGGTCAGGGCTCAATAACTAGTAGGGGTGTCCATTGACTTTTGGCCATATAGTGTATGATTTACCCACCCAAGAGGAGGTTGTCATGGTCACTGGGGTTTAGGGGATGGCCATACTTAAGGTGTCTGCAGGACCTTAATAACTCTTATAATGTTGTAATGTTCTAATTCATACAATGTTTCTTAATTCAAAACCTGAAAAAGGTTTGAAGTGTTATGATAGATCTACTGTTTTTTCACTCTTAATGTTTTTGTTGTAAAAGTGGTTTTAAATTTTTAACTTGTTTTTAAAAAGTCAGTGGTTGAACTTCCTGGACCCTGCGAGACCTCCATCTACTCTGGGACTCCATGTCAACATGTAATCACAATAAACATGAATAATCAACACAAATCAGCTCCTATCAAATATTCATAGAAATGTATTAGCCGGATTTGTTGTTTGTGCTCGACAAACATCGGACCTCTGTTATTAGTAGTGAATAATGCACAAATGATCTTTTATACATGACACCCTCTATTATTTATTCATTTTGGTGCTTTTCTACACGGCGGAAAAAAACCTTTCTCTCCGAAGATGCACTCATTACTTACTATTATCACATTTCACTAATCAGAGCCGCTTGAATCTGTCTCGCTGCATTAATCACACAATAGAATAGAATCTTTATCAACACGTTTGATATAAATTTCACATCATCATACTTCTGTTGTGGGATCTGTGGGATATTTCAGGGTGGAATGATTTGCAAATCAGACTAATTTCTGACCTTCAGCTCCACTGAAAGCCCAGAGAATGTTTTCCAATCATCATAAGCATTAGGTATCCATCCCCTCTGGCAATGTTGTGCGCACAAACGTGAGAAATACCCTCGAGCTAATTGGCTATTAGCAGTTATTTTCCATCCATGACTGGAGCAGCCTAGCTGTCAGTATGTGGCCACATTTCTACTTGACTGTATGCTCACATAAATAGCACTGTGGGCTCTCTTGAGTTAAAAATCTAGCCTGACCAAATGCACCTACGTACCCAGACTCCTTTTCAATTAGCATGGAGGAGACACTGAAATGGCATCTGCCACGGCCGCACAGCATGTTTTTATCAGTGTCAGATCTAAGGTGTGACGGCGGGAAGAAAAGGAGGAGGAACTGTAGATGTCTCTGACATCACTCTGGGGAGATCATTTTGTTCAGCAGGCTCGCTCAGTCTCTCTCCTTGAGCTTCTCAACACATCAGCCATTTCATATTTCCACTAAGCACACTGTTATTTTCAGGGGGAGGCTGTGAAAGATTCAACATGTTCACAATCCATCTTTGCTGTAGTGCACTACACTGTAGGGTCTCCGAGTGGCAACTTGGGAGGGAAAGGGAAATGTACAGATGATTCACAAAAATGATTGGAGGACATCTGCCACCATGACAACAGTGGTGCTTTTATCATTTCTACTCATTAGTTACAAACTATTTGTCCTCCTCTCTCATGAGGTGAGGACATCTTGTACACATAAATTACTGATGTGTGTGTGTCAGTGTGTGTTAGGAAGAGAGGGAGCATGTATCTCGCCGCGTGTGTGTACTCATTCAGTAGCGGGTGCCTTCGCGTGTCTCTGTCTGCTTATCTGATCCGGGTAGTGGCTATTAAAAATCATGCATGCTGTGCAGATGCCCTTTCCATCATGGCAGGATCTGCTCCTAATGTCACCTTTGTCACTGTGACTGACAGCATCAGGGGGGTCACCTGCTCCCCAACAGAGGACCACCTGTCAGAGCCAGCACACTCACGACTGATGATGTTTAAGATCAACTGAGGGGCACAGGACTTTACTTCAAGGATGTACGCTTCATAAACTCAAGGGTGGAGCATTCATTAGCTCTATTAGGGCTTAATCATTGACCTGAATGTAGCGATTTCTGCTGGAATCATCATTCACTTAATGTCCTGGTGTTCGACCTTACCTCTGGGGCACTACTAGTCAACTTTCTTTTTTTTTCTTGCAGACGGCCCAAATCTACTTCTTCAACATGATTTGCTCTTGGTCAACGTCCCATTTCCTCAAGCGCAGTGCCACTATTTCTACCAAATTCATAAATGCCATATTACTACACGTGTGATGTCACTTGTGAGGTATTTCCTGGGGACAGGTGGTCCCCTGCTGCCATAGGATGCTCACCGAAGCAGCAAATTGAAAAAGGAGGAGTAGCAGGAGAGCAGATTTATAGTGCATCACCTTTTAATAAGCCTTGTTTGCACAGACAGAAAAGTGAGCGTGTTCATTTCACACTCAAAGTTACAAGTGTCGGCCGTACCTACTTCCTACTTGACCCCAAATGGGAAAACGAGACAGATCTGGTTTCCTCATTGGCCTTTAATGGACGGGGCCAGATCACAGAACATAATGTCAATATGCTCAGCTCTGAAAGCACTTGAGTTGTGCAATCATCAGAACCAGTGAGGAATTAATATTGAAACACGCTGGTGAAAATCACCCTGTGGTCTTAGTGAATATAGGTCTGGGTATTTCTTAGAAAAAAGCAAAATGGTTAATCACAGTTCGCACATTTCCCTAAACCTTCAAAGGGTATGAGTGTTATTGTTGATATTCTCTTCCTCATGTTATCAGTCTCACAATGGAGGTAGTGTTGTTGGCAGAGTCACACAGGTTCCAGACACCATGTAGAAGATGGAACTAGCCAGCTGCTACAGTACTCCCGAGTCACCATGGGACACTAAAAAGTAAATGACCAAGTTTCCCTGCAGTGACCATCAGGCAGTCCCCGCCAGCAGCCTGAAAAAACCCTCACTTAAACAGGAACAGGACGACTCACTCGGAGCTGGGAATCTGCAGGTACACTGTGAACTGCAGTCTGTGCCGCTGAGAGAAAAAGTGGGTCACGCAAAGAACATCTTAAGGGACTACTGTGAAATTTCAAAAAGTACTTTCTTGGGAATTGAATTTCTAATGACGTTAAATGAAAACAGAGCTGTTACAGTTTCCGTCGCTGCCTGAGCGCCACTTCCTACAGCCCCGCTGAGACGCTGAGGCGACGAGGGAGGGTAATAAAGGCAGGGCTTGTGGAAATGAATGGCGGCGTGTGTGAAAATCACATTTCATTGTGCTTTATTAAACTTTACGGCTGCTTGATGAAGCCCTGGCATGAGTTTACAGTACTGGGGGGGCTTGGAGGCTTTTTGTTCTCCAGTCCTATATATAGTAAACAAGTCTGGGGGAGTTGTTACAGGAGGTGGAAAGGTTACTTATTCTTGTACAGTAGAGCAATGAGCAGCTTGGGAACACTCTTAACTATTATTGATTAAGTGTGCAGCAATTACTTCCCAGTTATTCCTGGCTAGAGATCTGAATGGCAACTTACCAATCATAAACTTTCAAACCTTCTACCACTGCCCATAAGGGATTAGTTCTGTTGTGTTCAAGTGACTGTAAACATTGGAAGGGAGTGTGTTGAAGTACAGGAGGTGTTTCAGACCAGAGCCAGAGAAAGGCTGTCTCAGAGGTCCACCTGGAGGTGCTAATGATGATCAGTGCGCCGGTAGTGCACGAGTATAGATTATTGGCTTTTCTCCATATCCATTACCTTGTCTAGACTTTTGTCAATCTTCTTGTCTTCCCTTTGTCCCCCTCTCTCCCTCTTCATTACATTATCTGTGTGTCTTTCATACTGCAGCTGCTGCCCCGTACCAGTGCCTCCTCTAACTTTACGTAATCATGTCAAATGCTCTTGACTGGCAAGAAAACAAACAAATGAATAAAAAAAAACGGCAAAGTGGATTATCTCTGACTCATTCCCACATTCGTGAACACTTGAAGAATTTCCTAATTTGTTTGATTATCTTTGAAGCGACAGCGTGCATACTAATCCTGATTTATGGTAATGTGCTGCTCCCCTTCCTCTTCCCTCAAGTTGAAGCTGAAGATATCGGCATCTGGTGGGTTTTGACACGTGCGTGGCAACGGAGGGTCTGAAATCTGAAGAGAAAATGGACCACCGTGATCTGTTGCTCATTTTGAGTGCATAAATATTGTGTGATAGATGCTGCTGGCCTGGTGGTAGAGAGGCTGAGTGACAGCAGAAGGGTGTGCTCCAGATGTGAGCTGGCATCTGGACGGTGGCTGCTTTTACATTTATGGTGTTACAAGCTACCAGTTACCTCACATTGGAAGATGAACTACAGCAAAGCAACCCTCAAGAGAAGTAAAGTTACTTAGAAAAACTATTTCTAACTACTTTGTAAAAAATCTTATCTACACGTGCAATCATATAATAAAAGATCGGACACAGACGAATGAAAAGAGAAAGAAAATAATGTTCATTGTGTTTATAATGCCAGAAATTGGAGTCTGGACATAAATGCAAACAAAATAACCCTCTGGTTTTCACTCAGACACCTCTCTGCCAGTCACTTCACCCAAACCAAGTCCACTTCCTCTCAGTCCCTCCCATGCATACAGGGATAATACAGTTCTGGCCAACATTATTGGCACCCTTGCATTTTGTGCAGATAATGTACAATATCCTCTTAAATAATTGGACTGATTGAAACAATGTTTGGTCTTCACACATTCATCTGTTTTATTTAACAGCTCACGATCAAACAATAAGAATACAAATATAAAAAAAACAATCTTTCATGGCTTCAAAATAGAAACTCATGGCTGTGATGATGCTTCCGAACGTTTCTTGGAGCGATCAGTAAGCCTCCTGGAGCTTTCTGCTGGCACTTTCTCCCTCTCTTCAATTGAAAACCCGCTCCAGTTTTTCAATGTTTGAAGGATTCGTTTGACCAACTGCACATTTTAGATCTCTCCATCGGTTCTCAATGGGATTCAGATCAGGACTCGCTAGCCACTCCAGAACAGTCCAACATTTTCTCTTGAACCATTTCTGGATGCTTTTGGATGTGTGTTTTGGGTCAGTGTCTTTGATTGACACTCTGCGTCAGGCACAACTTGGAGATGCAGCCCTCTAAAGCCCGCCTACATGAGAGGATTGGGCCAGAATTGTAAATGAAAAAGCTGGCGGTGAAGGCAACGTCGTGGCTGACGTAAACAACGCAGAATCGAGGGATACCGATGTGAATCCATCATTGGCAATCAATATGAACTCACTTCTGTCTTAGAGCTTAAGTTTTGCTTTTCACCCTTTTTTTTTGCAATAAACTAAATGTTGCTGTCAATTTGAAATCTTTTGTTTGATATTGTCAATCCTAATCTGACTCCATACATTATCCCCGGGCTTGTATCAGTCAAAAAGTTTGCTTCTCTCTCGCTCTGTCCCTGACCGCTGTGCCTCTGTTGAGAGGCAATGTTGCGGGCTTGTCAAGGTTTGCTCATTTCTGCAGTGTGAAGTATTATGTTTGTCTGCAGAAGAAGACAGCATGGGCCAGAACAAGTCATATGGGTAATGGCAGAGAACTCCCCAGATCCATTGGTAGTCTAGCTGTGTAAAGACTGTGGTGCTCCAGTCTAAGCCACCCGATGGCTTCTCTGAGAGGTGAACTACACCTGATATCATGGCTGCAGAGCGGTGTGCACTCCTGCCTGGCACTCTGGAGATAATGATTGCTTCAGATGGCTTTTATAAAGAAATAAAACTTCACTTTTTACAGAGCCATAGACAGTTCTTGGCCACAACTTTTCACTATTTTCTAAGGTGTTTTGCACCGGCTTGTTTGCCAGCATCGTAATTACTTTGTGCTCCTCGGTGCTGATTGTCCAGCTAATGGTGTCAATTCTATCTACAGGGAAAGGGCACTCTCAGGTGGTGCACTATTGATCAACTGAAGGATGCACATATTCTATCTTTGTCAGCTGAAGAAGGTGTTCCTAAGGAGACGAAAAGGTGCTCTGGAATACGTACCACCTTTTATTGGACAAAGATGGAGCATTTCACCTCGCAGCTATGTTGACAGTGAGGTTTACTGTAGTTTAATGCATTTTTGTAACCAGAGACTCATGAATATTTTTCTACAAGTGGAAATACTATCAAATGAGTTTGTCAACTAAGTGCTGGAATATGAAAAGTGCATTTTAAGCTCTGCCGGACCAGATTTACAAATGGTGTGTGTTCACTTGGGTTTGGGAGGATGCGTGTTCCTTTCTACATAATTTATGTGCAGATATTTTTAAGGAGATTTGAATTCATGGCAACACTAAATAATAACATAATGCAATAAAGGTAGATTTTATACTGCCTTATGCTATTACTGAAATAAAGACCTTTATGTTTTTGTACTGTGGTCATTCTAACATGTTCACACAAAGTGTCATAATAATATTTAGGGATGGAAATAATGTGATGTAGTGGATTTATCTACTTCTTGTCATGTTTTGTTCTGCTTGTATATTCCAAATAGATATCAGCCACTGTGGGATTAAAGTGAATAAGAGGATGATTTATATGCCCGGCTTGTTGCCGTAGAAACCTGACTGTCACGTAACCAATACGTATTTGAGGGGTTATTTAATCTCAGAGACTTTGCAATGCTCCTTCATCTGTACTGTCCCTGTACACATCTCATTCCTCAAACTTAGTAGGAAATGTAGCATTTACTTTACCTCAGTAAATTCAGACCTACTAGTTGTTATTTTCTTACTTTTTGTGACTTTCTCTCATTTATTTTGATTAATAATTAATCAGTTGAATGTTAAATTGAATGCAAAAGGGGAGAATATCATTTTGGCTAACTGTGGTAGATGTGGGGGGGGGGAACATGGGTATGCAGAGATTCACAGATTTGAGAGGTTTGTACACATATTTCTACCTTTTTATGTTTTCCGATATTATGTAGGGACTCTAAACTAACATTTATACATCTGGCCCCAACATCTGTAATATTAGACTCTGGCTTGAGTGCAAACATTCACATGCTCCTGTGGATGTCTGTATTTACCATCCCTGTGATATTCATCTTTAATCAGCTGGGCCACACATGGATCAGCATGCTGCATGTAGAGCTGTGTCAGACATTAACATGCTGCAGGAGAGGAGGTGTGGGGGAGAGAAGATAAGGTCAGCCGTTTAATATTATCACTAGCCACAGGAGAGGGACCAGGATTTGGCGGAAGGAGGCAGGGAGGTAGTCGCCATGCTTAAACGGCTCCATAAATGCCAATCAATGAGGAATAACCGGAGGCCCCTGAGAGCCACGGCGGTTTCCTGCAGGCATGGCTCCAACAATAACTGGGACGAGGGTCAGGACGCATGATAAGCATCTCACTTCTCACTCACCTACTTGCCTCCATGCCGAGTGATACCACACAGAAACAGCAGAGTCGGTGCCGTAATGTGTAATTCAGTAGCGATACCATCCACTGTAAAGGTGTCGACTCTCGTGTGTGACAGTTCATAAATAGGTATAGGCGGTATTATCATGGGATTTCCTCCTCGCTGACCTCTAAATGAGAACCAGGTAGCAACTGGAGACTGGGAGCGCGGTAGCCGAGCTGATATACATTCAAACATCGTTGTTCAGACCGGGTCGTGTTTGTTTTTCAATAAACCGAAACAGACTTTCCATCTTCTCTGAAAAGCCATGTTCACATTCCCATCACAGAGCAGAAGTCATAGTCTATTTCCAAAGTCTGCATCACGTTCTGTAGATCCCTCTAATAAGCACGGGTCAAATAGCCCCCATAAATCATAAAACACAGCACTTTTCCTCTGGTTTCACTGCAGCCCCGCTGTAATGGAACAAGGGGCCAAGATAAATTGTTATTACTGCTCCTATAGCAGGCAGCACTGGTGAAAAAAAAAATCAATTGTATAATCACTCGTGGAGGAGAGGAGGAAAGGGCGACATTGAAGTGTTCCTCCATTTCAGGTTATTCCTCTCATGGAGGCTTACCGCTGCTCACACCCCGGGTAAGGGGCAAAACAGAGTGCAACACTGAGAAAAATGATTCATACTCAACAGCCCTCGTCCCGTTGGAGCACCAGCAGGGGAAAAAAAACAGATATGCGCCTCTTAGTCGCTGGCATTTACAGTTCATTTGTTTTCACAGGAAGTCATTTTCATTAGTAAAACCAATTTCCACCAAAGTCCTCAACCTGAATAATAAGCACAAACTCTTAGGTGGGGTGGGCGAAAAACAACATCCAGCCCAGCTCTTCCTAGCACTGCTCCAGAAATGTTTTGTGATGTTCTCTCTTTGTTTGGGCTCCAGGTAAGGGGTGTCATACTTCGCAGAGCTTGTCGTAATCACTAGCCTTGGGAGAATCCTGGTAGAGAGCTAATCATTACCAGCGTGTCAGCTTGTAGAACGGGGGACACATTTCTCTTCTTTGGGGGTGTTTTTGTTTCTGTGTTGCAAACTGCCCATCAAACAAACCTCCACTGTTTGAAACAGCAACTTTTCATCAAAGCCTCTCACGATTTCATTTGAAGTTGCATCCAATAAATGATTCAAAGATGTCTAATCAATGGACAGCGGCAATGTTTTCTGCAAACAAAACTTTTCACTTTCTTTCCCAGAAAACAATCTGTGTTTGACTTTAATAGGGCTCCCTTCGCTTCACAGCATCATGCCCTTGAACACGTCTTGTGAATCAGCTGCGTTTCCCTGAAAGCTCACAGAATGTGGCTTTAACTTGGCATTACGGACCAGATAGTGTATTATTCAGCTTGCATTGCATCTGTTTCCTCACTGTGCCTCGTAATAAAAAAAGCAATTTACAGTATATGAATGCACCTAACAGGAGCCATTTCCTCCACATACCAGGCTAGATGTGACTAGATGTGTTTGTTCGGTCATAAAGGGCTGTTATCCACTGCCCCATACTTTTATGATCATACGAAGGTGCTGTTGCAACTCTTGATGGTGTGTGAATTACCACTTAATAAAAAAAAAAACTCGGGTGAAAAAAAAATGGTGTGTGAGTGTGTGTTTGGCGTATACTTTTCTCTTGGTTTTGCAGTGAGAGGTTACATTAAATAGTCAAAAGTCAAACAAACAAGTGGGCTTGATTTTTGTTTTGAGTCCATTTAAAAAAAAAAAGTGACATTAAAAGCAGTGACTGAGTTAAATGATTGTACACTGTTCAATATGACATGTCACATATTGACATCATCATGACATGTGACCAGACTACTGTTGCTGTTAATTGTTGCTGTATTGTGCAGATGTATGAAAGTATATTTAGAGATTTATACCCATCTGTCCTGGTACGTTCCCGGAGCTCCATCGCTGTTCGCTGCACTTAAGGTAGCCACATGTATAGAATATAAATGATATAGAAAAGTACGTCTGGTGCACACTCAACGGTAAAGAAGGAACTGACGTAAAAGTAGGCCAGCGTTTTGATTACTTCTGATCAAATCCTGATAGCTCATCTTTAACATTCACAGCAGCACGTTGTCCACCCCCTGGGGCGACTAGATCAAATTCTCAATTAGGCTTGTTGTAAATGCGCCATCGACCTTGAGAGGGACTCTTTTTTTTTTTTAAACTGCGGTTCCTGGTTTGAATGTTAAGCCTCGCAAGTCACTTGAGGATAAATAGTTTGTGATGCTCGTACAGCGACTGTAGACATTTACAAAAGCGTGCTGATGCATCATATCTAGAGCATTTCATTGACACCATGTTACAGAGAATTTCAGCAATGATGTCGGACGTATTATTAGTGTGCTTGCTTCAGTTTATATTCTTGCTATATATCACTGGTTAACGCTATGTTGAGTTACTCCCAATAGCCCTTTTTTGTTGATGACAGAAATGTATTATGACATGAACCTTTTCACATAGAAGGCACACACTCCACGCTCACACTCACACACACACTAGCACACAGCTGATTCATGGCTCCTAATTGGCCGGTAATAGAAGCACTGTGTGTTAATAAAAATCAACGGCTCGTATCTTTTTAGGGGTGTTGAACCTTGGGAGGAAGTGATTAAATTGGTTATTAAACAGGTAAGATGCTCAAACACTGGGGTGATTAATTCCTCGGGGAGCACCTTTCACCGAGGCTCCCTCTGAAAAGATGAATGTAATTGTACCAATTCCCCCCCCCAAGCTTGTCTCTCTCTTCCTAATTCACTGTCAGTCCCCCAGTGCAGATCAAGTGGACTAAAACAAAACAAAACCTGTGACAGACTCACTGGTTTAGATCTGGTGAGGGGAAAAATGAAAAGTGAAGGCATCGCGGCTGGTGTGCTTAGAAATGAATTCAACTCAAGCAATCATCCGGTGTAGTGAAACGGTAATTACAGAACATGATCAAGGGATTTAGTGGAGAAAACAAAATGTTTACTAACATTGCTGATGTCTTAGTGCATCATACCAACCAGGCTGACTAGCATTGCTGCCTGCTTGTCAAAATATCAAGCAATGTTGTGTTGATGCCTGCCAAGCATCATCCCCACAAACATGTATTAGTTTGGTCAGCCAGATATCTGCGCCGGCATCCAAGTACAAACGTTATTTTCAAAAGGCTTATTGGTGAGTTGTACGTGTTTTACAATGTTTTACCTATTACCAAATAAATAGTAAATAAACTGATTTTTATTAATCATTATTGGGATGTTAGTACTATTTAAAAGACCTTATGCAGTAACTATACTAGTAGTCCGGCCCGGACAGACATAGTGTCAACAATCACCGTTGTAAGTCGCTTTGGATAAAAGCGTCTGCTAAATGACTGTAATGTAATGTAATGTAATGTAATGTACTATTGACATTACAAATTGCTCCATTTCACAAAAATTATGTTACTAGTATATATTTTTTTCTAGACAATTTACTCTTTGTACTAATTGTAAACGTATAATAACAGTTCATAACACAAGTAATATCTTCATTCACAAATATGATAGTACGTGTTTCAATATTGACGCTTGAGCTAACGTCAGACGTAAAGGAGAAGTGGGAAGTTAATAAGTGTGCTGTATATTGAAACATGAGGAGCCATGTTGGAGGAGCCAACCAACACCAAACCAGCTGTTCTGACTGTGGCGTAGTGCACGTCATAACCTGGGCTTGTTGCTGAAGCAGAGGAGGAACGTTATCATGATGGATTTATAAGAGTTACTACTAGGCCTATTTCATAATAGGCTATTGAATATAAACAACGTCCCAAATAGCAGTTTACATTTGAAAAGTAACACTTTCAGATACTTAACACTTTGATTTTGTCAAGGGATTACACCCCTAGACGGAAAGATTGCAGTTATGATAACAGCTAGCGGAGTGGATTGGGAATGATGTCATACAATCAGACTTCCTTGAATGCTACCCACCTCTGCAGCATCTTGAGAATCCTTCAGAAGGTACAGTACTTCTAGGTCTCCTTGCTCTATGAGAAAGAAAGCGGTAAGGGTATAATCTATGTTCTCATCTGAGTGATTTCCTCATAGTAATGTCTGTGTTTTGTCATCGTGCTCAGACTGGTTTGTGTTGAAAAAGCCCACCCAGCGTGTTAGGAAGAAGATGCATTTTCCACGATAGCTGTCTCATAAAAAGAAGCTTAGATGTGTAATGAAGGGGCCAATACCAATCACCCAGTGACATAAACAGTAAGCAATATGACTTTGCCAGCTGAAACACACACAGCTCAGTGCCTAGTCAAACAGTAGTAGTTCAGATGACTTTGTTCCTTTCACTCTCCTCTCCTGTTTTAAGAGAAAGACACCAGATATGTCCTCCACACCTTCTCCATCGCTCATGCTCTTCTTAGAGTAGTTTTGTTTTCTCATTTGTTAGTAGAGCACCGTGTAATGGCCTACTGGAATTGTATAATTGCTTCACAGCAATCTGAATATTTCTTAGGTGAGTTAAACAAAGCGGAACCAAATGGATGTCTTCTTTTGTGTTAATAGAGTGACTCTGTGTTTCTCCGTAGCCCAGTCTCATAAGATTAATGACGAGGGCCAAGCCCCCCTTAAGGCTCATTCATTACCACAGGCTCATCTCCCTACAGCCAAATATAACGTCATGAATCACCATTTCCTCATGCCATGTAGTTGCGGAGAGATCTCTGGAGCATTTTATCGTTGTGCTTTCGTACTCCGAAAGGTTATGAAACAGACGAGCGTGGTAGATGGCAAAATCTGTATTACCTGTTGGTGATGGTGGTCTGTGGTCTGGTGGTTGGTGGTCTTTCACACAAATACTTTCTCCCAAGAAATGACTCTCTGTTGTTATTGTGCCAAATAAAGAGCAAGACCTATTGCAGTGCATCCTCTGTTGGCATGTGGGTTATGTCCTTGAGCCAAACATGACCTTGGTTGTAATGAGCTGTTTGATGACTTCCATGGTGTTCCTCTGCTGGATGGCATTAGCTGTGGATTACATTTAGGTCGTGGGACACAGCCTGTACCTCGGAGGGAATCAAAGCTGGTTTTCATATTTCATACTGTATATTTGCAATATTTTCTCCATCCATATGGAATGAAGGATTTCAGCAGCCGTGTCATATGCAAAGCATCACAGTCAATCGTAAGAGAATAACGGGTGGCAGTGGGAGTGTGTTGGGGCAAAGTGAATATCATCAAGCATGTAATTGTTTGGCCGTAATGGTAGAGACAGAGCCAGGCTTCAGCAATAATATATTGCTGCTCTCAACAACAGACAAAGGAGTTATGTAATGGGATTCAATCAGTAAGTATGTGTTGCATTGAAAGTGAGGGGGTGGCCATTTGCTTGTTTACAGCTTGATCACATAAATCAGTCATCCCATAGTGTAGATGTGCTTTCAGAACAACTTCTTTTGTCTTTGAGGCCACTGCATTGTGTTTTGAAGTGATCGTACACTATATGGCCAAAAGTCAGTGGACACCTGACCATCACACCTATATGAGCTTGCTGGACATCCCATTCTAAAACCATGGGCATTAATATGGAGTTGGACACCCCCCCCACTCTTCTGGGAAGGCTTTCCACAAGCTGTTGGAGTGTGTCTGTGGGAATTTGTTCCCATTCAGCCATTTGTGAAGTCAGGCAGTGATGTTGGACGAGAAGGCCTGGCTCGCAATCGGCGTTCTAACTCCCCCCAAAGGTGTTCAATGGGGTCAGGGCTCTGTGCAGGCCAATCGAGTTCCTCCACACCAAACTGGTCTAACCATGTCTTTATGGACCTCGCTTTGTGCACAGGGGCACAGTCATGCTGGAACAGCAAAGGGCCTTCCCCAAACTGTTGCCAAAATGTCTAAAAAATGTCTAAAAGAAAAATGTCTTAAAATGTCTTGGTATCCTGTAGCATTAAGATTACCCTTCACTGGAACTAAGGGGGCAAGCCCAAACCCTGAGGAACACCTGAACTCAATAACTAGTAGGGGTGTCCACAGACTTTTGGCCATATAGTGTAGGTTCCAGGATCAAATAAGGGTGAGGTGTTGACCCAAGCGCCATCATAATTCGACCTATATTGCAGCCAAACTGCTCGCAAACTTTGCTGAAAGCGAGGTGCGTTGGTGTGACATATCTCTGTACATCCGAGAGTGTTGTGATTGAACCAGGACTGTAGTCCAGTTGGCAACAATGATGCTGTTACTTTTCAGTATTGCCTGGCTGCACCAGTTGGATAAAGTGTGTGAGTCGAAGATGTGATAGAGGTATAATGGAGTTCTTCAGAGGTCAAAGCAGAACTATTGACCTCTCAGTAGGTTCTCTCTCTCCTCCACTCATCCACCACAACATCCACCTCTGTTTGCAGGAAGTGCAGGCGATTGTGAATCATGCCCCTGTCCAACCGCTGTTTCACTATTTTCATTCCACTTTCCCTCACCATCCACTGTCAAACCTCAATTGGGAATGCAATTGTGCATCAATCAAAATGGTCGTCTAAAGAGCTGAGATGGTGGAGCGAAAAATGGCTGGCCAGCTTCCAAGCACATTAGTTTCTGTAACAACATCCTCTTTATCAGCACATTTCCCCTCCTTATCATGCCCAATTTATTATTCTCTCATTTTTTCAATTGCATTTTTCATTCATTGATATTGGAGGAAACATTGAATTAGAGGTTATCCTCAACAGCCCACAAAATTGGATTGGTTTTCCCTTCCAGTAGATTGTATCTACTGGGAATGCTGCTGTTATACCCAGTGGTGAGTGCATACTGTAATTGTGGATACTGGAGGTAGGCTATTATGACTGTTTTCTCTGATGCATTGTGGCTCTGTGCTGTTAGATCACCCTTAAATGCTGTCTTTAGAGAGTAACTCAGTCCGTTTGAACACAGGGGGATATACAACATGGGGGATATACAACATGCAGGACATGCAACCTCAGTGGCTTCCCTGGATCAATCTTGATGGAAAAATGTAGGTGCTGGTGGTTTAATTTTTAGTCAGCCGCAGAAATTTTTTTCATAGTCAATATGTTTGCAAAAGTTTGTGCTTCTCAAAGAATGTAAGATACGGAGGTGTGTGTTGTGGTTGTGGTTATGTGTATTTTGTACAGCAGGCGTTGTTGTGTGGTATCACTAACGGGAGAACTGGGTGTTTGAGCCATCCATCACTATGTGGACTTGTTAAGGCATATCAGGAATCACAGTATGACCACTCACACGTGGCAGGAATATTATAGCAAAATCCCTCTCTCTTTCTCTCTCTCTCTCTTTCTGTCTCACTCTATCTCTTTCTCATCTCTCTCTAGTTGTGTGTTTCTGTCTGACGTAGAGGCAACACTTTCCACAGATTATTCACTCTTGCTCAAACCTCTCTGTATTGATTCATACAAAAACGTGTCTGTCCTGTCCTGAGCCAACCTGCGTTTTAACCAGAAAACACTTTGCCTGAACTGCAGCTGACAAAAAAAGAACCCATCTTTAAAGACAAATGCCAGGTGTATGGTTGAGGATGAATAGGAGAGATACAAGTAAGGCTGGTCTGCATTTTCTCTGTACGAGAATTTGTGCTCAAGGACCTTGGCTGCTCAGAAGAGCACAGGCCGAATGTAGAGAGGATAATAGAGAGGCCTCTGTAGCAATTTGTACCATTCATGCTACATTACACAAACAGCCGTCGAGCCAAAGCACTCTGAAGAGACCTATTTTTATTCAATTGTGCCCACTGTACTGAAGAACCCTCAAAATCTCCCCCATCAAAGGTCTTGGTGAACTATTTTCTATCAACTTTACAGATGCTGGTCTCATGAGAGTGCTGTGCAATCACAAACTTAAAAATCTGTGCAGTCTCATAATCAAGTTGTTCGACACAGTATCCCACGTTGATAAGTGAGACGTCACACCACGCTGCTAGCTGAACCTTGTGTCGCCAATTGCCCGGGCTGTATTTGGCTTTGTTGTCAGTGGAAATGTTCTTGGGATGTGACGAGTGAACCCATCAACACAGGGGCAACCGAGCCAGCCGGCATTAATGAATCTTTGACGTGAGACACAAAGCAATTATGTGTGATGTTACCATGGCATTTTGTTCTTGCTTGCGAAGAACCAACCAATTATCAGTTGATCTGAGAGTTTCCAGGGGATCATGACAATTGTCACCCGTAATTCTAATGTCGCTCCGCTGATGGGAAATGTAACTTGGCAACAAAATGGATGGCTTTAAAGGACTGTGCAACACTGAGCCGGTTTGCTTCCCCACTCACACATCTGACAAGCATGTCAGTATTTACAATTTCCACTTTTACTGCTATTTCTGCCGAACAAACAAAAAATGACAGATACACTGATGCACTTTTCGGTCCATCAACAAACAGCAACAAATCATCGGCAAACATCCATGTAGTACCGGGTTTACACAGGTTTGAAAAGGCTGGAAAAGTATTAATCTGATGTCTGGAAAAGTTACATGAACCATCAGGAGAGTATTACTCTGTCCTGATGCACACATGACTACAGATGTTAGGTAGTTGTAGACCCAGTGGCATATTGTGATATTTGTTTGCAATAGAGTGACTGAGCAGTTGATAGATCATATTGAACGCTGGCCAAAATCTTCAAACCCAGTCAAGAAATCCAGGTCTGGAAAGAAGTATGGGATTTTGAAATACAAAATGTATAGGAACGCTAATAGTATGAGACTTTCTCTTTAATAGTTCCTCTCTGTAAAACCACAGGGTTAGAATGAGGGATAGATTTTTTTCTGCCAGCTATAAACCATTATTATGGTTTCATAAAGAAACCAGCGCCGTACATCACTCAGCCCAGTACCTGCGACTACCCTGTCACTGGGTGATTTTGCGTTGGAGCTTTTGGAAGTGAATCAACCTTGGCGTGCTGCTGGCAGAATACCTGAACAGCTGCACATTCTCCATCAGCACAGAAGGAGAAAATCCTCCACCTCCTCCAACGTATGGTTTTATATATTTAATTCTCTTCTTTTTGGATGTAACAGCGTCTTTTAAGTTTCCACCGACTCACCTTCTGTTGCCCTGTTCTGTTTTTCCCTACGGGGAAGAATCAAATTCTGACTTTGCACGATTTATAAGGTTATGTTTGTCTTACAGATTCATTGGGCATTGATGGTGAACCTATGGGGATAGCTGATATTATTATGGACCATAACTGGGTCAAATTATCTAAATGGTGAGTGCACCACTATCAGGGATGTCCAACAATTCTGCTTTTCATCAGCAGATTAGTAAAGCCTTACTGTCAATCACATAACTTGGAGTCTCAGAGGTCCTTGCTGTTGGAAGCCATGCCACTAGGGGGCAATATCTCACCTGCAGTCCCATTTCATTTGTGTACTGGTTTCAGTGGTAGGATCCTTACCTGTTCCGTACACTGTGCCCAGTGTTTCCATAGCCACCCTAAATGTGCCAGGCGACATTTCAGACAGGGAGGAATTTGAACGCATGGATTGAGAACCGCTGGAACCGCCCACACATCCAAAATTAATTGAGAGGGAGATGAATCTCTACGGGCACTGGCAGACTCTCGTCAAGGAACGAATCCTTAGCCAAGGTTGACGCAGGGAAATGAGGGGTTTCATTGCAAAACACTATATATCCACTTTGGGGAAATGCTGCTCCCTGAAATTCATCAACCATTAACACAGGATGATTTTACTGTCAAAAACAAACATGGAACTATTTTCTAAGCAAAGGAGAGATGACTCTGAACTTGACCAGTCACTCAAAATTGGATTTACTTTCATACTACCAATTATTTTGTAAAAATAGGCATTCTTTTTTTCAAATGGTGAATATCTCATTTTAGAATGGGCCTCTTCAAATGTTCCCTATAAGCTTGCCCTCCTCTTGAACCAATCACCGCTCTAAGCTTATTTTCAAGGCTCAGTTTTTATAAGTGGTTTGATGTAATAACGTACGTGCTCCACCTACTCTTCTTCCCTATAAACGCACTGCCATTTAAACACATTGCTATGCTAGCAAACAATGGTCGGACTACATGTAAAAGCTGTTACATACAGTCTCTGATATGCAGTGTCTGGCTGAGCCATGCATGAGGAGACACACGGCCATATGTGATGCTATGCAGCGCATGCATGACGAAAAGTGCCGTGTGTACCGTGTGAATATACATGCTGTCAAGCGTGTCATTGCTGCTTGGACTTAACTATGCATGCTGCCACCCTTGAACGTCTCTCTGCTTATTCAGCTGAGTAAAAGAGTTCATGGCGTGGTAAGGTGTTTACTGTATAACTGGCACAGTAGCACTCAGTTTGACTCAAATATTCTTCTATTTCTTTATGGATGAACTGTCTTTTGTACCACGTCATGTTTGATGCACCTTGCAGCTACTGCCCTGTACATGGATGATATGCTTGCCACAGTAGGGACAGTAGCAAGCGTGACATGTTCCTGTGGTAGTGGCGCAATGTCTAGTCCGGATGATCTTGGCCGCTGCCTCCGCCTCAATCACCTTTCTTCTTATTCTACCAAAATAAATGAAGCTTTACTTTAAGAATAGATTTAGTTATCATCACTGCTTCTTGCTAAATGCATCAATCTGATAATACTAATACTATATTACTACAGTAGTATAGTCCATTTAGATAGATAGTTTCATCAAAAGAAGGCCATGAACATGAATAGCCATTTAATAACCATAATAGAGTCCGTTTCTCTGTTCATCACAAGGCTCACTAAGTGTTTGTACAGTATGAAGCTCTCTTGTATGACATGTGACCTTAATAGGGCCATGCCGTTGGTACTAAGCAGGATGGATCCATGGATTCATGCTGACCCTGCCATCACCCTGTTGCACCATAAACTGTGATTCACCGGACCAGGCAACCCTTTTCCCTTTTCCACTCCTTTTTCCAGCGGTGGAACCTGCATGGTCTTCTGCAGTAGTTGCAGCCCATCCGCTTCAACGTTCGCTGAGTTGTTCATTCTGAGATGCCCTTCTGCACATCACTGTTGTACTGAGCTGCATACTCGTGGCCCACCTATTGGCTTGAAGTCACTCTCATCCACAAGGTGTTTTCACCTACAGGACTGCTGCTGACTGGGTGTTGTTTGTTTATCACACCGTTCTTGGTAAACTGTAAACAGTGTAGTAAGTGAAGCGCTATAGGGTGGCAGCCGCTTCAAACCATTTCTGAGATGGTGTAATTGGCAGATCTGGCACCACCTACACAGTCACTCAATCACACGTCATGCCAATTCATGATGTTTACTTGAACAGTAACTGAACCCCTGGACCCCGTCGGCATGCTTTGTACTCATGCTTCATTTCTACATGATTCTGGAGGAGCTAATAAAGTGGATACTGAGTGTGTTTGTGTGTGTTCATCACCCCCCTCCCTCCCTCTGTGTTCTCTCTCCCCTCTCCCTATCACAGGGGTCCTATGGGGGGTCCGTATTGCCCGGGGGCTTCGGCAGATCCTTTGCCAACACATTCCCCACAACACAGTCAACACCATTCAGATGTCATTGTACTCAAGTCAAGATATCACCACCTCACTATTGTACTCATATCTGGTGTGATTAAACGTCCTAAAACTACATTGTGCGGTCCTTGGCTTGTGAAGACACTCATATATATATTTATGAGTGTCTGTCTTGTCGCGGCACCGTCAGGGTTTGATGGCAGAGCTGCCGGGGAAGGGAACTGCAGTGTCTACCACCTGCTATGAAACAAGCCTTCTGTGGAACTGTGATAGTGCACCGAAGTGAAAGTGACGCTTCTCTCGATCATTGTGTCTTCGTTTTAGAAGAATATTTTCATGGCATTTCTACTTTTTTTTTTTTTTTAGATTGTGCACAGTGGTGGTGAGAGACAGGGAAGTAAAGCGAGGAGAGGTGGCTGACAGGCAAGAAAGGTCATCGGCTGGTTTCAACCCATGGCATTGCGTCTGTTCAAATTCAGGTACTATCCATACTTAACATACTATTTGTGACGTTAAATGAGTATTTAGTGAGTTTCATGTATGTAGTATGGTGATTTTATGTACACAATAAATATGTGTAAATGTGTGTGTATACCAATTTGTACTGGACCTGAAACAAAGTTGTTTTTCTCAAACTGCTCATGATAATAATGTTGATTTTATCTCTGGATCTTTACAATACTTTTCAGTTTGTGTGCAATCTGATGCGAATAAACCTTAGATGGTTTTAACAGGAGACACTTAGCCATATGTGTTATAAGGCAAATTCACTCAATTAAAGGTAATATTGTAGCCTACTATTGTTATAAAAATAAGCTGGTGAATTCAGTCTTCAAAGCACTTTTAAAGCTCCACATACAGAGGACACGGGGACTGGATTAGATGCCAATTGAACACTGGCAACTGCAGCGAGATGCAGTAAAGCTGACAGAGAAGAAGCTGTAAGTTTGGTGGTGATGGTGATTCATTGGACCGTTGACCTTCCTCTAAGGGAGATGATGAACGACCTGGTATCAGACCCCGGGCCCGGGCCCTGCTCTCCCTCTCAGCTGTCTTCAGCCTCACCTTCAGCTCACATTCAATCACACTGGCAGCCATCAGCTGATAAATGCCCACCATATGGCTACCTTCCTCACCTCTCGCACCGCCCGGCAAAAACAAACAACGTCGGTACTGCAAACGTCACCGGTGCTGCAACGGTGCCGCCTAGCCCTCCCACAGATAGACAACCCCCCTCCTCCCAGTTTGCCCCCTGGCCCATAATGGCCTGCACTACCGCAGCTAATGGAGGAGATGAGGGACAAATTGGTGCCCTGTGCCATCTTTGTCTTTATCAGTTTGAAAATGTGTTAGTGGTGGTGTTTTGTTTTTTTGTTTGAGGGGGGGTTGAAATAAAAGTTTTATCTAGCTGTCTGCGTATGAGTTTTTATTTCACCACTCAACAAAAAAGAGCTTTGGGTTGCCCTGAAAAACCTCCCAGACCAGGAGCCTAGAGTCAATGCCCAACTGTTTTCCCTTATCAAGGCACAGACACAGGAAGGCTCCAGGGCCTCGACTTGAAAGAGTGATATTTCTCTGTCTTTTACAACAGAAGTCAGTGACGGTCTGGAGAGGGTTTCTCTGACACCCTGTAGAACACGGTGGAGCTCCTGCTCCTGGCATGTCTGTGGGGAAAAACAGCAAAGCCAATTATTATGATTCCTGATTTGAGTATTTCTGTGCCAGCCTCAGGGAGGTCGAGCGGGCAGGAGCTGGCTCTGTGGTCCTCTGCAAAATTCATCAACACATGCCTCATGTTTAAACTACAACATTAGTCCAAATTACAGCTAAACCAGCAGAGTGAGAGGTGATGGTGAGGCATTCAGAGAGACTGGGGAGATGTACCTATACTAGAAGTTTGACATGCAGTAGTGAAGCCGTCTGGATTTTGCTGTGACAGCTTTTGATCGACCGATTTGCAGCCCTAATATCCATCTTTAATCAATGGCTTCACTCTCTGTACTGTGGTCAACATAACTTCATACAAAATGTTGTGTTGCTGATATAATGAGATCACCACATGAGCAATTAGGTTGTAAGGTTTCCCTGGAAACACCCATTAATTATGATGGCCCAGTATGAATGAGCACACGATTAGCCGATGCCATGTCACGTTTTAATGTTGCTATTTAAATGCAAATTCTAGCTTAATGACCCCAATTGAATTGCAATGAATAGTTTCAATTTCAATTTTTTTCTCTGCCTTTGATGTGCCTTTGAAGCACTGTGTGAGCTCCAGCATTGCATCATGGTCTGTCGTCAGGAAAAAAATAGCCTTGTGTATTGCAGAGAACATGCTTCCCATCTATTATTACGCTCACAAAGTAGCTCAGTGTCATAAATACAAATGCTCCTTTTGTGATATGATGAAGGAGTGTGTTGGTTCTGTTTTAACTGCACGTTAATGTGCTGCAACACAGATAAAGTGTGGTGGTGATGGTGTTATGAAACTGTCCCCTGTCACAGTAATATCAGTCATTGCACTCAGAATGAAGGTAAAAGCAGCCAGTAAAGTAGAGTAACTCCGGCCTCGAAAGAAACTCATTACCTCTCCTGAGCCGAGCGTCGTGGTGGGTCCCATCTCGTTGCTTGTTGAGCACATGCCTCAGTTGTAACCTTGGACAGTCCTGCTGTCCCTGCGGGGCCGACGCCGGTCAGAGTGGGCTGTAATACGACTAATCAGACGCTTTCACTTTTATGTAGATTGCCCCGGCTTATGAATCTTTAAAGAGGTGATGTCAAAGACAAAAGGAGGCGGGATGAAGGGAGGCGAGGTGAGGGGATGCTGTCAGAGATGTGAGCTCTAAATCTGATTATCGGGGGTTGCTGTGTGAAGACGCTGTCACACACACAAATGAGCTCACATGGTTATTGTAGTAAGCCATGCCACTGTCAACACTGGGCCATAGAGATGATTTCAATACTTACTATTTGTTTGGACTTTTACATAAATGCCATTGGGTCCTATCACACAGTTATGAGATTTACATGAGGAGCAAATTCAATTATTAAATGCTTTTTTGTGGCAGTTCTGTGATGTTTTTTCATCCTGTAAAGTTTAATGACCCAGTTCGGAGGTAAAGGAAGAGAGTTATTGTTGCAGCTTCAGTTGAGATGATACAGCATCCATACACACCGATCAGCCACAACATTAAAACCACTGATAGGTGAAGTGAATAACAGGAAGCAAGTGAACAGTCAGTTCTTGAAGTTGATGGAAGCAGGAAAAATGGGCAAGCATAAGGATCTGAGCGACTTTGACAAGCGCCAAATTGTGATGGCTAGACGACTGGGTCAGAGCATCTCCAAAACGGCAGGTCTTGTGGGGTGTTCCCGGTATGCAGTGGTTAGTACCTACCAAAAGGTGTTGACTTGGCCTCCAAATTCCCCAGATCTCATTCCGATCGAGCATTTGTGGGATGTGCTGGAAAAACAAGTCCGATCCATGGAGGCCCCACCTCGCAACTTACAGGACTTAAAGGATCTGCTGCTAACGTCTTGGTGCCAGATACCACAGGACACCTTCAGAGGTCTTGTGGAGTCCATGCCTCGATGGGTCAGAGCTGTTTTGGCGGCACGAGGAGGACCTACACAATATGAGGCAGGTGGTTTTAATGTTATGGCTGATCGGTGTAGAGACAACAAGCACACACAGATTAACAGTGTTGCTCAACAGAGCTCCTCGTAATTACTGACCAGCATTGCATGATACCCAAGACTCCTCTTTAAGCATCTCACAAACACACTTGTGTTGCTGCAGCGGAGTGATTTCATAATTCAGGTCAACAGGAGGCCTCAGGCGTACAAACCGAAAGCTTCCTGTCTTTCACAGCTTCATGAGGAATAATGGCTCAGATGTACAACTAGGTTATAATGCTCCACAAGGGTTAGCCTCGAGAAATGGGTCCCCACACTGAATGAGAATCACTCCATTTGTCAGGCACAATAAAAAATCGGTGTCATTGGTGCCGAAACACACGTGCAATACAGGTACAACAGGACCTCACATAGTGCGCAATTGGATGTCTTTTAGACAGAATATACTTACATCTCTCTACAAATTGCATTTGTATCAATCACGATGTGCATCAAACCCACCAACATGGGAGTTTCTCCTCCTTTGACAAATAACTTCTACAGACAAAATAGTTTGAAAGACAGGAAACAAAAAATACAGTAGAGCCCTGTTTATCCAAACCCCTCTGACGTGTGATCGCTCAGTAGATTCAAATATTTGGAACATTGAAATGTAATGAAATTCAGGACCAAAGCTTATTCAAAATATGAAACTTGCTTGTGTGTTCATTCTGAAATGGTCTGAAAAAAGACTGCATTCAAAATATCAAACATTGTTCATTCTTACATGCGGACAATCTGAGTTGTAATTAAAGTTGTTTGTGTCAAAAAGGACTTTGCACTATGTAGACTGGCTGGATGAGAAGTCTAACATTGAAATAAAGATCTTTCTCTGCACTCAATGTGTCAAAGTTGAGTGTGTCCAGCATCTGTGACATGGAAGATGTCTGATAAAGTGATGTGATAGTTGGTTATACAATACACATTAATAAGCGAGTACAGCAGCAAATCGTTTGCCCCGGAGCAGGAACAGCCACTAAAAACAAATCTAAAATACATTTTCAGCTGTTATGTCAAGCAACATTCACTTTGGGCATCCTGGGACCTCAGCATAAACAGTGATTCAAACGGGCAACATCAGGTCCCATTAAAGATAATGTTTTGTTTGTTTTTTTTAATCAAGGGAACTTTGCCTTTAAAAAGCAACGAGGAGTTTTCTTTTAGAAATGGAAATTAATTAGGAGTTAATGGTTTAGAGCTGCAGTTACGACCACAATGTTCTGAACCACTAAGTGTCCCCGGCAATCCCTGATGAAATAACACAATAGCCTTGTTTTTCCATCAGGGGTGTTCATAGCCATCACACACTGCAAACACTGTTATAGGATTCAGTTTATTTTGTCATTTCGTGATGAGCTGGGCCACGTGGTTTGAAACTGTAGCGAAAGAGGGGAGATGCTAGAGGCTCTCTGTTCAGAAACACACCGCTGTTATCCTCCGTGAAGTGATGCGTACCTCACTCATCCCTGAACATTTCCTTGGGTTTCCATCAGGGCTCCCGGGGGATCCATCTAAACGTTGAATGCAGGGGTCACAAAACCCGCCTTTCAACAAGGACCACAGAGGGCTTGGTTTACATTCAGAATGCCCCCCTTCTGTCTCTCCCTGACTTATTCTTGGGTTTTGTAATTGGGGCATGATTGGATTAAGAGAGGAAATGGTGGGGAGAGAGAGGCTGTTGTCATACTGAGTATAATCCACTATTAGACCTATTGTCTCTGCAGAGCCTTGGAACTTTGCATCTGGAGAGCTGTGTCTAGTGGTTACCAGACACCCTGGAAAAACTGTTTCATGTTTATCTATCTACAGGGACCAAGCTAGAATGAAGAACAATATTGTTTCTTATTGTGCAGTTTTACCGTAGGAATTAATAGATTCAGTAAGTGAGCAGTAGCAGTTTGGTGACTATTGATTAAACTTCTATTGGACTGGATTTTTGTTCTCTATTATTGCAATTTGTGTGAAAAACTTTCTCAGTTTCCAATGAATGTGCTGACACATCATCAATTAGAGCAATTTCAGTGGAGTGTTTTTTTTTCTTTTCTTTTAGCTAAAACACGTGGATTAACAACTGTTCCTGAAGTGAGCACAAACAACTTTAAATCCCAGTGCAGAATCTCGATGACATCCACTCTTCTTCCAGACGTATAAAACTCTTGGGTTGGTGGTGAAGAGTGAAACAGAAGACAGGAAGAAGAGGGGAACAATCTGCAGATGAAGGCACATCAGTCTGTTTCAAACAGACTTGCTCTCCATGTTGGAGAAATTTTGACTGATCTCACAGAACAAAGGCAGTATGAAAATAACCACGCTTCTGGCTCTGAGCTCCAATGTAACGTATTTTAAGAAATCAGCAGAACACAGGAGAGGCCAGCGTTAGGCCCTTCACATGATGCAATTATATTCTTTATCAAAGCACAATCTTAAGTCGGAAGTTTTCTGGTCCACTGTTGCACAGCCACAATGACACTCCTGACTGGTGAAATAGCACCCTGTCAAAACCCATTGACTCACCGCAGATGAATTCCCTTCCCTTTTCAGTTGAATGGAAGTTTGAAGTCAAAATGAGGCGCTTGCCAATTTGAGACTGCACTCTGTGGAAAGGGGGCTTATTCGTCTGAAAACGAATTAGCATGGAGATTGTTTGATTTTAATACACTCCTACGGGAACGTATATAACCTGAACAAATGCAGTGATATACCAGCTAACTCAATCAGAAGTAATGAAGAAGTGCTGATTAAGATTGTATGCGTTGGGGGATACAGTCAGTGTGTCCCTTACTGCAACTGGATGAATAAATAAAGACAAGTATTGTATTAATAATATATATATTTTATATGTATTATATGTATAGTTTATATGTTTATATATATATATATATGTTTAATAATATATCATCAAATGGTGAAAACAATTCTGCAAGCCTACCCACAATATACACATGTATTTTCTAGTCACCTCTGTAAGTAGAACCTGCAAATGGACCCTTAAAGACACTCTAAATTTACTGCTTGGTTACTGTTACTGTATTTTATGTACCATCAATCTGTGAAGTCCAATGCATTCAAGTTATTTTGTGATGAAGTGTTGTAACTTACTTTTTTGGTGTGCCCGCTTTCCCTCAACCTGCCTCATCTACTTCTGCTCCAGTTAGTGATTTCCTACATTTCCCAGAATGACTTTCGACAACCCCCAGAAAAGAGGGGTGAGCTTATACGTGTAGGCGGAGAGAGCAATAGCGATAGCAGAGTAAGAGCAAGAGAGCTTTGGATCCCTTACTCAAAACGCAGCACATCTTGTGGCTGCATTGCATTATGGTCTATTGCTGCTGTCAGCAGAGAAATTAGTATCTTTTCCTCTTCTACGATGGATGACCCGTATGACTGTCAAGCATCGGTGAAACATTTAGAAAGAAGAAGCCCTGCTGTTTGATTCTGAGGGACTGACACCAAACCTGATTCACCATCGATGTTTTAGATAGCTGAACATTTTTCTGTTATCAAACTCCATTGTTGTTGTACTAGGAATATCTTGATGTGATGTCACGTCGTCTGGGTTTTTCCTTTAATACTAATTTAAGCACTTGCACTACTTTTGTTCATCTAAAAGATCTGAGTTCAGCTGTATCTGTTAAATGTTATATTTGCCATATCATATTTACACTTTCATTCATATGTGGCAGTGATTTGTTTACTTTTCTGTTGTCTGTCATATGTGGCTGCTGAATCACCCCTCACTGCCTGCAAAACAGAGGCCATATCTATCATTTACTCTCCTTAATGTAATTGAGTAGCTTTTTGTGTACTTGTACTTTTTGAGTATATTTTGAACTCAAGTAATTTTACTTGTACATAAGTAAGTTTTGTAAAGTATTGTAATTTTACAAAGCACACATTTAACCATCACATCAGAAACTGGCCAATTGTAAATTGCATCTACATCAAACCTGTGCAAGCATGTGAACATACTAATATGAACTAATGTTAATATTAAATGCTCAGACTCATCCACTGTAGATAATTAACATTAGTAAAGAAAACCTCCACCCAGCTTCAATAGTATTTGCATTTGCCTGGTTGTTTTCTAGCTAGTTTGCCTTGTTAGCTAATTGGATAGCAAAATAAACATCAATGAAATAACATTATTGAATAATGAGGGTGGACATTTTCAGTTTTTTTCAACACAGATCAAATAATGACCTGATTTTCAATCTTATTTTTAGAACTTTGTCTATAAAAATGTGCAATATTAACAGTGTATTTATAGAGTAAACAATAATTAAAGAATTAGGGGAATGAGAGGACTCTGTCCTTTTTACATTGCATGGAAAAGACCATATGGAACAATGTCTGTTTTTTTATTAACACACAGTACATTTCAAATGTGATACTTTTTACTTAAGTAGACTTTGATACCAGTATTTTTTACGTCTACTGAAGTAAAGCTTGTTCTTCCTCCATAGCAGGTGAGATGAATCTGATGAATCTTAATACAGTCTCTCCTCTGTAGTTTTATGGTGCTTGGGGGTATTTTTTGTTTTAGTTCCACATCCGTCCTGGTTTTGGTCCCAATTACGGTTCTAGTGCTCCAAATGTTTTTCTCTGGATAGTTTATCATAAAAAAACATGAATTCTAAACATTAGGACTAAATTTCCATTTGTTTTAGAAACTAAATTCATACTGTTATTTTAATATTTTAATGTGGTAATTTTGTTACTCTGTAGTAATATGCTGAGCTGAATCTCTGCAAAGCAAAAGTAACTTGTCTCTAGTTGGGTAACGGGTTACTTTTGCCAGACGGTGTCAAGTGGATGATTGACACAGGTCACACGTTGTCATACTCAAACTCCCTTTAAAGTCCACAATCTGAAAATGAACATGTTGTTTTAAAGATACCATAGCAGTACCTTACCTTCTGTAGCAAGCACAGTGAGCTCTTTTCACTTTCAAAACAAACAGTTCTCTCTCTGCAAGTTCAGGTGATATTATAGAGGGAAACTGCATGTTTTGTGTTACAAAGAGATCTTTAATATGTCTTTATTCTTTTCCAGCCGCTTGATGTGAGAAAAACAAACAAATGGCATATTGTAAAATGAAATATGTTACACACACACTCCCGGCTGTCACTCCCAAGGAGTTCTGTCAGGTGTTCAAGGAATAAAATGATGTTAAGGATTCAAGTATGAAATGATTTCTCCCTCCTCTCCCCGTTCATGTCATGGTACATACAGTACCTTGATCTACAGTAGAGCTGGTACTCAGTAATGTAAAATAGCTAGAAGAATGTCTTTGTACTCATATGATGATAGGCAAACAACCCTTGTGATAATAAACTAGGGTTGTGAAGTGAAGATATTCCTGCGATCCTTTGTGTAGCGGGGCATCGTGGATTTGTTAACCTTCCTCAAACCTCAAAAAAAGGTCTACAAACACATCAACTTCACATCACAGCTACATAAAGGATGTGTCATGGCCGTGCCCCTGTCTCTCCTTATGTTTTCCTGTGTTCCCCATTCCTCCTGAGATCCATGTCCCTGGTTTTGTCTCTCTCTCTGTGTTTGTGTGTGTGTGTGTGTGTGGGCGTGTGTGTGTGTTCCTGTCCTGCCGCCTACCTGGATCCTACACACCTGCCTGCAATCAGCGCCTCATCTCCTCGGCCAACACACCTGTCTTCCATCAGCTTCATCACCTCTCCAGCATATCAACCCCTGGCTTTCCTCCCACCCACTCATCGCCAGATTGTTGTTTCTGCCCAGTGGTAGCGGCGCTCTTGATAATCACTATGTTAGTTTCCTCGTGTGTTTTGCAACCTTTAATACCTGTGTTGTCCCCGTGCTTCAGGATCCCAGCCAGCCTGCTTGCCTGCCTGCTACTCACTCTCCCTCGCTACCTCCGTCAACCACGCCGCCTCGCCATCTCCAGCCATCCCTAGTCATCCCATCTCCGGTGAAGCTCCTTACAATAAATCTGTTAAACCTCATCTGCCTCTGCATCTGCGCTTGGGTCCATTGGAAAGCTAACCCTGACAAGATGATGCATGTCAAAGCTGATACATGTCAGTGTTACATCTTTGATTTTTCTATTATTTTGTTCAACACAAAGACACATTGTGCCAATTTCATCTCCAGGTTCAGGTACAGGAGTAATGTGTGTACATTCATGTGAATCCCAAAATAAAAAGTGTTATTTGCAGCACGTTCATGCCTGAAGTGCCGAAGTTAATTGGGTGCATAGAACAAACTGGAAAAGCAGATTCAAGACGAGCCGCGGTAATCATGTTTTATGCTCAGCGCGTTGCTTGTTATGGTTCTGGATCCGTAGAGCAGCCGTACTGAGCGATGACTTCTTTCTCATTAGAGCACCGGGAAAGCGATCGCATATATACTACCAACTTCATGATATCTACGTGTAAGAAATATAAAGCCAGATACGCTGACGTGTTTATGTTGTCGTAACTATTGTATTCCCGGGGGGGGCGTTTCCTACATAGACAAACACATGAAAGTGATATATCGCCATACAGACAGGATCTTAACTGTGTTCCTCTAATAGTACAGTAGGGCTGTGATTGACAGTCAGCATGCTGCCGTCGTCCTCTGGGAGATGTTCGCCTGCCGCTAGCCTGACGTGTACAAGGCAGAGTTGCACTCAGTCTGAACACTGATTAGTCGGCTCTGGGCTCGTATGAATTATGCTCTTTGTGTAAGTATCGCTACCTGGAGAGTAATGGCATTGTCAGCGAGGGATTGTTGCGGCCAAAGGTCAAAGGTTAATCCTTATGTTTACTTACAAATTGCCCTTTTTTGATGTATAATATGAAGAGTATTTGCTGTTTTCACAAAATATTTCAGCGACAAAATATTTTATTGTAAAGGAAAACCAATTTAAAAGCCATATACTGTTTATATTTTATACATTTGTGACACACATTCACTTCCTACAGGATATTTATTTAAACGTTTCCATGTAGGTAGCTGTAGTACATTCAGTTACAAACCTAACTCGGGGCAAAGTAAGACAACAACTCATGCTGAAACCCTGAAGTATTGGCTTTTTTTTTGACACGTTGGAATGGAGAAAGATAAACCTGTCAGTATGAGTGAATAATTTGTTTCCCCCTGAAGTCAGCCATGGGATTTGGGAGGCTGAAGCAAGTGTGTTTGTTATAGCCCAGGGAATAGTTATATAGACAATGGGTGACATACTTGGGATTACAGCTATCCTCACTAGATCGAAAGTGAGAGATAAAGAAAACATAGTTTCCTGTGGGAAGAGCCTCAGCGTGAGATAATAACTTACATCAGTTTATTCCCGATGAAATGGCTGGAAGTCCAACTTTAAGATTAAGGCCAAATCTGTTGTCAACAGTCCACTCTTGAAAAGCAATAGTAGCAATGATTCGGTGATAAGTGAAAGAGAAAATAGGGTTATGATTCTGAACAAGTCCCCCATGAAGGGAAAAGCAGCAAAATGTAGACCATGCATCTCGTGATTTTTTTTTAAACACTACAAACTTTCTGCTTTTCATTCACTTCTACTCTACTAAAACAAAGGCCCATTTTCACTTGTCACCTCCAGGAATGTTTTATACCTTTTTTAGACTTTACTGAAGCAGATGGTGAACCTGACGAATTAAAAAAAACTTGATGTTCTTCATCTTTCTGTTGCCATGGAGAGCAGAGGATGGAGCGGATGCGGCATTCAGCATTCCTCTGAAAAGTGTGGATATGACAAGAATCAAATCATGCACAGGTGCACAAAGCAATCTGTTTGCTTTCTAAGGAAACTCTGAATAAACCAAAACATACATATGTATTTTATTATAAACAAATGCATTATTATGCACATGGATAACAGTTCTGCTTCCATCTCCTAATGCAGTTAGCATAATGTAATTGTTGTGCCTGTATTAAAACCTGTACTGTCAGATGAAATACAATAGATGGAAATAACCCAATCTGAGTTGTGGAAAAGCCCTTTTCTCACATACGTGCACATATAGGAATTCTGCCTCTTCACACACAACGGAGGAGATGAATCCACTTAACATGGAAATTGTGCTTTCATCTTTTAGGAAAGAATCACTGCAAGGAATTCAAAATGCAACTAATCAACAAAATAAAACACTCCAAACTTTGTGACCCCTAAGTTGACTGTGTCATATCTTATATGAGATATTAAGCTTGGCTTGAATTTGGTTCATTCTCTATATTCATCACTTGTTTCATTATTTCTATTCATCTTATTTTTTATTATGTTTTTTGTGCTATAAAATGCTAAGACCTCCCTCTTGCTCTGCTACGTGACGGATAGAGTCTGTTACTCCCCCAGCGCTAGTGCCAAGGACCAGTGAGTTGGAGCTAAGCTACTCGCCCTGTGTGTGATAACTCATATGCTCTCTGCTGTGGAATGGCATGTGAAATATGGACACCACCCCTGCCACGTTTCGATTCAGCAGCCGGTCAATTGACCTCAAAGGCCACTTAAGATTTGAGTGTGTAATATTTCATCCAATTGAATTTGCATTAAAGCCCAACTTTCCAGCCCACCTCTTCATTTATTTGAATCTAACCACCAGAACTGTCTCTTGACATTGTCTAGTGTCCTGGCCTCGGGGAATCTCGGGTATTATCTTAGCCTAATGCGGGTCATTCCTGTGGTGCTTCCTCCCACACACTTTTAGGTCAGTGTGGCTGTCAAATGTGCCACGAAATGTTAAATTAAAAAGCAAAATTGATCAATTTTCCTAAGATGGGAACTTTAGAGCCATCATCCCTATAAGGAGGTTCTATTTAATATCTGCCTCTGTTAGTAATATCTGATTGCAAAGAAATAATCAGACGGAGGCATGTCATTGGATATTATAGAGACAAGGCAACATAGTGGATGGATTGGTGGATTTTCACAGTAACTGGAATGAGAGATGAGATGATGGAGACTTAAAAAATGCTAACAGTTGTATCATCATCATCATTGGTAGGTGGGTGTTACTGCAAACCACTTTCAGCCCAAGTGGAGTGAAATGAAAGGAATCACACAGTGAATGATATGCATAGTTGATCCTCCTATACGGGACATCTGAGAGCCTATTGGCTGAAGGGAATCTAATTAGGTTTGCAGTAAACCACATTATTGCATCATTACCGTTAATTGACCTCTTGGAGACCTGTTACTGGAACACTGCAGAGGATGCCTGTATACAGACAGCAACATTAAGAGGTTTTGTAGCGCAGTGAATGGAAAACACATTACACAAAGACATTACTCTAGTCGACACAGATATTCACCCCTAAGGATTATCCCTGCTCCCTCCATTGTGAACTGGGACCATCAACGATCTGATAAAGCAGCTAATAAATACAGTATGAAGCCAAGACTTCCAGTGGGGAGTCCCAGTATCAATGGTTAGCTGGAGAAGCTAATTTCCCTTTACTTCAGAGGCGCGTTGCCTGAGGCATGCCTTTGAATCCTGCTCGCTTCTCAGCTGCAGATGAATCAGGGGAATTTAGCTGAGGTGGTGATATCTGACAGATATATTTAGATTATTGTTGTCTGTGTCACAGTCTTCTAGGGCTGAGGTGCAAATGATGGCTGTAGTTAAAGTTCAGCTCGGGGTCATAGGCAACTCCACAAGCAGCATCTCTTGTCCCTTTGGAAAGAAACCGTAAAACACTATTTCCAATACATGTGCTTTGACTCCATTGTGGAATCCCATAAAACAGTATTCAACTCATAAAGGCAACGGAGGAATCCCCGTAAAACATCATACATCAACAGGCCTCCATAGCTGGAAGCACACTCCCCTTCTTGCCTCATTAAATTCTCATACAGCACGTATCAAAACACATCTTTCATCTAGAAATGGTTTGGTGCTATAGAGGCTAGATTGCATCAATAAGAATTCATCCCATGGCCTGCTGCAAGCGCTGGATGGATACATGCTGGTAACACAAGATAAGCCTTTTTTTTTTCACATAAACAGTATGGATCTGTGAATGTGTATGGGGGCTTTGCAGTTGTGTCAGCTGGTGCCGAATGGAGGTCCACTGGAGAACGAGCTGTGCATATGTCTAAATATACAGTATAACTACTGGGCTAGAAAAAAAAGAGATATCCAAAAGAGATAGTTGTGGTGTAGGTCCATTCAGTAAAGTGAAATGTTCTGTTGTGAATGGTCTGATAAGGCAGATCTGTTTCCATTTTTAGGTTATTGAGGGCTGGTTGCAGCACAGAATCGATCTGGTGGGCTGGTCCTCCATGCATCCGGTACCGGCTGTGGCCAATTAAGGCTGATTGGCTGGGAACCTTTTGTGTGTGTGTGTGTGTGTGTGTGTGTGTCTTTCGGTCGGGGAGAAAGGAGTGAAGAGAGAACTAGACCGGCAGCACGCTAACCTGAGTGGCTCAGCGGGAAAGCTGGCCTGTTAGCTTTGGAGCCAGAAGCTGACCTGGAGCGCTAGCAGGAGGAACTGAGCTGGAGAGCGTCAGTCAAGACCTGGTTATGCTGTGTATTACAAATAAAGCGGCATGCCAGACACTTCCCTCTCCCCTCCTTTCTCCCCCGACTGGAATACAAACACACATTTATACAGGTTTGAAGAAGAACCAGCCCACCAGCTGGATGCTCTCCTGCATCCAGCCCACAGCCTCAACCACCCACACACACCCAGCCTGCCACAACCTCCAATCCACATATAGGAGATACATAAACAGATCCGACCAGGAAGCACTTGCAAAACAAACAGGTGGGAGGCAGGAATAGTACATGACTGTCAAAAATAGATTGTCAGGATACTCGTGGATAGGGAACAAGTGAAACAAGGTATTTAAGGACATAAATATTATGAGAGGAGTTGATGTGCCTGCCAATCTTCATTTTGGTGAGGGGAAAATAAATACATCTATCCCAGAGACACATTTGTCCCATCTGTAATATGCACCCAGTGTAAATATGATCTACAAGGTGTGTGTTCATGCCAGGTTTAAAGGTGGCCATTGGCACAGCTAATACCAATTCACACCACTTGCTTGTCTAATCCAAAGAGCTCCGAGGATCATTGCACTTCCCATACACAGCATTGCCAGCTTCAGCAGGAGTAGCATATGATGTCTACTGACTTCTAGCAATGTTTTGAGCAGCCGATGGCTACTTCCTTGAAAGAGAGTTGGAAACATTGGCAGTAATACATGATCACCCCACTCCAGAGGGTGCACTTGAATTATGTGAGACATTATGTGTTTTTTATTTTTATTTTAGTATCACAATGTAATGCAACGTATCATGGAAGTTGGAAGTTCTCCCACAGCCGAAGTCCCATCGCGTGATGTTATTTTTGTTACAGAGTCTGCTTGAAAATGTGAATGTTTATGATGCCTTGATAAACTAACAAGGCTTCGCAGGCATAAACACGACCGGATGCTGTTGCTTACAACAATAAGACTTAATTTCACACCGTGCTGGCCTTCAACAAAGACGGTGATCTGCCATCGTTCCACCTCTGCTTGCTGAATAGACCCACGTTCAGCGGAGGGAGAACAATGAGATTCAGGCAAGCGGATGCTCAAACTGATTCCAGATAATCAGCACTGCATTTTAGAAAAGTATAAATACAACTTTTTCTCCTTTTTTTTTTCTTTGACAGGGTACATTATGCACCTAGGCATGGCTGGCATATCAGCACTCTCATGGTGCCCTGACTGTTAGGTCTTTTAAATGAAATCAAAACAGGCCCTAATGGATGCTCCTAATGGGTATCCTCTCAGCTCAGCATCGCTAATAAATAGCAGCTTGACAGTGACAATGACAGCATCAGGGGTTTTTTTTATCAGATAGAGAGACAGAAAATGGAGGTTTCTTTCTTCAGAGATCTGTCACCGGTTTGGCGGGCTTCCAGTGACGATGGAAATCCTTTTAGCGCTCAGTCACTTTTATTGTGTACAGCATGCATCTGTGATAATGCTTCTAAAACACAGTGCTTTAGAAAAATGCCACATGCATTAAATTCAATTGGATTTAAGTGCAAAGGCATGAATGGAATTTCTAATTGCAAGAGAGAGGTCTGGCATCTAGTAAGTACAGTGAACTTCTTGATTCAGTTTTATCTAATTGGCTTTCTGGGTCCCAATAGCCCATTATGGCACATGGACCTCTTTATATAGCAGGGAACAATGTGAAGTACAAATCACAGTGTAATTTCTACAAGCACCCCTCTAATGTTCATCAAGCTCAGTAACCACTGACACTAGATATACGAGATATCATAAAGAGCTCCCTAATGAAGTCTTACCATAAATAATTAGTTAGAGATAGTTTAGAGAAACAAGACTAGTGTCGCTGGCGATGCCTGCGCTGTTCTGGCCACACCTCCAGGCATGTGCGCTTCTGGAAAATGTGTGATAGACTTTAAAGGAATGCTGCTGTAGATGCACCATCCAAAGACTTTAAAATACAAAGATTTTTTTCTGTGTTGCAGCTTGAAAATTCAGACAAAAGGCGATTCTGCTGGTTCTGGGTGTTTGTTTCTGAAGAGACTGATGTGCCTGAATTTCCCATTAGAGATGTGTCCTGTGGTGGAAATCTGAGAACGCCAACCTAGGTTCGTCAACCTTAATGTCAATCATCAGCAGACACAAGAGAACAATTCGGTTAGTAGATTTAATACGTATACTACACTACTAACTACTACTAACTACACTAAAACAATAAAACACTAAATGATTAAGGTAACAAAGCAATAAAAAGGGAAAGAAGTCAGAGGTGAGGGAGGACATTTGCTGACCTAAGACTGACCCAAGAGTAACCCAAAAACAGGAGATAATAAAACAATTAAAGGATTACTCTCAGAGAACCAATCTCATCTACAGATGTCACAAGGAAACATGTGGTTTTCTGAATTATATTCTACAGTCCCATGTATACATAAGGCAAGGCTGTCATTACAGTAGATGGGCATCAGTTCGCGCCACCTTCAACATCAGGCCAGGTCGATAACATTCATTTCTCTGAAACCATTATGGTGTTGTATTCCCCCAGGGAGGGTCCCAGGTGGAGAAAATAGAAGCTGTAGAATGACACTATCAAGTGATCTGATCAATTCTTGGACAAAACCAGATAGCACAGAGAGATTTATCTGACTTCCCATGGCTGTGTGCTAGCTGAACAAAGATAACAGTAATGAATTCCTGAGATTCAAAATTCATAATTTCAAGTTGTGCATATTGTTGGTTTGTCTCTCCATCCATTTTCTATAGCTCTGCACAGAATGATGAGAAGTGTCAGGGCACTTGCAGTACTTGCCACAGTGGGCTGATTGTAAGGAAGTAATCAGACTACCTATCTTCATCCTCATTATAGTAAACAGACATCACAATTGCATATGGCTGTGGTACACAGTGGCCACAGATGGGTGATTAGCTGAAGTGTTGTGAAGACCATGCTGTTCTTCCACCAATTGATATGGTGCTGGAGGCCCCCGATGTAAAACGAGGACTGTAATCACAGATCCTTCAGAGCTGTAACTCTCAGCACTAATGATGAGCATCTTTCAAGTCTTCATTTTCTCTGCAGAATGCAACCACAGATTTAAAAAAATAGCAATGTAAAACACAGTCACGGATTTATAACACTACTTGACCTGACTGAGATTTAGTTCTGTAGCTTTGCTTTGTCTTTAAAAACCTTCATATAGCTCCTGAGATACATTCATAGATCACTATGAAACAGTCCTAACGATGCAAAGCACTTTAGCTTAGACATGGCTGTCTGTATTCTTGATGAATCACTTTGCTGCATGGCATCCCTTCCATGTTAACTAATATAGAAAGGGGGGAAAAAAAATAATAGCAGTATGAGATGTCATAAAATGCTGCTTAATAAAACAGTCTTCCCCCTATATCTTGAGAGGTATTAATGGCTTGGTGAATCTTTGGATGATTAGACCTGGCTGGGATTGGAAAGCGAACATTAATCATGAATTCTGATCGTGTGGATCTGAAGAGAAGTCTCCGCTCTCCGCTGAGCAGCCCGCGGAGGTCACTAATTGAAGTGAGTGGGGGGGGTCCATGAAAAGTGTGATCCTCTAACCTGGATTCAAGAGATGTGTTGATGAGTCCTGAAATATACCTTTCTGATGTGTGTGTGTGTGTGTGTGTGTGTGTGTAAACATATCCAAGCGGTCAGGTCATGGAGAATACCCCGTTAACGCTGAGATGAATAACATCTTTTCAAAATAAAGTCAAGTTCAACACAAGGACTCAGGTTTCAGGTTTTTCTTAACGTCCCATCAAGGGCAATGAGCAGTGTGTAGGGGTGGGTAGATTTATGGTCGTATAAAGGACAAACCACAAGTGATGGCTATTGCATGTAAATCCATCTGGATTAATGTGCCTCAACTAACGTAAGTGCTGAATTAACAGCTTCCTCGTCCTCAGAGAGACATCGGAGCGCCGGGGCTGAGCTGCAAACCTCCTTGTTGCTAGGACTCTCACGTAAAGACAGAAATGCATTTCACTCCATCGCCTCCTTTCATTCCATCCTTGCCTTGGAAGAAGAAGGAGAGAGGAAGGGGGTATACAGAGAGATCTTGAGGGAATGATAACAAATGATGAAGGGGGGGGGGGGGGGATGGGATTATTACTGGGCAGCAGTGGAGGCCCCATTGGCGATACAGCAGCAGTGGATAGAGGCTGGAATCAAGGCCTCCCCTGTTATTGCTTTGGGATGAGACGTCTATTGTACAGCAAGTAGAGGCTCGTTTCTACCTCCTGCAGTATCTACAGTCCAGTGAAGGATCTCATATCAGCTGTAATGAGGGAAGTTTAATTGAAAGGGCTGCTAAGACCATGAAAGCAATCTGAGGCACGACACGCCACGGGAAGATTCGTGACCTTGAATAACCTTGAGGAAGTCTCCCAATATGAAAATATGATGATATAGATTACTTCCTTTCTGTCTGAAATGCCAATTAAATTATGAATTAACTTTTTTTTCCCCTTGCTCACGCTGATTGTCCGGGGGAACGCGCAATCCTCCGATTGGTCCCCCAACAACAATACAATACTATCATCCAGTTCACTGGCAAATAATTAAGGATTATCCAGTGAGGCTGTGTTAATTATGTGTACAGTGATAATAGGATCATCCCGATAGAGAGGTTGAGTCATGTCTCCGTAATGACCAGTGGTATTCAGCAGTGGAGAACGGCAGGACAGACAATTACATCACATATGAGCATATCGGCCTCCTCTCAGACAGCAGCAGTGTGGCTGATTTATGTAACGTCTGCATTAACGTGAATCCATATTTTACAAACCTCACATGAGCAGTTATTATCACTCATCAATAATATCTGTCCCACTTCCCATTCATCTACTGATCTGTTTGGAGAGGTTTCTCTTCTCTCTGGCTGCTACATGGATATAAACTATATGGGAGACACTGCAGATTGTGTATAGAGTGCATTTATTTCTAATTTTCTTTAATGTTACCGACTGTTAAGAGGTTTTCGTATTCTGTTAAAGTCTCAGCCAGTCTTGTTCCTACCATATTGTCTCTGTTACCGAGAGACCTCTACACATGTTTTGTTGGAACCCGTCACACTGAGGGGAAGAGCTTTTCTCCTATTTCAGCCGCAATTCCGCGAGAAAGCTTTTGTCCTGTCACTTTGCCGGAGAGAGAGAGAGAGAGAGAGAGTGAGACAATGAATAATTGATGGTGTGAGATGGATGCATTCACCTCTGTGGCAAGCCGGTCCAATTGTGTGTTGTGTTACCTGGAAGTCCTCTGTGCTCTATCTGCAACCACACCTTAAGCTATTTCGCCACCTTTTGCCTCAAAGGTGCAACCAAAAAAACATTTTTTTCTTGTTGTTCGATTTGATTCGTCCCTCGCCCCCTAACTTTAACTCTCTCACTCTCACTCTCGCACTCCTTCCTTTTGAAATGCCTAAAAAAAATCATTGTTTCTTCATGTAGGATTGAATGACCTGATGATGTGTGGGGAAGGAAGTGGAGAAGAATATACCATGTGAGTATTGACAGACAGAGGGGTATAGTCATCAGCCGGTTGGCAGGCATTCAGGAAAGACGACCCAGGAAGTCTTCATCTACAGTCTTGTCCCACGGTAGCTCAACGCTGCAGCCACAGTACAGGCTGAACAACGGCAGCAGCTAGATAAACAGAAAGACATTTCGCTGTGACCTGTTTGCATGTCCTTTCGCTGGATGTTGGGTGAAGTGTACCATGGCATTGAGAGAGGGTGTGAATATTTATGGGACACCAGACACCTCCAGTGATACGCCGCAGACAGATCTTTGCACTTTTTGCAACACAGTGTGCATCCGCGGCTATTTTAGAAAGCCGGTTGAATCCGAGGTCAGAGGGAGGGTGAGAGGAGTAATAAGTGTGAGAGTGTAAAAACTGGTGAGGAAGACTGTGGCAGTGGTGAGGGGGCAATCATTTTACACTTTCATAACCACTGTGAATAATGAATGAAAGGCAACCCGCGAAAACGTCTGGAGCACAACACAGCTTCGCTCCCCCCAGCAGGGTGTCCAATGAATGCCGATGAGAAAAAGATAGAGCGGACATGTTTTGTCTGCGGAAGAACTGTAGAAGCCACCGGGGTCAGCAAAACAACTCATTCCCCATTCCTCTCTCTCTGAACGTTGTCGTTTTCCTCCTTTTTTTATTGGACCAGTTTTTAAGAAAGACAGAGAGAGAGAGAGAGACAGAGAGAGAGAGAGAGTGCTGCCGCTGTACCAAAACTGCTGAGGTCAGTAATCTCAGTGGATTCCCCCTTTTGAACTTAAACACCAGTATGAAATTTAACCACCCCTCGCAAGATTAATTACCCGGTGAGAGAGGCTTTTACGGCCGAGGTTTATCACGGGGGAGAGAGTCCTACCTGCACTCCTTTGGTTTCACTCCAAGGCACTATGGGTAAAGAGAGACTGTTGATCGTGTTCTCCACCACTTATCCAATCACGGCCAATCCAAGAAGAGATCTGAGGAAGCCTTTGGAAATTGGAGATAGCTATCACTCATCTCAGCCCAATAGGATACGGAGTCACTGAGTGATACCGTCTGCTCGGATGCCATCCGCTAAGGGAACGTCAGAAGGGTTTAGAAGAGACTTGTGATGAAAGCAGGCGAAATAACGGACCATTTACAGTCAGCAGATGAGTGTGAGGTTTATGGACGCTCCTTCCCCACTGTGCTTGGAAAGCCTTTATCAGTTTATCAGGGCACAATAAGTGGGGTCATCAAGGTGCAGAAAAATAGAAAATAGAGCGCTGGCTTTTTAAATTACTCCGCAAGGGCATGTTGCATTTGACAGATCATCCCTATTTCGTGAAAAAAGTCATTATTGGCCACCTTGAGCCGACGCGCATTTAACCAGCATGACCTTATTTTGCCAAAGATGATTAAAATGTCCAGGTATTACATTGTGATATGTGAGTCGGGTAATGCGATATGCTCACAAATTTTAATTGGGACATCAAATCCGGAGGCGCAGACAGTGAGACATGGATCTTTTGTGAAGAGTTGAATGAGATTTTCTTCCTGTATCAGTGGTGGACTTCACATACCTGACGCCACACCAGGTTTCTTCCTAATAAAAGTGAAGAGGTTAAGAACGACGATACTAATCATATCCCTGCACTGTTAATTGGCCAATATTATCTTATTACGTGCCCCCATTACACAGATATTGATTCCCATGCCTAGAGGGATACCAGTGGTTCAAATATTCCACCAATAGCAGTAAAAAAAAAATATTCCTCTGCCTCTAGCTGCAATGTATTCCAGTTGAAGTCATTTAAAGTCTTTTTAAAAGTTTAAACTGAAATATTTAATTAAAATCCTCCATTAACATATGGCCCATGGCTCTAGAAAATGGGATCCAAGGCACAAATGGCAAACTCATAATTCAATCTTGAAAAGGGAGTTCTGTCAGTAGGCATCAGTTAAGGTCAGGTACTTCACAATCTCCATCTGCGTCTTCCAGCTGAGTTATGATCTCTTAATTATATTACAACATAAAAATTTTGCCTAGGTTTGGGCCTATAATTGAGTTGAATCGACTAAAGGGAGAATAAAGGATTCATATCACAGTTTAATCCTCTCTCACACAGCGGGGGGTCATTCAAAAGTGGGCAGAGAGCTGGAGACAGCCAAAGATTCTTAGCCTGATCCTCAACCCCAAAGCTTACCATCTAAAAGATTTATCCAGTGATATTTGAAAGCAGTGCAGGGTCGTGTCAGTCTGAAAGCTTTTATGTTTTGGAAGCTGTGAGCACCTGCAAATGATTCATACACACAAAAGAAGTTTCCAAAAAGGCAGAACCCTTCCAAAAAAAAGGTTTCACCCACAGGGACAAGCCGAAGAGCCGTATACGGTTCTGCTTGAATTGAACTGAACTGCACACTTAGCACTTAGCACACAATTCTAGTGTGTAGTGCAGTGCAGGCTATATTTTTTTATTATTTTGATCATATGCCATTATGGTTCATTTGAAGCAATGGCTAAAGTGTTATAAGTTCCATAAAGAATAAGATGAATCAATTGATTTACAAGGTTCTCCTATCTAGTCAACAAACTCTCTTCTTTGTTTACATCTTAACCATTTTTAACTATTGACTTGTCACATGAAAACACTCTCCTTAAAGGACTACACCCACTTGGCCCAAGAATCTAGGATCAGCAGAAAAAAACCCAACATCAACTCGGGTTCACTATGTTCTTATGTTATGTTACCGATGGAGTCTTAACATACTGTATGCTAACATGTTAGCATGTGCACAGGACAGAACTGCCCCACCCAAGGTTTCTTCCATAGTTCTTCCTGATAAGGGAAGTTTCTCCTTGTCTTCTTTGGGGGTCTAAGACTGGTGGTGTTGGTTAAGTTAGGTTAGTTCAAATCAAATCAAATCACATTTATTTATATAGCCCTTATATAGCCCCGTTTCAAAGGGCTTCACAGTGTCCAACGTGTGAAAACAATAACTGGTTAGTACACGACATCCCCCAGCCTTGGACAAAGAAAAACTCCCAAAAAAAACCTTTTAGGGAAATTTGGAAGAAACCTCGGGAGGCTTGTTTCTGTCTTTAACATGCTATTTTGTGTTTTGTGTTCTGCCTTTGTTTATTGTATTGTGTTCCTGTGTTTGTATCATTGGCTAGCTTGATCTAGGTTGGCTTATCCCTGTAAAGTCCCTCGAGACGTGTTTTGTGATCAAGGGCTATATGAATAACCTTGACTTGCCTTAAGCAGTTATAGCCAGAACATATCAGAAATATTGAATCCAAGCTAACCACTTGGCTCTTACCATTCAAAGCTGTATTATGTTCATGGTATGTGGCTGACCTTGCCTTTCCTGAAGATTTTCAAAACCTCACTGAAGATGTACCGTTGAAAAGACCATCCATTAACATGCTCTGTGCAAATGAAGACACACTTGAAATACATTTTGTGTTCTCACCTTATACTTACCAAACAAATAATCTAGTTTTACACCTGACCCAAATATGAGTACACAACGTTTGCAACACTTGAGTTGCCATAACAGTTTTGTTTGTTTGCCGGTGCAGAAGAATCCCCTCGTCGTTTGATTTGACTTTTGTGTCCTCCCACGGAGAATTCACGCTAAAGCAACACGAGCATTGCTAATGTACTGTAATTAAAAAACAAACATAAGTAGATATTCAAGTTCAATCTTTGGTTATTCAGGCGCCTAATTATGATTGTTTGTTTTCTACTTGTTTAATGTATGAGGCATGATTAATTCAGTGGATGCTGTTGAGGTGGAAGAGCGGTGCCTTTGTACCTCCATCAACAATGAGAGATTCATCCAGCAGAACTCACTGCAGCACCATCTGAAACAGGTCAAGGGAAATGTGAAGAATTAGATATCCACCAACGGTAACAATTTATTTATATAATTAGTTGTTTTTTTTAATTGAGCAAAGAAATCTCTTTTTTTTACTTTTTCCCCCAAATGGATAGTATTTTGGAACAACTCTCTTCAAATATACCCCTGATCTTTTAAAGACTTTCATTTTTATGTCAATGAATTGCAACGTTGCTGTTTTGTACCTGTTTAGTTCAATATAAGGTTTACCAGTTAAAATTCTGTTCACTCACAACACACACAGCCGATGAATATTCACGTTTCAGTCTTTTTCAGTTAATGAACGTTGGCGATGGATTACGGTCTCAATTTTGATGTAACAAAATAAATATTTATGCTTTTGCAGGTACTATCGAAAAAAACATTCACGCAGCTGTTTGCACACTGCCTGAAAGCAATTCATTATCTGTAACGAGATGTGGTATGTTTCTTATCACACAATTAAGGGCAAACAAACTAATGAGAGCTAACATGTCATTCACAAGCCGCAAAAAAATTATGGCAGTGCGCATTCACTGTATATATTTGAAATGATTGTTTTTCTTTTTCTTTTTGTGGTGTTTTATGTCCTCTCTGTTAATTTGAATCACTCCTGTGGTGTTGTCAGAGAGGTGGTATCCACATCGGTTCCCCGTTGTGAATTCACTACACAGGACATAAAAAAAAAAAACATTCAGCACATGGTAGAAAATCACAATAGCCCCCTTAAAACTGACCTAAATCTATATCCAATGCCTCCACTTAAAGCACAACCTCCAGCCCAGCCAAGGCTCTGGCCGTCGGGATGTCAGTTGATCCATGGACCTGAACAGTACACCGTTAGCAAAGCCTGTACATGTTCCAGCCCTGTGATCTTCACCATGGGAGCTGTCCCCATCATCTCTGGGAGGAGAGCTATCAGCAGAACACACAAGGCATTCAGCGAAAATGACTTCGCAAGACGGCCAGACTCAATAAGACCGGCCTCGTGTTGAGAACCGTTAACGGCGGGGGTCTCTTGACAGGTGAGCGCTCCTTCTCTCTCTCTCTCTCTCTCTCTCTCTGCCACCCCTGAAATATTTATCACCACAACTTATCTCCCCTTGATCAATTATACCTCTGCCATGGGCGCACGATGAATTATTAACACGCTCCCGATAAGAGTCTCACCCATTGATTTTTGTCACTCCTTCGAGATGGATATACTGGATGGGGTTTTCTCTGGGTCTTTCTTGTGACGGCTGGTCATCCACTCAGGAGAGCCAACCTGATCGACAGTGGAGACATGTATTCAATTACATAGCAGCGCCGGTTGTATGCCATTATCGGTGAATTTAACACATTTCCAATTCTGCAATACAGAGTAGTGTGAATTGCAGATTGTCCCGTTACAGCACACAACAGTGTATATTCTGCTCTCTTTCACTTCTGTAATTAGGAATGGTCTCTGTGTCCCGGAGGGTGAAATAAACATTATTTACCGTATCGCCTGATTTGTAGATTGTTGCTTTTTTCAACCTCTGTTTACCCTGGCTTGGTTGACTGAACAGCCTGTTTGTTTATCAGCAACGCCCTGCTATTGCTAACTCACTCACACAGGTCCACACGTCGGCCCCTGGGAGCTGGCTAGTAAAGCCAGAGTCTCCCCAAGTTGCCTCTCAAAACTACTCCAGCACAGCCTCTAATGAAAGCCCCCCCGCCTCCGTTAGACACTATATTAAGGCATAATGGAGTAACTTATCTCAAAAAAGTGGCAGCTCTCAAGTTAGCATGACATCTTCATCAAATTTGGTAGTTTTTATGGGTTTCAGCTACATTTTCAGATACACCTTACACTGGAAGCCTACAGCAGTGATGGATCAGAATGAAGTGGCTCTGAAATATCTCCATGAAATGAAGAGATGCTGAACATCAGTCTGAGGTATTATTATCTCCTGTCAAATATCCTGCCTATATCTTTAAAGTGCCAAAATCATTACAAACCAGAACATCAATGGTAACATTATTAATTGGTACTTTCTTTACGAGTCCTGGGGGACACAAACCAGCTTTCAGTCCCAACTCAAGACCATCGCAGCCCTGTTATATCTGATTTCTCATCTACCTCAGGTGAAATGATTTCATTCCTCCGTTTCCTTCTACTACATGAACACCCCCGTTGCCCCTTCATAATGGTTCTTTCCAGTGCCATGGCTAACATATGCTGTCTGCCACTAAGAGTTGGAGAGAGAAATTGAAATGTTGCTTTCTTCATAGCCACGGTTCCCAGTTTCGACAGACTTACCCTGCCAGGGTAAGATTGATTGCTGGGGAGATTGAGTTTGAAAGTCAGTTTTCACTATGGATGAGGCACTCAACATTAGTTTGGAAAATGATGTCTGGATGCTTTCAGATTTGGCAAGAGAAAGCTCGGAGGGAAACTAAATATACGTTATATAAAAATTGTAATTTCTCTACTCTTGCAAGTGTGAAACATCAGTGATCTCAAAAAAGATCTCAATTGGAGACGAGTTCCACAGACTGGCACCTTTATTTGATACGAGCTTGTTCACAGTCGCAGTCGAGAGCGTGTTCTGCTGCCAGTGTCAGTGAGTGCAAAGATGAGAGGTATACTTATGTGACTAATAAGCTTATTTTTTCTGTGAAAATATCCTGAACTGTTATTCCTTTGCAGTCTTCTCACAAGTATTTCTTTTCCCCTATTCCATCGTTAGTAAAAAAAACAGGTCAGCGGACACCCGAATGTGTTCAGACAACTGTAGAAGATGTCAAGACTGAAGTCCACGAGGCATATTACTCAGATCAAAGACTAAGAGGCTGTGTTATTATTGGCTGTGCTTGGATGGAAAAGGCGTGATTAAAGAGGAGTTTAACATCAAATCAAATAGACGGCAGCGCAATTATGGAGGTGAAGGTTGATCAATAACCTTGACTAGCAGCCTCCAGGATGGTGCATCATACCAGAGGAATGCAGCTTATTTCTTCTATCAGCAGAGAAACACTGCTGGATTTAGCAGTGCTTTTGTCGTCACAGACATACAGTAGGCCACGATAACATGTTGCCTCAAGAGTGGGAATGAGCAATCAAGAAGTCTATGCATTCATTTACTGTTGATTAGCACCATCACTTGTTTTATATTCAATGTGAGATCAGGGGGGCCGGCCCACTGACCCCTGGAAATCATCGTTAATCTGGTTAATGAGAAGTTGTTTTCAAATTGGCATTCAGTCGTTGTAGGTGGGCCTAATTGGCTCCATAACATTATTCTACGAAGGGCTCTAATTGAAGAGCTTCATTCCCAGTCACTGTGTTTCCATTTTGGGGGAAACATGACCTGCTGGTCATTGCTCACAATTTAAAGGAAAATTCCTCGGATAGTCTTACACTATTAGAGATCATTACAGTTTTTTACGATCACTAACAAGCATTTAGCTATACTTAAGATACTTTTTCTAAACTCCTAACACAGCAATACACCTACATCACACAATTAGCCAAATAGTTAATTTTCTGCTCAAAAGCACATTTTGTTAATTAAATACTAAATCTACATTTCAAAATGCTAAAAAACATTCTCTACATACACTAACTCTATCAAAACACGGCAAACCCGACTCAATATCAAATCATTCTTTCAAAACACTAGCACGTGTTTTCTATCCAAGAGGAACGTATAGTCAATCATAGCATAACGACTTTCAAAATACTAACAGTTGATGGCATTACAAAAACTGCATTACTTTTCATATTTCAGTTCTACCTGCATACAATAGACAATATGAAATCCATTGTTTTTTATAATTCAGTTTCCTTTTACTGTAAACCACTCTACATGTTTTGGTTGAGTGTTGAATGTGTGTATTTTTGGCAACATACTATCTAAAAGTGAGTCATCTTTACTTTATTGAATGTACAGTAGAAAAAAAATAGTAAGTGACAGAATTGCTGCAGTAAAAGCTTTAGTAGCAACATGAAATTGCTGCCAGTGATGAACAAAAAATCCAATATACAGAACATGGCCTTTGGGTCCAAATGTGTAAAAATCAAATACACAAATACAGTAAAAAAGGCACAGAAGGGAAAAAACACCAAAATGCACAGTCCTGTTCTACAGTTTTTTACAGTCGCTAACATCCTTTTGTCCAATCTGTAGTCACATTTTCAAAACTCTAAACACAATTAGCACATCATCCGTCTGTTGTGGACTGTAATCTGTAATCTGTAAACTGTAATCTATACGATCTTCAGCATTTGGCCACATGTTCTCATCCACATCACATCTATGTCGTCTCTCGCTATGCACCTTGGATAGAAACGCTTGGCATGCACAATATGTGTAAACACAATATGTGTAAACACAGTATGTGTAAATACTTTTCAGTATGTCCTACTGTATGTACTGTAACCCATGTTTACATGTAGAGTAGCATTGTGTAAAACTCACTATAGAAACAAGACATAGTGGATAGACACCATACCATGTGTTTGGTCTATTTTACACAACTTAAATCAGCTATTTCTCAATGTTTCAGTGATCTGTTCATTCAGAAATGCTTATCAGCTGTTTCAATAAAGCTTTTGAGCTGCTGTTGTTGCAGAAGTAGAGGCTTTATACTGTATTTAAGGTTTTGAACATTAGGTTTTCATTTCTGGCATGCTGTGTGCAAGCATTTGTAAATAAGACAAGAAAGATCCATCATTTTGGTATTGGGTAAGCTTGTATGTAAAGAAAATCTAAGCATTTTAGAAACGTGTTAATTGACTGCTTATTGTGTGAAAACAACATGAATTGTGTTAATGGTATGGTCCACAACTGACAGATGTTGTGCTAATTGTGTTAACAGTTTTGAAAATGTGACTACAGATTGGACAAACGGGTGTTAGCGACTGTAAAAAACTGTCATCTGTGATGTGCATTCCAGGAGTTATATTGTGTGTCCACGTTCCCCTCAACCTGCCTCGTCTACTTCAGTGATTTCAACAACCCCAGAGAACATGTTCAACTTGTTGTATTCAGCTTGTTGTATTCACTTTGTGTGTCGCACTCAAAACACAACGGGCTAGACTAATAAAACACACCGCCAGGTTTAACGTGGCGTTAACGGCAGATACCATCGCGGTATCACGTCTTCTCATTCATAAACGTGGGTTACCGGCCTGTTTTACCGGCACTACCGTCCTCTTTCATCATTTGCACGTGCCATAAGAGATTCATAACAGCACACCGTCATGCAAACAGTAACGCCAGTTCCAGACTGACAGTATGAAACCTGTGTGAAATGGATTTTCTTTTCGAGAATGTTTTCAAACATGTTTGGCCACACGTCATCAATAAATGAGACGTATACGTCCACTCAGTTGATTAATCAACTGATTTTAAAAGGCGTTCTTTAATCTGTTTGGATTAGACATCATGATAAACATTGAGATGGCAGTTGTAGGAGTACATGAGGAGGAAGGTGACTTGCTGGAGGAGGACTATAGATTGCCACGAGATTTTGAGAAATGCAACTTTAGGTGTTAGAGGACTAGAGATTTTACATCTCTGCCACGAACTAGAGGAAGAACTGAAATCATCAACTCAGCGCAACAATGCAGCTCCTGTCTTGGTGAAAGTTACTAATTCATTACATGTCTATGCAACTGGCAGCTTCCAACGTACCACTGGTCTGAGTACTGGGGCTAGTCAGTCTGTCTCTCCATATGTCTCCAAATTTACAGCTGCCATGTTGAAACGATCCCTCATTAACACGTCGATTTCCATTGGCTTTCACCTGGCTTGTCACCGGCTGAGACTAACGCAACAGTAATGGGATTCTTTAACTTTAGGAATAATCTTAAATTACTGTGCCGCAGATTTTGTGTGGCGTAATTCTGTTACCGGCGAGTTTCATGAATCTAGCCCAATATGTCTTGCGACTATGTTGAATTATGGTCCACTGACGCTACTGCCGGTGGAGAAATTGCTATGTCTTTCTCTTCCACGATGGTTTTCTTCCTTTATGATTGTTGAACGTCGGGGCAAAATGGTGAGTCTATAGAAAGAAGCCCTTTCTCTCCACTGTAGCTGCACTGGAAATACCTCAGCGTGGCATCACGTCATCTATGTTTGGCCAGGTATCCATGGGAATAGGAAAGAGACAACATCAAACAAAATGAGCCGAGCAAAGCAAGATCAATCGCTGTTTTTAACGGTGTTGAAGTGTTTTAGGGCGTTTTAGATTTTGTCCATTAAAAAACAAAAAGAAATCTTGGTTGTTCTTCAAAGTGAATGCCAAATCATGAATATGAATCTACCAGCAGCTTAACAATACAAGACAGATTTATTTTTAATCATGCTGTTTCTTCATCCACATTTGTTCTTCATTTTTTTCATTCTCTGATGATGGGATTCTTGCAATCCCACTTTGTTGCTTTAGGGCCATGACACCCTCAAATGGGATTATATATCTGGATGCAATTTAACAGTGTTTCTTCCCCCATTGCAGTTGCCATGACGGCTGAAGGGGCATCACTGTTTCAAATGTACTTTTTATTCCACTTGGACAATCTGAGTAGAGCTCTCACTCGCCTCTGTCCACATATATGTGTCTGCCTCACAGGGAGAAAAGTCGGCGTTGATCCATTTTCACTTCATGGTTTCAGTTGGAAGCCTCTGATATATCTACTACGACTACCTGTACTCTGATATATCAGTGGCTACTACGACTACCTGTACTCTGATATATCAGTGGCTACTACGACTACCTGTACTCTGATATATCAGTGGCTACTATGACTACCTGTACTCTGATATATCAGTGGCTACTACGACTACCTGTACAGTAACTGTGGTCCTGTTGTACATGGCAATGTATTATCATGTTACTAATGTAGTTAGAAATGAAAGGTGGATAAACCAGCGCTGCCAGTTGGTGATCTTTTGGTGAGGCCAACACAAACAAAAGAAACAGTTACTTGAAAAGAGTACTTAGAGTACAGTTACTTAGTATTATGTATATGAATACTACATTAGTAAACTGAGTTTACATCACGAGTAAAATATCACAAAATACATTACAGCACAAACGTTTAAATAGTATTTTCATCAAAATGTTCCTGTATCTCGATATTATTCTTGATGTTGTAACTAAACCCAATCAGGTGTCAAGCTGCTAATCTGTAATCTAGTTTGTACTATAGTTTATGTCTTAAAAACTAATGATGTTGAATACCTCTGGTGTCAGAGCTGTCTTTGCTATTTCTATTTTCATAGAGGGACAGGAAGAGATTGGTGGATGTGACGAGAGAGAATCTGTCTTATCTCCCCAGAGTACGACTGAAGCAAAGCAAACACCACTGCACAGTGTGACATACCCATGTTGATTCATGTGTCTCTTTTCAAAGACGCTTTATAAACCTTTCGGCAAATGTATGGTCTATCAAATGATCTCCTCTATTAACGATCCACCTTCATTGTTCTTTACAGCTCAATTAATTACCATAAGGTGGATTTTAGAAATTGGGACTTCTGAACATAGAATCCTTTTTTACCTCGGGGATTTTTTCCCTGAGTAAGTGATCCACAAAATCCCAGCACATGGAGAGATAAAAGGAGAGAGAGAGAGAAAGAAACAGCGAGTGAGACATGGGGGGCAGAGTGTGACATAGGAGTGCATTTCAGCTCCACTGCCTCCTCTCCTCTGCGTGTGACTGTGGAGGATCTGAAAACCGCAGCTTCGCCCCACAGCGATGGCAAGGAGAGGAATGTTCTTGGGGAGACTAAATTTAGACCCAATGTGCTGTACCATCAATCCCGATTAAGCTAGCTGCGGAGCTGCACACGGTGTGGGAAGGAATATGTCTGAATCCTGAATCCTGGTTATATAAGTGTTGCTTTTGTTTACGGGCCACCGTGGCTCGCAAATGAAGAAGCTAGAACAATGTAAGTGAGAGTCTTAATGCCTCTGTTCTCCCGGGTGACAATGTGTGTTGAGGGGAGGAGGGGCAGGTTACACCTAATGCTGCTCCTGAGCTATTCCCCTAATGCTGCCTCCCCACGGTGTTAAGTGGCTGAAGACACCGAGCACATGGAAGTATTAAAGAGAAACACTGTGCTCTGAAATTACATTTTCATTACATGGTACTACACCCATTCAGCCGTTTGAATGATGCATTCACTCAGACTCTTTATAGTGGACTGCGGGGACTGTGAGTTTGATCTGAGATGAAGAATCATGTCTCATACCCAAATTAAATGAGAGTTTATATATATACACTCTCACGCCTGCATCTTTCACAAGAGCCGGATTGCCTTTTTACACAGAGGCTTGTATCTCCGTCTGACATTTCGGTTTTCATCACCTCATCCATTATGAATGAATCTTAATATAAATAACAAATGTCTGACAGGTATTTAGAAATGATCTTTTCATTTCCTCATGAATCAAACCAACCAAGGGAGCTTGTGCAAATTGTGTGTGTATTTCAGTCAATTTGTAGGTCTTTGTTTACAGCTTCCACGCTGGATAAAACCCTCCTTTCCCCTGTTCCCTTTCTAGTCAGGGGTTTCTCTTATAAATCAGCTAATTTACATGTCAACAGGTGCTCAATCACACACACACATGAAAAACAATATGTTGATGTGCTCACACACAAGCCATCTGGGTACTTGCAGAGTACCAGTCTCTCTTAGTGGCTCTTTGCATTACAAAATAATAAACTGATGTTTTTAATTCTACATTTGACAGTCTACTGAGAGCAAAGACAGCCAAACATGTAAGAGTCAACGCGGCATCATGACAGGTCAAGATAAATACAACACAGATGTACAGATTTGGTTCACCAACAGTCTAGAAATGTTCTAGCCTTTGTTTCCTGTGTGTAAAATAAAAGCTCCTTCTTTGCCCTCTGTTCCTTTCCTCCGACTCACATGTCAACAGGTGTGTCACACAGACGCGTTAAACAACGGTGTTGATGTGATCCTCTACTGGAAGATGCCCTATTGACACTGCAGACAATGCTCGTTAATAGCACGGCAAATGCCAGTTGTGCTAGCCGCCGTTGATGGATTTTTCTTGTCAAACACGCACGAACGCTATTCCTGCTTAATCAAATATTTATTCAAATGCCGTGTGCCTGAAATAGTGTAACACTGAACGCTTCACTTAGTGAGGGAGATATTGATTAATACTCCTCGGTTTGTCTGCATGCAGCCTACTGTGTCCTGACTGGCGTAGACGTAATTTCACCGAACCCCGTGAACTGACGGCGGCGTGATTCATCTTCTAAATAAATGCGGCAACATTACAAAGTTGTTTTCAGAGAATACATTTATAACATGCCTATATGAACTGAACTTTGTTTGTTTTGTTTGTCAAATTACCTGTCCGCTTCATTCTTTATACAAGATGTGCTCTCCTTCACCTGCAGCCGTACTCTGAGATCTCAAATTAAAACCCAGTCAGGACGCCTGTTCTCTCGGCTCCGCTAGACCGGTCTCCATCCCCGGTGGTGTGGAGACGTGAATGTCTTATGAGCCCTGTGGTAGAGACGATACAATAATTCCCTCTTTCCAGGTCAGGGTTGGCCTCCTGTTGAAAGAGCGACTGTCTTGTCACAGTGTGACTGATGGATGAGCAGGTCAGGACCATCAGTCACACTGAGACCTGCGCCTGCCAAAGGCCTCAGACTTGCCAGATCACTATCCATTAGTCACATCAGCCTCTTGGTCACAGCTTGTTTGGTTTAGCATTTTCAGTAAAAGCCATACGGATGCTGCATGTGCTTCAAATGTACCAGGTTCTATATATGTTGAAATTGTAAATTTGTAGTGCATTATGAGTCATTTAGTTTTATTTTGCTACCTGAGTCAATGTGGAGTGAAGAGACTGTAAAGTGTTTCCCATCAATTAGTTTACTATCCAGCCCAGCAAGTCAAAACTCAGGTGAATGTTTTTCTGTCAACAACTGTTGTTATCCTTCACCACACATTCCACTGACATCCTGCATAGTGGGCTGAATAGCACAGGTGGAGTGACCTAATGTCAGATTGACAGAGCCATAAATAATGGAACCAAGTGGGAGCATCCAGAGAATAGCCTACCCTGCAGCACTCACAGCGCCCAGGGACAGCCAGCCACCCAAGAGTGATGAGAGGAGCCCAGGAGCCCAAGGACACCCAACTAATGGTCCACCATAACCAATGCTGCTGTCACACATCTCAATCAAACCGCACAGCCCCCCCCCCCCCCCCCCCAGCCCCCCACAAGGAAGAGCTATCCTATCGTATACATTTCACACAGAGATGCATTAAGAGTCCCTCTAGCTCCATAGAGAGATATAGATCAAACATCAGCCTCACTCATGGCTTCATGGTTGAACAAGATAAAGTAACGGCTCAAAGAAAAAAGAAACAGCAGCACAGCAGTGGCGATGAAGGAGACACTGGTCAGCGCTCAATCAGGGAACACTGGGTCCTTGAGAACAAATCCTATTCTGTGATCATTAGGTGGTCTGTGTGGTGCCGTCCAGATGGAGCTGTCACAGTGAAGCATGCCTACGCATGTCCTCAGTGTCTGTGAGATCCATTGCCCTGAGCTAAATGGGAGATGGAAAACCTAGCTAACCTTGTGTCATAGATTTGCTCATATTGAGAGAATAATGACTCATCACAGACAACACTGTACTTGAGGATGTGAGGCTTTGACAGATGTATAAACCCTTATTTCATGGCCCCTGAGCGTCCTCCCTCATCAAGGAAATGTCTCTGTACCTACTGGGGAAAGTGGCTTGACATTATGGGTCAATCAAATCTTCATTTTGAAATTGCGTATTTATTGAGTCTGTTTAGTAAAATTGCAAAATAGTTCCTACGTTCGCGTGATGTCGCATTGTTTTTCTGAATGGCTGCTTGATCTCCAAAACAAAACCAAACCAGGCGACTGAAGGATATATTTTTTTTTTTGGCTGTAAACTGAACTGCAGGCCGTATGGAATCAGAAAGATAGCTTTGCTTTTATTGAAAAGCTATGCCACTGGGCTGAGGCATCACCGGGAATTTCCAGGTGGAATATATTTTCTCAGGCGTTTGGTACATGTTGGTTACACCCGGACGCAGTCAAGAAAAGATGTCCACGTAATAGCTCAGTATATCAGAGCAGCGTGATATCTGTTGGCCTTCTGAGGAAAGCACTTTGATACATAGTTCAATAAGGAACTAATAGCTCTGCATGAACACCTGTGATATGTAGCGCTGCTATTCAGCCGATCCCCGATGCATTATGCATTCTTCTTCGCTCTTTTCATGCCCAAAACTAAGATATATGACGGGTGTGTTTTCAAAGATATGAAATCAAATTCTTTCCACCCGGCCAGCTCCTTTTGTATTTCGATATCTTAAGTGATCCGTTGCATGAATGTCTCACGGGTAGAAAAATGCAATCTGTCAGGCTTTTTCCAGTGGATGCTAGCATGCCTCTTACTAGCCTCTGATTTCCAGCTAATGCATGAAACCTTGACAAGCTAACGCAGCCCACCAGACTTTGTTTGCTATTGTAAGGTCATGATTACACTATTATTTGCCGACAGTGATTCACATCATCGTTTCTGCAGCGTTTTCAAGGTCTACAAGGTTCTGTGAAGTGAAATGTAATTTACACGTTCAAAAATAATAGTAAGTACAAGAATATCTACAGTAAGTCAGTAACTGAAGAATAAATAAGAGTGGCATACATTACGCTCTGCTACGCTAGACCCACCTTTTAAATAAGTGTTTTCTAAGAGCGTGCAGTGTGAGTGATGTTAATCGGCGGTGTGATACACAGAGATGTTCGCAGTAGAGATTCACACAGGGATCTTTTCTAGTGGAGGTTGTAATGAAACCATAAATCACAGCATCATTGGACATCCTCCCAGCTCCCTGATATTTCCCCGGACACTTTCCCCTCCAACCATTCTCAGTCTGCTTACAGTGTTAAATAGATTGACCGTGGAAGATGAATTGAAATGTGACGTTCCCTAATTGGTTCTGACTCAACAACATGAGCCGAGGAGGGAAAAAGAGGAGTTATGTGCTGTGTGAGTTTGGATTTTAATATTATTATTGTGGTAGAGTTTGAAAACAGGAAGCAGCAGTAATAGAGGTATTAAAAAGAAATTCCCTTCCCCGGTGTTGTGCTGGGTAACGGGGGTGGAGCGGTATTTAAAAATCAATAAAAGCCCCTTTTATTGGGAAACACATTATCCGTCTGAGTGGCACCGCGGTGGATGCCAGCTTTTCGCCCCAACCACAACCATGGTGACCACGTTTGCTCGCCACCAAAAAAAATAGCAAACTCAACACATCTCGCTCTCCCTCAGGTGCTAATAAGACAGGGAAAGCAAACACATTACTCAGCATGGCAATGTGGCATCTGTTTCCACTGTTACAGAGAAAACATCATATTACATCATTCCTCTGTCACCGAACATTGAAGGCTTTGTTGGTAACGGCCGTTTCACGATTGAAAAAGGAGCTGGAGAGCTGGGCGTGTGTGATTGCAAGGTCCACAATGAACACAGGACCCACCAGTCGAGCAGTTAGTTGGGGGCCGTGGCTGGCTGTGGCTGTGATGGAGGGTGTTAATCACTGCCAAGACAATGACTTCAAACAACAAGGCCGCGTGATTGCTTTCCCTTTGCTGTGGTGAGAATGGCTTTCACAGGTGGTGTCATGGGGATTTTTTTTTTACTGGCATTTCCACTGTTGTGTCTCCTTAACTCATGACAGATGGACAATATTACAGCAAAGGCAGAGGGGTCAATGGTGGTGGAAGCCATTGCATCATTTGCAGCAGAAAAAGGGGAACTGTTCATATACAACGTGCGAGAGAGGGGCCAGGCGGCAACGTGACGCTGAAATGTGAATCCTGTGACAGTCAAACCTAATGGTTTTAAAGGATCCACGGCATGGTAAATCGTGAAATGAAATTTGAAGCAGATTCCCTCCGCCTGGGCTCAGAATAACTTTTGCGCACAAGCTATTGAGCGCTTCAAGCCTGGGGAAATCTGCGGTGTGGAGGAAGACACAGAGAGAAGGGGTATGACACCACGACTTGATGTGGAATAAACAGGTCAAGGTGATGTGACTGCTGAATGAGAGCACTTTAGATATGGGAAGGCTTGGGTGTATTTGCACATACGCACGTATGTAGAGTATGATTTTGTGTGTGTGTGTGTAGGCTTATCTGTGTCTTTTTTTTATAACACAAGCCAGTAGCTATTGCAAAATACAAATAGGTGTGAAGTGCTTTTTTCACCTAGCTGTAAAAATGGGTTGTGAAGTGGCTCGATGCTACACTTTGATTGTAGCCAGGGGACGTGTGAGTTATGACTGCCATCCTCCGACCCTCACGGCCAAGGACCAAATGGTTTGAAGCCTTTCTTGAACGGGGCAGTTAACCTTTCACCGCGGATGCAGAGCTACCACACCATTCGCCACGGCTCTCTCTCTCTCGGTTTTCTTACCAATCAAGTCATTTAATCCAGTTGCAGATCATGGAATAGCTTTGGCCCCTCTGACTCTAATCCATGGAAATCCGCGGTCTTTTCCAGAGCCTGAGCATCAAGTGTTGTCAATTACAGCCTGAAAAAAGCTTAAAGTGAGGGTGAGCTTTTCAAGTCCGTCTGAGCCCGTGCCCAAAAGAGAAGTGAAAATAGGCTCTTGTTTATCCATGACTGAGAATGAAAAAAAAGACATTTACCGTCATTGTGCTGCAACAACAATTTAATTATGTGAGTTGGCCAGCTGCTACTAATCTCACCGTAGTTACCTATGTAGCGGAGCTCTTTTAATAGACTCTCACTGTGAATTCCAACTTTGCAATGATTGTACTTGCCCCCCCCCCAAGTTGTGCCCATGCAAGTGGAATTATTGTTCATCAGAGAATAGCACGTAATGCAGTTAATAATGAACGTGGAGAGGGTTATTTGGCCCAATCAGCGTGGGTGGCATTGGCATGATGAAAGAGAAAAGAGCCCCGCACAGTGCAAACATATAATCATCCTTGAAATCACCAGCCAAATTCCACATGCACCGCCACAGTCCACATCATAGTCGTATTTTTAGAAGTGGGTTAATTTCCTCACATCACACACATTTCACACATTTTAAATAACGCACCCGTCCCCTTGATCTGGGTCAGCGAGGGTGAGGTCCTCTGGGTGCCGTGACTCAACATTTAAAATGACACCAGCTTGTTTCTGGTATGTCTGGAGCGCAGTTGGGATAGGGACACTTATTGGGGGGAAAAAAAAGCAAAAGCATTGTGAGAAGATGGTGCAATGCTAGAGTTCAAATATTGTTGAAGTCGTTACGCTTTTGTATATTGGCCGTTTTGTGTGCAATCTTTGTCTCTCTGCTTCAATTTGGATGACTTCAACTGACCAGTTTTCTAGGTCAAGTCGTCTGAGGGCAGGATGACCAACCACGGTAGTCCAGCGATGAATACATTCTTAGTGAGCCCGTCTATATAATGGCTGATCTAATTATTGAAAACCTCTGCCCCATATTTCATATTTACTGACAAAATGACAGTCTATTCATCCTGACAGGAGGCAGCGAGCTTGTGCCACACAGCGCCACAGTGCTGATTATCTGGAGGCAGCAGCGTATTTGTTTGAAGCCAAACCGCCGCCGCCGCTGTCTCCACCTGTCAGAACCGGATGCAAATGAACCCGGTCTCTGGCTCGCTGCACCTCACAAATTAATAACTGCACACACACACACACACACAATTAGACTGTCCATTATTTTGTAAACGGCAGCAGAATCGCTCCATCCTCTCAAGATTATTGTCATGTGGCCGCATTTGACTAACAAACGTGAGATCAAAGGGTGTATTTTGAATCCTAATCAAATCTATTTCGGGTCCCACGCTGGCGCCGGGTGGTGAGGCGGCGGCGGTCCGCGGCTGCCTCCCCCCCCCCCCCCTCCCCCCGGCGAGGCCCCCGTCTGAATACCTGCAACAGTAAATAGATGGGCGGGTGGGGGGGGGGGGATTTGCATATAAAAAGGAGCCATGATAAAAGAAAGCAGTTAACCTGGAGTTTCTCACCATCCAACACTCTGGCACCTCCAGCAGAATGACAGAGGACTGCTTTTTATCAAGGGGGATCCCATTATAAGATAATTGTATTTATTCTTGATGGAGGGATGAAAGGGACGGGAGACAAAGAGCGAGGTCCGCAGAGCGAGACGCGCACCTGTAGGAGAGTGGAGAGCCTCTCGTATCCGACGGCGAAGAGGGAGGCAAGCGGAGTTTTTTGTCTGTAGTGTCGGCGTGCGTTCGTAATGAGGCCTGCTTTTCAACCAAGATGGCTGCTTTGAACTCGCAGGAGTCCTTAGTTCATGTGGTGTCAGATGCACTGAGCTGAGTCCCAAACTCTTCAAACAGTCTGAGCATACGTCTCCACCTCTCGTCACTCGTGTAGTTACTTCAAGGTAATAAGGTTATTCAAGGTCGTGTGTCCTTTTTGTGAAGATTTGTCGGCGGATACCAAGAGGAGGTTACGTCTGGAAACCGGACAGCGCTCGTTAGGGAACACGATGCCTGGAAAACATATTCTGAGGACTTTATTAAAGATTAATTTAAAAGACTGTATAAATATTTGACTAACTACTTGAAATCCCTCTTGTCATTTTCTTCTTGACATCATCACATCCTGACCGCCCCTGTATAAATGCATGGTAAAAGAAATACGTAGGGATAGCACCATCACAATGTACAGATTCCAGTCGGCTGTCTGACACCCGTGTGACCTCGTTGCCGTGGGAGTCGGCGGTCCAGCAGATGACTGTCATTATCAGCGCTGTCTAAACATCTTCAGGCTGTACTCAATGTCAGTGTCTCCACATATCTACCCATCACCCAGGAAGAAGGAGAGCCTGCTGTAATGGGACTAGGCATGTTCCCGGAGGGGGATCACACCGAGCCGAGTCTGTCCCTCAAGGCTTAGAGGGAGAGTCTTCAAGTAACCCTATATCTCACGGGTGTCTTTTAATGAACCACATTCATCAAGTGTGTGCTAGCTGCGTGTTCTTTACACATCAAATACCAAGATTAGAAGTGGGGAAGTATTTCCTCTTTCTGCACACGCTTCAATCTGTGGTCAAATCTTGCTGTGTGATCGCCCCTGGCTTGGGGCTGATGCATCGTTGCATCATCACTGTGGCCGGGGGGGTGACCTTGACCATCACCATCGCTGCATGCCCTGTCTCTGTACCAGTGGTGAGGCCGGAGCCAAGCATCCCTCCAGGGAGCCGTTCATCTAGATAGGAGACCCATCAGTCAGGGCGGCCATTGATTGCCGTGTCGGATGGCTTGATTTCCTTCTGTAATAATCGGCTCAATTTTGACACCCTCCCTGACATGTCAATGGGAAGAGAGCAGCAGGGCAAATGGATTGTGAAGGGCAGCTACACCCGTTGTCTGCAGTCTTAGCAAGTTAGATCCATGAATAGATGGAGTTTTCTTATTATGGAAGCCCTTTTGTAATGCACGTAGAGAGATTTGACATATTTATGTGTGTGTGTGTGTGTGTGTGTCCAGACAAACTGCAAGCGTGTATGTTTTCATTTCCTGCGCTGTGGAGTGCTGTCCCTGTCAAAACGGCAGAGAGGATGATCAGATTAATCCGTCCACTGTTCAGAGCAGGATAAATATGTTGTCCTTACTGTTATTTCCTGGAGCAGAATAAGACGTACTCTAAGCAAAACCTCATGTGAGTGCTGCAAATGCCATGCAATTGTTCAGGATCCATTTTGAGACCGGGATGGATTAGTGTGCTCGGTTCCCCCGTTGTGGTCAGTGTGCTACCAGGGCAGCTAGAGGCAGGCCGACATGTGTTGGGCATTGATAATGATTGTCGAGCCACAATGGACCAAATAGAGTGCTGGGTAGAATAAAAGCACACAACCATATCAGTCCCAAGCATGGCGGGCAATCGTGCACAACAAAGAACACTGTCCTGCATGCCGAGCTAAGCTGATGGATTTTATATTGAAATAATAAGGAGGGGGAGGAGTACCAGCGGCGTGGGATTTCTTCCTACATTACTATCGGGAGTTACCGCGGACTTGGCTGTAGCGATTTAATGCGGTGAACAGGAATATTGTTGTTTCAAGCTGCTGACTTAAAGATGCATCCAACAAGAAAAAAAAAAAAGCAGGTACCAGTTAAAATGTTATTTCCGTTAAGCCTTCTCTTTGGCAACATATCCCCGTCGATAACTTGATTTTCAGTGCGCCGTGAGGATTCAGTGAGGGGGAAGTGTACAACGTTGTGTTTTGTTTACCAATCCTCTCTATCAGCCTGGTCAATAGGTTCAATTTGGTTCAGACTGTGGGTGGGGAAAATAAATTAAAATTGTAATGAGGGTCATGCAGAACAACAGTCGGCTCAACAAGCTGATCCCTGCCGGTGTTTTATGGCTGTATCAATAATATAAGAAGACTTGTGAACCTCCAATTAAGGATGAAATGTTTTTTAATTCCATTTCACAGTGAGCCACACTAATGCTTGTGCTGGTTCTGGCAGCAGGCACCTCTCTCTCTCTGTGTTGCTGAAATCGTTTGAGAGCAGTGCCCAATATAACACCTGTGCCTCGGCTGAGAAACAAATAGTTTTTCAGTCGTATTTTATACCGAGCTCTTAGTCTCAGACGTCACTGAAGGTCAGTGTGGACAACGTGGACAGCGCAGGAATTCGGACAGGGGTGTTTGACCTGTTCCCTAGTCGATAATTGGATATTTCAAACCCTGTCACTCCACTGCTGGTTTTGTGTGCATTGTGAAATAAAGACATTTTTTTGGCTGTGAAATGTATTATCTGAGCTTTTAATACAGGGACTGATAGTATGTGACAGATGTGCATTTATATGTATTCTGAGGCTGTAAAAGTTTTTTATTTGTTTGTTGGAAAGTTAAAATATAAGAAAATATATGTATTTTGAGTTGTGACTGGTAAGGAAAGTTCTACAAAGCTTATTCTCCGTCGTCACGTTCAAACTCTTTATATGAATATACCCAAAATTTACACGGTCGAATAAATTCCAGATTGCATCTTTCAAGAAAAATGGGAGAAAAGTCACAGTCACAGTCGAGCTATGATTGTCTGAAAGAGCGTAATGTTTCCCAGAACAAGCTCTGCGCCCTAACCTCTCTCTCCTCTACCGTTGTCATCATTCACTGTGATTTCCCTAGTTTAGCTCTGACAGGCTGATACAATGAATTGGAGGCTCCACAAAAGAGACTTTTACGCTACATTAGGCAAGGGTCCCACATGCTTCTGTGACACAAACAATACAATTTATTGAGACGTAGGCGTTCATCTCGGCGCAATCTCCGCTGATAAGATGGGTTCTCCAATGAGCCATTTTTTTCCCCCACAGTAACTGCTCTGCTGAAGATGACGTTAACATTAACATTTATTCTTCTAGCTAGCATACGGCCTTATCAGAGCCATTCAGAGACGAGTCAAAGCAGGCAACTGGGCAGAAATAATGACCCCATAAGGGTTACCCGTGACACTCATTGACTCATAACTACAAACTAAAATTAGCAGCAAAGGACAATTTGAACACTGACAAATAAATGCCTCAGAGCACTTTACTCCTTTAAAATGTCTGGTTATATATTGTTATTGTATGTGCCAGGACTGCAGAGCATGAAGGAATCTGTCAGTGTGACAATGTCTGTCAAGCTATGCGAAGCAACTGATTCATCACAGTTGTAGAGATGACCCAATCACCACTGTTGGGCTTCCAGGTCATCACGTCAATGAATCAATTCGCTGTGTGCTCACACATGAAATAAGACCTAATCACCTCAATCACGGAGCAACAAAGGAAATCACAGCTGTCATTCTGATGTGTTTTTCTTCAATGCTGGATGGTCTATAGGGGACAGATCTCCTTTTCTTTCCTGAATAATGGCCTTCTCTCCTTCTTTCCTAACATGCTGATAATCTCCGCTGTAGCTATTTTCAAATCTGGTCTGTCACATAAATGTGATGGATTGAGTGTGAAGCTGCCTGCTTTACAAACCTAGCATGTTCCTTCCCATACCCTCTTCTACAATGCAATCAACATGCCTCAATCATACACTATATCTTACCCATATGTGCTTATTGGATAAGTGCTGGGTCGCCTGTGGAGGGATACAAGCCTTTCTTCCATCCAATCTATACGTCAAATTGCAACCATAATGGCAGGCCTCAATCTTTCACTGGGGGCGGGGATGTAATGTATATTGACTTGTCTTGATTGAGGCTGTTAGGGACATTTGAGAAAGTTTACTGGTGTATTTCTGGTCACCAGTGAAGCCTTTGACATTGGAGGGTAATAAGTAGTTGGAGAGAAGCCACTGACAGGACCCATTACATCTACTAGAGAATACTTCACATATCCACTCAAATTAGGAAACATGAGGGCATATGGATAGGAAAACAATCTGTATAGCTGTTTGGACATACCGGTGCAAAATATGTCATATGCTAATACTGGTTGAAAAAGCAAACTGTCAACCACCAGGAGATGTGAAGTGAGGTCTAACTCCAGGTCACTGTTTCTAGACTCACATGGGTGGTAAAGGTTATTTCTATGAGTCCTCAAGAAAAAACAAAACCTGGAGCTTTTTAAAGAATGGGAGCAGAAAGGACATAGTGTATAATACAACATCATGAGGAATGGGAGAGAGAATAATGGAATATTTTTTGGAGAGATTTATCCTTTAAGCCGATTTATCAGAACTCGAAAGGGGAATTTTGTGAGGATAGAAAGCATATGGTCAAATAAACAAGCACAACTGTTAGCACTAAACACAGCTTTTTTGATGAGGTCTGACCTGCTATCAATCCAAACCAGACCTAAAAACAAAAATAGGAACCCCTGAGAGGTTATTTCAGTCCCCAGATTGTTAATGTTTCAAAGGGTAATTTTAGGGCTCCTTTCAGTGAAATTCGATGAGCTCTGATGTGGTTTCTGATCAGTGGTTTTCAAGGAGGAAACTCCCTTGGTGGTTCTTGGCCTCCACTGAGACTTGGAATGAAGCTCTTCAAAACATTCCTGCACCAGAATTACAGAGCAGACATATGCAGCAGGTCAGAGAAGGGACAAGAGTGACTGTAATATCCGACACATGAATCATATTCACATTAGAGACACTGATTTGGGGGTGGAAAAATAATGGAAACCCCACATGAATAAAGGACTTTTACTTTGAAGTAAACAAATCACAATTACAAAGTCAAATACATCGGGGAATCATATGGAATTGAATGCCAATAATCAGTCTGTGTCAGCTTTAAAAGAGGTCTGACAATCACCACTTTTTAAAGCATCATGAGGCAACTAACACTGTTCCAAAGAGGACAAATAGATGGTGCCCAAATTGCAGGTGCATCTGTTGCAAAAAAACGGACAAATTATTAAATGTGGCAAGCGTAACAGTCTTGAAAATCATGACAGCATACGCCAAACACGGACAAAGTAAGTAAGTAAAGTTCCAACTTGTTGGTATTCAGAGAGTAGTCTTGCCAATTGTCACATTGGTTTCTATCCGCCTGTCTGTCAAGTACGAGGGGTGGGCCCTTCAGACATTCAAATGCCATGTGTCACACCACGGTGCTAATCAGTGTTCGCCAAATTGGACCTTTGTCAGGGATACCTCCATGTGCCTCTACATCCCAGCAGTCGTGACATCACAGTATTCATCACCCATGTTAGGGGTCTTATGCCGCAATCCATTGCAAGTTGGAAGTCCAATTCAATCTAAATGCGTTCCAGTGCATCGGGAAAACATGGACACCCGCAGCAAACTCATGTTTGTATGGCAAGTCTCTGAATTTCACAAGCATCTAAAGAGGACCTACATAAACTACTACAGCGCCATTAGTGAAGAGAAACGGCGCATATCAGTGAACTAGTAACGTTAACGTTAGCAGGCTAGTACCGCACAGCTAGTAAAGACTTCTATCATATCAGTGAACTAGTAACGTTAACGTTAGCAGGCTAGTACCGCACGCTAGTAAAGACTTCTATCATATCAGTGAACTAGTAACGTTAACGTTAGCAGGCTAGTACCGCACGCTAGTAAAGACTTCTATCATATCAGTGAACTAGTAACGTTAATGTTAGCAGGCTAGTACCGCACGCTAGTAAAGACTTCTATCTTATCAGTGAACTAGTAACGTTAACGTTAGCAGGCTAGTACCGCACACTAGTAAAGACTTCTATCTCGTAACGTTGAGCACAAATCAACAAAATTACTTACAAATGTAAACTACAAAGTTGTTTCAACATGTTTTCATAACAAAAACGACATATGAAGTAAAACTTGATGTAGAGGGAATTGTGTTTCGATGTGCACCGCCATATTGCTGTGACGTCAGGTGTGTTTATATCGGCGAACTCGGGCCAGTTGGATCTTGCCCGAGTTTCAAACTGGGAATTCCGACTTGAATGACTGTTCTATTGTGCTTTTCCGTGTCGGAGGTAGTTTTTTTCCGAGTTACGAGTACAGTACGAGTACGAGGCTTAAGCCCCTCCCCCAGCTGCTTCCAAAAGATCATGGTGTGGAGATCCCAGTGGTAGCCATTTACTTTACCCTTGATGTCCACAACGCATGTCTCCACAGGGTGTAGATCTGGGCGGTCCAGTCAGGGGAGTTGTGTTAATAATAATCAGCCAGGTGGGAGCTGATGGCCTCAGCAAAAAGACTTGAGTGGATTCCACAGTCCAAGGGGAGAGCCCATCCAGGGAGGCTGCTGAAGGGTCTCCTGACAGCTTGAGTTGTATTTGAGTTAAATGATTACAGGTGAGCGTTTTATCCCTGAATCCTGCCTGCTGCGTGGTCTGTGCCAGGAGTCTGCCCTTGGATTTGACTTGTGACACTTGTGGCTTTTCCCCTAAGGTGCTTGCAAGTGTTTGCAAACATTGCAGACATGGAAACAAACCTTTTATAGTCTCACAATGCTGTCGGTCCTTGTATCAAAAGGCCAGGCAATATATTTCTTCAATAGTTACAATGTAAACAAAGCCAGCATTGAAGATGACAGTGAATCCATGGCCATACTGCAATCACTGGCTTGGTATACTCAATCATTGTTTTGTGTACACTTTTTTCCATCTTCTCATCATCTTCTTTATCTTCTCCACTCTTTTACCATTACTGTACAAGCATACTCTTGTCCACTGTGTCTCCCAGGCAACATCAGAAGACGATACTTGGTATATAAGTGTCATGATAGGTGTAAGTTTGAATGTCTCTAGTGCATTAGACCCACAGCATATTGTTCCAGACATCAACCATCAAAACTGGGTAGTCATGAATTGATGTGTTTAATTAGCATGTCTTCTTAAATGCACCTCATGTCTGACACGTCTTGATAACTCGGTAGAGTGCTCAGTATTTAGCAGTGCTCCCATAATATGAAGTACATGAGCTACACTTTAATGGTGGGCTGACTTTGTGGGTGAAGGTCAGGGGCGAAGCACTGGAGACCATTGCGGTGGGGGGGGGGGGCGGGGGGTAGGAATGGAGCCGCTTTGAGCCGAGATAGAAATGATAGAGGGGTGGAGGGGTGGAGGGCTACAATCGCAGGATATTGATTTTTCCCTCAGGTTCCAGAGAACAGGCGCTTGTCACCGTGTCCGTTGAATAGAGCCCTTTTGTAGTGCATTCTACATGCCTGCTCTGACAATGAAGATACCACAAAGCTCTAAGTGTTTTTCTTCTCCAATCAGATGCCTTTGGTCAATAATGCATTCCCTAACTGATGTGATTACGATGTGATTACGTCTACGGGCAATATGCGACCATGCCAAAATAGTCTTTCCATGCAGTTTCAGCTGGTGGCCATGAAGAGAGCATCCAAATAAAAGGTACATTTCTAAATATGTGGATCCTTATAATCAGAATCTGAGAACAAGGCTTTGGATAACTGGTCCCTCAAGGTATTTCGCCAAAAACATCTGTGGGTTTGAAAAACTCCCCTCGTTGAGAAGTCTGTCTGCTTAAGACAGTGGAACAGATAAAGAGATGTGAAAATGGACACAGAGGAGCAATGTGCTAACCGTTGTCATCTGCTATGGTGCTCTTTGCGCAGAGGCGTCATCCACGGGGTCAACAGCTGGTAAATGTTTAGCAGGCCAAAACCCAACTGAGCGCCATTGGCTGGCAGATGCTCCAGAAGAAACAGAGAATTCACACCTCGTAAAGAGAGGAGGCAGATGTTTCCATATTAATAGAGATGGGATATGGAGGGCGTCTTGCTGGGAGGCGTTACAGCTGCTGCATTACAGTTACAGTATACAGTATATGCCACAGATGGACATACACTCATTTCATCCTATAATCAGTTTGATCTGGATGGCTGTACGTGCCATATGACTGTGTTGGTGCAGATGTAAAGGATATCAGTTGGGGTAGACAGATGGGTTGACAGTACACATCAGGTTCCCATGTTAATAGTGTAACTCTATCAATAAGGAGGGATGCTCATTTATATCTATATTAAATCAACCTCCTGAAAGTGTTTTGAGGCATTTACAAAAGGCACAAGGCCCATTGTTGGAAATGTGCTCTGAATGTCACGCCTCTGCAAAATGACAATGAGAAATTGTCCGTCTGAGAGGTGGACACAGAACAATGGTCCATGGAGGTGTTTCTGAATGCAACACACTATATCAGACAAGAATCTCTATTGATTTGTTCATTCAACAGCCTCACCAGGCCATAAATCTCACTTCACAGACATAGCAACCACTAGGGCAATCTGTTACCAGAGACTGAGCGTGATTGTTTAAAAAAAAAAAAAAAAGTGATATGCACTATAATGTGATTCACTGAGATTTTGAATAGTGACTTTAAAGGGTAGCTTTGGTAATAACAGGATGCAGTGGTACTTTGAATTGCAATCAAGATCAACAAATGCTACTGTTTGGAAAAAAAACAGTCCAATATCAGACTTTTGATTTCTTGCTGCCTTGACGCAAATTGCCACATATGATCACACGGAGGAAGGCTGAAAGCACAATTAGATATTGTCCAAAAAGTAGCTTGAAAGATGGTCGGGGTGGCCCTACTGTCCTTCCGGCTGGCCCCCTACTCATCACAGACATCCCACAGTGAGGGCATTTCCACACAGCAGACATGGACTGATGAGCGTGGGCCCACCCATTGCTAGGAGTTGAAGGCATAAAAAGGTTACAGGCTAATAGCCGTGCTTCTTCTCCTCTAGTCAATTGTCCAACAACAAGATTAGAGGAGATGTGATATTAGTGTTATGAGTCTGGCTATGTTTGAATGTTTCCAATGCATTAAGCCTAATGGCTTTATTTCAAATGCAACATTTGCATACAAATTACCAGTTTGAATTGGAAGTCGCACAGCATGTGGTCCAGTGATGGCCCCATGATTGCTGGTGCGATGTAGAGAGTAAGAATCACAAATCAAAGGAAACTTCAAATGAGATAAAGGAGAGAGAAACTGAGAGAATTCAACAGAAATAAACATAGTTAGACCTGACCCCAGGGGTGCTTTGCTGCAGTCTATATTTCCTGAAAATAGTGGAGAATGATGAGGGACCTGTCACACTGCCAGGCTGTAATGTATGTAATCTCTGATTAAACATCATTGCTGGTAGTCCAGGCACGTTCGCTGTGCCAGAGCTACCGTTTCACACTCCGCTCACTTCGGCTCGGGAAAAAAGCCTGTTTCATTCAACACATTTTTGCAGGGATTGGCGGGGGAGCAGGCATGGCCCGCAGGGTTGGCGCTTCGCTAGGGGGAGGGGAGGCGGCTGGATTGCTGCCCCCCCCCTCCCCCTCCCCCTCCCTCCCTCCCTCCCTCACTACCCACACACCAGCACCCCCACCCCTCTTTTCCAGTGAGAAAGAAAGAGAAAGGGCTCTCTCTTTTTTTCAGAGCAGTGAAGGAGAAAGCGTGAGAACAGTCACAGCAGGGCTTGAGGAACATTGTATCTGTCTGTAGGATGAAAAGCCCGGCAACAGAAAGAGAGAATGAGAGGCCTTTTACAAGAGCCAACTCAATGAGAGAGGGGGAGGAGACAAAGTGAAAGAGTTCACTACTTCCCGTTAAATTAGATTAAGGTGAGTATTGATTGGGTAGTAAATGCCAGCACACTGCAGCATCATTGTCCACAGAAGCAGTTTCAGCGTTTCTCGAAGATAATCAAAGTGGTAATGAAACTACAATTGTGCATTTACACTAAATGATATGGTCATTTATCAGTAAAACAAAAGTAGACAGCAAATGCTCAGAATGGAAGTTGTGTTACCCTACAGCAAACTCTCAAGGGTATTCAATCTGAAGTCATTCCCCAAGTTCTGAAGGGTACAAGCCACCCTACACAACACTCTCAGATAAGTCAGAGAGATGACGTTAACCAAGCCACGGTCTCAGCAACCTAATAGATATGTCACTGATAATGGCAACCCACTGCATGCAAGTTCCTGATGCCAGAACTCGAAGCAAGACTTCTTTTTTGCATCCTCTTGGCAAGAACTCTAGGACTCTCCATTAAGCTCTGCTTAAGCCGACTGGCTTCAAAAACAGATGCTTGTGAAGGATAAGGCAACACAGTGGGAGAGAAGGCAGCTAAGCCTTGGTCGGATGTTGAATCAACAGAAAAAAATGTTGCAGCTTAACAGTGTACAGTATCTGCTGGATGGGACTTGACAGAAAACTGGCACCCCACCCACCCTGGCCTGTATCAGAAAGGCTACTTTGGGGCCATTCTTCATATCGATATTGGGTCATGTGAATGAGACAGAAGACCAAAACTCTTGACAATATTTAACGTAAAATGATTAATTCCAAAGATTACTCAATTAAAGTATCTTAAAGTAATAATCTGTGACATTTTCACATAAATAAATGTCCATTTTGCTGCTCTCTATTGCCAATTGATATAACATAATAGTGATTGAATATACCTGGTTATACCTGGTTCGTGAAAGCTTTTACATTCGCTCTTCTAAACACGCCGTGTCAGGTCTTTCCCCGGGGAAAATCCTCAGGCACACAGGAAGTGATGCGTTTTACGTTTCTGGCAGCAGCAACATCGGGTTGTTTGGAATAAATAGAGGAAGAACTGAGCATGAGCAGTGATAGCCACCATGGTTTAACAAAACAAAAGAGCGGTACCTACAGAAACTAAAACTTCATCAGCAGAAAAATCGAAGGAAACAGCACTGTTTGAACTGTTCGAAGTGAAAACAAAATGATATTGTGGATTACACATTTGATGAACCAATAAAAATCACTCATCAAGGGACTTTTCAGTGGAGCCCCTGTGCTCATCGTTGTCGCCAGCGGAGTAGTGACAGTAAGACAATCTGTGCAGATCATGTGATAATCTATGGATCATATGACAGATGTAAGAGGGCAAATCAATAGATGTCCTCATGCTTTCACTTTAAGTGCGTCATTTATTATTCAGCAACTTTATATATGCATATTGTATTGGATAACCAATGAGGGGGATCGATGTCCTTGTTGTGGACGCCTCCTCGTACAGTCTGCTGGAATGAAAATGTCTAACTCAATACTGTGAATGTGAATATTGTCCATTTTCGCCATATCATCAAGTATGACATCATTGTTTTCCTTGCATGAATGTATGTCATCGCCTCGTACCCCAGTCATTGTAAGCATTTTATGTTTTTGTACTCTTTAGTAATCAGTATCTCGGGGATCTGCTTAATGGTCTGAGACACTGTGGTCAACAGATCCAGAGGAATTGTTTGAATTGTTTTTCAAATACGTCACGCATGATGGCCAATCAGCACAGCCATCTAGTAGCCAATCATTCTGTTGGTTTGTGAACGTAGCGTGGATCCACAATTATTACTGGCCATAAACGGTCAGGACATAAATGGTCACAATCTCTACGATTCGCTTGAAAAGTAGATCGTGGACGCCTTCGAGATAAAAATCGCCAGATCGCCCACCCCTAACCCTGAACAGATCCCATGATAAACAGCTTATTTCTGTCCAGCCTCTAGATTATGTTTTCAGGGAGCAGTGCATCAGCATTCAATGATATGTTATTTCTGCCTGTGTGGAATTGCATCGGAGACTGTGTGAGCATTTAATAAGAACTCGATAAAAAATGATGCCGGTCACAGCGCCGAGGGCAGAGCTGCTAAATCTATTCAAATCCACTCTCTTGCTCGCCTGTCTCCCCATCATGAAAACACCATTATGTCTAGTCATTGAATTTTATGATTACGAATAACAACTTGCCAGATAGGAAAATATAACAACGGACAGCAAAGCCAATTACCGTAGCCAGACACCTAGTTTTGTTTGCCTTAATTTATAGCCTGGCCAGTCTGATGGCTTGCCGGCGACTGTAGACCATGAAAGGCCATCAGTTGATTTATGCCATCGTCTTTGTCGTCAAATTACAACGCTCTAGGCTATTGGGATGTATTCATATCTCTGATCGGCCCCTTTTGTTTTTACCCTCATATGAAGACGTAGCCTTTACAGTTTAGCTAGTAGCGGGGGCGTATGAAACATTTATAGGGATATTTTCCAGTTAAGACCTATGGCTAAGGGCCTTTTACCTCAATGTGAACATAATTTTTTTTTTTTACTTTTAGATAAGCGCTCAAATTAGCTGCTTTTCCTGAGAGCAGCTTGGTCTTTAGTGCAGCTGGCTAATCTTGCCTCTTGTCAGGGGAAACATAGATGTTCAGCCCTAGGGATAGCAGGGATTTAACTCAAGGGCAACTTACTCTTTTTGGTCATGGTGTATCATAAATTAATTTGTGCCTCATACTTAAATTACACGTTTGTAATCACAACTGCGACATGTTCTCGGTGGTTCCCCTCGGCTCCTTGCTATCCGTTTGCACTGCTAAAACAGGATCTGTGAAGTTGATGTAGTCAAAGGTCAAGGGTGTGTGTGTGCGATACGTGACGAGAGAGGGAAAAAGCGATGTGGAATTCATCACCAGCGCCGCCCACACACCAGCCCTCATATACAGGACACGCTGCACATGGAGTAGAAACACACACATGTGCACACACACACACACAAAGAGTTCCCTGTGGAATGTGTGATCCTTAACCCTGCTACTTTCAGACAGTAATTAAAGGCAGACAGTGTATTATGTGACTGCCTGTCATGGATCCTGGCAGCAGTCTCCCCCCGTCTCCGCCCACCGACCTGTTTCCCCCCTCCTGCTTGTCACCTGTTGCTGCCCAGCCTATCAGAGGAGTCACTCAATTCCAGCCTCCACACCTGAATGCAATCTGTAATCAGCATTTAGTATAAGTATAGACCTGTTCCTGCAATTCCCTGCCAGAACGTTTTAGCTTGCCTAGATGTAATAGCATGAGTATCAGACCTCTTATTTGCCAACCTGTTTTTGAACCCGTGCCTGTTTTCAGACCAGCCTTTAGCCTGCTCCCTGCTGATCCTGTCTGCCTGCTCTTGACTCCGGCCTGCTTTCTCCTGACTACAGTTTTGCCTGCTGCTACGTACCTTGGCCCTGTCGCCTGTTCGGCATTGACCTGCACTGTCTTGACTATGTTTTGGATCTCACACTAATAAATTGGTGTTGAACTTTGACTAGCGCGCCTGTTCTTCTCTGCGTGTGAGTCCCTGACACCGCCATAGTGTGCAGTTGGTCAGATGGCGATAGAGAGACACAGGGTAAGGGGCCCTTGGGGACCAATGTAATGTCCAAAATAGACCTGGGAGATTCTGGTATGCCAAAAAGCGCAGGAATGTCACAGCTTCCCAAACTTGCATTAGGAGTGCCAGCATCCTCATTTATAATGTCCAAATTCCTTTAATCATAAAGGCTAGAGGTGACTCCCACCAGCCCCTCCCAAAAAATTCACTACATTCCTGATGGATTAATCTCAATTGGCTCCACAGGTTTTGTCTGGCCAGGGTTCAAGAATAACATGTATGGAAGCTGCCCGATTTTATGTTGCTCAGGAGCAACAGCAAAACGTTGGACATTTCAGCTTTATTTTTATTTCGCTTAATTTTCTGGGAAAATAGATAAGTAAACTCACTGGGCAAGGAATACCCAGAGTGCAATAGGATGTCATGCCGAACATTGTTGTGTAAGACAATGAGCTTTCACTATAACAGTGTGCATCATTATACCTTTAACTGCAACTTTTGATTTGTGTGTGTGCCAGCTAGCATTATTAACACAGCTGAGCATTTTATCATCTGTTTGGCAGACGAGATGTCATTGTGGGTGCATTGTTTCAGAGGGGAAGATGCCGCGTGGCTCCTGTTCGAAGATAATACAATGCACTTCGAATGGAATCAAATTGGCACGGAGAGTGTGGTTCACTTCTGAGTCATATTGCAGATTTGGAGGATTACCGCAAGAACAATGAGATCCTTTCAGGGATTGAGATAAGCATATTGCGAAAATAGATGGACAGTGACGGTGCCAAATGTTCTTTTTTTTGAGTGAGAGATAAGATATGGTCTTAGCTGTCTGGATGCAGTACTAATTGAAAACAGTGAACATGTAAAAAGTGAGAAGAAGAATCGAATTAGAAGTAGAATAAAAACACAATTCATTTGTCACTAACATTATCTCATACAAAATCAGAAACACTACATCTGTAATGACATTCTCCTTCACTAGTCACTACATCGTATGCAGCGGCAATATCATCACTGGCACTGCGGTGTCCACGTTCACTTCAAATGAGGCATGGAGCCGGTCTCCCCATGCACGGTATGCAGTAAAATACATCATCTGCAAGCTGCTACCTGGGAAATGTTATTCATTAGCCACGAGCTCTTCCTGGCACGGAATACATCTCTGTGTCACACAAATTAACAGAGCGCCAGCCTACAGACTTGTTTTGACGCAATTTGTCATGCCAGCTTCATTTGCCCTGTTTAAAACAGCAATTAGAAGTTGGCTGCATTAGCGAAGCCCAGGGGTAAGTCAAAGAGATACAGTTCTCGACCTTCACGTCCATTGATACTCAGCTGCCACCGGCCTTGCGGATGATCAAGACCGTTACGTTTTTACACCCTAAAGGACACCCGGCGTGCTCATCTCCCAGGTGTGGTGCGGTGATGCACTCTGCTTCACTACCATTTCAAAATGCAGTATTACCTGTCAGAGCTCTGTTGGGAGACGATGTTTCTAGCACTCCCACACCCGCAGTAAAAAAACGCGCACTGCCTTTTAACACATAGATTGTCATTAAATGAAACTGGAGCTATTTGTAGGTTCATTAATTACACCCTTTCACACACCACTTCCCTTTCACCGGAACAAAAGGGAAGGTGAACAAGGACTTCCATTTTTTTGCTGTACATCAATGTCAGATTACAGTTGTCCTGACATCAGCTTGCTCTCCACATGCCCAAGAGATATGGGATTAATTATAACGAGGTGGCAACAGAATGACATTGATGTCAGCGTGTGTACACACTGTCACCTCAAACTTTATGTCAGGGCCGTGAAATTGGAGGAACTTTCTTAGAGATTTTATGATCATTACATATCTTCCCCTGAATTCCCATATTTCACACTACATACTGTAAATGGAGGCTGACATGTCATCCAAGACATCCATTTCCAAGCAAGCTCCAGACGGCTGCATACTGCTGTATTGCAATTAGTACAGAGAGTGATATAAGTCTTGTGTCATCATCCCGTTATTGTTTAGTTCTCATGAGTAACTGGAACATATCCGGTTGTTAGCCATGCAATGTGATATTTTACATTAGGCACTCTGGAGGATAAAAAACGGCACATTTTTTCATCAACATAAGCTAATGAGCCACTGGGTAGTGAGTGGAAAGCGTCATCGTCTGTGCTTTACATCCTATATGTGAAGATCAGTGAGAAATGGATTTACACAGCATGTGCACGTTGTATCACAGCACACAGAGTAATCCACCTGCACTTCACATGTTCAAATCAGCATGTAATAGGTAAAATCTCCTGATCACAGTGTGTCAGTCTCTCTGTACGCCCTGCAAATCTTCCCAGCCCTATCTGCAAATTCCCCCTCCTGTGTAACAAATTGCAAACCCAACAAAGCTAATGAAGGTATCATCAACCTTGCCTGCGTGTTGAATAAGACAGATTCGAGCTGTATCTCGCAGCGTGTCAGGCTCTATGCCTTTGAAGTGTCAGGGCCTCTTGAAGGAATTGCGAGAGGGTAGATAGTCAGGAAGGGGAGAATTTTTCGAATCTGTGTGAATGTAGGAGACGCAGGTAGGTAATTAGTTCCTTTACTTGACCATAAACAAACAGTGGTTATTTCCCTGATCACCTCGGAAGTGTGCGCTTTGTATTTTTCCATGTGTCCTCTGGGGATGTGGAGGGTTGTTATCTTCTTCTCAGGGATGCAAGTTTAATATAATGTTCTTGATCAGCTTTCACTCAGGTTAACACATAATTGATCAATGTATTCTCACTGGGCCCAAACCTGTTATGTAACTATAAATTTGCAAGTGAGCTACAAAGCAAATGCCTTTCCCACCTGACCAAATAAAGTGAATATCAGTACATGTACTGACACTGATATGTGTTGTAGCACATCAATGTCCATTATAGGAGATCGCCTTCAGAATTATGTAGGGTCACCATTTTCATTAAATGACAATTATGTTGTAAGAATTTACCACACAGTTTGCTCTCATGTCGGGTTTGGGTTAGACGCAACTTTGCAGTATTCAACCCCTTTGCTTAGTTCGGGGGACGTTGCCACACTAGCAAAAATGTGTTCAACATTTAGGATTATCGTGACTCAGATGTGATATTTAGATTGTATTTAGCAATTGTAAACATTGGTTTCCTTTCAAACTTTTTTTAAACTTGTCTTTCTTGCTAACAAAGCTGAGGCCAAGTCCCTTCACTAGATCTTAATGGGACTTAATGGGATCTTAGGGTGTAGCGTGGACTCCATCAGAATACTTAAACACAGTATGGGATATATGGTTCAGCTAGAGGAGAAATCTTTAGCTCAGAGTCGTCTTTCCTTCATCTCCTAAGAAATAGGGGTGATCTCAATTTTGTCAGATCACCTTGATCTGAAATGTTTCTCCTTAAAGCCCCTTAGGAGCAATGAGGAGATAAGAGAGGGGATTCTTGAGACGTTATGAGATCAATGTGAAGATGCCAACATGTAACATACATAATGATAATAAGCTCCCACTATATGGCTGTTGGCCCCATTGCTTCAATAAGAAAATGCACCAGTATTGAGTTTTCTTTGAGATCTTTCTCTAATCCTGTAGTTTCATATTCAGAATGACACTTATTTGAGAAATAGGAGAAAATGGCTTTAGTCTCATCTTAGTCTTAAAAAGAGTCTAGGAGACATAAAAGGTATATGTGAGATCTCTTCATGGATTTCTCTGTCCTATGGGCATTTATGAATGACATTGGAGTCCAGTTGTTGAAGTTTAAAAGAAAATATAAATCATCCATTTCCAGCCATTATGGTTGAAAATGCGCAAGGTGCCGTTTCAGTGGGTTATTCCAGTCCACTTTTACTACAGAAATCAATGGAGAAATTGGACAGGAAAACTATTACTATTACACCTTCTGTATTTTCACACAACAGCGATATGAGGGTGATGATTTATATGTTCTTTTAGACTTCAACAGCTGGACTCTAATGTCATCGAAATGGAAAACTTAATAACACAGTGCAAGTCAAGTGGTTTGAATACCTTTGCAAGGCAGAGTATGTATTGTTTGATTAATGCTAGGTCTTTATGTCTTCCCATAACTGAAATGAATGCCTCACCTGCATGTGTTCTGCCTCCCTGACTTTGGTCTTGAATTCCAGAAGCCAGTGGCTGTGGCCGATCTCATGAGGTGTGTCTGGGTGAGATTGAAGGTGATGGGGTAAATATTGGACACTTCTCTCTCAGCTTACATCACAGTTGTGGTACATTTCGGTGCTGGCAATACAGCGGGCCCCTGTCCTCCACGATTCTCCATTACTCATCAGAGAGCTCGAGGGTTTGAGCATCTTGCAGCTTAGGCTCACAAAGCGGTCGGACGGGACAGCGGTCACAGACCATCACAGTTCGACAAGCCTCTCAAACACGTCACACAGAGAATCCCATTGTATCTTCCCTGACTGTATCAGGCGATGGCCAGGCAGCGGCATTTGCCATGAGTTTTCGTGCAGCAATGACACATGCGATCACTTGCCTAGTGATTCCTACAGTTTCTACGCTTGCACTTGCACTGGCGAAATGGCAATTTTGTCGGCCACAATCAATTATTTTCCCACCTGTGCCCATTCAGTAATTTCTGGGCTTGCCATGACATCGCTTGCCCCAAAATATATAATTATCGCTGTTTCAATCAATCAATCAATCTACTATTTTTTCTTGGTATTCTTTTCTTTTCTTGGTATAACTTGGTATTATGTGCTTCCAAGTTTCTACAGTGCAATTGCTATACTCACCAAGGGTACAGCAGCATGGACGGCATCCTGGCAGTTCACACAGCTCCACCAGGACCACACACTTCCTCCAATCCTTACTTGTATCCTCATCCAAAAATGTGTGGTTGCCGGGGGTGCATCACTTGTTTCCTTCTTTCCTGAACTGAAGTTGAATCACTATTCTGTTACATCCATCTGCAATAGAGTAGCAAAATGCTGCATGTCATGGATTATTACTTTACGTTTCTCATCTAGATGGTCTGTCAAGCCTTTGGTGCGCAGGACCGCTGACTTCAACTACCACTCTAAGTGATAAAATGGCATGTAACAGTGATGTGGTCATAGCTAGCTTGTTGGCTAAGGTAAGGTTTTCCCTGATGGGATGCAGCAATCTGGTACAAGAAATCATTCTGCACCCTTTCTGTGATTCCCTTCAACCAGAATTCATCACTTTTTCCCCTCTTGCTTGTACAGATGCATTGGTTAGTTGGAAAGAGTTGTTTCCTGTCACGACACTTGAATGTTTGGTTCTTATATGAAATATTTTTGGGCTTGTGGTGGTGTTGTATTCTGCCTCGCAGTGCTTGCAGTGTGTGCCTTGTCATTTTTAAGAACACAATGGTCCCAGACAGAAGTCGACAATCTGGATCAGTTATTTGTGAGCATCCCTGAATATAAGGGAACGTCTTATCTTAATCTTATTTTAAGATTAAGATATAAAAAGCATGAACATTAAACTGCAGTAATTGAGCTTGTGTCTGCAATAAATGCTTGCTTTGGTCTTGCTTTGCTTTGTCTGCTAAAATCTGACTGGAGATATGAATTAGAAGTAACACTCTTAAAAAAGGTTTAATAAATGAAATAATAACATCCGTCACTGGATAATGTGATGAAACTGGTAGCCGTTTCCCTGTGTCACCTCAAGCAACGAGAAAATCTACACATTACATTCTCCTTTTAGTCCCACACTAGACCACAACTGGGTTTCCTCCGTACGAGGATTCAGAGTTGTGTCTTGTCATCTAAAATGGAGATGTATGGGCTGAGCCCGCCGGTCTCGATTGAGCCTTGACGTGTAGCAGGGTCTCAGGTGTCAGGAGCCATTTCCCGGCCAGGGTCCCGACCGGAACGAGATTAGGTCCATTTATCTGATTCCAGATTGCTCTAAACCTATTTCAACTGTCATTTACTCTCCAAATGGGTCATTAGTCCTACATCTGTTTTGTTTTGTGCTGCGGCTATGTGTGCGCGTGTGTGTGTGTGTGTGTGTGTGCGTGTGCGTGTGCGTGTGTGTGTGTGTGCTTTTGATCTGATTATACTGAATGAAAGAGTGGGTGAACTTATACAATGAAACTGATTTGGCTGTGAAGATGAAACCAGTAATGACATTAATTGCAATAACTACTGACTTCTATTTGATGGCATTTAAACAGAGTATTTGAAAAATCATTAAATTAAACAGTTAAATGATAGTAAAACACTATTATATGAGTATGATATTTATGTCAGTGAAACATCATGATACTGGTGAATAGATGCACCCACATAGAGGGTATTAATTACACGTTGGTAAATATCACCTGTCTGATTTTATTTTTTATTTTATATTTCTACTAATTTTGTCATTTGTTGAATAAGAAAATGGTATTGTTCTACTTTTTACTGCATTGCATCCATTTCCAGAGAGACTGACTTGTATCTGTGAGGATGCCAGAGAGGAAACTTTGATCTCACAATTACAAAAGAGCATCTTTTCTACTCGAGTGAACTGAAACCCTTTAAGAAACAATTTGCTTAATCAATCTGCTTGATATCCAATAAAACTAATAATATACTTTGGAAACTACATTGATTTCTTCAGCTGTACTAGATTGTTTGGCAGTGAAATCCAATGTTGTAACAAATAAAACCTTTTTTACTGTTGAATTAAATTTTTTTCTTTTAAAAGATTACAGTGACTGAAGCTTTTACAAATGACTCTGGATGTGTTTCCACTCCATAAAGTGGTATTGAACTTCTTTGTTTATTCTGCCACATCCTGTCAGCCTGCGTTAGCTCTGCAGCCGATGATGGGTTTCAGTCCGGATCTAGCTTGAATGCTAATGGTAAACAGCTATTGTTTTGGGCTGTTTTCCTCCCATACAGTCACTGCTGATGGGTGACATTTTGACTAATCTGACAGGACTTCCCCGGCGGGATAACAGCAAGCTACCTCTCAGAAGATTATAGAATTATCTGTTCAATTGGCAATTACCTTTCCCTGTGGATGACGTACCGCGGAAAAGCCTGCCAGCAAATCATCTTATGTTCAAACCAGGTTGCGCACATTGCTGTCAAACAGTCTGATAATCTGCTAGTGTGAGCAACAAACAAATAAACAAACAAATCTCAAGGCAGCAACAGCAACAAATCTAAAAGAAGCATGTAGAACAGTTGATAAATAATGGTCAAAGGGATCAAAGTTGAGAGAGGGAGGAGGTAGGGGGGAGGAGGGTGGTGGGTGGGTGGTTGCCATGGGTATCAAAATAAATAGCATCTGAAATGGAAAGGGGCAATGTTTCTGACTTGTGGATGCTGGGCAGGGAGACGAGCTAGGTCTGCACCGCGTTATAACGAGTGTCCTGGGTCTTCTGGTATCCTCACAAATGTTCTCACGGCTGGGGGTCGGCCCACAGCTCGTCTCTGTCAAGTCAGTCATCTGGCCAAAGCATGCTGATCATAAATATGCCTCAAACAGGTAAAGCTGGAAATACTCATCTATGACTCCTCATAGCAGGGATTGTGCGATGCGTAGTTGTGGACTTCCAGCCGTTTTCCAGCAGTTCATGATTCCTACCGACTCCTTTTGTATCCTCTTCGCTGGTATTCCCACCGTCACCCATGTGTCCCTTCCTTGTTTCAATGTTCAGCTCATGTTCCCGCTTCCTCTTCCATCGCTCCACAGCCCCCCAGTCCTTCCCTGTAATGAGGACATTCTTCCTGTTGGAAGGTTAATGGCAGACAGAGAGAGGTACCCAGCGAACCTAAACCCTCCTGACTCCTCAGGCAATTTCACACAGAATCTCTTTTTTTTTTTTCCACTGGAAGGAGAGTCCATTCACAGTGTGAATGAGTCAGGTAAATCCAATTCCAAAAGGCAATGGGATTTGAGATGGGGAGCAAATTGCACCAAGGTGATACTGGACTGGTCAAGAGACCCTTGAGGAAAAAAAAAGTTAGCTCGTTCCAACACAATAGAGGACACTGCTGTTATCTTTGCTGTTAGTCGTGTTTTTATAATTGATTTCCCCCTCCGGCACAATGGCCGGGCAATAATGAAAAGCCTGTCATTCCTGTTCCTTTGTGTTGCACGTTGATGAGGTCATTGGCTCAAGGTGGCCGGCGTTAACCCTAGCTGCAGACTTCATGGTCCACGCAGAAAGAGGTCTGGGGGTCGAGGACACGTAGCTAATCCACATTTATAACATACAGCAAAATATTGGAAATTCAAAACAAATGACAGATTGGTTGAGGACGGATTGCTCCATGGTCCCGGGGGGTATCGTCAGGGCACAACGGCACCGACCCTTGCACTCTTTATACTGGTTGGTAGTCATGTTGGGGAGAATTCTGCTGCTGCACTGTAGGAATTTGCTGTGGATAAAAGCATCAGCCACATGCCTAAAATGTACAATGAGGTAGCTATGGTCATTGGTGATCCTGTTTGATTGAGGCAGCAACAGTCACAAGTGATATCTTGGTTGAGGTGGCAACCAGCTTGATCGATCACTAGAGACTGAAATGTTAATGGTAGGTGTATTTGATTGTCCCCAAAGCAATGCAAAGTAAACTCTGCCTATCTGGCACTCCAGACAGACTAAAGTAATCACATTACTTTAGCCAGGTATGTGGTTAGTATTGTAGGCACTTAGTTAGACACCAATGAGCAAATAGTGCTTCAGCTCATTCTATAGAAAAGGTTTTGTCCTCTACTTTTGTCCTGTAATTACCTCAAGGCAAGTCGACAAAACGCGATTAAAGCCCTCACTTTGACAGGTCTATCAAATTAATACACTCTAGCCTGTCACATGCCGAATTACCTGTACAAGAGACGCTATTCAGTGCAGTCACGAAGATGAAGGTGAAGGCCATTTCTACTGATAGAGACTATTCAAGTTGTCATGGGCTTATGTTAGGAAAAATCCTTGAAAATCCATGGTCCTGGGCTTGGACTGTTTACCTGCCAGTCAACAGACAGAGATCACATAACTTAACATTCCTCTTAAGTCTTATTCTTCACATCTCTTCCTTAGGGAAAACAAGAGATTGAATGTGTGTGCAAGGTTATCACGACTCTACAATGCAAAGGCAAAAAAAATGCGTGGCGGCAATAACTGGTCACCTGTGTTGCCGCAAATGTGGGACATGTCACTGAGATTATGAATGGAGTGAGAGGGTTGTACCAGAGTTCAATACTGCACAGCAGAAAGAGAAGAAATATGAATTTTGCAGTGTACCTTTCTACCAAATAAACTGAGCCTGTCATTGAAACTCTGCAGACCTTGCGGCTGACGAATGGATGCGTCGATGTGGTTCAGTTTCTCCTAGAGATACATGGCTCTGTGTCTTGATCCACTCTAGGACTGAGATACACCGAAGCAATATTACAAGCACAAGTCTGAAGAAGTGCAAGTTTGATTTAGTGAGAAATGCCACAGCCAGGAGGTTTTGATCCAGTATTTCTGCTTGTGATGCACCTGATGATGCAGAGATTTTGAGAAGTGATAGGTTTTCCTTGAGCTTTATCTCTCCCCTTCCCTCTATCTATCTAATCTTTGCACCTAAATGCTCTCCCATGCTGAGCAACAGTACAGTCAACAGTACTGTACGTGAAAAACGAGGAGGAAAAAGCGTCTCGACAGCTTGCAGCTCACTTGTATGCATGTGCGGGAGGCACTGTACACACAGGCAAGCATGCTCATACATCTGTTCTCTCTCTCCTCACATCTTCCTCTCCAACAGACACATGCATCACCCTACCCAGGACCGTCTACATGCTCCAACCTCAGGTGACAGACGGGTGAAAGTGGGCGAGATGGAAGCAAATCGCACTTTCCCAGCTGGTTGCTGAGGCTCATTTGGATTCTGTCACACGTCTTAATCACACCCCGGTGGGTTTTAGCTGAGGACTGTTGTTTTAGCGTCCTACCCCGGAGCCTCCTGTATTCCTGGTTTGACCCGCAAGACTTCTCTTCTCTTCAATTATATCCCATCCTTGAAGCAGGTCACTTATTGGTTTGTGAGAGAAGAGGCGGGGCCGGCGTTCTCGTGTACGTCCTGGGTTACGGCCGCCTTGATTAACTGTGGGAGAACGTCTCGTCGAAACAGAGCTGGTGTAATTAACCATCCACTCAGGGTCTGCCTCGAAATTAATAACTGTGATGTTTAATCAAGATTTACATCAAACTGCGGGAATGCCTTTTGAATATTTGCTTACACTGTGCCCCATCAATTTGACGATAGGCTATATCCTCTGTTATTTTACCTCTGTATTCCCAGTGGTGAAATTAGTGGAAATTCGCGAAAAAAGCTGAACCTGATCAGTCATATGTGGTATCAGCACCTGCCTCTGAGGTACCAGTTCTTTAATTAATTGAACAGTAATTAACGGTTAAAGTCGGGATCCTGATAGGAAGTGAACTTGAAAGACAAATCTAAACTAATGAGGTTCTTCTTTGAAGTAATGAACTCTCTGGGTTTCGGTAATCATAGGCTTTACTCCATTTATCTGGAGGACAGTGTGCTATATGGGGATGTACAGTACTGCACTGTTCTTGAACTCTGTTTTGCTAGTTTCTTGACTCTATGTGGTGAAGGCCTCATTTCGCTGACATTTTCAATCCAGGGTGACTTGCAGGTGAGCACCTAGGGGTTCAGTGTCTTGCTCAAGGGCTCTTTGACAGGACACATGGTGTTTCGTGGGCCCACATTGACTGTTGCAGGGATTGAACCTGTAACATTTCAGTTGCAGGACACTTTCTCTAACCACTGGGCACCCCGGGCCACAACCTCATACTGTAGCGAAGTATTAGGTGCGATGGCCGAGCACCTCTATAGGAGCCGGCAATCGAATGGTTCGTTTGTTTCGTCTGGCTGACAAAGATGTTTGAAAAGGTACAAGTGAGGTAACAGGATGGTCCCGCTATGTGGTGGGCTAGCCAGATAGGCAGTACTCTCCGGTGGATCAACGGAGCCTAACGTCTAGTCCATGACAGAATGCAGACAACTTCAGAAAAATGTGCAATTTCCTGTTCTTCAATTCTACTCCAGTCATGCATAACCCTCCCGTCCCATCCCTCCACCCGAACACCTACAAAGTGCTAGCAGACAGAAGGATCTCCAGCCCCTTTACAGTGAGTCTGTCTGTCACAACTTCCATACATGTCCTCTTTCTATATTTTAGTTTAAAGAAATGATAGGGTGGATTTTGGCCGAGGTCAAGTGATTCAAGAGTAGCAGTAGCAGCAGAAGAGAGGAGTGATGGGCGGCTGCTGTCATTATTGTCAGGTGTACTTTCTCAGCCATGCAGAGGTGGCAGTGGGTTTAGTTACTGATGGTCGGGGTCATTACGTCTCACTGGCTTTTGTCTACCTGCTCCTCCCTCCACGGGACGCTAACAGACCCTGTTGCCTCCAGTGAACCATTCAGCAGAAAAGCACCCGGATAGAAAGTAGGTGTTGTGCCAGCCGCCTCTGTTACAGACCCAGTGGGGTCCCAGAGGGGCAGAATAAACAGCTGCCTCACCACTGCACACATATGAGTAATGGTGATTAGACCTGGTACCACCGTGGGACTTGCGCTTTTTACGGTCATTACATGAGACAATATGACTATAAACAACGCCACCATGCCAGCGGGCTAACTGTAGCCGATAAATTACAATGTACCATGACACAAGAATGGGTCCAGTGTAGCTCAGTGGGCAGAACACTGCGCTAACACTGCAAAGGGTTAGGGGTTTGATTTCCTCTAGGGCCTCTCGTGCTAAAAATGCATGCACTCATCGCAACCTGCGGCGCTCTGGATAGAAAGCGTCCACCGAATGCCGTGTGTTAAAAATAAATGTAGCCTGATGTTCACTTGGTTGTAGGAAAAGTCCCACTGCCATGAGCAGGATCAATAGAGGTGTGCACGCTGAAGTCAAGCAACGAAGCCTCAAAACACATTCACATGAACATATGCTTATGTGTGCATACATGCATGCACACACACACACACACACACACACACACACACACAAATAAAATTAATATACAGCCGCTGCGTTCCATGTGGTGCAGAACATAGTACATTGCAGGTGTAAAGGTTTTATGGTCTGCAGACAGATTGTGTGGACTTGTGGTGTGCCGAGAAAGGCAGGGAGCGGTATTAGTCTCCATCCCCTTACGTCAGTGGTCATAACATATGCCATTACTTCCCCTGCAAGATTCAATCACCAGCACAAAGCCATGCTTCACGCACAATGAAAGGCAAGTGCTTTTTGTCAGACATTCGGCAGAGTGAATTGCATATAGAGTGACTCCGAGATAGCATTGTTTCTTGCTGCCATAAAAAATCTATTTAAGGCAAATCTAATCTTCATAATCTTCTCCCTCAGAGGTGGCGAACGGTGATGGGGAAGATTTCTATCCAAGGCCTGGGCGTCTGGTTGGCGGTGCACAGGGCTCGAGGATATAGGAAATTGCTGGGAGCGGAGGATATTAAACGTCAATTTGAGAACACTGATAAGCACCCGATTGGTGATTTATTTAGGCGTATTGTCAAGTAAATCATCCTTAACCACTGGATGCAGGTACATTCATAAACATAACCCTCCTGCTGGCGTTACAGTTCCATTTTTTTTTCCTATCTTACAACTGATGCAGGGTGAATACTGTATGTCCTCACAGAAGTTGGAGGTATGAATGAACAAAGATAATATTCCCGGTGATTAGTTTTGGTGTAGCTTAGCAACCAAGGCTGTATGTGAGAGAGAGAGAGAGAGAGACAGAGAGAGAGAGAGAGAGAGCTTTCTATCTCTGCCTCTCTCTCTCTCTGTCTGTCTGTCTAGCTCTCCATCCCTCTCCTCTTTCTTTTCCCAGTTTAATGCCACGGCCCACTAGTACAGCAGCTCTGTACATTATTCCATGCGTCATTCCGAGCGTGTAAATGGGCCGGTGCGGTGCAGTTAGGAAGGGGGCCCTCCTGAGTCCACAGCAGTGAATGAATTATTAATGGGTATAAATCCCAAACAGACGGATGGGGCCGAGACTAATGTCCACTGGCATGAGTTCTTTGGGGATGGGCAGCATCTCAAGGATAGTCAGGCAGCCTGGCGGCTTCTCAGCACTGTCAGATGAGGACACTAGATCACCGCAGTGGCAGGGACACTCAACAAAGATCATCTTCACCTCAACACCGCATTGTAAACACTGACACCAGTGTGTGTGTGTGTGTGTGTGTGTGTGTGTGTGTGTGTGTGTGTGTGTGTGTGTGTGTGTGTTCTTATATATCTGTATTTGTGAGGATCAAATGTCAAATGTCTGAGTGTGTGTGTGTACATATGGGTGTGTAAGAATCACAGGCATGGAGAGGTTGGACGGGTGCACTTTCCTGTTTTGAAAAATCTGCTAAACTGGAGGGAAAAGGAATTTTGCTACACCTGCTGTTTTCCATTGGGAGAAAAAGCATCTCTATATCCATCGCTATATGAATTGTCTCGGTACCCCGGGCTGCCAGGCGGCACCCGTTTACGACCAGTCCTCATGACTCATCATATTGAAAAATCTTCACACCAAAAAGTCTGTAATAAAAAAAATAGAGTTTTCTTTCCAGAATGAGACATCCACCATTTGGAAAAAGTAACATCAACTTTGATCATATGAAAGTAAAATTCACTGTGGATTATAATGAAGAACTTTTGGTTTTAAGATAGTGAAATTTGTAAGGATGGGATCATCTGCCATCATCAAAATGGATAAATGGCATTTTGGAATGAAACTATTATTACTATTATCTATTATTTTCAGTGCAATTCATGTCTACTGGTTAATTACACAACTGTAAAGCTATTAGCCCAACGTCATACTACCACTTCCTGATGTGGCTCCCAATTATGTGAGGAACTAAACAGCCCAGTCAAGGCTTGGTCATTGAAACCACTAATAAGCTGAATCTACAATAACACAAAAAAAAAAAAAAAAAAGTCATCACAAGCCAAAAGCCTTGCGCTGTGAATCTCACATCCAAACCACTCCATTAAATTGTAAGGGGATAGACCGTGGCAAACAGAGACACCAGCTGTGCCTTTGGGTAGGTTTGCTTATTAACGGGCAGGGAGTCTGAACACACACAGAGACACAGAGACACAGAGGCAGGGATCACTATTGAGCTGTCTGTCACCAGGGAAATTGCTCCTGTACATACACTGCAAGAAACATCCATCTCAACAAGTGATTTATACTCTTACTGAGTCTTAACATCACTGCTAGTCCAGCGTGATAACCTCGTTAGAGAGAGGGAGGATATCAATTGCAGAAGGTGTCCAGCTCAACAAATGATTGTCCGCCGATGATGAAATGCGAGGGCGGGGGTTGGAAATCATTCATCCATTCATTCGTTTGTTTGCTCATTCTTTTGTTAGTTTGTGAGCCCGTCCATCCATCACATACAAGGATGTTGGCGAAATTATACACACATCTCACACACACTGCTGACTGGATTTTGACGCAGGAATGATGCATCTCACTACTGAATACAGGCATTTTCAAAATTACACTGATTGGCCCAAAGGTGGCGCTACAGTTACAGGTCAAAACAAGATGTCACATTTGTTACTGACTGCATCATTCATAGGGGATAACATGTTCACTCTTGCTTTGTTTATTCTCGTATTGAATTAAAACGTATCATAAAATAATATTGATTACTCCAGTAGTGTCAAGACAATGTCACTTGATTCACAAAATTCTTGAAGTGAAAATATTTATACTTTTTGAGAATTTCATCTACTAGATGAAATGGCTCATTAAGGCTCATTATCCTCCCTCTCTATTCTCTACCGGGGGGTCATCACACCGTAGGAGGAGAAGAAGAGGTTGGTGGTGTGAGGGCAGGTCAGAGAGGATCCGCCACAGCAGGTACCCTCCCTTCTCTCCACTGGCGCTAATGAAGCCTACCAGGACTCTCTGTGGTCTCTCATCCCCACTGGCAGCGCGGGCTTTAGAGATTAAGCAAGTCATATAGGGATCCAGCTCTCTTTTTGAAGCGTAGTTACGTAAGGACATGAGGGCACAGCCATGCGTTATCAGCCCTTTCCTACAGATAGGCTATAGGGATTTCCACATGAGTGCTCCTCTGAATTGGACCGTGGCTTAATGTGGTATTGTCATTAAGAAGTTTATGAAAATAATAATAATAATAATAAAAATTCTTGGTAATAAGAATAAGATAATGTCTTCTAGTGTCTGCAGATAGGAAATATTGGCTAGTCTTGTGTTTTCACATGTGCAAAGTGCAGTTCTTGAAATCGGTGCACAAGGGCTTTTATTTTGCCGACATATTTTAATGTATTTCAAAGTAATACACTCTGAATCATTTCCATAACAAAGGGATGTGAGGTTTTACCGCGTGTGGAACTGGGATAAGTGTTCTGCACACATCCATATCCGAGGGGGTCAGATTAGCGAGGTTTTACTGCACATGAAACTGGGATAATGTTTCCCAAGGTTTTTATATATGGAGCTGCGTTTCATCAACCTCTAAGCCCGAAACAAACAAAAAACGAGGCCTAGTTTTGTCACTCCCGTTGGTTTTGTCTGTTCGCAGCGAGGCCCTAGGTGCAGAGTGAAATGAATCCTGGGTAAAAGGCTCAATTAAAAGGCGGGATCCCTTGGCATGCTGGAGGCGCTCCCCGGTCTCCCCGGTCTCCCCGGTCTGAATAGAAAGTGTCAGGAGGCGCTAAAGCATTGAGTAGTGACCGTCAACTCAGACTGACAGCATGTCATCTCTCCTCTTTCAGCTTCACCAAGCAGTGCGCCGCCCCCTCCACACACACACAAATACACACACACACACACCCCATCCCTATTCCCATCTGTACATACTGTATATACCACACACACACACACACACACACAACCGGGACCTCCCACGCTTTAGCTGTGAGGGTTTTAGTAGCTGTGGTGAGCAAGGCATTGACTCAGACAGATATTCTCATATTCTCTCGCTCGCCCTCCCTCCCTCTCCTGCTCACGCACACGCTTGAGCACTTGGGTGTACTCGCAAGCATGCACACACACACACACACACACACAGTAATTAGTAATTAGTGGGTAGGAGTTCGCAGCCCTGGTGGTTTGTGGTCTTGCCTCAATGAAAAAGTCCCTTTACCCTCATTAAGCTGGGTGTCTGCACGGTGGCCTTTCACCCGCCACCTTTCTTCTCATAATCTCTCACATGCCAGACGCCAGTTTATTCACGGCGTGCAGAGCTCAAACTACGGCGGTATCTTCGAGAAGCCGTCGACAGATTGAGTCTTCATTCGGGGAGATGAACTGCTGCGAAATGCCCCCCCCCAACATTTAAAACGACCTTGATTCCCAAGAGATATTACCAACCTCTAGCTTTTGGGGCGCCGGAAGGAACAGAAGCGCTTTGTCGCTGCGCTCATTCAAGAGGTGAAAGCATTTAAACGGTTGACCCAAATCTGCCCAACTAAACCACCATTAGAAAGAAAGAGAGCACAAAAAAAAAGAGACTTTTTTGGGGGGGAAATAGCACAGTCGTTTCTAATAGCTCGGACGTTAGATGGCACGCTGCCGAGCCGGGGCCATTTCTATTCAAATGGCTGCAGTCACGTGTTACGGGGTCTCTGCGCTAGGCCGAGCCCGGCTCTCCGGAATGGATCACCAATTTAAGGCTCCTGATTAAAATGCTGAAGTGGATCAGCAGATGATTCAGCCTCCCTTGGCTCTGGCATCAGGCTGCTTGTGTCTGCAGTGCCATTCAATACTGGGTAACACACCGGGCTCTATGCAATCACACATGTCTACTAGAAGAGGAGTAGAGATGTATAGCAGAGTTTAAAGTGGCCATCTGCAATATGCTGTTGTTGTTGTTGTTGTTATTTTGATGACATCTTTGGTGCTAAGCGGTCATTGCTGTGGTGTTTCTTGGCAATCACTTGGCATTGAAGCAGTCTCCAGTAGTGTGACGCCTTTTTCCTTTTTCCTGCTCTTTTCTTTGCCTGTTCAGCCATGGTGGCAATCGATGCTCATGCTAACTACCCACTTCCTGTGCGCCACATTTTTCCCAGGAAAGACTTACTAAGTAGAATCACTATTATCAAGATTATTACTATTATTATTATTATTATTATTATTATTATTATTATTAAGACAGATTATTACTTTAATCATTTATAATTCAACAAACATCTGAGTACTGTGTGGTCACAAGAACCAGGAAGTGATACAATAATCTACCCCTTGTGGGAGTGCTGTGAAATAGCCTGCATGCACACACATTCAGTTTTTCTGTATCAGACCTGTAACTGTAGATGCATTGTGAATGTCAAACCTCCACACTAGGAATTAATAATCAATAATAGATGACATTAGACATAACTGTATTGTATTGTAATGCTCACTGGCTCAGTTTTATATTTTACCCAAATTCATTGAAAGTCATTAAATCTTCATCTTCTCCCATTCTAGCTAGGCGTCTGTTAAACTGATCTGAGGTGGAAAACTGCGGAAAAGTTACTTGATATCTCAGGTGGATGAAGTTGGTTAAAAACTGGATCATTGTTGTTTTGCTAATGCATCCATTGCACTGTATTTGGTTCATAAACCTACTAAATATCACATGATTTCTGATGTGGGCTTTGTTTATACAGTTATCTATGATTCATGGACAATTGATCTTGATGCCAAAATCAGTGAGTTCCAGTAGTTTTCTGTAATATATCATGAGCTAAATCTAATTAATCTCAATATAAATGGTATAAATGCCAAATGCACAATATTCAATATGTTGTTTTTAAATTATATTCTTTGAAACAATCATATGATGGAAATTTGGATACAGTTATAATATTTTTATGAACGAGGCCCCTGGAGGTTTTTGATAGAATCTGAGATAAAGCGAAATAACATTTTCATAAATAAGGCACTGGTGAAACATATCTCCGGTCAGGATTTAGGTTATATCCTAATCGGGATGTAAAAAGTTGCTGTTGGTATCCAACAGATAATTTCTCCTGACCTACAGTCCTCTTTGGTTACCCGGCAACAGGCTGCCTCACAACATCCCCCAGGAGGGAGATCTGGTTTATAAAGCAAAGGAAACAGTAGGAGGTTTGCCCATAGAGAGAGAGAGAGAGAGAGAGAGAGAGAGAGAGCGAGAGAGAGAGAGAGCTATCGAATATGGCTATACCAACCAGCAAATCCTTGTCTTAACGTAATCTGAGAGAATGGCTGCAGGGTGCCTCCCAGTCAGCCACTTCACAGAAAGAAATATCTAACAGAAAGAAAAATGTCATAGCACAAGCAGTTTGGCAACAGGGTGTCCTGCTATGGCCTTCGCCTGTGCCATAAACATTCCCCGGCTCAATATTCTTGGCAAAGGTATTTCATGTTATTATGAAAATGTCCTTGGTACTCCTTCCTCTTACTGATCCCAAAGCACTTACAGCAGTATTAATGCATCACTAGCTTGAGGGAATGTGTCCCACCTCAAAATGACAGTGGAAGCAAAAAAATACAAACTTCCATCTTGAGGGAGGTCCTGTCCACCTTTGCATACCTCTGCACAGCGTGCCACTGCTTCATATTGATCTGTTGTATGGAAATAGAACTACCTCTGATCGATTGACTGTTCTTGTTGGGACTAAGCTCAGCATGAGTGTCTGAGGAGAACCAGGAGCAGACACCGGCAGAGGAGGTCCGACGGCTGTGAGTCAGCTAAGGCAAACTTCAACTGTATGACAGTCTGACCAGTATCTCGATGGAAAAATAAGAAGATCTGTGCTATGTTTATGCGATCACAACATTGATTGATTTCAACTTATTTTATACACATTAGGGAAACCTGAAGAATATCTGATCACGAATCCACATGGATCCACATGAATTCATGGGCAGACAGCTTTATCGATGTGCACACCTTTTCCCGTGTTGTGGCTGTCCCAGAACAGACTTTGATTCTGAATTTGTCCTGCAGATGATTGAGAATCGATCCTCTTTTAGTGTCGCCTAGATCTCCTGCCAAGTACAAGTCTGGCAAATGTTCTTCACCTCAGCGGAGAGAAAACGACTTTGTATTCCCAGGGAAAAAAAGAAGAAAAAAAAACACACACCAATACTGGAGGCAATGTTTTTTTTGTCTATGGTTCAGCACCCTAATTGATTTTTTTTAATAACCCTCCCCAGTAGAGGAGGAGGTAGTTTGCTCCCTCTCAACTCAGCCTCACTTCTGGATTTACAAGGCATTAACATTCTGGAGAGAATGGGCTGCTCCCCTTCGAGAGGAAGGAGAAAAAACATTGTCAGGAAGCAATTGTCTGTAAATGAATGGCAGGGTCACCCACCACAGTAAAATGTTAATGAGGAACAGTGCACTGGCTCAGAATACAGGAGGACTTGGAGGAGGCAGACTTGAACACAACACACCACAGAAGTAATTGAGGCTTACGTTTCCTCGCCACAACCACTACAAACAAACACCAAAACACATCGCCGTGCGGTCACAATCTGAGACTGTTTTCCTCGAGAAGCCCTTTTCATAATGGACTTCATGTGTCAAAGAAAAACATTTACATTTGAGCCGTTTCAACTTTCGCCCTCCTCCAGAGTTTCTTAGGTCACCAACACTGCAACTAACATAGAAAAAAAAGGAGTGCAAGACTCAGGGCCACCACACCCAAACAAACCATGTAAAAGATGTTCCTGGAAATAAGATTGAACTTTGATACCTGGACAGAATCCAGTGGGCTTTTTTATAAAACTGCACTGTGCAAGGCTATGGTGCAAACCTCTTGTATGAAGGTTGTTGTGCCTTCTGAAGCACAAGTTCACTGAAATGTCATGTCATATCTAGCTCATGCTGCATTAGGTAAGAAAGTGTCTTTGCAGAGACATGTTCTAGACACAACCTGACCTTTCTGGAGCTTCTGTCGCTGTCAGCAGTTTCTGGAGATGGTACAGAGCGGATACTCTGCTTCTCCAAAGAGATATCTCTTTCCTGGCTGTGGCTGTGGCTGGGCAGTGTTGGCATCCCCGTGGTCCCCCACTCTTACGAACATGCTGACCCAGCAACTGTTGATGCCCCACACCAGATCTGGATCTTCCCAACCTCGGCAACCTATTGCATGCCTGTCCTGGTAGGGGGATCCCTCTCTGAGTAGCTGAGTTTTGCCTTGTCCTCTTCGAGGGTTCATGGTTGGGAGGTGTCATGTGCCATCATTCATTGTTTTCATAATGTGCACATTGTGAAGCCCTGTGAGACTGTGACTGTGACTGTGACTGTGAAGGGCTATACAAATTGATTTAATTTGATGTGATTTGAGATAGGACCCCATGTTGTATAACATCAGAATTTAAAACATGGACATAAACAAAATCTGTCATGGTGAAACATCATACCATATGTTTGTACACAGCAAAGCACTTGTGATAGCAGACAACAGGAAGGCAAAACTATAGGGGTCACCATTTCTGATCAGAATATGTGACCTGAGTATATTTTTGTCACACTACGATCAAGCTATAGCTCTCTGTCTCATTTCAGCTATTGCAAGTGACCAGAGTCCTCAGCTTTTGTTGGTCCTAAACAAGATTGTGTTTCTGGCTCCAAAAGACTCCAACCAACCACCAAATTACTCCCAACATTAAAGATAATTCTATTATGGGGCCCTTCTTAGCAAGGATTAGTGACTGTTGCCACCTTAATAAAGATATCACTCGTAATTGCAGCTACCTCAATCAAGCTTTCACTAATGACTACTATCTCATATTTTTAGGTGGCTGATGCTCCATCCAGAGACTTATAATTAGTACAACAATAGAAATCCCGGATCACCAAAAATACAAGCAATGAATCCCAAAGTATTCCTGTGACCATAGAATGATCACGTAAGAGGGAAGTGCTAGGAAAGGAAATGTAAAAAGAGGCAAGGAAAGAGATGAAAGGGATTTTTCAGAGCTATTAGAATAAATAAGGGACCTGGGATGTGATTCAGTGAGAAGGTGACGGAAGGTACTGATCCTTTTTCAGCCTTTTTAGCCATTTTTGAGATTTCAGCCTAACTGAAGATGGGGAGTGACTGCTGTTCTGAATGGAGTGGGAAGGTTCTTCATCACTGAGGAGCCAGGAGGGAGCATAGACTAGAGTTATGGGTCTCGATCTTATACCCACAGTGGCTATTTTGAACTTGCGTTGGGTGGGAAACACTAGGCAGAAGATTGGCATATATATACGTGTTACTTCAACACATAAGTGAGGACTTCAGATAGACCTATCAGTTTTCAAGTTAGCTAGCAATCTCGGGGGGAAAATGACTGCTTCAATTTAGCAGGGAAGTTAGCTAGCTTACTAGCTAGCTACCTAGGCTATGTTCCAGGAGCTAGCCAAATATATTACCTTAAAATGTGAACCTATATCTTATATGAAATAATAAAAGTCCGTCTGATTCCTGATGTTTGTATCATGTGGGATGTACTTGCTCTTCCGGGTAGTTTCCCACCCTGAGTGTGATGTCAATTCAAAATGGCCGCTGTGGGAATAAGGTCCATTGGATCCCTTTGCAGTGCAGGATTTTCAATTTATATGAGCAGAATTCAACACTATACCCTGAGCATTATTAGATCGTTTTGTGTCACCCAACAACCATTTTGTAGAATATTGTAGCCTGTTCACTGTACAGCCCGAGGAGGCGGTTTTCCAATGGAAATCGATCATTTTCCTAAAATGAGTCATTCAAACGTGCTTCTTGCTCTTAATGAACGTGATATCTATCATCTGTGGCTCATTAGGTTCCACATAAGCACAGTCCATCATAGACTCATATTGGATGATTCATGTCCTCTTCAACGGAGGAGTGCATAGTTATCTTTGTGAAATAGTTTTCTACATACTTTGTAATAGAAACGATACCGATCTTTAATCATATAAAACTGTCTGAAGCTCCCCCATAGCTGCCTGAAACAGCATACTATCAAAAATCTACTATATAAAGTGTTGTAATTGCCGTAGTTAGAGATAGCTGAACAGTCATCTGAAGATTGCATACTTACTGTTTTTTGGTCTTTTGTGGTTGCAAAAGACTTAACGAAGGTCTTCTTTTCAAACTCCACTATTACTTGGTTTTATTCTCTAATTGATGTTTTAAAGAGGCACATATCTGCAGTGGTAATCTGCAGTGTTAAAGTGTTATGAAGGTAGGTAAACAATGAGTTCAGTCAGTGATTTGCACCAAAGGGTTCGCAACCAGCAAATATAAATGAAACCAAATCTATTTTCATAACAGCATTCATTTATTGACATGGATAAATGTTGAAGGAGCACGGCTCTGGGTGTTACACTGAATCAATTCTCATTTATTTCTAATGATTTATATGCCATTTATCTGCGTCTTGGTATCCCTCTTTTGAAATGTACTATTAACTTATGCTTTATTTTCTTGAAAATACCATGTAAATCTTAATGTAACATACATCAGCCTCATATGTCTTAGTGTGATATGTACTATGAGTCTAAATCTCACTTGGTAGGGCAGCAGACCTTCATGCGTGGGTCCTGGGTTAGCACATGTTCAAGTAGAGTTTGACCCTTGAACCCAGCAGGCACAGTGTGTTTACATGATGCTATTTTTGGTGTTTTGTTTACTCAACCGCTTTCAGTGATGCATCCATAATGCATACCCTGTATTTATTGTTAGATTTTAGAAATAAAATTGCAGGAACTGTAAAATTGTGTGACTTTTTTCATTTGTACATTAGGTTATTATATTGTGTGGATGTAGACATCTGTGACCGTTTTCCCCTGGTCCAACATTATTAGCCAACCTACCTCATCCTCAAACAAGCATGAGCTTTTCTACTGAGACAAGCAAAGCGACAATAAATAACATAACACCAGAAATCATACCTAAGAGCAGCTTGAGTGCTTTTCATTGTAGAAAGGCAATGCTGATGTTCACTCAACGTTCAGCTCAAAGACGGTCCCTTTGCTTTGTAGCACGCTTGCCTTCCTCTGAGTGATTAATCTGTTTCTTTCCCCTTGATTTTTCTGCTGATCCAAGTTTCTGTACGTACCAGTCTTTTTTTGTGAGGATTACTTTTAGGCATTTCTTTATTGGTCAGTTGACTGTAAAGAGAGAGGAAAGTTTGGAGGATTCAATCAATCCAGGATGTTGCAGTAGACCACTAGGCCACCAGGATGCCCAGGTACCAGTCTTTGTCTGTTCAGCCACGGTAGCTATCGCTGCCCATGCCATTCTCAAACTGCGGCTGCTGTTGGTTCCGTAAACGTAAAATGCATCACTTCCTGTATGCAGAGGATCTTTCCTGAGTAACAGCCACATGCATCACATGTTCAGGTGTTCAGAACAGCAAATGTTAAAGCTTTGAGGAAATGGTTATAGATTGAATCACTATTGTTTTATATCAGTTGCAGCAAAACCGACATTCATTCTCATGAAAATGTCACAGATTATTACTTTCACTCGAGAAGGTGGGCAAACTTTATTTGACGTATTAAAGGTGGGTCAAGTGAGTTTAGGTGGGTTTACCCTGCACTACATCCCGCGATTCCCACATCTGATGCAGTGTTGGACTGGAGGAAGCTCTGGAGACCTGGCCAGGTTGTAAGTGCTTTGGTCTGTAGTGTGTGCTGTGACCCCTGGCAGGGCCTATTAGAGGAACTGTCTCTGTGGTCTACATGCCTCCAACCTCTCTGGCAGCCACCGAGCAACATCAATTACACCCACAGCAGCCCCGGCCTATAGCTACACTAGTATATTGCCATCACCACAGGGGTAATTGGTCCACTATATACTTCCAATTCCAAGCAAGTCACAGCCTATTTTTCCAGGCAGTCGACATTGCTCCATGTTAAACTTTCTATTATAGCCTGCAGCTTCACTATGGGGTTCTGGGATTGAACAAGAAGGGGGGGGGGGGTATTGTGAAATATTGATTTTGTTGCTTTGCATATTCCTCTGAGACAGACGGACATGCGTTTCAGCCCCCCGGAGCGAGTTGAGAGTGAAGTGTCTCGCTCCACGGTGATGGACGCAAACTGGTGTTGGCATTGGACCTGTGACCTTCCAGTTACAGGACAGTCTCTGCAGCCCAGCCTCCAGGCCACCCTGCCGCTGAGAGAGACCGGACAGTTCTGTAATGGACAGGATGACAACAATAATTAACTCCATTTATTACATAGCCCAAGATAATGTTAATGTCTCGTGTCATTTCTGCTTATAATCCCTAACTTGACTGATATTAGTCGTGACAGCGAGAACACACACACACACACACACACACACACACACACAGTGACAACCCACTCAAACTCCTACTACACACATACAGTAAATGCACACTCGCACAAATGCTCACACACATACAGTCCACACATGCACATGCACACACACACACATACTCTCTCTCGCTCTCTATCTCATTCACACACACACACTTAAAAAAAACACAATGCTTCTTCCTCTGTGTGTGTGTGTGTGTGTGTGTGTGTTCAGTGCGTCATTCTGCAGTAGATGGAAGGTCAGGTCAGTGGGAGTGCACTGAGCATCGTGGCCCAGAGCAATGTATGTGGTGTACATTAAAAAAGAAAGCAAGAGCCACACACCCCCCCCCCCCCACACACACACACACACACAGCCAAGCACCCTCATATGCAGAGAGAAAGCGAACCCAGATACATACAGAATGCAGACGTGTGCTGCACATAAACAGACGCGTACAAAAAGCAAACACACACACACACACACACAGAAGAATACCGTACACACTGAAAGACAAGTATACACACATACACACCAGGGCCCCCTGGCTGAAGCATCGGGGCCAATTAGGATGCCAAGGCCAATGCATCATGTGAGGGAGCCAGCTGTCTGCGGCCTGCCCTGATGTGGCTGTCCTCACTGCTCTCTGTAAGCCCTCTCCTCCTGGGGACCAGATCTGTCCCTGTCTCTGGTTCTCTGTCTTCCTGCCTTTTTCTCTCAGTCTCTCCTCTTTGCTTTCCTCTCCCTCTCTCCTTCTCTCTCACTATCGCTCTTTGTCTATCTCTCTCTCTCTCCCCCTCAAGAAGAGACATGAAACAAGCAACAGGTTGGCTGTTTGGCCGGTGCAACGTTTTGGATTCCCTCTCACTGTGTGATTCATTAAAGCTGCCAGCATTTTGACATCAATAAATCATCACCACATTGATTTTGATGTATTAGCTTAATTCCCAAACAAGCCCATCACTACATTGCATTTTACAGTGTGTGCCACCAGATTGTATTGTATGGGAAATCTGATGAATTGCTTTACAGCACAAAACAGGAAGGGGGCGCAGCTTTCAGTGGAGCTTCTCCTAATGGCAGATGGTGGAACGAGTGAAATGCTGATGTAAAAAGGACTTCCAATATGTTTATCCTTCTCAGTCAAGAGAATGAGAGACGCAACAGGAAGCTACCCTTTTCTCGATCATGGTGTCATTTGTTTCCAATAATTATACCAAGGTATCACGATTAATTTGACAATAATATATTGATCTTTAAAAACATACATAGCACCTTTAATGAAACCAACTACCATGCTGACAAAGTCATTGACTACATACGGAAGTGACATTGAAAAGATTCCTAGAGAAAAACCGCAATAAGTTAAAGAGCTAATTCATTTTGAAGAGGCAGCCAGGTAGCAGAGTCCCGTCAAGTGCTTGACCTTGACCATCTGCTGGCAGGGAGACGGATTCAAGGCTCCCAGAGGACAGACAGAGCTGCTGTTGAGGGTGAAGGAGAAAGAGAAATTAAAGAGACTGGCAAGAAGGAAGGAACATATGCAGATAGACAGGCAGGCAGGCAGGCACTGGATATGGATATCTGATCAAAAAAACCTCACAACAGTAGACAGATGCATCCTGGGTAATCGGATTATAAACGCATGGTTATCCAGGTGTAAAGATTTGATCACCCAAACCACTTCTGGAGGGGGTCAGAGATGCATTTGGCCATATTAACAACAGAGTGTAAATGCACTGTGTCTCCAGTCAACAGAAATCAACTTTCACACGCCGATGCAACCAGGAAGCATACGCAAAACAAATCGGTGTCAGGCAGCTTGGATGGTTACATACCTGTCAAAAATGGTTTGTCAGGATACTCGTGGATGGGGGAACAAGCGAGACGAGGTATTTGCTGTCAATACTTAAGCATGTAAATATCACGAGAGGACGTGAGGTGTGTGACAAGAGAAACAGGATTTCAATGTGTATACCAGGTGCCAGGTGTAAATGGGGTCATATAGTCTTGAACCAGCAACAAGGACACTTTCTGGTTCTGTCTCCTCCAACCTACAATGAGCTTTAGACCTGGAAAATAACAGGCCAGATCAAATAAATATCTTCTTATCTGTCTCTTCTATCTTGATAAAAAAAAAAAAAATCAATAAGTCAATCAGTCAAATTGTATTTGTAAATACTTTTTCTGATTTGTTTTAGCCTAAAAGCTGCCCGAGCGGTAGGGTGTGACACATAAGACACTATAAAGAGAAAGTTGAGACAGTCAAAGGAAAGTATTTGCAATGAATACTTTGTGATCGACAACTAACCCGACACTATCTCGCTATATCCGCTACTCCAAGTAGGTTAAAACAAACACCAAGAATTATTTGCAAATACTATTTCACTCATATATAAATAACAGAACAACAATAGGACCACAATGCTGAGGATCATCAGTGAAATAATTCATATGGTATTTTTACGGCCGTGGACGGTTCAGCCTGTTTGTGAACACGAGCAAGTGTCTTGTAAAACCAGGAACAAGAAAGCCAAGACTCCGTTGATGATGTGCCATCAAGAGAGAAATCACGGGAGCATCTGACAATGAATATGGAGGCGACTTTACTGCTGCAGCGCTGCTACCCAGGGTAGTTACCAGCTGTTAGCACCACAGTGAAACCACTTTAGTGTAAACGCTCAGGCAAACATTCTAGGAGTCCACAAAGTCAGTCGCCAATTCACTTCAACGTCGTCTGTCAACAACATCACAGATCACAGCCTTTGTTTCTTTGATTTCTTGCTCCGGTGGAGGATTTCTTCACGTTCGCGCCTATTGATTGAATTGTCGCCGGAAATACGGATAACATACATCAGTTCTGCTTTTAACGAGAAGGGGAATTTTTTTCAAGTCTCATTGTCAAACAACACAGTCCCTCAGAGGGTCTGGTTCCATTACAGACTTCTGAGTTTGTTTATCTGAATCACAGGGGCTGAGCTTTGTGTTTGAACAGGAATGGATTCCAGTCAAGGTACAGCGAGAGAGCAGCACAGACAAAACAAGCTAGCTACTGCAGGGCGCAGCACACAAGTCCCTCTTGAGGGCAAACAACACAGAGGCCTGTTGCAGGGGATGATAATTGAATGAAATAGAGATTGGATTGGAAGCTCCTGTCACTGCCAGACACTTCAGCGGGCTGATGACTCGTCGCCCCCGGGCCCCCAGGGTCTGGCTGGTGAGAAAGAAACAACCTGTTTGGAAGGGACTGTTGTCCGCTTTGCCTTTAAACCGTCCTGCTCCCAGCAAGTAGGCTTTAACCACACATAAACAATCATCTATCCACAGCATAAACACACATGTGCAATCACGCTTTTCCTTCCTAGCACCCCCCCCCCCACACACACACACACACACACTCGAGCACGTCCAATCACGGCCTTCCGTCGCACACACACACATAAACTGTCACACACACAGAGCAAAAACAATGGGGGGAATCGGAGCCCTTTCAGTTTTAATTAGTGGCTGCTGCTGTGTTTTGGAGGCGGTGCAGGGGTCAACAGTAATTGGGTTGTTTTCATATTGAGGCATTCAGAGCAGAACGGAGGGATATGGGTCACGGCGAAGTGATCCCAGAATGCCTCCCCTCCTTTTCTCCCTCTCTTCCTCCTCCTCCGCTCCCCCGCCCCGTCGCCACCACCCCCGTTTTGCCCTGGCATCGCCGCGGTAACTGGAAAGACTTGTGGATCCTGGCAGGCCCCGGCGACTGGAGACGGGCCACGGCACCACCCTCTCAGCGCGGCTCCAAAGCCAGCGCTCACCAAGACCAAATGGAGGAATCTGGAGAGCCCCGGGCCGTGCCGTGAAAGAACAGACTTCTGGGAAACGAGCCTGAGAAAATACAGGGACTCGGAAATCCAAGTCCCTGGAACTGACTGCCAGGTTTTTTTTTCCCTCACCAGCAGAACCGGGAGCACCAGAGACGAGGGGGGGGGGGGTGCCAAGCCAAACTGACAGAAGCCAGTTTAGGAATGAAAAGCGGGAGGTGATAGAAAGATATTAAATGCATCGCTGTGGAGGAGAGACACGTTCCACATGGTCAACACCTGAAACATAACACCTTTACTTTACCTTGTATTTATCAGCATAACACGTGAGAACGGGTATACTTAGGAACACTTATTTTGTGACATTGACGACATTGAGTGCATTAACGTGGAGAACTAACATGAATTACCCGCAATTACATAATGAAGGCACATACAGTAGACCCTTCAACCAGTTAAGTGCCTTTGAGCGGTAATGCGATACAGTAGGAGGACAAAGGCGGTGGAATTTCCCCAGCTGCTCACTCTCGGCAAGTTGGAGCGCCTTCAAAATAAGGTTGCAAAGACTTTTCTTTCTGACAGACGTGCGTTAAGATGAAACGGCCTTGAAGGACTTTGATATTGCATGGCTGCTGATGAAAAATGACAAGATGCTGCCAAGATGCTGCCAGGTTATCTACAGAGGAACCACTCATAAGATAATACCACTACTTTATCAGCCCTTGTAGGTTATTTCCTATTTGTCTTTTAGTATATATCATTAATATACTTGTATGTAGCCCCCTACATACTGTATATCCATTTCTTTCCGAGAGGGCAGAACACAGGGTTGGCCACAGCACAGCACCCATCCAGTTGCCATCTTGCAGCTGGAAGACACCCATCTGTCCATGCCAGGGATCTAACCAGAATCCTTCTGGTTGTCGTTCGTCCCGTCAACCTCGACGCCAACTTGCCACCCCCAGTGTCCTCAAATCTTTTTCAACACCGTTCCCTCTGCTGTCTGTTTCTTTCAGCTCCAGCATCCATATCAGATGATTGGAGTATTATGTTTGCAGAAAGCCACCCAAAGAAAAACCTGTTGCCGCCGCCAAACTTCTGTTTCAGGGGCCAGTAAAGAAGAAGCTGAGGGAGGAAATGGCGTTTTTTTTATATTCTGCCGTGGCTTTGAGTTTTGAATCATCATTAGTGTGATTAATTTTCCCTCCGGTCCTCCAATCCTCATTGGTGATTCCCCTTCAACGCGCTGGCTGTGCTCCACAGAACTGACAAATGTGTTCCCATGGAAACAGAAACTGTCATGGCATTGTCACCGCTGGCCCGTCAAATGGAATCGGGCCCTGTGAGAAAGGGACCAGCTGGTGACCTGACTGATCTCTCATCAGTACAACAGTGTGACTTTTGACAATCAAGTGGCTTTGAACTGCATATGGGCTCTTTCACTCACTGTAGGACACACACATGGACATGTAACTCGCTCTGTCCCTGTCTATCTATCTAAATCTCCCTCACCCTCCCTCTCTCTCTCTCTCTCTCTCTCTCTTTCTATCCCTCTCATGGTTCGTCGTCTACAAAAGCTCAGCACATCCCCAGTTTGATTACACCGGCAAGTTGAAATACTGTACGCCCGCCTTTCAGTCAGGAAAAAAGAAAATGACTTTGCTCACATAGTTCAAAAAAAAGTTCCAAAAGTTCCTCGTGATGAGAAAACACTCGAACAAGGTCAGGACATATGGGTGAATCTTTCACTTCTCTGCAATAGCCTGACGCCCCTGGAATAAAACACTTCTCTAAAGAGGGAGTGTTCAGGCGTTAATTACAGAGTAATTATAGAGTAAGTGTAATAATCACACGGGGCTTTTTTTCCACAGTGTGACTGAATAATGTGAATTCAGTGAAGTAAACAACTCTGTGCACGCAGAAGGGACAGAAAAGCAACTGGATTGTGAAGTTTGCATTGTTGCACAACACTGAACTTTGTGAAAGGAACAAACCTTGGAAGTGGTGCTGCGAGTGAGTGCTTTCTGAAGCCCTTTCATAATAAACGCCCACGTTAACATTGAAAACCCTTTTGTGTTTTGCCCTAATGTTTTTTAATGTAACAATCAAGAAGACGTGTCAAACAAACGTGGCAATCATGCACAGCTCTGTGAACTGAATCAAGCACAATGAAAGATGCATGACCTGAAGCTGAGGAGTGACATAATGTGCAAAAAAAAGATTGTGTAAAAACCAGTCGGCTAATAATAAGCGTTAATATAATGATACTATGATAGTAACAGTAGTACGGTTTACAGACACTTCTGTTACAGGTTGAGGAGGAGGTGTGTTGAAATAGGGGGGAGTCTGAACAGGTGCACACCTCTGTCCATGTGCTGCAGTTTAAGTCAGTCTTGGTTACATATTATTGTGCAGCGTCTGTGGGCTGTTTATCTACAGTTAACAGAGTCTACCCACAGCTCAGTGAAGTGCATCCAACATGTCGAACTCATTCCCCTCTTGTCTTAATCCATCCCTCAGAGACTGTTATCTTGATTAGACATGGCGCTCGACATACATGTCTTTGCTTTCACGAGAAGGTAGGAGGCGAATCAATAGTCTTACAACTACTGTCTCCTTATTTCAGAATAGCGTCGGGGCCCCCAGTGAGTCGTATGTGGAGGCTGGCGGGTCAGGTGCTCTTCAGTGTGAAATTCTCAGTTCCTTATCCTGGAAATGAGAGTCCTCCACATTGAGAATGCATGAACTTGTCTTTTCATGCCGGGGTCATCTGAGGAGATCAATGTTGAGGACAGAGTTACATAACCCTAGCTCTCTCTTTTGGCCGTGGTCCCAAAACAATTCATTAAAAAATACAAAAGATGAAGAAAGGAATTTCTACCAATAAGCTAATAGACATATATAGATATGCTGCTGCTGTGCTGCAAGAAGTTTGAGAAATTCAATCAAATTATTATTAGTAGTAGTAATGAAAAGTATTAGTAGGTTGTTCATGTTTCAGGAGTCAGAAAACACAGGAATTGATTTGGCAAATAATCACTTGACAAATGAAAGTTTTGAGTTTATATATGTCATTTAAAATTTTAAATTCTACTTTACGATATTTGAGAAAGACTTGGCTGCAGTACTAAAGCATGATGGAGGATCAGGATCAGCGATGTAGTGGAGGGTAAACACACCTAAAAATGGTTTACCTGCCTTTTTATTTGCAGAACAGAATTCACCCACTGGCATAAATCCACTACTAATGTAATACTATGTTATGTAACTTACTAATGTAAGTTATATAAGATAGTGTCTTGTATGAAAATAGCATTAATTAGTGCTTTTCTGACAATATAATGCTTTTTCTTTGTATTGGTGGCTGGTGGCCTTATGGTGATGACTGACTAGAGGTCACAGTTTACCCACCATACATCACTAGACAGGCTAGGTGCACCGTGGGGGACCTCTGAGACGGCTATCATTGAAAGGACTATCTGTGAGCTGCTGTGGACCGGGCAACAGAGAGGGGACATGGGACATATTGCCATGGTTAATGACTAGTGACAATTGCAGGATTTGTGATCTTTGAAGGTCGTGCCCCTGCTGAAGCCACACAAGGAGAGGAGTAAGTCGTGGTCTGATCCCCGCTGAAAGCTGCAGGAATGGACTTCCTCGTGACTCATCTCTGTCTCATCATCCCGCTGCTAGAAGCTTCCGTGAATAACTGCTCCCTGTGACACTTCCGTCATTGGCCAGCTCTGAGCCAGTGACAGGGGAGTCGTGCGCTAAGAGTCTGCTACATGTCAAGGCAGATAGGCCTAAAGCATTTTAAAGTAAAGGTGAAGCCCTTACCGCTTCGTTTCTCCATCGATGTGAATGTATTATTCTACTTCAAACACCTTATAATAAAGACAGACCAATAAATACACGCCAAGCTGGTCTCATTTGCAGTATTCTCCCATTAAACAGAACATTCCCTCATCCTCTGCACAGTGAACGCATTGAGATTCATGGTAGGATCGTATGTAATCATCATGGTAAATTTAAACACAGCATCTCCCGTGTACTTTGTCTTCATTAACCCAAAGATCAATATGTCATTGGCTCAATTACCACAGACATGGATGACATTGAGCTTGCCGTCCCATTTGTTCCGAGTCACTTCATCCCACCCTTAACCCCCACGGTAGGCCAATCATAGGAAGACTCTACCTCCCCCATCTCCCACCATCTTGGGTATTGCCTCCTCAAAGACAATTTACAAAATAGTGTTTGTAGAGTACACAGAGCTTGTTATGATTATGTATACCTAGCTCATGTGCAGTGAGGGAGGGGTTCGCTACTAGAGATTAAGGTATGCTCCTGTAGAAGTATTGTTACTGAAAATGGCCATCTCCACTGGGAGCCAAGGTTGACGTCATTTGTCCCTGTCTACTCTAATACATCACAGATCATCTAAAGAACCTGCCAAAGTTGCTACCAGTAAAATTTCAAATGTGGCGACTATGCCGACCCCTTCGTTCCCTTAGCGGTAGTGTTTTACGTCACTGTTGCAAAGACGACTCCCTACTTGCTTCCACTTACTTGCAACAGGAATAAACTTTTGTAAGGATGCAGGTTATTTTTTACCACGGTGCATGACATGGGCATCAGAAGCCAAATTCAGGTCGGTCAGTCAATGAGTCAGCCAATCAGTCAGTCAATGCTCTCTCACCTTGTATTGAGTGATGCTTGCATGCCCAGTGTTAAAGTCTTACGTATTCCCCAACGGGAGCAACACTTGATGCTCTACACCTAGCTAGGCGCCGTGGGACTCTACAGCATCTGTACTTCTCTGTGTATTTGTCCGCAGTAGAGCCATTCAGAGGTACCAGCGCAATACTTCTGTCGCTTAAGTATAAAAGTTAAATTACTTACTGCAAAAAAAATACTCAAGCTCAAGTGCACGAAAAAATCTAGTCAATACAGTAACATGTCATTCGTTAACTCCACCCTTGGGGATCTCTGTGGGGGGTTTGGTTTTGTTCAACAATCAATTTGAACCGGGATGAACTGGATGAACTGTACTGCCCCGTCTCCATAGTTATCAAGTTGTTTTTTTCATACACAGGGAGAGACTTGATCACACAGACTTGATCTAGGCTCATGGACCGTGTAGACCCTAGACTAGTGCTCCTACTCTGAGGCTTACTAAATACTGGCGTTGGCTCTCCAGTCGTCCAGTAAGTTCCTGCAACTGTTCTTTATTTGTGGGACAACGCCAATAGAAAATGATTTGGGCTGGTGTGGTGAAGACACAGGTCCGCAGAGCCGGTAGTTTCCTGGGTAGAGCTACGAGGAGCAGGTGTCAGGAAGCTGTGTTTAATAGGATCTTCCCAAGCCTCTTAGAGATTTTCCATGACTCCAGAGCTGTTGTCCCACTTTCTGGGTGACACTCCCTCTCGCATCTTCCAGCTCGCAGCTTACCGGTCAGTTACACCTGCTGCCTGTTATTGGCTGTTATGGAACGATAATCTTTATTTATTATATTTGCTCCTCAGGATAACGCTTTTGAATAGATTTCACACATGAAAAGCCCGCAGGTCAGGCGTTGGCAGCTATGAAAGGAGTTTTAAAGTATCATCTTTCCCGTCGTCAGCAGCAATTCATTTTGGTTTATTAAGTTATTTATGTTTTTAAATCACTCATATATTTAATGAAAGGATGAACACCTCAAACTCTTGACTGCTGACCTGCTTTTCATCTTTCTTGTAATATACAAGCTGAGTCAAAGGAGTGAATGTGACGTTTTTGTGTGTGTGTGTGTGTGTGTGTGTGTGTGTGTGTGTGTGTGTGTGTGAGAATGCGCAGCCATACATAAACAACCACAAAAGCTGAGCGTTTCATCCCTAATGCAGGACCTAAACACACACACACACACACTCACAAATACACACACAAATACACACACACACACACACCTGCCCATCTCATGTCCTGCTCAGACAGCCTGGCACAGCAAACCGTCTGGTGATTGTATGGTCAGCTGCTCATCACAAAGCCTCTTGACAGCTTTTGTCTTTATTTAGTTCTGTTACCTAGCTGGCCCCGGGTCAGCTCGGGCTTCCAGGGGGCTTATTTCTTTACTTAGGTTGCCATGGCTTACATCCCTGGAGAGACAAAGGCCATAATGGACTCTCTGTCTTCATCAGTCACTGGACTGCCTGCTGTGTCTGGGGTACTTAGCTGTCTTGTTGGTGGTTGTGGCGGCGGTGGTGCTAGATGTGACTAAGATCAAGGTTTGGCTCTGGTTGAGCTTAGTTTTAAATAGACACTGTGCATTTTTTGAGAGGCCCAAAGTGGCCGAGGCATTTCTGGAATGCACCAAGTGTCATGATATAGTCTGATGCCACTCTCATATCGAGGAGACCTTACTGTGAAAAGTATTCAGATATACATCTTATCAAATTATGACATTATTTACCTTTTTAGAAAACTAAAAAATAATATATATATATATATATATATATATATATCAAATATTACATCTATAGGACCAACCATAATATTTTATAAAACAAAAAAACAAAAATAAAAACAAACAAAATAAAAAACAAAATAAAACAATACATTTTAAACAAAAAAAATTGCTACTAGTACTGAACTCAGGATACACATACAGGACCCCCATGTACGTATGTAACTTAATAGTTACACAACCATGAATAGCTCCACGTAGCGCTCAGAGGCGCCTGACCCCCCCGCATTAACTTCTGCTCTGCTGTCGTTGAGGCCAAGCAGACGGATATTTTCAAGGCAAACACAATTAAAGCTGTGGGTTGAGGTGCATCACTCGAGGCAGACCGAGAGACAAGTGAGCATCTGGAGCCCCTAACATATTGTGTAGCTCGCTGCCACCTCTCACGTAACGCTGCACATTTGTCACCCCCCCGCTCTCCGCCTACATGCTCTGTCCCTGATGTGCAGGAGAGAGTTCACGCTCTTTGGAGTGGTAGTCTAACTTTTATAGCAGCAAGGTGGTTGTGGGGGCGGGTGGGGCAGGGGAGGTGTACGCTTACTGGCAGACGGATTCATTATTCAATAAACATTTGACATATTCCTGGTTATGAAAGCTTTTGATCAGAAGAGATAAACTTAGCATGCCGCTACTCAACGGCTCACAGGAAGGACCATCACGATATTCAGCATCATTTAATAGATTTTTATATATATCCTGTAACATTATTCTTTGCAACATAATCCAAAGGTTGCAGCGTTCAGTGGCTCGGTGGACTAAGGTGCATACCATGTATTTACAATGGCATGAGCTTAAGAGCTTATGAGCCTTGTAGCATTTCATTTTCATTCATTTCGTTCGGATCGCTCCTACCAGGTGACGCTGAGAGGGTCTGTGTCAGAACCATGCAGGCTCACTACTGGGGTAAGGCTCGGTTCTAGGTCCTCTCCTCTTTTCCCTCTACACAACATCTCTTGGTTCTGTTATCCATTCACACGACTTTTCCTACCACTGCTATGCAGATGACACCCAGCTGATCCTGTCATTTCCCCCCTCTGACACACAAGTGGAGGCACGCATTGCTGCATGTCTGGCAGACATCTCGGAGTGGATGTCGATGCACCACCTGAAGCTCAACCTGGACAAGACTGAGCTGGTGTTCCTCCCGGGGAAGGGCTGTCCGCACCGAGACCTGGCCATCACCATTGATAATGCTGTGGTGACGTCAACTCGGACTGCGAGGAATCTGGGTGTGACCCTGGACGACCAACTGTCGTTCTCGGCAAACATCGCATCAGTGACACGCTCCTGCAGATTCCTCCTCTACAACATCAGGAGGATTCGCCCCTTCCTCACTGACAAGGCAGCGCAGGTGCTCATCCAGGCTCTTGTCATCTCCCACCTGGACTACTGCAACTCCCTCCTTGCTGGTGCCCCGGCGTCTGCCATCAGACCTCTGGAGCTTGTTCAGAAAGCTGCAGCTCGTCTGGTGTTCAACCGCCCCAAGTTCTCCCATACAACTACCCTTCTCCGTTCTCTACACTGGCTCCCTGTAGCAGCTCGCATCCAGTTCAAGACCCTGGTGCTAGCCTATAGGGCAGTGAAAGGAACAGCTCCTTCTTACCTCCAGGCTATGGTCAAGCCTTACACCCCCGCCCGACCACTTCGCTCTGCTGCCTCGAGGCGACTGGTTGCCCCGTCGCTCAGAGGTCCCTGTGGCCGATCTACACGGTCACGGTCGCTGCCCATCTTTCGCCGCAGGCTGAAAACCCACCTCTTCAGGAAACACTACCCTGACCCTTCCTCTTAGCCTTGCCTATTTGTCGTCAATTATGTGTCTGAGCTCTTGTTTATTGGATTCTCTTATTTGTCTCATTTGTTTAAGATATAGTAGGTTGCTAACTTATTGCACTCTTACCTTAACACTAGTTATGCTCTTAGTTGCTTGTTTAGGAAGGAAATGCACTTACGATTTCTGGTGACTAGTAGTTTTCTTGCCTACCTATGTTGAATGCACTTATTGTAAGTCGCTTTGGATAAAAGCGTCTGCTAAATGACTAATGTAATGTAATGTAATGTTCTCCCTTCATGTTTGTCGCTTTTCATTAAGTTCATTAAGCCAGAAATGCTGAAAACGAGTAAATATAACAGACTCAGTGAACATGAACAACGTCAGCTCACTGCCAGGGATCATTTTCAGTGTCGGGGGTTAGAATTAGAGTTAGGTTATGGTTGAGGTCGGGGTTAAGGTTACGCAGCATGTAGCGGTGAGGGCTAAGGTTGGGGTTAGGGGGTAAGGAACGAATATAAGTCAATAGAATGTCTTCACAAGGTGTGTGTGTGTGTGTGTGTGCAGGGGTACGTGCATGCATCTGCTTCTGTCTCTGTTACTGGAACAGTGAGCTATATTGAGAAGATAATCTGTGTTTTTGTGCCATTCCTGCCAAAAAGAGTAGACTGATAACCTGATTTGCCGGTAACCTTACACTTGGGGGACACTGATGACAAATGCCTTCCTGGGAGGCCTTGGCAGCCGCAGCCCATATATTACCGAAGGGTCACCTTGGCCCAGGCCCCATCTCATCACAAAATAGCGTTCAGTACCTTCTCACTGTGGACAAGGCCATACTTCATGCTGCCATATATCTTACCTGCTGGAGCATCACCGGGTATATCAGTATACATAGTATACAACTGATAAACTGGATCCTTGCAGTGTTCTCCAAAATGATAATATTTTCCACAGTGTTCTGGAGATAAACTGCATGCTCTCTGTTTTTTCACGTGAGAGATTGGAGGCTGTCTGCACCACACACACACACACACACATACATACAAATGCATGGAGCCAGGCATACACATACTTCAATCTGAAAATGTCTAGGCAGAGTATCAAATAAGAAAAGTACCATGCAAGACACAGTATTGATTTTTCCCAGGCCCGTAGCCTAGGGTACAATATCTGGTGTGTGTTACAGTAACTGCAAAAGACAACATCAGTATTCTCAATGTGAAGATGCAGCTAAGATGTGCAATAACATAACAAAAGTGCAACAACAACAACAAAAAAATAGTAGAGGGGTTGATAAGCACCGGTTCCCTAGCAACAAGCATCTTAGAGGGAACTCAAACAATAGCTAAGGCCCGTATTCTGCTGGTGTCATATCATTTGTCATGATTAAGCATCGGGAGGCAAGTCAAATTCAGAGACAAACAATCGTGCCGGTGTTAATGGCCTGGCTGTTGTTTCCGAACCATTAATGGGAAGCTAAAAATGTGAGCTGTTATATTTTTACAGGGGGAACCATTTCCAGATAGACAATAATGAACAATTGTTATAAATGGTCATCGATTTATGTTAAGTGTGTGTTTGAAACTGTCATCTTTTGTCAGACTGAACTGCAAGTGCCCGTGGCTAAGTTGTTACCGAGCGGAGAGATACTGAATCCATTTTGCCAGACTACTTTCAGATTGAAGTATATGGGCGTCTGGCTGTGTGTGTGTGTGTGTGTGTGTGTGTGAGTGTATAAGTTTGTGGTGCTGAATGCAAATGAGTGTGTGCTTGTAAATAGTTTTAGAAGTGAGTGAGTGTGTGTGTGTGTGTGTGTGTGTGTGTGTGTAGAATCTGATAAGCACTCCCCTCTTCCCTCAGTGTTTCACCTCCGATCAATGCCCTCCCACAGGAGACCCCCATGACTTCACTCACAAAGAGATTCTGTTACCCACTCTAGGAAACAAGACCCTCCTCAAACCAGTTTTTTTTTTTTTTTTTGTTCTTTCTTCTTCTCTTCTCCTTTCAGGGGGGCCTCCATTTCATTTCCCAGCCTTTTGTCTTACCTGCGTATCTGCTTGGAGGGCCGGGATCAAAGACAGAATCAATAACTTGATACGTACAACAGGCATTAAGAGGAACAAGTAGCATCACTAGATGGGTGCCTGTGTGCATCTGCAGGGCTTGGAATTCATTCTGGGCTCACTAGCCAATGTGGCTCGTGGATTTCAGAGTTTCCAGCCACTTCCAGCAATTTTTCACTATTTCAGTATTTTTTCATGAGCCAAAACATTTTATTCTTAAAATATGATGAAAGGATTGTTGCATGCATCTCATCTTTATTAGTAATGGTGATGGTAATGATAATTTCTTGTATTCCTCCCAGAAAAGAAAGAAGATTTTATCAATGCTGATTCCTTGATGATCCCCATATATGTACATATATGTATATTTCTTTTCTTTGTATATTTTTTATACAGCCTGTTGACCTTAAATTTGTTTATTGTATAGTGATGTGTGCCTCTCTCTTGTTCTGTACTGCTGCAAACTGCAATTTCCCCTCGGGGACAATAAAGATCGATCTATCTATCTATCTATCTATCTATCTATCTATCTATCTATCTATCTATCTCTCTCTCTATCTCTCTATCTCTCTATCTCTCTATCTATCTAGCCATCTAGATATTAGATATATTGGGTGCTATAAATATTACAGACCTTTATAGCACCCAGAAATACTAACCATGCATTCACACTGGGAACACCGTGGTGTGGCCCCTGTTAATGTCAGGTCCTGTCTATATGTTGCAAAAGTGCCCAAGACAATATGTAAAAAAAAAAAATGAAAATACCAGTGTGGAAGAAAAGGATGTTAGGGGATTTGTTTTTAGGAGGCGAGGGTTGTAGGCCTTTGTTTTACCTCTTCACTGAAGTATTCAAGCTGACTCTAAAAGCTGTGGTTCAACAAGTTTGTGCTCACGACGGCATTTTTCAGAACGGTTGAAAGTGGTTGCCGACTCATGCAGAAGGAGCAGTTTGACAGGATGATGATTCTCAGCCTCCCGGTGCTTACCAAATACAGATGGTATAATGTGTAAATGGAAGCTTAAGAATGGAAAGCAGAGAGGAGGAGAGAGAGAGAGAGAGAGATGCAATTTCATCCAAATTGAGCAGAGCAGAATCAAAAGAGAAGCACGTCTGAATTGTGAAAGAAAGAGATGGAGAGCAGCAATGGAGGCAGAGCGAGAGCACACAGGGAAGATACAGTGAAATGGGCGAGGAGTGGGCTGAACGGAGAGAGAGCTTTTTATCAGAGAGGGAGGCAGTCAGCGAGAAACAGTGCAATAGGACACGAGAGAGATAGATAATCAGCATGGGTGAGCAAGAATGGAGAGAGGGGGGGAAACAGACAGCGAGATAGTGCACAGTGGGTACAGAATAAGGGAAAGGGAAAGCAGGAGAGGAAGTCGTGACGGAGCAAAAGAGAGAGAGAGGAAAAAAATTAGCAAACAAGGGAAGGAGCACTCCCCTGGGCGCCGTCCCAGAGCGCAGCCTAGACGGATGTGACCCTCGCTGGTTCCACTGGGCAGCATGAACTGGGATGGGGAACATTAACAAAGCGTGAAATTAAAACTGCCATGCTGCAGGGACCCCTGGGTACTGCCTCAACCCACCACCATCATCACCCCTCTGAGGCCTGCTTAGAACCAGGGAGGAGGAGAGGGGGAGGGCGCATTGAAGGGGTGCTGAGGGGTAATAGAGCCTGCTGTATTACTGTAATGATGTGTGGAGAAAGGACAGGGAGAAGAGAGATTATAAAGGGGCTCTAATCACACCCCTGTGACAGCCCGGCTCTATCTGGCACCACAGGCGGTAAGGTTGCTACACACAGGTGGAGCATCCATTGACAGCACTTCTGAGCTGACATTCTGTGTGTGTGTGTGTGTGTGTGTGTGTGTGTGTGTGTGCAGAAACGCTGACAGAGCATGTGTGTGCATCTACACAACTGTGTACATCCTCGCTCCAGTGTACTACACCTGTATATCTGTCTTCTCAAGTGGACTTTAGCTGACGGGATGAAGTGACATTGTGGTAAATGCACTATTCAGCATCCCAATTTATAGCTGACACTGTGACATGGAATGACAGTGAACACAACAACTGGTGTCCACTGCACTACGCTGCACTTGGGCTTCCCATGTGAGCACACAAATAACTATGAAACTGGACTAAATGAGAACCACTCTCCGGCGGTCTCTATCTTTTCTTCTACGTCTACATCGTTTACATCGTCTTACTGGAGAACTGACACAATTGGGACCATGATGCAATGCTCCAATACTCCTGCACTACAATGAGGTGTAACCTGCACACGTTGGACCTTTTTAAACCTTTTTGTATCACTATACAGGAAAGCGTAAAGCCACATTTTCAAAATAGTTTAGAGTCATGAAGAAACCCTGAAAGTCTGCTACACCCAGGCGTTATGCTAGCCATCACATGCTAGCCACCGTGCGTGTACCGTTTGAATTCAGTGTCTAGTCTAAGCCCTTGTATCTGCAGTCAGTGCAGGAATAGGAAGCTCAACACATGCGCCGCCACCCCCGTTTCCTTAGATCTCAGTTAATTTCCTCCTTCGAAACCTCCTTTGAATCTCAAACACTCGCTCTCACCCAGGCTCTATTAGACGAGGGGATGGATCGGAGGACGGCGCTACCTTTTCGCCCATGTCACTGTCAGGGGAACACTGGGGTACGGCAGTAATGGCGGCAAGTTAATAACCCTGGTGTGAGGTCTGGTGACGGCACATCATCAGCCGGGTCTGAGCTGCTGTCAGGAACCATTTACCACAGGCAGCTCCTCGCCTAATGGAACATCTGAGTCAATAAAAACAATCATCACCGCCAATCCCACTGAAAGCAAAGAAAATCATTTTAGCTGGTCAAGGAAAACACGCCCAGGGTGCTTGAATCTATCTGTCCAGAGAGCGGCTTGATGTGCATTCAGATGGATAATATATTACAGCCCCAAAAAAAAGAAAGTGTGTTTGTTTTGTGTGAGCATTGACGATCGTAGCAGGGTTGCTTACAGCTTGCACTATCCACGTCAACAACACAAAAACAACTGCATCCTCGCCATGAACGCACAACTGTTTGAATTTGCAGATCCTGCAGTTTGATCTCACTTGGTGGGCTTGGGCAGTGCTCGGTGGGAAACAGAAATCCATGTGTCTGCCTGTGTTGAATGGGCTACAGACATCATCAACAACCGTGTTTTTACTCCCTCCCTGGCTTAATGAACTGCTCTCAGCGTCCACTCGATATCTCCTCAATGAGAACGACCATTGTGCCTCTGAAAGGTCAATAGCTGGACAGTGTGTCTTTGAGTGGCATTCTGCCTCTCTCCGAGACCCTTAATGGTGTTCAATGGAGAGACCCGCGCGACATTCCCAAGGGACCGTTCCCAGATATCCGCCCGTGATACCTAATCCGGGCCCATTAGCGCTCCTTCCAGCCATGAAAGAGCTCGGCTCCCTTGCATCCAAGGAATTAAAAATTAACCAGCTAATATCCATTTGTCTGATGGCTTGCTGTGCGCGGTTGAAACAGCAGATTCCCCCGGTGGTGGTCTGTAAGGGATGACTTGCGGAACCCAATCTGCCGAGGGAAATGCTGACAGCGGCGGCAGGAAGAAACAGAGGGATGATGGCTGCCTATCACATCCATCAAGGCTGACTCACCTCTGTAAGGTGTTGGCGAGAGAGATCACCTACTCCATAAAACCGTAGGTCTATTACTTAGCTGTCATGTAGCACGCATTACTCCGTGCTGTATCCTGTGCAACACTACATCATGTTCTTCATTATCGCCGCTTCTGTTCACACGTGTGTAATATGTGCACTTACATTGCATTAGTTATACATGAGGCACAGCGAGAGTCATACGTGACACAGACAGTGTGACATAACATGCATGTTTATATGTAACATTTGGAAAATTGTTGCCGATTACCGCGGACACAGACGATGTTTTTGTTGTTAGGCAGTGTAGCAGTGCAAAGGGGAACAGTGTCACTAGAGTACACAGTGTTCCTTTCCTGCTAAAGCAGCGTTAAACACTCAGCACAATCCTCCACATTGCAGAATATAAAACAATTTGTGCTGTGTCGCCTCCTATTCCTTCTTAGATCCTCGTCCTCAAGGGCCTCGCCAACCTGCTGGCAACCATGCATCTCTCCTCTATTGCTGAGTGGCTAACTACTCTAACCGCAAAAAAACAAAGAGGAGGAGGATTTTCCTCCCATCACAGGCTTGTTTCTATGCCCCCATCCCTCTGCTGGAATTTTCTGCCTTTGATTTATTTTATTTTTTTCAATAACCAAGGGCTCTTTTCAGTGTTGCCAACTCAATGAGAGCTTATGTGTCCTTCATCCAATTCCAACCCACCAGTCTCTCTTGCCATTGCTCTCTTTCTCTGCATTCTCCCTTTTAAATATGTCTTCCTTGAAAATGCTGTGTTTTTCTTGTGGCCGTTCTCTGAAGAGGAGAGTGTTTTCAGTGTGTCTCTCTGGCCACTTGAGAGGTGTCCTTGTGATAGTACAATGCTGTTCCACTGAATGCATCATGTCGCCTACGTTCTACTTTGAAAACAAATTCACTGAATTTCTTTTTTCTGTTACATTTATATCTGTTAACATGAACATTGTGTGACGCCAGAAGGTATTACTATATATCATATAAAATATATATCATATATATATATAATTGGTAGAATGTACCCATACCATTGTGGATGCTGTGACTATATTTCTTGTTTACTGTCAATGGAGAGGCTTCGGGACTTGCCATTGGATAACATCATCAACAGAGTCTTGGTTCTTCTATTTGTACCACTGAACAGAGACGTGATCTTGTTTGACAAGCTAGCCTGAGCTGTCTAAGGGTTACAGGAACAAGTGACGAGAATTCAGCTTAAGGTTGAATTTTTCTTTAAGCGTCATAAAAACGTAAACAGGATTCATATCACCGAGAGATACCAGGAGAGCTTTATGTTTTATTATTTATTTCAGTGGGAGGCGATGTATCCACGCAGCGTCTCTAACCACATTAGTACACTGTAAAGCAAAACTCTTGTCTCTCGCCCACCCAGTTATCAGACAGCTGTACAGAGAGCGTCGCTTTACATTTCCTCATGGGGGTGGAGCAAGTGGCAGCAGTACTTCAGCAAGTAAAAGGTTGGACTTCTACTTTAGGTATTTATTGTCTTGGTGTTGTAAGTCTGTCTTGATGGAGTCAGCGTTGGTCTATCCCGTGACTGCAATCATTATCACGTTCGACTGCGTGTTGGTTAATGACACCACGAGCTCTGCGTGTTCTCATCATTAACTTCCTTCAGCTGTTCTCCTGCCTCATTGATCATGTGTTCATGTGCCATAAGAGCCATAAGAGGTAAGCATCCTACCCTGTAATCTGTATGAAGAAAGAAGCTGCATCTTTTATTTTACTGCTGACTTTTCTCACATGAAACACCTGTATGCTGTGTGACTCATGTTGTTTTGAACAGGAAGCTTGATATTAATAATAACAGTTACAGTGAACTCCTGTATTTTGACAGTGAAACATTTTTCTCTGGGAATTTCAAATGAAACAGTAGCTACGAGGTTAAAGCACAGACAAGGGAGTATTTTCATCTGCCTGAAGAACAGCTACTGACAGACAAGAGCGTTTTGGTACGAGGTGTCCCCAAAAGTATTGGATAGATAATGATTATAAAAGTCATGTCATCAAGAAAATGCTCAGTTGCTAATGGAAGTCTGCAACCCTTAAGCGCTATCGCCTTGGTATCTTTTCTCACTTTTCAGTCAACAAACTTTTTTTTTTTTTGCTTTTTTCAGTACATCTCTGTGAGAACTCAGCTACGGGCTATATTCTCTTCTAAATGACTCTGCGTAATATGGAACGTGGACAGAAAAGTAACTGCAGAAGTATTAAATCAGCCTTCAAGCCATCAAGTGCCTACCGAGGAGCTTCGAGATAGAAATGAATCTCTTTACAAGTAATTTCTCTTGAGTAATTTCCCCATAGAGTTCAATAAAAAATTAATAAGGAGGAACAGCTGATAAAGGAATCCATGTATGAAGCTCCATTCAAGGAGTGTGATGGTTAGAGGCTGATTTGATACCTCAGACCCTTTTTGATTTGCAGTAATTTAACCAACCATTTATTCCAAATTGCACCAGAATAATGAAGAGTAGAAAGTAGTTTACAGCAGGATTTTTTTTTGTACCAGTACTTTGAAATACATACAGGCAAGTTGTTGAAGCGACTGGAATAAAAGAGGTTTTGGAGCTTGGTTGCTTTTTTATGTTCAAAAAGCACTGCAGATTTTCTACTCTTCATCTGATGAGAATGGATATACATGTTAAATCTGATTGAAGGGAACCTCGTAGTGTGTGATTCAACACCAGAGGCCAATAAATGTGTTGCTGTTCAAATACTTGTGGAGCTCAGAATGTAACATCTGCCATTTTGTGGAAGCTTTCATCCAAAGCAACGTACAGTACAGGGGGTGTACCCATTAAGCTGCAAAGGACAAAATTGGACATCTTCTTTGACCTTCGCAGGCAAAGTTCTGCTGGATTGTATACATGAGATGTCTGTAGCAGAAGAGGAGGCTTCATGTTGGCCACGATACATACCAGCATTATTGAGTACATGCACCAATTTCAGATCTTTGTCTGGCACAATGCATATTGATGGTTATGGTATCAAAACAATTTGCTCCCTCTGTATGAAACAGTCTTTCCTGGGCCTGTTGTAACTAATGGGAACAAAATTCCTTTTCAGTCACTGTGAGGTTGCATAGCAACTTGATTTTTAACCTGAAGTAGATTGTGCAGGTGTCTTTGTTTGTGTGTGTGTGTGCATAACTGCGTGAGTATGTATGTGTGTGTGTGTGTGGTAAATGGGGGACTTACCTGAGCCATTTATGGCTAGGTGAAACCGTGTGCAAACATCATTTGCACCAGTTACTAGGAGGGTTTGGCGGTTCAGCAGGGGTTCTGCCAAGTTAACGATTGATAATGGTAAGGTTAGGAGGCGGAGTAGGTGACTTGTCAGAATCCTAAAGATATTCAGGTCCTCATTACTGGGGGTCACAGTGGCCATGCCCTGCACGTTCAACTGAGTCGCTTCAGTGCTCATGCACTAATAGCCAAGCTGTACTGTAATCATCCTCTTTGTGTCTCTCCTCATATTGCTTCACTCCTAAACTTCAAATAATGCAGTTTCCCATGTCTGTCCTGGAACATCAGCGGCTTGCTGAGAAATTAGAAATGTCAAAAGCTAATTTAAAGTAATTTTGATACAATGTTTAGAAATGGAGATTAATTTTTGCTGCAAGGACCGTGCAGCCTAGGGTCTCTCTTTTTAGATAACCATTAGGTTTATAATACAGAAATGATTAAATAGTAACAGTATTCCTTGTTAACAGCAGTTTGTTAACATAGTGTGTCAGTGGACAGGGAGACTTTTTTTTCTGCAATCCTTTCCCAAGGCTGTCTAAAAAAAGCAATTAAAAGTAATGGTGAAAGAGCCCAAAAGTTAGCCTGCACCTATAAATTATAAATTACAATCTTGTCCTTAGCCTTAACAAGGTGATAGCAGGAGGACGAGTATTCCCTCTATAGATGCAGTCCAATTTGCTTTAGAAAATGGAGAACGATATACCATAATTGGGAAGTATTTGTAAAAATCTCTATTCTCAGTGTTGATTCATGACTTTGTTGCAGCGGTTTCCAAAATTGGGTCCGGGGACCACCAGGGGTTCTTGAGGGGCTTTCAGGGGGGTCCCCAACGAAATGAGGAATAGTTTAATTTAGAAGTTAGCCCAATTAGAGCCCAATGTAATATCATGACTTATGACATGGGTTTATTTCCCCCCACTGTTGTTACCTCCCCACATCCCGTATAGACAGCTATACTATTCTCAGATGGGGTTAATTTGATCAAATGGGGGTTCATTGTCTTTTGGGGTCTTTGATGTTAAAAAAAACAACAACATTGGAACCCGCTGGTTTATTGCATGTCATTTTAGAGGTTTTAGGAGTTGAAGGCAGGAATGAATGGCGACAGCAGCGAGTGTAGCCGAGTGAATCCGAAAATCCTGCTGACCGACCTGTGTGTGTTTTCTCCGTAGAGGCAGGAGAAGCGTGACTGCGAGGAAGAAGGAAACAACTCCTTACCTCCTGCAGCCTCGGGAGTGTACGCGAGTTGTGCTTTCGAATTACTTGCAATATAAGAAAAACAACTCATGAACAGTTAGTTGCCTCGCGCGCGGGCAACATAAAACACTCGAGCGGAGCTGAACAAGTTACAGCGAGAGACGAGAGCGAGCTGCCACGAATAGATCCGGTATCCACGACCCCGGTCGGCCGGGATAGTACCTCGTGTTCCTCCGGCAGTGGACTCCTATCTTTTTTCCCCGTCTTATTTTGCTCCCCGGGTTGGTTCTAACTATATATATATTTTATTTTTAAAGTGGATTTTCATGCTGCAAAGTGAAGACGGGACTAAACGAAGTGTTTTAGAGAAGGAGAGAAATGCCAACGGCGGTGACAAAGAGGAGATTCAGTAAGTGCACCGTTATCTTTTGAATGTCCCCCATTGAACTTGAAACGCAACATTAGTCTTGCCAGATACTTCCTGAACTTGCCGAAATTTCCTAAACGAAATGACTGTATCGTGCGAAGTATAAATGGACGTTAATTGGCAATTTCTGTTATTGGTCTGAATGTTGAGGAAAAAGGTCAGCACCGCATTGCATGACCAAATTGGGCTTCAGCTAATCAAGACAGCCACGCACGCAGTTTGTTGCTGTTTGTGTTTGCTAACCCCTCTGTGCATAGTGTTGACAACTTGAAATTGTGAATTGTTGAGAGTAAAATACCCTGCTAGAAAGAGTCACGCCGAAATGCATGGTCTATTCTGGTGACAGGAGCCACTCGAGTGACGGGAGATTATTTATGGACAAAACAACTAGAGAGGAAAAAAAAGAGCCCGATCGTTTCTAGACACATGCAGGGAAAATTGCAAGAAGAATTAAAGGGTTTTGGTGCAAAGGACAAATGCTCTATTCGTTTTATTCCGCTAAGTGTTTTTCGACATACAAAGCAGCGCAGAATTGGCGAGAAACTGCCCGCACGCACTTTTCAATGGGGGAAATTGACGTATAATCTTTGCAGGGATAAAAGCTTAGACCAAGCAGAAAATATGTCGAAAAACACACATGGAAAAGGAGCAGCGATAATTTATGATCCGTGGGGCGTGAGCGCGTCACCCCATATATTTCTAATTGCAATGTATTGATCTTCTCTCTTTTCTGTTTTATTATAAGAATGTTGTTCCCATCCAAAGGGTGCACCACCACTCTGTAAACCTGCGCGCGTGTGTGTGTGTGTGTCTCTCTCTCTCTCTCTGTGTGTGTGTGTGTGTGTGTGTGTGTGTGTGTGTGAGAGAGAGAGAGAGAGAGAGAGAGAAAGAGTGTGTGTGTCACTGAGCACCCCTGGTAAATAAAATCTTGGCTTTTCTTTATTGTCATTACACGAGACAGATATTGGAGTAGCCTACTTGCATGCCCTTCGTTTGCAAATGCTCCTGTCATTTGTGTCATTCACCTCTCCTTAAAAATCACCTGCAGCACTGGCTGTGGAGACAAGTGTGATATCATGAATTTGTTGCCTGCGGTTGAAGCAAAAGCACACATTTCAAGAATGATCCATTAGAGAACACAATTTTTACACCATTTTTTTGTGTCAGCCTGTGCAGATGTACCACTTTGCCAGCTTTCCTTCATATAACAGCCTGAAGCCCCGTTCGTGTCTCTAATAGAGAGATTCTGTTTTCCCTGGGTGGATTTATACAAAAGGTTTTCAGCATTGCATCAACTCAGCTGCAGCCCTGTTTGGTTTACGTAAAGGGGGGTGGGGGGGGGCGGAAGTAGCTTCGTCAATACATGACACTGATCATAGCTCGAGGCACAATGAAAGGATCTTAATGTGAGCCAAGCTCTAATAGGATGATAGAGGGTGGGTTAGTTTCGTGGAATTGCATCAGAAGTTTTATGCAGTTGAATCTTAGACTCTACTGCATGGCTTCTAACCTTCAGCCTCCAACTAACTAGAAAACTAGAAAGAACTCGGAAAGTGCAAACCTCCACCACTGCTGAAGGATTCTCCAACTTGCTGTTACGCCTAAAACATCATTCATATCTCTTAGGTTTTTAAGTTAAATTGATTTATTGACCCTGCATACCTGAGGATTTGGTTAGTTTCATAGTTATGGCTAAAAAACGTTAATCATCTAATGGCGGAAATCTCAGATCTGAATCACCAGATCTGAAAATCGAAGCAATCGTTTCTTAGCCTATGTGCCTATATGAACAAGCACCTCAGCCATGAAGCACATGAAATGACTATGTTTGGATAAAACCTATGATTCATGTACACATGGACAGGCCAGCTATGCCCTGCAGCCATAAGAATAATCTCTTGAACACATTGTGCTATATTGGAATTTCACTATTAATGCTTGCTCTGCACCGTTGTTAGTAGAAAGTGCATCATTTAATCAGCGATTGGATCAGGTGTTAAAAAGTCGGCAATCGGAATTTGGCCCCAGAAAACCTGATTGGTGCCTCCCTAATGCTATGCTGTCCTAGAGCCTACACGGCCTACTGTGAAACTTTAGCTGGCTTCAGGCTGTTTGCCTCAACGTTGGAGAGTACCTGGCACTTATTGGAGGCCGGCTATATTTGGATACAGGCTTTTCTTTAATGGAGCAGGTGACTCTGGTTCTCTTTAGGGTCTATGCCGAAATACCTTGGTCTATCTGCTGTGGCTTCTTAAAGGATAAATCTGGTCTGGGTCTTATTTTCCTAGTTTTTGCCATCATGCTGTTCGATTCGGGTCGAGATGTTGTCAGTTACTTCACCATAGAGCTCAGGCCAATTCAAGCCCAAGGCCGGTAGTCAGTGGAGTAAACAAGGAAGTGTGTGAGCAGTGCCAAAAGGTATCACATGGACTGTTATAACTGAAATGTTGTGTAATAATTGTTCAGTTGCAGCTATTTAAAGATGTGTCACCGCAGTGTGAGCGTTATTGTATTGAAAGGGTGTGTTTTCACTTTTTGGGTTTGGCTGTTTGAGTTTCCCTTGGCCCTGTTGGATTGTATTGGAGAGCAGCGCTCCCTGCAACCAGAGAGGTACGTAGGGCCTGTAGTGAAGTCATTGAAAGGATTTTTATCAGAATTGATTGGCATGATGGCAAAAACTAGGAAAATAAGGCCCAGGTTGAAAATAACCAGAATTATCCTTTAATTGTGTTTTGTGTATTTGATCACTTACTGTGTTGATGTTGCTGTTTGGTGCCATGATACAGCAAGGCAGCAAGGCTTCCTCCCCCGTCAATCATGATGGCTCATGTTGACTGTGTTTATTATCTGAGTTGTGTGAACCATTTTATAATAACTTTTGAACCTTTTCCTTTTTAAAAATGGGATTTTTCTTCCAGTTTCCAGTGTTCATTTGCTGAATTATGAGATATTCCCCAAGCCAATTCCCCAAGGGGGCCTATTTTATACTAAAGCCAATTCATAACATAAAATGATTCAAAGGGGGAATCATTTATTTGACTTAATTCTCGGGAAGGCAGGGTATCCCACAATAGATCTCCACCTTGCTTTCTTCTTTTCTCACTTGCCAACAGGGTCGGCGGTTCATCCAGTGTTTCCACAGGGATTTTTTTCAAACAGCGCCTGTGAAGAAAATCAGTGTGGGCACTTGCTGGTGACGTCCCCAGGCACATACTGCATGCATACTGGCAAAGCACTGTCTTGGCTACATAAAAAAAAAAAAGACGTTTGCTAACTGGCTTTCTAGCACCTCACCTGTAAAGTTTTAAAGAGATAGCATTGGGTATGTCTACTATTTAACATGATTAAGTATATGTGAACACTTAAAGGGATTTATCCACATTTTCAAGGCCGATCTTTTGCGTCTACATGAGCATGTTCATGACCTGAATGAGTGTTTGTATGTATTTGTGTAGGGTATTTCCTAGCAGGCCTGGGCTGGGGCTGGTAGCCAGAGCATCTGCCTCAGCTTCCTCATTTGCCGGTGCTCCCTGGCAGGGGCCGGGCTGAATGGCACTGTTAAAGAGCTCCAGCTCCTCTGCGGCCGCACGCTGAAAAACCACTCGGCACAAACCTCTCCCAGCTGACGCTTTCTCATGCTTTCCATATGGGTAGAATCTGGGTAATTTCAGGGCCCTGTAGTTCTAATGAGAGGTTTTGCCCATAGTGTGTTGGTCTGTGGTGGGCGGGATCAACGTTTCTGGGGTTTATAGGGGATTATAAGTGCTCTGAGACGCCTCACTGGCCCACTGTCAGGGCGTTGGCACAGAGAAACCCAGAACTCTTTTTAACCAGGCAAACTGGTTTGAACTGGTTGTGATGGGGCTCTTTGGCATGGTTAATAAAAGAGCCAGATTTGAAGTTTACATCAAGGTTGCAGAGAGGGTCAACTACTCTAGGCCTCATGCCTCAGATTCAGGTTACTGCTTGAAAAGGATTGAGATACATGTGCACGGGTAGAAAAAGTGTGTTTCTTTTCTGCTTGGGCATTAGGATGATACATCTTACTTGGTTGTCTCAAAGGATGCTGTGGGCAGCTACTATTGTCCTGTTCAGCATCCCATCCCCACATAAAGACAGGGTGCTTTCAGTAGCACGCATGGTGGATTTTTAACAATGCTTGTTTCTTAACGTCAGCAGCATGGTGGGGAGGAGTGATTTAGTACTCTGTCGGTGAGGGTAATGTAGGAGCAATTTGACTGCTGATTGAAACCAGGTCTCCCATTTCAGAGTCCACTGGTGGCATTATAAACCATTTACACTGAGGTTTTACGGGGCATCCCTGCATTGGGGAAAGTGGAAACAGACACAGGATCTAAAAATGGCCTGAGCTGCCACCAGTGGCCTATATTAGCCGTTCCTTATGTGTGATTCGTGTTGTTTTTGTTTTTTTTTCCCTTTGGAAGATGATGTTAGCGCTACTGAGTGAAGTCAGTGATGACATTGAAAGGTCAAATGTAAGGTTAATCGGATCTGTCTGGTTTTCATTTTAGCAGAAGGACCCCCAGGATATATTTCTAGTAATATATCCAGAGTTCTCCCCAAACCTTATACTCCTTTAAAATGTGCAAGCCCGCATGACTTGAGCATTTAATGCGTTGTAGGCCCCTGTTGCCAAAATAAGGGAGCTCCTCAGCAGCCCAGGCATAAGATCATATTTGTTGGCAGCTGTCAGGGATAGTTAAAGATGCTGTTATGACGAAACAACTGGTCTCCTCAGTGCACATTCCAGATAATAAGCAAAATACCCAACCTTGCCAGTTCGAATCCCCTGGCCCGGTGGGGAAAGTGAGTCTCCCTCGACAGGTGCCCTTGAGCAAGGCACTTAACCCAGACCTGCTCCAATGGAGCTGCTCAGTGGCCAACTCGAGAAGACTGCGGTTGCACTGGGCAGCTCCCAGGTGTGGATATGTGGAACTGTATGAATGTGAAGCAGAAGAGCAAGCAAGCTCACTCGTCTTTCCCTTCATAAATAGGCTAAAGGATAACGAAAATCTTTAAAATAAATGTACACCACAACAAAAGTCACAATACCAGAGTAAACTCAACTGGCCCTATTTCCAAAGCCCTGCTAGTCTGTCTAGGGGAGAAGTTGTTGGTTTTGTGATTGAGCCAGACCCACTACCTATGCTGCAGCTTTATCACATATTCTGTGTGTGAAAGGGACTCTAGGTTACCTTTGTTTTGCCGGCTCCAGGAGAGTGGAATGGCATAAGTAGTTTTCTGAGGGCAAACTAACGAGGGCCGATTATCCACTGATGTGCCTGTAGATGTTTGCATTTCTTCACTCACAATAATTCAGTGCTGAAATGGAGGGATGGGGTTGATGGGTGGTGGTAGTGGCTTTGCAAACCAGTGCTAGCTTGCTGTTTCATGCACGTGGGACACAGAAGGCTGACGGCAGGGGAGACTTGGGCGTAAATTGAGGCGAGGGGATGGGATAAAACAACGGGGAGTACAGAGCAGATGTAGAAACCAACCATGGCATGGGACAAATCCGAAGCTGTGGCTTTAAACAAACCGAATTCACTAAAAGGAGATGAATGAGGTAGGAATGTGATTTGAACTGAATCCAAGGACATTCAAGTGACTCAGTAGATTGATGTCTCTGCATGATTGAATTCTTTCTTCTTAAGTTTAATTCATCTTCCATCTGTTGGTATATCAACATTAGATTTCATTCAGTATTGGGTGAATTAAATTGGGTTTTCCACATTAATTCACAATTCAATGTTATTGTATTGACCGCATTGTATTGTTGTATTGATACCAGCCCAGAAAGCTAGCGATCGGAAAGATCTGGGCTGCTCTCAGGCCACAGTCCTACAGCTGAAAATTCTCACTTCAGTTTTTTGTTGTCGTAGACCGGCTTATCCGACGTGGGAATTGTAACTTCCAGATAACACGCATTGTGTAGTCAGCTGCCCATTGGTATGCATGGCAAAATCTGTAGTGAGAAACTGTTGCTATTCATCCGCCGTCCCTATTCTCTCAGATGGTCCCAGATGGCTCTGCATTCTCACCACACCGGGCATCAAATTAAAACTTTCAACCAGCACAAACACAAAAGGTGGATTGTTTTCAGGTGGTCTAATTGTTTTATCATGAAATCTAAGCCTCTATAGGAAACCTGTGTATCTGTTTGCTTCGGATCACTCTTCTCCATTGATGGGTGGATGTAAAAGTGGCTCCACACAGGGCTGCACAATTGTTCAGATTGTAATTGTGTGTGGGGAATTTTACTTTCCTCAGTTAATAAACACAGAACATATCAGCAATATAGAAACATTTAATTTCAGACGGATTACTGTAGTTGAAAATGGTCAAGATGTTGATATGAGATGCCAAATGCAGGGAGATCATTTTATCTCCCAAATCACGAAGACTAGTAAACATGAGTATTTGTGCTTTATCATTTAAGGCATGATGCAGCAGTCAGGTTTTTGGGGGCCTGATACCGATTACCGATTTTTTGGCACATCAATGTAAGTGCACGGCCAGCATAAACAGTAACATTTCAATATATATGTTGAACAGACTGCTGGCCTAATCATAAGTAAAGACATCTTTTATTCAAACATAGTTATTACATGCTAGTGTGTGCTTGGTGAGAGAGAGGCTTAGTGGGAGCTTTATTGAAGTGGGATAGGCTGGGCCTCCTCTCCAATACGCTCAACTGTTTGTTTTGAATTTCATATAAACTATGAAATTCAAAACACAATATATCTGTCTGTGTTTTATTAACAACACCGAGGCCACAAGAACGGACGGGGCTGTTCTCTGTTCAAAAAATGAAAAAGACCGTACTGAATTACTGTCAAATGGCCCCATGAGCATAACGAATGTAGAGCTATAATGTCACCGGGCAGTTGATTGGGCAATAATCGGCACGACATTTATTGGCAGATTATGATCGTTGGCCGATTGATTAGTGCATCCCTAATGATATCCATAGTTACAAAACACAGATAGCAGGCTAGCCTTTGGTGATGCTGAGCGGCTTGCCCACCCCATTCAGTTATCGTTCTAGAGACCAATAGTGAGTTTTGAAATAATGTTAATGTTGGGAACTAGTGATGAGGCCAAGCGGAGGACCAGGGTAGTGTAGGTGACTATGACTGTCTCAGGGGTTGAGGAAGGTGGTCTTGGGACATCAGACCTTACTGCTGTTGACCTTCTGGAGGTGTCGTGGGCCTAAAATCACACCAGTAACACGCCCACACTCACACACTCAACCCTGTAACGTTTGGATCAGGGTTAGACTGATTTTTGTTTTTAGGCTGATTTTTCGATATCGCGATTTCACGATATTTTGTGCCCAAATTGAAAATCTTTAAATTTGACCTTTTTAATGCCAAAAATGACTCTAAGTATTCAGTGTTTCCCCCAGAAATGTATTTTTGGCAGGGTGAAAAAGCCATGGGACACTGAAACTAACACTAATATTTGAGGTGGGTTAGCAGCTCTTTGAGCCAGGGTGACCCAAACCGATATATCGTTTCTCACCCTAATTCAGATTAGGTGGTTAGTAAATGGCGCTGCCTGTCTGCCAGTCCTGTAGATTTATGATGCCGCAGCCTGATGTCCTCTACTGTCACCATTTGCGGGTTATTGCATCTTTCTATTGACACCTGAATTTGGGCTACCGCGTGGATGCTGAGTCCGGATTACGGCACTGGAGAGACCGTTAGATCGCATCCCGTGTGTTGGGTAAACGTGCAAGGGGAAAAGTCAGGAACATGCAACATGCGTGTCAGGCCTCACTGCCTTGGCTGTGTGTTTGCCCAGTCAGCAGAAGTGAACAGATGACGCACTCTTTCATTTCAGACAAACACTGGATGGGGACAAATAGGGCAACGGCTCACTGGCCGGTGTCATTTGTTTTGCTTGTCATTGTCAACCCGTTCTTTTCTGGTTCTCCTCTAATTAGAACACACACACACACACACACACACACACACACACACACACACACACACACACAGACCTCGCCCAAATTGATGCAGAACATTATGTGAAGGTCAAACAGTAGACCGTCTTTTCAGGGCAGACTTAAATATCACAAGATGCGCGCAAAAACGTGACAAATTCATGTAGGTTATGTAGATTAAACACCGGGTGCAATAAACAGCGAGCCATTTTTCACATTGAGTTTGGCCCAGATTGCTATTTTTCATGATCAGTACTTTATACGAGCAGTACATGCTGACAGATCTGTCCTTTGAAAAATAGCAAGTTTTTCTCTCTGGTCTTGAATTTCTTATTTCTTGAATTTTTCTTATAAGGCTTCTGCAGTTAACATACTGTAATTGGAAAAATGACAATGAGATATGAAAAACATTTGGATTTTTTACAGGTGAAACCCATTCTGTTCCTACGTGTTGTTGGAAAAGGTCTCATGACTCGCATGATCTCCTTCATCCGAGGCATGTCAGCTACACAGCTTTTCCTTGTCTTTTTCTCTCTTTCAGCGCCTTTCCTCAAGGGGATCTCTGTCCAAACCATTACCAGCTTTGGTGTAAATACATTTATACAAGTGCATTGACAGGTGGAGCATGGGATTTCGTGTGTACTTTCAGGTACAAAAACAGGCTGGCTATTAAAAAAGGAGGATTAGGAATCTAATTTTGCACCGGTTTGCTTTTAGCTAATGCTAGCTCCTGATTGTGGCAGTCAGAGCACGGGACTCTTTCAGATGCAGAAAATTGCTGGCCATTAGACAGGCTTCATGGTAATTGCAGGTCGACATAAGTTTTCCATTTATATAGAAACGATAAGGCCAGTAACTGACTATGTGTTGAGTTTTTGACACAGGAGCACCCGTTGCCGCTAGCTGGGTGTGCCGAAGCACGACAAGCGAATGGCAGGAAAGTGCATCGCTTGCATTCGCCCTGCCCTGCTGATGCGGCAGATGGATAGGATTTTAGGGAGTGGGGGCGGGGTTCTTTGGCAGAAAGGGACAGAGATGACAGCTCTTCCTCCACGGAGGGCCACCATGGCCTTGGCTCCCAGCACCCCCTGTGTCCTCCTGACAGGGCCTTGATGCCATCAGAGACCATTAGTGTTGACAGCATGTCAACACTAATGTCACATTGTCACATGTCACATAGGAGCTCATGGTCAAGCCCTGGATGAATAAGAACAATAAATGAAGACAGCACACCTGCAAACTTTGCTAATGCCAATCCTTGGTTAGTGAAGATTTTTTTCCTACACATCACTACTAGATAGCAGCTTGTCTAAGTGTAAATATAAGCTGTACGGGTGAAGAGTTGTTTGGTTCACTTGCAATGTTTTCCTGACTGTCCACCAGCTGGCTTGGCCTGTGTCTCCTGGTGGGAGCAGGAGAAGCTCGAAGCCTCGTAGGCTAGTGTTGGGAATGTTTTTCAAAATGTCTTGATTTGATTAGAGCCAACTGTGTGGCACAAGTGAAGGCCCTCATGACTCTGATAAAGTCGTGCAAAGCAATAATTAACGGGTTGAATTAAGGGCAGAGCAAGGCTCAAGAGGATGCCGTTCCCACAGCTAGGCTTGAATTCCATGAAAAGACTTCACAGACGTAGGTGTGAAACTACTTACTGTAAATAATTCATTCACAGGATTGTGTGTAGCTTGTGGGTGAAGTGCTTGCCAGATGGTAAAATGTTGGACTGGAAAAGTTCTCCATGGTCAGAATTATTTTTTAAATTACTGGTCTTTTTTAGGGAGTTGAATGAGGAATAATAATGAATCTTTTGAAAATGAAATCTGATTTTAGCAGTGTTTGATAAGGTCAGAATTAAAATGTGGCCGACATATTTTCAAGGTATTTTGATGTGACGTAAGCTGACCAGTGATGGTTGATGAGATTTTACATAGTCAAATAGATAGACAAAATAGAAGAACTGTCCACAGCCATGAGAGGGAGTCAGAGAGTGGCAGATACGACTCTTATTTTGTAGTAATTCAAATCTTTATCTGTCCCTTTAGCTTTTAGCTTAGGGGCCAGTTACCCTGATACATACAATATCAGGGTATGGTTGTATGGGTGAGCATGTCACAGCATGCTGGAGTCTGGCAGATTAATGTTAACATGCTTATGGCTAAAACATAACAGTAGTACAGTACAGGCAATATTTTTGGTCAGTATCCTTATTTCTGGACATTCACCTTGACTGGTGACGATTTTAGTTATATAGCCATATAGAATACCATAATTCATGCCTCTCTCAGAAATGAGACGATATCGGCCATTGTTTGAAAGTGAGAAAATATTCAAGTGATGAGGCCTGCTGGAGATGAGCCTGAAGTGCGAAGTATTGTCAATCACACAGATGGCTTTACTGTTCCACTCTCAAATCTCTGAACAAGTAAATTAAGTCTCAAGAAATGAAGAAGCCCTGGGACTTCTGAACTCACTTTTTACAGGTATGGCTGTACAGTTACAGCCATACCTGTAAAAGTGAGTTCAGAAGCTAGAGATATTATATTTCCTCAATGATAATTTGTTGTAGCCCATCCACATATATATATATATAGGCTCTGATAATATAAATGACCCAATACATGGTTGCACATTACCAGCATTCATCAGACTCACAATAAATACTTTTCTAGGGTACACACTATAGCAGAGCTGAAATCGTATGGAGTTTTTCTAACTGCAGTCAGAAAGTAATGTAATATTGCAGTTTGAGGTTACATTGTGGTTCGGATGGTGGCAAGGGGACAACTCATGGATCTGTCTTCTGTAATACAAGTATTGCATTGTATGTTTAATGTATATGGACTCTGGATAAAAGCTTATTTTCCATTTCAAGTAGGCCTATAGCTCCTTTTCAATTGCAACACATCCATGCATCGTGTATATACTCCATATATGCAATACACAGACAAACAAGCCTACTCCGGCTCAGACAGTCTATATTTGAACATAGTCAAATCCACAGATTTTGGAATAGGTCTGATGAATTATCCTGCCCCTTTAAAAAAAAGGAAAACAATATGTAATTGTTAAAAAATGCATCATTAGGATTAACGTACAGATCCCATCAGCTGTAATTGTAAGGAAACAGTAAAACAAAGCTTGATTCATCCTCTCTTTGAGATGACTCCACTCTTGTTGGCATCATATTTGCTGTCTGTAAAATTGCAACAAGGATTGTTGATCATGTGCGTGCTGGAGCAGGTTTTATTCAAGGACGTCTTTGTATTTGGCTCCGTTCATTGTTCCCTCAATCCTAACCAGTCTCCCAGTCCCTGGCGCTGAGAAGCATCCCCATAACATGATGCTGCCACCACCCTGCTTCACCGTAGGGGTGGTGTTAGCCAGGTGATGAGTGGTGCCTGGTTTTCACCAGATGTAATACTTTGCAGACCAAAGACTTCAATTTGTGTCTCATCAGACCAGAATCCTTTTGCCATTTGGTAAACTTTAGCAATTTTCTTTTTACTCTTCCCCAGATCTATGCCTCGACACAATGCTATCTCTGAGGTCTACAGAGAGTTCCTTGGTTATTCACTGTGAACTGTGGGATCTTATATAGACAGGTGTGTGCCTTTCTAAATCATGTCCAGTCAATTGAATTTGCCACAGCTGGACAACAATCAAGTTGTAGAGACGTCTCAAGGATGATGAAAATTTCTACAAACAAGTTTTCGCTTTTCCATTATGGCGCATTGCGTGTTGATCGATGGCAAAAAAATACATTTAATCCATTTTAAATTAAGTCTGTAACACAAAAAAGTGTGGCCAAAGTGAAGTGAAGGGGTCTGAATACTTTCCTAAGCGGCTATATGAGTTTTGAAATAGAGTACTTATCTTTTAGGTGTCTAGGTGTTATTGAATGCCCCAATTTAAAGACCATGGTAAAGCCTAATAGTTTATCGTATATTGAAGCACTGCTGTCTTCATCTGCTGAACTTCTTTGTTTATCGTCACCATTTAGTCTTTTTATTCTTTAACCCCGTTCTTAAAACTTCTTGGCCGCAGTCCAAATGTTTTCCTTTCCTACCACCCTTTGTTTTTGCCTACCAGGAAGAGTCAAGAGGACCCTGTGGACACAGAAAGGTGAGATCCATGCTGCAGCTCCTCTAAGAGGGCAATGATTCATGAGGCTGGCTCTCCCGTCCCTGGGGCTTGGAGGAATAGCTGGCATTATCTCCAGCAAATGGGTTTGAAAATGCTCTTGGCCAGGTTGACCAAGGCACTGATTTATAGCTCAAGATGCGCTGAACAGTTAGGCTTTCTTTTCCAGAGTATGAGTACCCCCCTATCCCTCCCCACCTCACCCCCCTCATCTCTGCATCTTCAGTTCAAGTTTACTCCGGCCATGTATTTGTAACACCAAAAGGAAAGCGGGGACTAAATTTATGACACCAAAGTTGTGAAGTGAGGGAAGTAGCCTATTGTTCTTAGTGTGTCAAGCACAAGGATAAGCAATTTTCCCAACCTTATCTTTCTTTGTCAAGAAGTATAGGCCTATATATAGATATGAACCTTATCCTTGACTTGAAGTAGAAACCTACTGTCAGGAAAAAAAGAAATTGCCTCTGTTCCCTTTAATCTTGGTTCCAACGGGGTAAACACTTCTCTCTTCCCTTTGAAATAGTGTGTTTAAGCCCTTTTGGATATGTACGTCTTAAGAAAGAGTGCTGATTGCATTGTTTTTTCCTCCTCCCTAAATACGCTCCCTATCCCTTCCTCAGCCTTGTATCCTGCATGTAAGCCTGAATTTCTGCTTTAAAACTAATAATATTGCCTAGGACATGTGATAATTAATTGGCAGAGTAAATTGAAAATGTTTTGAAAAAAATACTCGAGTCACTTGAAATGGTTCACGTTCATTCAAAGCCTTCAATTGTCACAAACCAATTAACCTGGCAAACAACTTCATCAAACCCCGCTGAAGGGCTGAGCATTTTCGAGTCCGTATTGATTTCCACAGTTGTTCCACCGCTCTAGAGAAATGGTCTTATGCTTCACATGCAAGGAGGTGTGACCTTCATCGTTAAGTCAACGAGGATTACTGACTGACAGAATGTAAGTGATAATAACGACGGCAGAGCCAATATGTTTTCACATCAAGCATGCCCTTTCCTGTGATTGTGTTCCTGCCTCTCTTTTTTTTTTTCATCAGAGAGAATAGAAGTGCAGGGACTGGCACAAACAGGGGCGGGGAAAGTCAGACCGCAAACAACGGGGGTTGCACAAACCGGATCTGACTTGACTTTGTGGAGCGTTTCAAATGTAAACTGACAGGGAATGTTTTAGCCAACATCACCTGCTTCCAGTATTGCAGTCTTGCCCCATTAGAAAATGCCCAGTTGTGTCTCACCGTCGTTACATAAGATGCAGAGAGGAAGCTCACTCCTTGTCTCTGGAAGTTTCTAGAGGATCAAGAGGCAGTCACACTGGGTTTTTAATGACTGATGTCTAATGGCTGTTTCGTCTCAGAGGTGTCCACATGGCCTCCACGCTATCTTCCATTCCCTCGACCTGCGTGGCCTCCCCCCTGTCAGAACTTCACCTTTTCCCAAGCTGGATGTTAATGTTTCTAAATGGTGTACTTACAAGTGGATTATTTCAAAGGCTACGTGTCAGACAGATCTTTATCTGGCGGCTTGGCAGCTTGACTCGGACTCACTCAGCTTCCTGTCTGTGCATGTTGATTAGCTTGTTTTTCTCCCCCTTTCTTTGCCTCGCTGTGCAGTCTTCTGTGCTAACCCACCTCATGTGATTTTGGCTTAGTTGGAGAACTCACAGGGAATGGTTAATCCTCTTCTGTCGTGTGTGGACTAAAGGTAATTTAATTGAAAGGGATACAGACTAGTAAAGACTAGAAAAATGTTTAGAGCAAAGGGTTGAGAATAGGATTACCTTTTGCATTCTGGATCTACATTGTGATAAGCCAAGGGAGGGGCATTTCTGACTGCATTACAAGGGATTCTTGCATAGGAACTGAATTTAAGTCATTACCCTTTCCACCTCAAAAGACTGAACATTTTCAGAATCACTTTCCTTCTCATCCTTCTTCTTCATTTCCCTCTCAGTAAATTGGAAACCGGAAAGGAGTTAGAATAATGTCTAATATTGTCCTTATATGACACGATGTGACATTTTCCACATTGGCGTTGGATTTCACTCAACATCAGCCAAGTGCTTAGGCGACATTCCATTTCTCTCATGGGGCCAACGATTTGACACTGTTGACTTACAGGAACATGCAGACTTTTTGGCAAATAAAGGTCTTTGATCAACTTGAAGCTTTGATCAACTTACCATTGCGTGACAAGAACATTGGCGGCAGCTTCACCTCTGTGAGTTCAGTATTTAGTGTGCTGTGGCGCTTTGGAGATAAGGCAAAGCAAGCTCACGTTTGCCAAGAAATTGGTGTATTCCCTTCAGTGATGTTTAATAGGAATAACACATCAAGGTTAGCTGCTACTCAGTGAATTTTCATACTACATTTTGTTCACTATTTTTTTTGTCACAGTTTTTTCAAAGTAATGGCAATGTGCGTTGACAAGGGTATTCATGTTAGCTTTCATATATGAAATTGTGAAGCTACAGAGGGAAAAGTCAGGACTCATCCGCTTGTAAAAAGCTTGCGGGATGAGGTTTGAAGTGCAACAGACCTGCTCCGAATTTGACCCAAGGCAAATGAAGAAGGCGTCTTTAAATATTTTTGTTCTCTTGCTCTCTTGAAGGTTGAAGAAGATGATCACAGGTGCACTCTTTGATTTAAGAAAAGGCCTAATGCGATATTGCAGCAGCCTTTATAACTTAACCAGAGATTTTTACAAACTATTCATTGTAAATGTCTTTTTAAAGAACAATTCTTCTTCCTCAGATACTCTTACACTGTTATATATCATCAAGAGTCACGCCCCGTGTCACTGTGCTGCATTGTGGACTATTGAGGCTACTGTCTTTTCCTCTTCTATGATGGATTTCTCCCTGTGTGATTTCTAGATCCTAGACCTTGTTCTTTGAGTCTGCATGACTGACACCAAAACCTTGTGAGTGGTACTCTGCAGTGGTTCTTCAGTGGTTCAATTTCCCTGAATCCTTCCTTGTTGCTGTCACGACACGCACAGTTTCACGACAGTGTTTCACGTGACAATTACACATGTTTCCTAAAGGATATCGTGAAGCGGAAATTAATTAAGATACTTGAAGAGATACTTCGCCCCCGGCCAGGGAATATGTGTAAATATTGTATGCACATAAATGACCCATTTAACATTTATGGCATTTATTTGTGCAATGTTTTAGGACAAGAGTGCCATTGTGAGTGTCATTGTGGATTCAGTGGATTCTTGTAACCTTCTTGACGACAAATGGGTATGGCAACATGCGGCACTATACCTTAGCGAGTCAAAATTTGATCCTGTATTAGTTTTTATTATTTTAATGAAGATAAAAGATTAAAAAAAAAGATTGAAAGTTTATTTGGAAGCCCATAGAAATGTAGTTCATAATCATGTTTGGAAGTTTTGGCAAAAGATAGTAGACGCGGGGACTTTAAAGTCCTCCAAAATGCCAACCAACAAAAAATGATTTATAAGCTAAGCAAAAATAATTTGTGGTTGTCTGCATATTCATCGCTGACTTATCCTATTATTCAGAGTGTGATTTGCATGTTAAGCTGCATGTCATGGTCAAGGACTGTGTGTACTTCCTCCTGGGAGCCTGGAGGACTCCAGTAAGTTCACTGTTTGAGGGAAGAGATAGACCTATTGATTAGGGACCTGTGGTTGCAGGAGGTGATCATTCAGGCCTAAAGGTTCAAAGGGAACCAAGGCAGGGATTGACCTTGTTCAAACTGAATTAACACAACAACAAACAGAACAGCAGCAGTTTATTGGTAACCATCAGTGAATATGCAGTAATAACCTAATTGGGTTCGTCAGATCAGTGGCTTTTATTCCACTGTGAAGTTTTAAGGAAAAGCAAAGCCTTTCAACTTCCAACTTGTGTCTTGCCAATTATCTTGCTCCCACAGGCTTTCATCTGTGGAAGTTTGTTGTCACAGATGTTAATTACAAACAAATGTTTTTCACTAATAAATACGCCCATCCGTCTGGGTTGATAAATGGACAGCATGTGTTTATTTGGATGTGACAACCTAAATATGAATTACTGGTTAACGCGTGAGTGTGAGTGTGATAAATTCTGATATTTGTTGGTGATTGCTGACAACATAATCCTTGGTTTTCAGCCAAGGAAAAGTCATCTGGTTTTCTCTAAGGCATTTTTGCACATAGACATCCATGTGTTTCTGGGCATTTACAATGCTTTATCGAGGACATGGCTTGATTCTAGGTTAGGATATTTTCTGTACATGAGCAAAATGGTAAAACTAGAGATACAGAGTTTTCAGCAGTACACCAGTATCACTGAGGCACATTCACACAGTCATAAGGTATAATATAATACTATTAAGGTATTAAAAGGCCAAATTAAATCATTATATCACTTTAAAGTCTAATTCATCAATTTCACATATCTCCAAATAGGACTTGAATATAAATTCTGTAAAACCTGTTGAGTCTGGCAAAAATAACCCATATCCAAATTAGATCATAAAAGCTGTGCAATTTCACATTTCCTTTTCTTCTGTGTGATGTGTTTCAAGGTTATCTCCATCATTAAACACAGAAGCGTCACTTTGGTGTTTGAACGCCGGAAGGTTCAGTCTGGAGCTTAATCAGCTCCGTGGCAGCCACCGGACCAGGCTTGGTAGGTGGCTGTCCCCAGGCGCTCCTCCCCTCTGGTGCACTGCTCGGGCGGGAGTGCTTGCCTCTTCGCATTAGCGAGAGCTATAGTGCTGCTGCCATTTGACTCTGAGGCCAACACCCTGTGTGTGTGTGTGTGTGTGATGCTGACATAGGATGAGCCGTTAGAGCCTGCTGCAGAAAGATGATAATAATCTAGAAAGGTAGGAGCAGGAAATGGCGTGATTGCGTGAGGGGGGACATCAAATAAGGCGTGTGTTGGCTACGTGTTGTCAGAGTGTTGGTAATTGGGATAAACAAACACCCACCAAAGTTTCAGGTCTTAGTATTTCTAACCCAGTGATAAACCTATTATCTTTGCCACTGGCCTACTTTACTGTGTTGTCCTTTATCGGGCCAATCAGATGGCATGCCACCTCGGGGTTAGTCAGTGTTGCGTGGAGCACACATGACAGCATGTTCTTCAGATGAGTGAAAAGCAAAATACTAATTAATTTTATATGAGGAACCTTTGAAAAAAAGACCAGCAGCTGTATCTATCTATTCTTAATATATTGACAGTAATGACACATGCTAAAGGTACTGTAGCAGAAAAGCAACCCTTCCCATTACAGACAGTACAAATGATGATCTGCATGGCGTTGTTGTGAATGATGGGGGGATTTCTTTTCATGGTGTCATTTTACAGTCCAGTAATATATTAAGAAAGAAATCTACGTTACCTTTTAACAGGAAGGTTCAAGGACAAGGATGGAATAAGCCTGTCACTGTTCAAGCCCCCACTTGAGACGAAAAGTTTCCCTTTGTTTTTGTTGTGTTTTTGGAAATCCTTCTAAGGGTTGTTGTCCACCTCTGTTGTTATCTATGTGCTCAGGTCTTTCCCTCATTGTTATAAGGGAATAGAAATGTTTTGCAGCATTAAACACAGGAACATTTGTGTTATTCGCTGGGGAAAAAAAACCCCAGAAATTCATGCCACATCTTAATGGGTTTCTTATGGTTGAATGGCAAAAAAATCTTAGCAGACACATTTTTTGGCAGCAAAATTGGCGGCAAATACGCACCCTACGGGTTAACGTTAAGGGACGTCTGTAAGTAGCGTATGACAGCAGATATTTTTTACGGTATGTTCGTCTCGATGTGGGATGCTTCGTGAACCACACCGAGATTTGGCTCATCAATCCACCCTGGGAGAGTGGGCTTCTTCGCAGGCTGTCCGCCATTCTTTCATTCTGGCCCTGGTGGGAATGGTGATTGGATCCCAGTCAACCAGCGATAGATGGATTGGCCCGCGACCAGGATGATTGAGTGGCGCGGCTGTGTATGCACGTGTATATTAGCTGTGTGTGTGTGTGTGTGTGTGTGTGTGTGTGTGTGTGTGTGTGTGTGTGTGTGTGTGTGTGTGTGTGTGTGTGTGTGTGTCTACCCCCGTACGCATGCTGCTCCCCGAGAACAACAGCACATCTGTTTCACTCCGTCTCCTTTTTCTCATTTGAATTTTGAGTTCTCTCAATCTTTGCCAGTACGTCTGCGTTGCCCTGTCCCTGGCGTGTGGGATGGTGCAGTGTGGCACAGTACTTCTGTCAACGGGTTTTCCTGACTTCAATTCAGATTTCACCACAAAGACACAATTGGAGTGCCGTCCCGATAGAAAATAACCATTTAAACTTACACTGTTTTAAACATCTACTCAGTGAGATGGGGAGGCGTATGACATAGCAGATGATTCTTTCTCTTTGTTTCGCATCACTAAAGTGCACATGTGATTTTCTAATTGATTGTCAATTGTCAATCAGTGATTGTCAATTTAGATCCAGAGATAATTACATGATGTTTCCCTGCTAAAATGCACACAAAATGAATCCCAAAAGTTCAACAAAACACACATTTTCAACTAATGCACACAAGTTTCCAGCTCATTTATAGAGTATATTTATCACACTAATCACACAAAGAATAATTTTTATTTTGAAAATACTTCTAGACTCGCTGCTCTCGAGTTGTGTCACTCTTACGCTCGTGTGAACCATGTTGTATTAGTCTATTCCTTCTTTTAATGACTTGGTAATTGCTTTGTGCCTGGTTATTGAGATGACTGCCACGCACTATTACACCGGTTTAATGGCGTATAACTATTCCTTGTAACAAAGCCATCAATCAACGGCGTTGCTATGGTAACGGCACGAGCCACTTTGCAGATGTTGTGATTAATTGCCGCTATATGTCACACATAGTGAGGTAGCACAAATACCACATATAACCTCGTGTAGGCAAACAACTAAGTACTTGAGTAAGTCATGTCAAATATGAGTTCCTGTAGATTTTCTGCCCCTCTGTAGACGCCATTTATATTTATATTGAACTTGTTGATTTTTTTCTTGGTGCTTGAGTAGGGCTTTGTGGAAATATGCATGGCCTGGTCAATGGAGCAATCAGCAGAAATTCAACCATCTGTTTTTGGGTTGAAGGGCCAAGTTATTACAATCAGAGCTGCTTAAACCCCTGGCTCCTTTTTTTGCTCTACTCAAGCTGTACAACGATTTTCTACTCCAGCTTTTCCATCTCAACCTGCATTACCTATTTTGGCCTTGAAGCATATAAAATGGGGAAAGAACAATGGGGAAGACATTGGGCATCTGTCTTTTGGGGGGCCCGGATGGATCTGCGATGCTTCAAGTTCTTAATTCCTTGGCTGGAGTTGGACACGGTTTGAGTACTATTTGTGGTAATGCCCTCAGGTGGTTTTAGAGAGGGCATAGATCTGTTTGAATAACAACTTCATGAACAACCTATTGTAGCAAAAACCTTCAGAGTAATAGCCTCTAGCCTTAGGAGAAAGAGTGCCACTCCAACACACAGCTCAGCTCCCTATTTTCCTCCCCTCACACAGAAAGCTTATATGTGAAGTTATTGTAATGCAACCCTCTTAGAGCTCTGGAATATGGCTGAGAGATGGGGGGTGGGGGGTGGGGGGGAGGGCGGCTTTTTCAAAAGCACCCCTCAGGCCATGAGCGATATTGTCCTTTTTCAATAACTTGTGTCAACAGACTTTGTGCTCCATCATGCGAGAGGGATTTTTCTAGCAATGGGATTGCAACTCGCCTTTGTCCTAAATCGCCTCGACCATATGAACCCAGGGAAGGGTTCTGTCCTTTTAGCAAACTTTTTTTTTTTTTTTTTGCTTGAATCTCAAAATTCACTTGACATTTTCACTGTTTTACAAACTAGATTTTTAGAATAGAAAGGGACCTCTAGGTGATGGTTGGCTGGTAGATTAGATCAGCCAGTATCAGTTTTTACTTGTGTTTGTTTGTTGGTAATTTCCCACCCTGAACCTCTGATTCCTCTGAAACCTTTCAAACCTCTGATTGAGGTTCTCAGATTAATCCCATGGCGTTCATTTTGTTTGCATGTAGGTCACTATACCACAACCTTGTTTTGCCATATGTGGTTATGGGCTATCTGTCTCCTCTGGATTGAGTGGAAGCAAAATGAGCTGTTGCACTATAGCGTGGTGACAATCTTGGTTATGCCCCACTCACCTCCCACCCTCGCCCCCCCACCCAATGACCTCTTCATTAGATAAATAGGGCAGTCTATTCTCTGGCCTTCACCTCTGATGGACAGCGTCAGGCTGTTTCCGATACCCCCCGTGAGAAATGCGGAGACAAAAGCCTCCCTCCCCTTTCCTTTCTCCCGGTTTCCTCTCTTTTCCGCTCATCCCTGCTTTGTTTACTCCCTTTTGAAAAAATTGAGCATTGTGTCATATCACATCTCCGAATGGTTTGCAGATATATAACAGAGGGTGGGACACAGCAGATGCTGATTTGCCCCACTCGGTGTGTTGTTTTTCAGGAGGAAGTTGAATCGATTGGTCGCGCTTTGCACCACAAGGGTGGCAGTAACAAGTCCTCCTATGGCAACAATGCAATTGCGGATGCCATTTCTCTCAGACATATCTTCACGCATTCCTGTGTGGATTTAGACACATTAAGGGAATTATGTGGCGTGTCAAGTCAATGTACTGATACCCCTCCTCTGCTGATGTTCTCACCAAGCCTAGTAAACTTCTTTACTGTATACCATCTCTTCTGTATTATTATTGTTCAGAGAAATACAACACCCATTCATAGAAGTGAAAGGATGGGTAATCTTATAGTACAGACCACACAACTGGGAAAGGAAGAAAACAGGAAATGCAATACATACTTTCTCGTTACACTTGTACACTTGGTTCTTATTGTCGGACTCGGCTAGACCTCATTCGCTGGCTGGAGTTGTCGAGCCCCATTGGAAAAACTTTCTGAAATATCATGGAAGCAGACATCCCACGCCTGCATGTTATGATGTAGCTATCGACTGAAAGCTGAGCAGCAGAAAACCACTTTGTCAGTACGTCTGTCTCCTTACTCAGTGTGCACCAGTACAGGCAGACAGGCCATCCATCAGCGAGAGTAGAGTAGAGTAGAGTAGAGTGTGGAGTGAGTGCCACACACATCGCCCGTCCATATATGATGTTTGGTCATAACATGGCATCGGTGAAAGCTGTCATCTAAAGCATTTTAAGGAACCATAAGTGCATTTTTGAATTGTTCGCCCTGGTCGGAATAAAACCTCCTAAACCTGGCGATGTTGCATGGGTCCACTTCCTACATAGACTTTTTTTTTTTTGCCTCTGTTCTCTGGCATGCATCGTGTTTTTCACAGTAGGACAAGGATATGTGACGGGTGGCGTCTGAAAAAAAAAAAAAAAAAAAAAAAAACACACCTGAATTGATGTCTTGTAACCAAACCAGCTTCTCTTAACATGGCATGCCACCAAATGAGGCTTATGCTTACTGTAAGAACAGACGTGATTTCTCAAAGAATGCTTGCGCCCTCCCTCTTTCGGCGCAGGGTATGCTGACAGCTTTGAAAGAACAGGCCTACGGGGAACGCCGTGCACACGTCTGATGTCGTATCTCCTTGTCCAGCACTTGTCTTTTGGAGCTCCGCTGAACCAATCTGGCTTCTTGTACTCACCAGACCCTCAGGCCCCGCTTTGATCTCCCTTAACAACCAGGACGGCGGTTCAAGCATCTTGTTATATTCGACTGTTTAATCCATCAAATGTGTTTGTCTCAGCAATAAGCTAATGAACATCTCTATCCAGGCCTTGCTGCTGTTGAAGAACCCCTGTGATAACAACTGAATATAGGAGTAGACACATTTTTAAAAGGGTAATTGCTTGTTTCTGCAAATTGCCGGAGTCGTTTTTTTTTGCCCAGTTTGACGCACGTTGTCCATACCTTCACTAAAATCCTTTGGCATTACACGGAGGATGCTTTCCAGATTTCATCCATTACATAGGGTAATAATAACTACACAGCTAGCATGACCTAAGACTTATTGCGTCCTTGTTACTCTTATTTGGCTGTTTGCAATTTGAGGAGAACGTAGGATTTAGCCTCCTGAATCAGCCTTTTAAGGTTGTGTCCTTCTCCTGCTAGCACGTCCAATGCAATCTACTGTATCAGCCCCCCTGTGGCTAAAATGCCCAGCCACCAAGCAAAATGTCTCAACTAATTAGTTCCAGAGCAAAGTTGTAGAAACCTATTGTATTTGACAGAATTGTTCTTACTCTTTTTTTAATCCAAGTGTTCGTCTTATACTTTGGCCGTACACAGGTGACGCTCTCACTTCAGAAATACACTGAGTTCAGTCTATAGAGAAAAAAACTATAAACTATATACAACTATTTATAATGTGTTTTTTTTACTAAGCTATATGAAGCCAGCAGTGTCTTCTTTTTATCATAGTTAATTGTTTGTTAATATGTTAGTGTTCATGTTATTTTACTGCACTTTTGCTAAGACACCTTTTCAGGTGTGGTGGTTATTATAGCTTTAAAGGCATTTGTAGTACATCTTTGCTCTCGTCTGTTATGAAATCCCAGTGGGAGCCATACATCGCTGCAACTAATACAGTTTCTGCACTTTTCCAGGTCTGTTTCAACTAAACGTGTACGAGGTTCTCAGCGCTATTGCTCCCAAACGCTCCGTACATCAGATCTGTAATTCCTCGCCATTTATACGCCAAGCTCACTGTCAGCTGATTTTGAAAAGAACCTTCAAGTTACTCTGAACTATTTTTTTTTTTTATATCTTTGGGGTGATACTTCTTTTGTCTTGCTATCGCCTTCTGTTGAGGAAAACAAAGACAACTGGCTTCTGTGTAAAATCCATATGGGATGGAGAGAGAAGAAGAGGATGCATCCTATTCATGAGGATGTATGGACTATCACAAGGATTGTCAGTTCTCATCTGTTTATTTCACAGTAACCACTCTGGTGAAGAAAACTGACTGGCTCTCCTTGAGAGTATCTGTGTGTGTCAGTCTGTATTATTGATGCAGAGGACCAAACAGAAGGGATCGGCCTCAAGGATGTCTCTGTAAGTAGGAAACCTCTGCTGCCCCTATTTTCTAACCTTTATCTACCCGGAGGAGAGTCACTGAGCATGCTCACGCTTTTCACAGCAATGCTTCACATGCATGCAGTTACACAAATTCACACGTGGAAGCTGCTCAGAGCAACCATAATCTTTTACTGTTGGCCACTGAGAAATCAGGGGTTTTTAAATGCCTTGCTCCCTGCTCCCCAGCCCAGATTTTCTCAGCTGGGATTTGAACCCGCTGGCTGTCGATTGACAAGATGCCCTCCAAACCACTAGGCTAATGCTGCCCCCTGTACATAGCACACACTGCTAGCAGCTCACACTACGTGTCAAACGGCCTATTAAATTCAGGGCTGACAGTAAGCCTGCTGAGGCTGGTTTGCATGCATATAACGCTGGTACTATTTGAATGAGAAGTCCTGAATGTCTGAAATAAGGTGGAGGAAACACAAGAACAGAGCAGGGTGATTATTCCACTGCAGGGGAGCTAGGTGAGCCTGCCTACGTTGATATACACTGGATTCTCTGCGCCTTAGGTGACGACATCCCTATCCTCCGGGGGCTCCTCGCATGACTGTGCTCCCCCCTCCTCCCATTGCAGTTTGCATAGGAGTTTGATAAACCTGACACCAGGAGATGGATTTCCCGGCCAAACCTAGCTCTGAAGTAATGGGAATCCGGAGCGTAACAAATGGCGGTGCCAGGATGGAGCTGGCTCCGTCGGGTGTGCAGGTGGTCCTCCAGTCCTCCTGTCAAGCCCCCCCACTGCTCCCCCAAAGTGGCCATGGAGACTTAGGCAAGATTATTTTGGAGTTCAGATTACAGACTAGCTCTTTCACTGCCCCATTAGTCACACTCCCAATTTCTGTGATGGGAAATTGTTGCCGTCCCCTCACGTTTTGTGAATGTATACACAGCCTTTCCCCTCGGATTTGAAAGGTCGCAGCATGTTTTTTTGTCTGCTCTGATTATTTTCATCTTAACTGCGGTGCTGCGCCCTGTGGAAAGCTGTTGTCATTTAGCCTTTTTAAATTTGGAAATTATAGTGCGGGTTGCATATAACAAGGATGATGAATGAAAGGTTCACTGCAGAGGTGACGGGAAACGTTTATTTCAGATTTCATGTAAAGGAGATTTCCATTAAAGGGATTTCCTCTCAGATTGGATCTTTGCTTTGTTACACATCTCAGCCCTCACTGAGCCAATAATGTAGATTGATTGGATTTTACTGGCCTGTTTGCCCTAGCGACTGGAAGCCTACATGTTATTATAACCAGAAAGAACTTATTTTGTCTCTGTCAGCGCTATTAGGAGAGGAGACTGTTTACTGTTTATACGGTAAGTCACGAAGCTGCACAGGACAAAAAAAAAAAAAGTGCTAGCAGATGAAAATCCACAGATCCAGGCTATGAGGACCCCCCCCGACTCAATCTGGTGAAGAGTTGCTGATATGCTATCATAGTGGAGGCTGAAGGGGATGTGTTAGCCTAATAGTTTCCTTTTTCTGATGGAGTTATTCAGCCAACATGACCCCCTAGCCAGTTGTACCCCACCAACTTGTTACTGAACGTTTGAGTTATATTTTATTCGAGGCTCATTCCCCGACCTGTTTATTTTGTTATTGTTTAGCTACTTGATTTAAATTGCCAATTTAGTTTGGGGTATTTGACACATAGACTAATTTCCATAGTCACTTAAGGGACGCGGGGCTAGTTTAATTCAACAGCGAACATCTTTTGCTGCCACTGCGGCTTGTCCGCCCACAAGTATTTGCCATCTGGTGACACAATTTGAAAAGCTCTCCCCAGGAAAATTAGGCCTAGGGTTACCGGAACGGTTTATTTCCCAAGAATATCTTTTTACCATTATAATAATATATGTATTGTCCCAAGTCAGGACAGATGGCTTGTATGAGGTTTTCCTATTGCGAGCTTCTACTATTTACTGTGACGTTGCTTTGATCTGCGAAGACTGTTTGAAAGTGAAAGTAGTCTCCTCTTCGTGTTGTATTTTTTTAACCTCTCAGTCCCAAAGATGAAGCTAACCTAGATGTAAATACAATTATTTCATTTCATAGTTCATGTTGGCTGAGAAATGAGATCAAAAAAGAGCATATTTCTCATTTCACACTAGTTTAGTTGTAACCTTGGTAACCAGTTGACCTTTTCTGTAAATGCTCCAAAACGTGGGTCTTTTTTTTTTTTTTTTTAAACCAAATGAAATATATAGTGGTTATAACTGTGTACCACAATATCGATAAACGTGAAGTGTTAAAAGGAAATTGTCTTTCTTAAGGTGTTACTGTCACCCCCACGCACAATTAGACACAACAGAGAGGTGGTGTTTGCCCGGTGCAACGCTGCTCTTAATATCGTTGGAGATACAACCGGGGTGGCGAAACTCATTACAGAGATCAGAAGTGATCTGAACATTTTCCTGGTGGGAAGCCTCTTCATAGGCGAAAACACCGGGCAAAGCACATTGGGAGATGCTGGAGGAAATTACATCACGGTTCACCTACCATTTCAGTTTGGGGGCTGTCCGATGGGATCAGCTGCACGTCTCAGGGCGGAGAGATCAACTGGTGGAAACGTGTGGGAGTCGTACCTTCTCCTGCAATGTAACTTTAACCCGTGCAGCACCTCTTAAAGTCCGATCCACGAATAGAAAAGGAAAATCGTGGATCTGTCCATCAGGGGGACTAATTTAGGTGAAGGGCTTAGTGCGGGGGTGAGAGTGTATGATGGCATGCTGCGTTCACGGGACGGCAGTACCCACCAGTGTGACCTATGGCTTTGGCCTCGGCCTGAAATATTTGATGAATGTGGGCAGAGGGTATGGGTTGTACTAAGGGGGCTCCAGTGTTATTCCACCCACACGTTGCCCCCGTTCATGCCACAGTGCCGGGCAGTGTGTGTTTCAGCTGAGCACACGGGTTGGGTTGGATGGGAGGGGGGAGCTGAATGGAATTTAGCAACACTAGGAATGCTGATCCATTGACTGCGCCCAGTGCAAACACTCAGGAGTAGTGATGCATGTCCCATGGTTAGAAACAAATCTATTGGCAGCCCAGCATCTATGAGCTGTCTGAGCTCCTGGCGAAATGCAGTTCTGTCTGTGACCTTCAAAGACTTGATTAGTGTCTTAACTTGGGCTGAAGGACATCCAGAGAGCCCATAAGATGTCATTGGTATGGGGTGTAAATTCGACAGGGACAATTTTTCATTACATTTCAGCAATGAGATGACAATTCTCAATGGAATCAGTTCAATTGTTTATGATACCTACTGTTTTTCTAACATTACACCCATTACAATCATTAGATCTGCACCTTTGTGACAGTCATGCTACTGTTGCTTTGGGAAAGGAAAGGGTAAAACTTGTTGCAAGGATGTTACTTTTTCAGTGTTTTTCAGCATTTCATTTCCAATAGGGGACTACAATTATCCTGCTTGTTGCATGTGTTTTGTGTCCCTGGCCGTATCCCTGAAGTTAGTACCTGGTTGTATTTGAGCTTTAGTGACACATTGAGGTGTGAGCATCATCTGGCAGTTGGCATGTTTTGGCTGTGACAGTCCTAGAGGTCACGCTAAGCTTCGACACCATGCTTTAGGGTGAAGAGTAGGCAAAAAGTTATATGGGATTTTGAGGGAGTCTGAATTTGAGCCTCTTGGTATTCCTTACAAATTTACCAGTGAAATATTTTAATATTTATTAAATATTAGTACATGGATATGACTACGGTGTATTGAAGTCCTGTGAAGTACCGGAGCATGTCGAATATCATTTTCATCATTTTCTGCAGTAGGGGTGAGGATGTGCAGGTATTTCCCCCCCGTCTAGGTTTTTCCATGGGTGTAACCGTCTCGGAGGTCCAATATTTTCTTTTCGCTTCAGAAAGCACCGCTCTTTGGCAGTTCTGCATTCAGCCAAATTCCCCATCAGCAGGTACAAATGGTACAGAGGGCTCTTGACTATTCCAAATATTGTACTTTTCCCCTGGAGCACTAAAGAGCTTTCCTTTGTCATCAGTAGCCTACTGCTTCAGCCGGTCTCTCCTCCATAAAACCCATTTCTCCATTAGTGCCTTAAACCCAATTCGTCTGATCTGTTTTTGAGTAAATTACACTATTGTTAGCAGCGGTGCCACAGAAGAATAGGTGTGACTCTCAGAAGGCTAAATTAAATGGGAGCAGAGGGAAATGTCTGTCTTTCTTCTCCATTAACACTCAGATTAATCCACTAATTTCTTCTCTATAAATTTATGAGGCACCGATGCTATAATAAGAAGTTTTATGTTGAATATTTCATTTCCCCAATCATTCTGGGCTATCTTTCCAGTTATGGTGGTTGAAGTCCATTTGTTACCCCCCTACTGTGATTGGTTGATGATACTCTGCAGAGAAAGTCACAGAGGTTTGATGCTGGTAGGCCTACTTTACAATGTTGAATTTCTATACAAAACACCATATATCCCTTTTGATCATCAAGTTCATCATTCAAAATATCTAAAATATAGAGGATCCAGTCTGTAAAAGTATTATCATTATGAAAAGCACCGTTATTTGTTGTATTTCTGTGCCATGACTATTTTGTAAGAGTAGGTGTCCCTTTTCAGATAGTGACTATCTAAATTTAGAACAAAACTCTTGACATATTTTTTTTTGTTTCTTCGTGCTACCGAGTGGTGAATTTGCCATTTATTGTTTTCCCATGTGCTCACCGTTTCGGTCAACAGAGGGCCTTATCCTCCCCTGTCAGTCAAGCCATTGTTGAAGAGAGGGACCCTGCAAACACAAAATGGCACTAGTGATGGATTACTCCCTCATTTGGCAGGCTTTTCATCTGTTGAAATGGTGTGTGCGTGTGCGTGTGTGTGCATGTGTGTGTGTGTGTGTGTGTGTGTGTGTGTGTGTGTGTGTGTGTGAGAATGGGAGGATTTCTATGAGCAGTGTATTTAGGTTTGGCCTCTGAGGGGAAGACAATAGCTAGCTGTTGGTGCAAGAATTTCCTCAATTTGTGAACAACCTTTTTATCATAATTGCAACTCAACACGAGACCCCAAAATCTCAAGGTCAGCTGCTTGTATTGAAGCTTAGTTGCTATTTCGGGGGAAAGCAAAAGATATCAGAAATTACAAGGTACAGGTTGCAAAAGAAAGTTCAAGTCTTGTTAAGTGTCTCACATACACAGGATGTTTTCCCTCATATTTCTTTATGCCCTGGATGATAATGATAATCAGGACTAATTGATTTGGTTTATTTTAGATGTATTAAACCATTTTGTCAGTATGAATAAACAGCCAAAGCCAAAGCTATACCAAAGCTATAGGGATGATTCATCCTCTTTCACGGCTCGCTCCCGAAGCATTCATTCATGTCAGATGCTAACTCATAATTTGTAGTTTGTTTCCTACTCGCTGGTTGAAAGCTCGGAGAAATGCTCTAATGAGAGTTTTTAACAATGCTGAAGTTGATTTGTGTTTTGGACGCGTCCCTTTGTGTCTGCGGTTGTTTCTCAGCGTGCTAAGGGGAAATAAAACTCCACTATGATACCACTGACTGAGGAGGGAGATTCCACAGGAACTTGGAGAGCCACACACAGATTCAAAAGAAAGAAGCTTGTATTGTTGTTTTTTTTGTGTGGGCGTAGGCTACTGCATATTGGCACTGACCATCTGCAAAGCTTAAGAGTGTGTTTGAAAAGTACTCCACACTTTCACTGTAGCCAGTCATAGGCTACTTATCTTTTGGAGTGCTAGCACCTTATCCTCTGTGTGAGGCAGACATTTATTGTGGGAAAGCGACTGGAAGGCTCTCTTGGCAGAGACAAATTGTCATCTCCTCAGGTTGGGAGAGGCTCTTCTATGGGGCTTTTATTCGGGATCCCTCACGGAAAGTTTTTCAGATTTATCAAAGTCTGCTGAGTACACAGCATGCCGAGGTAGTGCAGAATGTAACTGCCTTTCTTTGGATGGTATCATCACCCTATACTTTTGCACACTGTTGCATGCTGTTTGTCTGCAACTTTTCTGCTTATCTTGATGCTGCTCTCTTGGCCAGGCCTCCCTTGATCATTCATCTCGTTGGGAGCTTCTGTTTTAAAGGAAAATTTCACCCTAAAACACAGTTAAAACAGCTATTGGTGATGTACCTTTGCTATTGGTGATGTACCCATTTTTTAGTTAGGTGGTGTATTTTTCTTATTCCTGTGGATAACTGGACAGATGACATGAGGTCATGTCGATATTAAACATCAGGTTTTGGTGACAGCCCCTTCCTTCCTTCAAGACTCATCATTTTGCACCAACATTCAACAATCATCCAGGGAGAAATCCATTGTGGAAGAGGCACAGATACTAATTTCTACCACCGACTGTAGCCGCAGATGACCATAATGCAATACAGCCACAGCTTGCATCTTGGTGGATTGGTTGTCAGTAGCATGTGAAATACAATACCCTCTTCGACAGCTTCCTTGTAGTTTGAACAACCGGGCATGGCACATCTTGGTATTGTTCTCTTTCCACTGTCACTTTGCTATCACTATTGTTATTGCTCTCTCCGCCCACATGTATACAGAGAACCCCCTTCTGTGGGGGTTGTCGAAAGCCATTGTGGGGAAGGTTGGAAATAACTAACTGAAGTTGAAGTAGACGAGGCAGGTTGAGGGAACGTGGGTACACTAAAAAAAGTAAATAACACTTCATCACAAAATAATGCACTGAACATCACAAACTGATGATATCTAACAATGTAAGAGCATCCGCGGGTGTATTTTTACTTTAAATGAATATAAGAAGTCGCACAGATGTCTTGGTCTTGTAACCTTTTACCGAACCTGAAGGAATGCAATGAATGAGATTTTCCTCGTGTGTCACTGCTGAGGCAGCCATCTGTCTAAAAACACACCAGACAGTAATCTCAGTGGAATGATCATTGATCAAGAAGACAAATAGAGGTCTGAAAATTAGACCAGAGGGAGACATATTGAGGTGAGAAAAGAAGTGAATTGAACCATGCAGGCTTGATAGTGGCGAGGACGCTGAAGGTCACCCACTAAGACATGCTTGGATAAATGGACCCAACATCCATATCATCGATTGCCAACTTACCCTTTGAAGTTGCGCAGAGTTGCATATCTCTCGTCTTGCATGCCGATCTTGACTATATGACTTGCCACCCAATTGGGACCTCTTCAATGCTGTCGCAGCGACTGTTATGCCCTGCAGGGACCTAGCTGCACTAAAATTAGACACACCAAATAAAACAATAGAAATGATGGCATGCCAGTGGAACTTGCTCTCTCCTCTCACAGACATTACCGCCTCCATATTGCATATTTCACCTCATAGCCACTTTTCTCAGACACCCCCCCCTTCTATGCCTTGGTTGCCACCCGTGTACCCCTCAGCAAGTGCGGTATGCAAAGGGATCAGTCTCCGGAGAGGTTCAAGGAGCGTGTGGGCCAGGGGGTAGAGAGGGGGCACAGTGTTGTAAAGTGCCTCAACGTTGCTTCATTCCCCCATTTTAATTGGGCTATCTAAATGCATCCCCGGTTTGTCAATACCCGCCGGGGTCCCAGATAAAAATGATTTGTCTCATGCATTCACCGGCATGCTCTGCTGTTCCCCTTGGAGAGTGCACCCCGCCACTCGTCAGCAGCAGTGTAATAGAGAACGCTTGTTGTTTTGGATTTTCAGAGTGTCAGGAAAATAGGGCCTGGTTGCTTGTTCTCTTTTTTTTATCTCAGTCTGTCTGTGACGAGCCACATGCAATGCACGCCCACCCATCTATATGCACAAGGGCACGCAGACATATGCACAAATTCACATATACGCATCTATACGGGGCATATGCACACACTCGCAAGTGGTCAGTGAAGGTCAGCACACTGCAGCAAATGTTATCTCTGTGTTTTTATGTGCTCTGTTTCCCCACTGTCCTTGTCTTTTTCCACACCTCTTGTCACCATGTGCCATTGCCCTCCCTCTCAGCGCCGGAGCCTCTGTTATCTGCAGACAGTCCTGAGAAAAATTCAGGGCCAAATGTGTACCCTTGGTGTTGGAGTGTTCAGCACAAGTACAATGCTTACGCGCTGTTTGACATTTTCATTTATTTTTTTGTGTGGCTTAGGGATGCAGCGCTTTGCAAGATAAACATAGACATTTTTATGCTTTAAGGAAAATTCCAGCCTCGGATACTCTTGATGTATATCGTCAATATGTGATGTTATATTTTGTATTTGTATTTTGTGAGTTATTTTGTGATGAAGTGTTGTAATTTACCTGCCTCATCTACTACTACTTCAGTCAGTGATTCCCTACGTTTCCCAGAATGCCTTTCGACATACCCCCGGAGAACTTGCCTCGACTTGTTGGCTCCAACTGTTGGTTTTACATGTTGGAGACCAATAAGGATAGCGACAGTAATGGCAAGACAGCAGGAGTTTCCAATTGAGAAAAAGCAAGTGTTGCACCACTTACTCAAAACACACGTCCTGTGGCTGTGTTGCGTTATGATCTATTATGGATATTGTCTGTGGAGAAATTGGTTTCTCTTCTTCTACGATCTTTTATGATTTCTCTGTGTGATTGTTGAAGGTCGGTGCAAAATGTAGAGGAAGAAGGAAGCCCTTGCTCTTCAGTTCCAAGGGACTGACACCAAAACCTAATGTTTAACGTCGATGTTTTAGATCGATGGAAATGTTTCTCCTATTAAACTCCATTATAGCCACGCTGGAAACACCTCGACATGTCACATCATTCTATTCTGTTTGGCCACGTATCCACAGGAATATGAAACGGCAACGCCAAACAACAACATGGACCCAGGAATGTAAGGTACATGGGAATAGCTGTTTGGGATTTGGGTGGATTTTTCCTTTTACGTGCTGTTGTGTTAATCTGTTGTAAACTGATGACTGATAGTGTCTTGCATCAAGCGAATGAAGAGCTATATAGCCTAGAGATGCTATCAGCATAACTTGTGCTATCTCTGTAACCCATGTCATCCTAGGTCACAGATGTGGGTACGTACCTGGTGTGTGACCGTGATGCACGAAAACTACCACCACTGTAATCAGCACGTTAAATTAGCTAACCACCATGCAATGGCAGCAGGCCAAGCCTCAGTAAATTGTGAACTGGGCTGAGAAATCTAGCCGTACAGGTGCTGCACAGATGTGCTTTTGGACGTATTGACATAGTGCTAGTCTTAAAAGCCCATCAGCAGCAGCACACTGACTTTCACAAGTCACTGTTTATGACACAGGTCAGCATTTTCTCAGTGGCACGCAGCCAGAACTGTGTTGATCGGTGACCACTCCACATGGAGAGACAAAGCACAGCTATTTGGACACTATTTAAAGATAGGCCTTTATTTTATTACCATTATATGATATCTAGTTGTAGTTTTAGACATGTGGAGATGGAAGGTTTCGAAATTAAACAACTTTATTCTTGTAATGATTTACATCCCTCAATCAGACAGTGTGTGTGTTTTTGCGACCTTAGACCACTAAACTTATTTTCTTACCTCCAAGGTGAACTTTGTTCAAATGTGTTTGGCAGATTTTGTTAGATGGTGCAGACATTGATAAAGTCTAGGTGATTCGTCCCATCCACCAGCCACCGCGGTTGCCCATCAGACGATGACTGTAGCTGCCACAGGGGAGCTGAGGTGTCTGGCACCATCCAGGTGTTCTTATCCACCGATAGATAACCCCGGAGTTGCACAACAGCTTATAGAAAGCTTGTTAATAATCTCCCACAAAATCAAGCTTTCTCCTTCTCTGGAATCTGCTAATGGGGTATTGTTGGCAGGCTGGCTTTAGGCAGGGAGGAGTCAGCTCCCTCAGATTGATGGGAGGAGAAGAGGTTGTCAACCTTTTTAAATCTAATGAAAGGGCTGGGGGATGGGTGTATGTCATGTTATAAATTCTCAGACTTGGTAGGGGGTGTTTCCAAGTCTGTATTCAGCCTGGGGGAGGGTCCAAAGATAAATCGACTGCCTGAGCAACAAAATCTCACTTGAGGCAAGGGCTTTTAATCCCACTGATGGGCTATTGCTAGCCTGCATCTGTGTTTTCAACTGTACATGACACTAAAGATGACATGTCACATGATAGCTGACAGACTACGTGACTGTAGCCGGCAGTTCATTTCCTTCCCTCTCTGCTGTCAATATCAACAATCTTTACCGCTACCTTTTCTTTCCTCATTGATTTGTTCATTTGACATTTGAATTTGAATGTTTACACCCACAAAAATAGTTTCCATGCTGTTCTGCTTCCCTTAGTGGGTTGTGTGTGGTGTGTGTGGGTGTAATACTTCTTCCACACTGAAAGTTCCCTGTAATTCAATGTCTTTTGTCATGAACCAGAAGTTTCCAAGAAGTCCAAAATTGTTGTGACGTAAATTTGAAGAATTGATGTTTATTTTTTAGGAAGCTTTTGTCCATAGAGCATGCTTGATAGCCCACTTTTTATTAGAACGATTATTGTAGAGTGCGGCTGAAGTATATTGATATTTTTAGGCAGTACAAATTAGATTTTATTTTTTTATCAGATGATCCACATCCCATTTGTTCTAAGCTAAAAGAAAAGACAAAAAAAACACACCTCTCTCTCGCTGAAAAGCTCTGTGAACAGACTTGCAGCCCCCAGTGAAATCAGGCTGTCTCTCATTGTTAACAACAAATAGAAAGGTTGAACTCTATGCAGTAGGCTATTTCCTTCAACAGGGTTTTAGTCTAGAGGACACTTTGCATTACAACTCTCAGTGGGCATCCTCACCAGCGTTGTTTCCCCATCCTGAATTTCCTTTGTTGTTTCGTTGGTTTATTTGACCGACTTTTTTGGTAGTTCCTTTTGACGGACACTTTTCTGTTTCATTTTTAGGGGAATGGTAAAGAACAAGCGAGCCATTCTTAATATAGTTTTTCCATTTTCACAAAGTAATATATAGGTACATATAGTAATTATACTTTATTCAATAATTAATGTTATGTATGGCCTTACCCACCTTAACGGTTATCTAGGCACAGGTCATGGATTGCAGTGTCAGCATGACACTAATATGAAAAACATCATTACTTGGGAGGGTGGGCGACATTGTTGAAGCATTGCTGGATGAGTCAAGTTACAGTCCACACAGTATTATTGGGATAAATGAGCAAACCTCTCCCCAAGGTCCTGAGGCTCTGTGATCTATTAAGGCCCCGTCGTCTCGGATGGCGAATCTCAGTGAGCGAGGGAATTTTGGGGGAGAGAATGGTAGTGCTGACATCCTCTCTCAGTGCAATCCCTCGTCCTTGTAGGACGGAAGAGAAAAACAGCACCAGAGGCTGACTTGGCTGTTCCTCTGAGCGCCGTCATAAATCCGACTGAACATTTCTGAACATCTGTTGTGGATGATTAGCTCCATGGCTAGCAGTTTGACCGGCGGGGATGAGAACCAGTATGTTTGGGAGTTGTACACTCATGCCTTGCTGCTTTAAGAATTAGGATTGTGTGTATTTGAATTTTTTTCCTCCTTTTTCTGTTTTTCAGAGGAGGGCAAAATTAAATTTGGAACAGTTGCAATAGCCATGGAACATGTCGATATGATTATTTATTTGATTGGTGCCATCCCCTGGAAATGCTGGAATGTAATCTTTTCAAGGTGACACACAGTTAACTCCTATTAACTTCTGTGTCCTCATTTCCCCTTCATTTTTTGTGGGAATGGCGTTGGCAGGCCATGGGCAGAATCTATTTTAAAGTATATGCAGAAGTTTAAAAGCAGAACTAAAACGACCAGGCACCAACTGAATCACGCACCACTACCACCCTGGACAATGGCACCACAATGGACAAAAGCACCAAAAGGACATTAGCACCATAATGAAACTCTAACTGGTGTCCAGCATCTGCACCTACTGTTCTTAAATACTCAACACTGTCCTGGCTCTATAGTTATTTATTTATACTTAGTTATTATTTATACTCCCACTGCAATATTCCCTGGACCTATATATATTCCTGCATATTTTTTATTATTATTATTGGTAATAATAATAATAATAATAATAATAATATTATTAGTAGTATTATTATTATTATTATTATTATTATTAGTAGTAGTAGTAGTCATATTATTATTATTATTAGTAGTAGTAGTAGTAGTAGTAGTAGTCGTATTATTATTATTATTATTATTATTAGTAGTAGTAGTAGTAGTATTTCTCTACTATCAGCATCCATAGCTTCCCATCAGTGCAATTAGTCACAGAGAACCATGTGTATACTGCACAGATATGAGTCTTGTTTATTACATTTCTATTTTTATTTTTGTATATACTATTTATACTTGCATATTACGTCTTTATATACTCCCTCATTAAGAGACCTATTCCATAATTTCTAGTTTAAATTTGTTATATATTCTTTCATAATTTTGTGTTTTATGTTTAATGTGACCTACAGGAGCAATCCACCAAGACAAATTCCTTGTCTGTGTTTACTAATGAAACTGATTTTGATTCTGTTTCTGAGAATTTCAGTATCTTAGATGGACCAGATAGCCAGCCCTTTAAAAAAAAAAAAAAAGGTTCATCATAAGGCTGAATTTGAGATGTTCTTTTCATAGTTTTGAGGTTACTTTAGGATACATTTTCTCCCAGGAAGATAGTCAATAGAAAGACATCCTGTAGCCTCTCAGCTCCAAGAACACAAAAGATCACATGAGGCTGTATTTGAGATGTTCTCTCCATAGTTTTGAGCTTACATCAGGCTACGTTCTCTCCCAGGAAGCCAGTCAATAGATAAGACATAAAGCAGCCTCTAAGCTGCAACACACAACATGACGTGAACTCATACCTCAAACCTTTTTTTGCATGCAGGTGAACTCCAAACGTGTCTCTCATTGGTCAAAGTTCAGGAAAAGTAAGCCTGTCAAGCCTCCCTCCTCTTCACAGTGAAATTCAACACCTATGACATCACATGGTGGGATTGGCTCCTCCCAGGCCGTCCCTGAACACTGCTCAGTGTGTGAACAAGCTCTGCGTCTGAAGGCTCTCTCCCTAAGCCACCACATTGCTCTATAGCCACAGCTGGAAACACATCGCTGGAGAGCCAGAAGACGGTTCCTCCGGTTTAATGAAATGCTGTCAATGGAATAACTGAGGAGGAACCAGAGTTGACTTTCTTACTTTTTTATGAAACATCTTTCAGGGATAATCGTACCCGGATACTGTTTTTTGTATTTTCTTTACTAGGATTTGGATACTCTCTCTGGAATAAGTGCCTAAAGATAAAGGGAATAAAAAGGATTTATTTGTAAGTGGACCTAATTGACATGCAGGGGTAAGTGTGACGTTTGTGACCCACAGCATGGCAGTAGCATGTTACTGGTGAAAACAAATGTGAATTTAGTACTTTTAAGTGAAAAGAAAAGCAAATCCAACACAGGTGCATTTTTTTGAAAGTCTTGACTGGGTTGTGAACAAAATTAAAGTTAACCTGCCTCTCATAGAAAATAAACAAAATAAGTTGATGTGATACACTTCAATAGTCAGGTATTTTCTATTCTTTTGTCCCTTTTTCTTTTGTCCTTGTTCACTCTTGCTTGTTAAGCCAAAACAATAGTTTAACCTCGTCTTGGCTTAGCTCTATTGGCTAGCTCTCTGGCAAATTGCCCTGTCTGGTGCGAGCCCTCCCCTACTTTTTCAGAGGACTTTGAATAGAAGGGCCATAGACTGTCCCCTAGCTACCGCTGCTAAGGTGAGGCACCCTGCTGTTAGACAGCATTAGGCCTGCACTGAGGCCAAACAACCTGTTTTTCCAGTTGTCTTTATCTCCCCTGGCAATCTGGAGGCTAAGGTTTCAGCTAAAAGAATTTCGGTTAGAAAGAGCCCCCGAGATGTTTTGAAATCCCAGATCATAGTAGGGGATACCACCTAATGAAGCTAGAAACTTTTTGTGTCTTAAAAAATAACCCGACCTAAGAACTTCTCAAGGTGTTTATTATCATAGTTATAATATATTGTCTTTTTTTTTTAGGTGTTAAATGTCTATATCCTTTTGTTGACACTATTTGGACCCATTATATCTCGTTCTTGGTCAGATTAATTGTGGCAGGTCTTGCACAACAATTCAGTTGCTCAATAGAAGGAGCTTGTTCTTTTCCATCAAAGCTGTCTTGAGCTTTCACAGAACAGAGTGTAAAGACAACATGTCTGTCTCGCTTTGTTTGGCCTTTGAAAAGGCGAGACCTCCCCATGGGTCCGTCTCACTGCGCTGGGAACTTAGCGTTTTCTTTCTTGGTTGGACCAAATCTGAACTTGCTGTTGTTGTTTTTTGTTTTTTTCCTCCTCTTTTTAGTTAATCATTCACAAGTACAACTCTGCCCTGTTAGTCTTGGCTATGAGTGATAACCCAAACACGTGATCAAATAATGACCTTGAGGAGAAAGTGGACAAGATGGAGGCTACTGCTAAAATGTATATCTCTTATCTCTTCAGCTCCTCAACAGCATAAACAAACAAGACAAAAAAACAATGGTCCACGTCCAATCTCACCCCCCCTTCTCCCCCCAGTCCACAGCGGTTGACCTTTATGTCGTCCTCCTTCACCTCCACCATGCAGGCCGTTAACCCTACATTCCACTTTTACAACTCTGGCTCCGTCACTTTGTCACCGGCGATATTCCTGAGGCCCAATGCACAACCACGAAGTAATCATTGTCTAGGAAGTGACCTGAGGAAAAAAAACTGGCCATTTGTTTACCTCTTTATTAGATTGTTTGGCCAAACATACTAAATGTACTCTGTGTGGATGCCTGTCTTCCGGCTAAAGTCTTCCCTTTCAAATGAATTGCCCTGTGTGGACCAGTCAATCACTCCCTCTCGCTACCCAATGGAATCCTCAAAAGTAATTATGGGCCAAGCATATGGATCTTTCCATAAAACTTGATTTCTCATCATCGGTGAATTGGGTGATGTGTAGTGGCTTGTTAACGGATGATGGATTTGCTTAATCACTCTTGTCCCAGTTGGGACACGAAAGAGGTTGCTTACAATCACAGATCAATGTCTATGAAGGAGAATGTGTAAATGGTCACAGACATTGACAACATACATGGACGGACAAATCTAGCAGCTCTTATGGGTTATGAAAGCTTTGTTGTAGTTAGGGATGGGACGATATACGATTTTATCTTTTATCGCGATAAAAACACTCAAGATCATTTTTATCGTGGTGAATTTCCATTTTCGGAATAATCATGATAATTGTGTGATCTGAAAACAAAACAAGTTATTCAAGATATGTGTCCTATGACGCAATCAAAATATTTGTTTCTTAACAAAATGTAAGGTAAAGTGATTCCAGTATGTTTTAGTGCTATTTTAAGAGTTTTAAGCATATTTTCCTGATTATCGGGATAATATTGTGAATCGCAATTATTTTGGCCAGGATAATCTTGACATGAAATTTTCATACCGTCGCAAGCCTAGTTGTAGTAGCTACAGTATTGACTGGTTTCTGATCAAAAAACGCCTGTGGAGAGTGAATTTTTTAGAGATGTTGTCTGATGGTGACAAGGTCAGGAGTAGTTATTTGACGATGACAACGCCTAATTGTCAATCTTCAGTTTTCTGTACTGTACAAATGAACAATGTCTGTGCATCAAGGGGCGAGTGAGCCACAGCGGTCCTGCGTAATGTGTGATGTCAATCAGGGGCCAGGGCCTGTGTTATGTGTTAGCTGTTGCTGATCGTCACTCACTGGTCTCAACCGTGACACGTTATCTCACAGACAGTCTCTCATCCATTCTGACAGGTGTGAGGAGATGGTTTAGAAAAAGGGCTTCTTCGTCACTGAAATCACAAGAACGCTTTCATATCGCTGCTCCAACCAGAGAGCTTACTTTTGATTGAACTAGATGTAGGCCTATGTATTGATGCGTCCTTGGCAGGCGATGATATCCAAAAGAGGTAAAAGATTAATATCAAAGATGGCGTTGGTATTTGTTCTTGCACAATTAGTGATCAATGGAATAAGCATCCTGTGGAAAGCCCAATGTCTGAAAGTGTCTCAAAGTGAATTTAGCTCTCATTGGATTTTAGTGCTCACTCTTACAACATAGACCTTACTGTGTGCCCAGTTATAGCCAGTGCCAGAGGTCTGCTTTGTGCTCGTAGCCTTGCACCTTGCATTTAAAGCTGAAATAGTTTTTTTTGTTTTTTTTTAGCATATCTAGCTCTATGCATTACAGCCGTGCGTCTCTCAATGGAAACACAAATCCGCTTTGTCAGAGAGGACATTTCCCTCTTCGCACAAAACTCATTTCAATTCCACATCATCCCATTACGCCTCCGCACTGATTGAAACAGCCTCCGTTTTCAGGCAGAGCTGTATTTTATGTGTTCTGTATGTATGACAAGGCTAAGGTATATATGAGGAATGTGCAGCGATGCAGGTTGCAAATGTAAATCCTGTCATGAAATAAAGTATTTTCTGTGGGGGATGGCCAGGGATCAATGCTCTGTCATTGCTCTCTGGCATGACACTGTTCACAGTTTCCTGACATGTGGCATAAACCCCACCAGTATCATATTAGTGGGAGCAAAAAAATTAGTGTGTGAGATAGGTGGCTTGCGGACTGGCCTCATGGTGAACTAGAGGTTGCAGCTTCTGTTCATGTTGCCCTTGCCTTGGCTGTGAGAGGAATGCTAATCTACTGCAAAGAAAATTTAATGACATATAGATTTATTTGCCCCTTGATTCTATGAGTGTGGTAAAGTGGAGGATTTATCCCTCTCCCTCCGCCGACCTTGTTTGCTCTGCCTCCCAATTTCTTCAAATGCCCAGCTTAGACTAGACATTCTGCTTGATTACTTCATTGGTCCCCCCCAGTCACTTTCCCCAAACTTATGATGATCCCTCTTTGAGCGAGCCACTGCTGCAGATCTCAAACAATAGGAAGTGGGACTGACCTCTCACTATCAATAAGAGATCATATAGTCTAACAGAATAGTTAGGGGAGCTTGGATTGAGAGCTCAGAGTCTCAGGCAACTTCTTAGAGCTGTTGTGTGTTGACGCATTAGACACCAATATGATGTTTGCAATATCATCCTGCAATATCTGTCCTAAAACACCGGCAGTGACTCTTGGCTCCCTCTGAGCTCCCCGGCTTGTTTTGGGAAGATGGATGAAGATTCATTTGGTTTCATTAGAGTGCCTCACTTATTTATAGCCCCGGCTGTGCCGAGCCGGTTGGCCCCACTGTGCCCCTGTAAGGATGCTGGGGGCTGTGGCGTTGATGAAACATTCCTGTGTCCGGGGGGTATTCTCTCAGGAGAGCGCTGCTTGTTTAAAGGGAGGGCAGTAGTGTGACAATGCAAGCAGCACGTGCGAGGCCGCTGAAATTCAATTCCGCCAATTCCTGCCAAGTTACAGTACTCCCGATTTGAGAGCTTTTTCCTCCCCGTCAAAAGTCCTGCTGCACCGTGGCAGTGTTATTTGTATTGGGCTATGTAATTACACTACCAGAGAGGAAGTACATGCTGTGATCTGCTCCAATGAAAATAGAATAAACTCAATGCATATGTCTTGTATGCTTGTATGTAGTCTCACTGCAGAGGAAAAAGGGAGGGGGGCACCTGCTTGGCAAACAAAGCCCTACTGGGTTCCACGGAAATACACTTTCGTATTTGAAGTATTCACAGTTTGGGGTTTGGAGTTCCACAGCGCCAATCCCAAACCTTTATCTGGATCCCCCCCCCCCCCACCCCCTTAGCTTCAGAGATTACCTCTCCACAACCCTGGAGCAGGGATGCTGTCTGCCTGGTAATTTGATGGCTAATCCCCTGCCTCTTCCCTACAAATCTCTTCCCTGATAAAGGGGTTGCTTCTACATCAGTAAACATGGGTGACTCGGCCTTCCCGGCTAGGCCCGTAAGCTTGTGGCGCCCTGGCAATATCATATTAAATATTAGGTGCATTATGTGTGGTAGAATCTCATGTACATCTGGCAAAGCATCAAACAAGTGTAATCTCCCATGCTCAGTATTTTCCAAGGGCCGGGGGTATTCATGGTTCGGTTGTGAGCTGACGTCTCCATGCAGTCCATTGTTTATGCACATCCATTAGCTTTTTGACCTGAATATGTTCTCCTAATGATCAGTGCAGTGCTGCCAAGCCCAGACAGGAGAGGCCTCACTTAAAAGGAATTCACTTCTTCAGATCTTACTTTGACGGGCTTATACTAGTGGGCTATATAGACCAACTGCGTGACCAAGCCTCGCTTCTTGTTCGTTGCAGTCTTTAGTCCTCGTGTAAGATTTTTATTAGGGAGTTTTGCTCGTCAGCTGCTCACGGTTTGATGCCTCCCCTATGTGAGTGATTTCTGTTTCCTGGGTGGCTGTTCGCCCCCCCTCCCAACGGCCTATTGAAGCAGACCCAACAAAGCCTCCAGCTCTGGAATCAAAGCTGATGCCTTGGGCCCCCCAACGTGCCCAACAAAGTTTAACAAGGCCTGGCAAGATAGCATTTAACCAGTCTGTGGAATTACTTCAGCTTGATGACTGCAACGTTTTGCTGTGACAGGTTTTCATTTGTTGACCTGACAGAGGCACTTTAGGCGTCAGGGTGGATACGGCGGGGTGAGTGACGGGTCCTGTCCCTGTGCGTCTTTCTGGATGTGTGATGACCCGGTGTTCACTCTAATCGCTGTCAGAGACCGAGATGACATGTCAGGGAGAATTTGGCGAGATCTCCATTTTCCAGCACATCGGCAGTCAAACATCATGAGTATACAAATGGACTGCGGCGAGGGCTGCGAGTTGTGTGTGTGTGTGTGTGTGTGTGTGTGTGTGTGTGTTTGTAAGTGTGTGCATCTTTGTGATTACGTTGTGGTGTGTGCAAACGTAAGCGCTGCACTTTTTCATCCACCACACATTCCTGAACAACATTTATTCTGGTGAGCTAAATGTCTTTGGTCATGACACTAGCTTTTCAGTTGATTAGTTGACTATTTGGTTGTTCGGGTTCAAGTCAACTAAGACTTTTTTAGATAGTTTTCTTGTGCTGGTCTTCTTGAATAAAACAGCTAAACTATCGGCCAATTTGACTGATTGCAAATATTTACAGGGACACCATATTGTTGTGGAGCTATTAGAGATCTGATTTTGACTATTTGATTTGTCTGTAAAATCCTGTGACTCAGAGTCTACTCACAATTTCTCACAGTGTGTGTGTGTGTGTTGTGAGTGAGTGTGTCTTGTTAGCCAAGCTACAGAACAGTGACTCTACACTGGAGGTAATTGATAGTCTGGAGGCTGTCTCAGCTGCAGGTAAATCCTATCTGCAGCTGTAGTGTGAGGGAGGGAGTGGGGTAGGGGGGAGAGAGAGTATAAATAAGTCTACCAAGGACTAAGGAATTCAGAATAACTAGAGGGATGGTGGGGGAAAAAGAAGGACAGGGGAGGGCAGATAATATAGCCCAAAGACAAAGAGGGTGGTGGTGTTTAGTATGGCAGAGGTTCTCCCTCTCTCAGACAGTTAACATTTCTTAAGAACACAACGTGCGGTGTATCGCCCCATGCCGTCTTTGTTCTGTATCCTCCGCTTGCCTAGCGCACGATGCTAAGTGCACTGGCTTATATGTGGCTCTCTCTTCTTTTTAAAACAAACGCTCTGCTTTGCACGGGGAGATGCAGAGAGAGAGAGAGAGAGAGTGAGAAGAGGGGAGAGCGAGAGTGGCGATTGGTCCCAGCGAGAGATTCATAGGTGGTAATGAGGACGTCGGTGGAGTGCAGGTCGTCGTGTTGCGGCTCCGGCCTGTCAGCATAATGGACCTTGCTATTCAGCTGGCAATCGATTTCGCTGCTTGCGGCCTCGTTCCCGCCTGTTGTTCTTCACTCCTCCTGTCTGTCAGCCTGCCACTCGCCAGACAGAGGACGAAGGAGGTGTCGGGGAAGGCAGGTCGGTCAGGAACGAAGCCTCAAGACCAGCGTGCTACTTTCAAAACAAATTAATAACCAACTAAATACTGGTAAATTCTCTCTGTGACTAGTAACCAGCCATCACCTGGAGGTCTCCTGTGTTGTAAAAGTCATATTGGCTTATTAAATAGTGAATGTGCTTGCTGTGTCTTTTCACTACGGCCAGTGGAAGTAAAAAAATGAAGTCTCCCGCCCTGCTCATGTCACTGACTAACCACGTATTGAATCAGGTGCTGGATAAAGATAACCACGCGATGTGAGTGGTGAGTGTAGGCCTGTATCTTCGTGCTCACAGCGTGCCCAATTCTCTGGAAAGTTTCAAGCTTACTCACCCTTGTTGCCGAACAGGGGTGAAGCTAAAATAGTTTAGCTGAGAATCCCTGCTTCTCTTGCCCTTTATCGGCTGGTCCTCGCCTATTCTGCACTCAGCTCTTTTACATTTTAAATCCTCGGGCCTCTGGAGAGTGATGGGGATATATGGCTCCATCTGCTCCAACAGACTGGCTCATAGCTCAGAGAGAGAGAGAGAGAGAGAGAGAGAGAGAGAGAGAGAGAGAGAGAGAGAGAGAGAGAGAGAGAGAGAGAGAGAGAGAGAGAGAGAGAGAGAGAGAGAGAGAGAGAGAGAGAGAGAGAGAGAGAGAGAGAGAGAGAGAGAGAGAGAGAGAGAGAGAGAGAGAGAGAGAGAGAGAGAGAGAGAGAGAGAGAGAGAGAGAGAGAGAGAGAGAGAGAGAGAGAGAGAGAGAGAGAGAGAGAAACACAGACTGACAGAAAGGCTTATTAGGATCTGCCTCTTTTCAGTAGTTAGACAGGGGGCTGAGAGGATAGCCTTCTGCAGGAGGAGGCAGGCAAGAAGCTGGATTAGGAGCTCGGGGATCCTCTCCTCTCCAACCCATTTAGGATGCCAGCTATCCCATGTTAAGCCAGTTAGGTCCTAACTGTTTCAGGTAGACCTGGAGTCTGTAGTTGTTGTTCTTTGCGTAGCACATGGGTTGTTGTTTTCCTCAAGCTACTTCCCAGAATAGCATATGTTTATCTTTGCCTTTTTTTAAATTGCTGCAAACATGTTTCTCGTCAACGGGTCCTTCCTTTCCAAATAGCAGTCTACGCTTCAGTCACATTATCTGTCATATAACAATGTTTCTGTATTCCCCAACAAATGCCGGATTGTATAGGAGATCGTTTTCCCAGCGCTGCCGGAGTTAACCTAACCCTTCCCTCTGTCAACACTAGCGGTTTTCTCCTGTACCTTGGACCACAGGGGTTTATTGTTCCTGCCTTTTTTTACATGCTTCATTGCGAGATGAAATAACAAAGCCGTTGTGTCAATATACAGTTTCGTCCACCCCTTTTCAGCTCCTACTGGAGCAAAGAAAAAGACTGGCTTGTTCTTTCACAGCCAATTTGAAATAAGTAGACCTGCAGAAATGTGAAAAATGTCATTCTTCATTTTCCATGAAGAATAATAAAATATGTTTCAAATCTTTTGCTCCATAGTCAGCTTATTCCCTTAATGCATGTCCCAAGTATTATCACCAACATTTGCCAGCGATGCAGTTCACCATGGCTTAGTTGGGATGTAGGCCCCTGGAGGGTCCCTGCTGGCCAAAGGGCTTCAGTCCCAGCCCGTTACAGTCACTAATCTGGCCTGACACCAAGCTGATTTACAATACCCCACTATCCCAAGCACTGACTGACTAGAGGTAATTGATTTAGAACAGTGGAGACACCTGCTGAATAGTATGAAGCCCTCATAAGTCCCTTTCCTGCCATGCTTAGTTAGGCACACTAGTCTCACCTCAGTGGCACCAAACCAGAACCAGCACTCAAAGAAATAGGGTTGACATGCTTATATTTCTCGTATTTATATTATATTCTTACACTATATTCCTACCATGCTTTTATTTTGTAATATTTGTGTTCTCCCCTGTTGATAAATCCCATACATATCATTTCCTGGTTTGAGTTGAGCCAGAACAACCGCCTCTGTTTGGCCAGCCATTGATCCAAGGAACTCTTTATTTGCCGGTCTTTCTGCTCACATGCCTTCACTCTGTTTGTCTTTGACTAGCGGAGACAAAGCTGTCTGCCCAGGGGGGTTGGGGGGGGGGGGTCCTCTGCGTTGTGTGATGGGGGGGGGGGTCCTCTGCGTTGTGTGATGGGGGGGGCGTCCAGGCCTTCTGTGCTGCCTAGTCCCAGTCATTTCATGGCACCATCTGTCCACAAACAAACCTTCAAGTGGTGACGTCTTAGCCCATCTTTCTTGCTTGCCAGTGTGAATTTCCTTTTGACATATAGGCACATCTGTTGTTGAGAATGTGTCTCGGCTTATTTTGCTAATTTAATGTTTGGCTATAACGCAGAATCATTCTTAGTTATGCAGTGCTTCATTTGTACAGCTATCTAAATAATAAATAATACTAATAACTGAAATCTATATTTGGACTAGAACAAGGCTATTGGTTAGGTTCATTTTCAGAGACCCTTTATCAAATGCAAAGCTTTCTCTTGTATTTCAATTATTATCATTTTCCATTGATTTAGAGCGTGAGGTGTTACGGATTAGTCCAAATGTTATGCTTTGTGAAATCACTGAGTCACCGAGTTACACATTTAATTATTATTTTTATGTTTTACCATCACTTCCTTTATTATTTCCACACCAATTACTGTATTATTATTTGGCCCTTTACATGCTGAGGTTGGTGATATCCCAAAAACATACCATTTCATATGCTTGATCAATTCAGGTGATTTTGTGTTGGTATGCACGGCACTGCTCTTATTTGATGAATGTCTCTTTTACATTGAGCCTGCTTTTGATTTATCGCCGGCCCCTTTTGCCCGGTGCTTTGTCGTGCAAGCCATTTATTCCTTGCTCTGCAAGTCGACAACGCCAATAATCACTCTACAATAAATTCAAATGGAAGTGGCACTCTGGTATGTCTTTTCTGCTCCGTGTAATACATATCACATTTCATTCCCAGATTGATTTGCAGCTGAAAAGATTGGTAGTCTCCCAGAGGTGATTGTAAATCCGCACTTCACTGGCAATTTATAGAGGTCCTTGAGTTTTGTTAAATGTTCACTCAACCGGACTAAATGTCAATCCACACTGTATCATATGGATGAAACCTATATGTTGAGACATGAGTCAGCGCCTCAACCGGTCAGGACACGATCAGAGCGCCAGTGCAGTAAATCCACTCCTGCGTCACAGATTCATCACAATGCATCATGGAGACTGGGCGTGCCGTATGTCGTAAATGTCTGCATACGTTTGATGTGGCTGTAGTATTATTATTGCAGCCAATTATTGAAGTGGCTTACTTACTTACTGGTTTCCATGGGTCATCCACATGGGCAGACCCTTGATGTCCAAGTCACATTAACAACACAATCAGTGCTCCTTACTTTCGGTTGCTCAACCTGAGCAAGTGCACTGTACTGTTACGGGTTTTTTCTCAGCTTCTCGATCTTCTGCTTGGCAGTAAAGTGTTAACAATTAACTCTGTGGAATCGGCTTGTAAACAAAAGCGCTGTAAAACCCGATAGGTCACAGGACATTACCCTTTGTTTGCTGAATTTCAATGCGGGGCCTTGTCGCAGCCCTGTAAAAAGACATGCACCATCAAGCCCGTGGATACAGCAAGGCTCTCAGAGTTGGGGGTGGAAACGTAATTTGGTTACCTTACACTTTCATTTTACAATACAGGGCTCAGCGGCTAGCAGTTATTCTCCTGGGGTTTTCTGCTGCGTGTTCTCTGCTGAGGTGAAAAAGGAACACAGTCCTTTTTGGGTGAGCCTCCTGTGGCATGGGAGACTAATCAAGCACCAAAACACTGCTGTCCAAATTCAGCTTTTGACTGTGTTTATGGAGCCGTTGCAGGCTGTGCCATCACAAACCTCTCTAGTCTGGGTTTATCACCTCCAGAGATGGCCATGATTAGCTCCCCACACTGCCAGCCATATATCTCAGCTGTCCCACCTCCCTGTGCTCAGAATGAGCCATTAAACAGAGAAAGAGAGCGAACATGAGTAGGAGGGATGGAAGCAAGAGGGAGAGGGGAGATGCTACCTGTAGTTAGGCTAATAGTGGTGTTTACTCAGCTCTCCGCTTTGCAGCTGTGTGTTACAGTGTCTGTCTGTACCATTTGTGTATGGGTGGCCACTCCCTTGCCACACACGCACACTGGGGGTAATAACACATGAGTGGCAGGCAGCTGATGTGGGTGGCAAACAAGCAAACAGAATAGGTGTGTGCCTTTCCTTTTGTTATCCTCCCCCATTATACTCACGCAAAGCCCATTTGTCCACCACAGTGTACCTTTGAGATATCCACATCCCATTGTTCCCCCATCAATTATTCCTCAGAAGCTCTCAGTCTTCTGCCTATATTTATATATGTACATCATACGCTGTGTCAATGAAAACTCTCCAGACTCTTGAGACTCCAAAGCTTCTTCCTGAAGAGCTGAGTGCTCTACTCAGGGAGGCCGGCTGCCCTCATGAGTGGCTGGTTCATGAGGCGGGGGATGGCTTACCCCCCTGCACACAAAAGTATATCATGCCTGAATGATGCCGAAAAGTGCTGTAAAACAATTTAATTCCTCAATTCACTGATAATTGTGATTAATAATATCTGTAATCTGGATTACACACACACACACACACACACACGCAGGCTTCAGACTTGCATCATTACCAAGACAGAAGGATTCACACATTATCTCACAAGGGCAGCCATCCACCCCTACATGTTCTCACTGTTTTTCTCTCGCTCTCCCACATAGTGGTAAACAATGTCTTCCTGTGCGCCGAGCCACTTGCTCATTTTCTTTTGCATCACACTGCATCATTTCCACATTCATACCCCCCTCCATCCCTCACCAACACCACTGCCACAGCACGAATGCACATAGTTGCAAGTGTCCCACGGTATTTTGCGTGCAGCTGGGAGGCACCAAGCTGCACTGGGATAAATAAGCAGCTAAATAAATAAAGAATAAACATGGCTCTAGGAATTTGTCTCATTGAAGATGAAAAGCATCTGCCTCTCTGTGGCATCTGCTGTGAAAGATATCCCTCCACCGCCGAGGGTTTGGAGCACAGCGAGTGGCCAAGTCTATCAGCCTCACTCACTCACTACCTACTGAGTCGAACCAATGCAATGATGGCGCACGTGAAAATGAATGTCGAAACTAAATTTTCAGCCAGCAAACTGCGAGTTGCTCATTTTGCGAAGTTAACTTGGGACATTAACGTGAAGTGAAAATGGGGCCTAAACGTCTCTGAGATTGTGGTAGCAGAGTGGGGGTGTGATCCAGCTCTCACACACCGAGCAGTGTGTTTGTGTCTTTTTCTTCTTCTGACTGCTGCAGCTTAGCACACCAACAATGAGCTGCTTTCTCATTACCAGTGAAGGTAGAGGCGCAGAGGGAAGCATTTTTTCGACTGCTTTAAATTATTTGAGCTCCCCTCAGGGGTGTTCGTCAGAATCCTACATGCAGGGAAGAGTGTTATTCAGCTTGATATGATCACAGCTTGAACTTTCACTGACAATAGATGGAGTTGGTGCCGCATGGGATGTTTGGAAATTCCTCAGATGCAAGGTGTCTGGTGTTGGAAGATGTGGTTAGTAGATGTCGAAACCCAGAAGCACATTCCTCGCGAGTGACAGACTGACGAGGAGCTAGCTGCCGACAATACTTGTCTTCAAGTGTGCCCAGGTGAGGCACCAGCAGCACCGATACCGTGACTCACAGCATTCCTTCACATCACTTTACCCCACATCGCTTGCCAAGTGACTTGTCAAAGGATATTAAAGCATAGTTCAGGTGGAGAAAAAGGAACTCCTCCAATTTAGCTTTGTTAAGATCTCTACCTCCCACAATGTTTTCCTTGGCCTTGTTTCACAAAGGGGGTGGTCAAAGAGGTGCCCAGTCTATGTGTCTGAGTGTTTCCACGTGCATTGAAATAGCCACATGAGTAATGGGCTGCTCAACACCTCCACAGGCTTAAGAATGGAAAGTTTTTTCCCCCCACAAGATACTGGAGGCATTGTGTCCCTGACACTCTAACTTATTTAGCTGAGCTGAATAGACTAAAGCTGAGTGGCCACCCAGCAAGCCTCACGATATTTCACATTGTGAGCATCACTCTTATTTCTCTTTTCACAAATATCTGTGATCAGCATTGTTCATTCTCTGCTGTAAACTGTGTACTGATACTGAAGAGAGCAGCTAAGAAAGTTTTCAATTCAATTCCAATCGACCTCTTGTAAAAGCTTTTATACAGAACTGTTGTCAGGGAGCCCTTGAAGACAAAAGCAGGCATACGCTAAAACTTGTTCTCAAACTTTTCTCATTTTAGTTTTTTGTGTGTGTGTGAATCCTCTGGAGATACCATTTTAATTCCATCAAAAGGGAGATATCTTTCTGTACCATATGTGCTCTTCTTACAACGTTATGATTACTCATCACAGATGGCCACGGGCAAGAATAAGAAAGGATAAGAAATTCAGTTAGTGCAATTTATGTGGATGCACAGTTACATTGTTTGGAATGGCATTGGACATAGAAACTGCAGGCATACCTAAGGTCAATCGGCTTAGTCTGTCCTACACTAAATCTAATAAAAAGATAAAGCATCAGGACTGCCTTCATTCTAGTGTTTCTGGCTGCCGTCTTAGACAGTGCAGCCATTCTCTCTATTCAGGAGCTCGGTTAATTATGGTTAATTTGCGGAGCACCTGCCGCCGCTTTGCCGACCAACCCCGTCCCCCTTGAGGGCGTGGTGTGTGTTAAGTGTATATGCAATGCATGCATGTTGTCATCCTGTGAGATCATAGCACTTTATGTGATTCGAACCCATCTGGAAGACAGCGTTTCAATTTCCTAATGAGGGACATTAAGTGGGCGGTGGTCCCCTGGGGGACGAAGCTCAGGAGGTCCTCTGGTTTTTACTGCTCCCCTTTTGTAAGTGTACGGGTGAGGAAGCATTGCGCTGTGTCTTGACCTCCCCCTTTTGTTTTCCTCTCTTGCCCGTGATTCCTTTCTGTATCGCTATACTGCGTTTGTTTCCTAACTCTTCTGCTGAAGTAGCGTGATAGATTCGCTTCACTTGTATTTTCCTCTGCCCCAAGCATGTTTTTGTTGTGGGTATTGGGTACACTCTTGATCGCGCCCGCGTAAAGATCTTCGGTGCCGTTGTGCTGCTGTTTTCTTACATGTGTACAAAACTCCACTTCCCTTTGTTCCCATTTTGTGACTTGTTTTTGATATTTCTGCTTTAGCGTCGTGGCGTTAGCATGCTCACTCAAATGTATGCTAATGCTTGAGTTTGAATGCTGACGTTTCTGTTCTTCTTGTGTTTGCTCTCCTAGGTGCTAGTCTTTGATCGTGTCAAAGTGGGACGTGTCTAGCGGGGGATCGAGGAGGGAGAAGTGCCAACCTGGAACATGGTGCCTAACCGTCACCTGTCAGTGCCCCTCCTGCCTAGAGGGGCGGTGCTGTTCCTGATCCTACTCGGCTGCATGGTGCTCTCCTGTCTGGCAGACAGTAAGTCATGACACTTTAACTGTGAAGTCCTGCTTTCTCCCTACAGTCCGATACTACATTGAGCTTCATGAGTTTTGTGACAGTGAGAACATTGCTTCATCGCTCCTTATCGGTTATGCTTTGGGTCAAAAATGACACATAGAGTAGTTTGAGGATACTTTCAGCCATGTTGCCATATTTGGTGAGCAGATGAAAAACTAGAGCCCTTCCGTAGATGGTAGAAGGGGCTGACATTATTGCGTAACATTGCATTAATAGGCACCTACATTGTTTCACATTAATTCATTGCTCAGATGTTTAGGGAGAAAAAAAGATTCATGCAGTGTAATTTACTGCTTCATTTAAAATAGACTAGCATCCGTTTGCATTTGGCCTCTTTGGCGGATTCCAGAAATAGCTGCTCTTCTAACGCATCCCCCAAAGTATAGAAAGCTTTAGTGTTTGCGGTAACAAAATAAGCACATTGTGAATGCGATGAAGCTCCGTCGGCCCCCGCTGTCAGATCTGAATGAAGGTTGCGGCTGGAAGAAGGCGCTCAGAAAGATGCGGCGCTGTTGCCGGGCCTCGGGGGCGTCCCAGAGGCCCTGCCCTGCCAAAGACAGGGCCAGGGACAGAATTAATTCAACACATGACCTTAGCTACAGTGCTGTCACAGGGTCACTGTTATTCAATTAGACCCCAACCCCTCCCATTCCCCCCACCCTAACCACCCTACCCCTCCGTATACAGGTCCAATAGGATTTGTTTTACTGTACCCTTTGGCTTCTCTCACTCAGCCTTTCATTATCACTCTTTTTCTCGATAGATATGTCTCTAGATTTGCGAGCCTGACCTTGCAGCAAATTTTGCACTCCTGCTTTTTTTTTGGTACTGTCTGGCAAGGTGATGAGGCCTGATTCAGACCTTGACTTAAGCACAGTGGCACTTAAATCAGCTTTTATGTACGCCACCCACTTGGCTGATTCCAACCCTGGAGTTAAACACAGGGATACGTGGATACAGGGATACGTAGATACAGGGATATGTGGATACAGGGATACAGGGATACGTAGATACAGGGATACGTGGATACAGGGATACGTGGATGCAGGGATACGTGGATGCAGGGATACGTGGATACAGGGATACGTGGATACAGGGATACGTGGATACAGGGATACGTGGATACAGGGATACGTAGATACAGGGATACGTGGATACAGGGATACGTAGATACAGGGATACGTGGATACAGGGATACGTGGATACAGGGATACAGGTATGCAGGGATACGTGGATACAGGGATACGTAGATACAGGGATACGTGGATACAGGGATACGTGGATACAGGGATACGTGGATACAGGGATACGTGGATGCAGGGATACGTGGATACAGGGATACGTGGATACAGGGATACGTGGATACAGGGATACGTGGATACAGGGATACGTAGATACAGGGATACGTAGATACAGGGATACGTGGATACAGGGATACGTGGCTTCCTGCAAGATGCGGCCTTGAGTCGATGAATCTGTAAATCGAGGCATGTCCACCTTAACATGTTGATACGCAGATTCTGTGACAGATAACAGCCAGTTTGCAGGAATAGGAAAAGACAACTTTCCATGAACATTCAATTGGTATTTGATTCAGTGATTGCGCAATGTGCCAGTGAAATTACCAATGAAAGCGGAGAGTGGCTTGCCGGTTAGTTGAGAAAGCAGTTGTCATTAAGAAACTAATCTTTTAATATGAACTTATTTTTTACTTTATTTTTCATTTCAGGTTTTGCAAAGTGTATTTTACTCTGGTTTTATCCAGTTAATGACCCAAGGGCTTATTGCCAATTCAATCTTCATGCACAGTCATCCTAAACAAAACTGAATTAAAGGTGGACGGTATTTCAAGGCAACGCCTCGCCAGAAAGACATGAAAAGGAGAAGTCCATTTTCCACAATGCTGATGGGAAGGACAAAGAAGCCAAGGTTTTAAATAGGTACACCCAATACCCAAGAGGCCTCGTAAGTCTGAATTGGACTCCAATGTGCGTGTAAAACCCATGTAACTATGCAGTTTGAATTACGCCCTTACTGGGTAATTCAAGCAGTTTCAACAGTATACCTCAAAGTAGTGTTTACACAAAATCTTCACTCCTATTGGACCTGAATCTTTGTCATTATGTTCAGTCTCTGACAGGTGGCATAGCCCAGACTCTTTAGCCCGGCTTAGCCTGTCATCTTTATGGTTTGGAAACTCGTCCTTTTGCTCTCTGTCTCCATCAGGAGTTACTGTAATCCTATAATTTACAGGGGAAAAAGACACAATCAGGCCTTTTAATTAACAGACAAGATCCTCTGTGCTGCGACAAACTGGGACTATCATTTTTATTTAAGATGAGACCATTATTGTTGGAGAAATATCACTCACTCTGGACCGAGTTTAGCCTATGGTTGTAGGTTAATGTAAGTCTCTGGGAAAATGCTTAGACCTGCTATTACCTAGAGCATAGTGCAAACAGACATAGAATTAAAATAAGACAGTGGCGGGGGGGGCGCAAAAATAACACCTACCGCAAATGGTGGGGTTGTGCACATTTTGTTGCCTGTAATTTGCATAGGTCTTCGTTATATGTGAATGTGATAGTTGTACTTGTGATTTCCTGAATTAGAGGGCAGGCTGCAGACAGATATGTTTGGGCGGGGTGGCTGGCGAGGTTCTGATTACCAGGGTTTCTGCCTGTCTGTCTGTCTGTCTGTCTGTTCGTCTCCACCGGAAAGAGGTTCAGCAGACCAAGCAACCGCAGGTGGCAGGCGTCCACTCTCAACGGTCTCGGCCCACATGTGACTGTACATTACTCCGTTTACAGTGCGTTGTTAGTTAGCGTGCTTGCTAGTTACAGTCGTGTACTGTTGGTTTCAGCCTACCACTATTCATCTTGATGTAACAGAGCAAATAAGTACAATAGACCCCCCACCAGCGCCATCAGTGTTATTGCCCCGTGACATCATTCATCTCATATCGTCACTGAGCAGGCCCACACAATGAAGTGTGATTACTCTGAGTGCTGATCTCAGACGTCCCCCTCAATCGATCCCCGGGGGAACCCAGCCTAATCAACCAGCTCTCTACACAGCCTCCTTGTGCACAATAGACCACCGTCCCACAAGGTCAGCTTCAAAGTCGCACATATCCAGCACTTAAACGTAATTGTTATCTTTTTGTTGTGCTGTCATTGTGAGTTATTTCATTGGCTTTAATGTGCTTTTGATGTATGTCTCTCCCCTCGCGCTTCGCTTGTTATGATCTTGCGTCATGTGCGCTACAGCGAAGGCCACCGAGGCCTGTCTTTGTACCCTGGGCTGTTCCTCCCACTCCCAGTGGCAGCAGGATTACCAACAGCATCATAATTAGGTTTATAAGACTGAAGTGACTTTATACCAAACCACTGTCTCACCCCGCAACCTTAAAGTGTCTTGTTTGTGCCTATGGGTGCAGCACTGACACTGCCAGGGTAAGGACTTCCCACTGAGACCACGCAGGCTAAACATGTATGCACTTATGGTACTGTAATGTGCCCTAGATAAAAATACCACCAAATGATATATTATATATTATGGCTAACCTGCAGTTCAACGACAAAAACCTCAAAAATATGTTTGGAAAACATCTTGAATCGCCATAAAGCTGCACAGACCTATAGAAGACCAGTAAATTGATTAGGCAATTTACAAAGCTCCTGTATTGCAGTGCCTTGACCAAACAGAGTGGTATGGAGTCGGGTAGCAGACGGGGGTGTGGGGGGGGGGGGTTGGTGGCTGGAAATTGGATTGTGTTTAAGTGTCCATCTGGTCACCCGGTTCAAAAAATTGACGGGATAGACATTGATTCTTTTTGTTAATTAAAAGAAACCATATCCACCTTGGAGAGCCACTTGGTGAGTAATGCTGTTAACATACAGCTGTGGTCCACACGGATTATACAGACAGGCGGCAGGGGGATGTTGGGGGACGTTGGCGGGGGGGCGGTTGACATCGAGAGAGAGAGCTTAACAATAGAAAATGCACCAGGAGAAAGCAGCGGGGGGAAAAACACTGTAAGTGAAAGCATCTGCAAGATAAAGTGGGCAGAAGAAAGCAACAGACTGATAGGGTGGAGAGAACAGGGCACGTTTTTTTTTTTTCATGAGCCATTGCAGCAATGTCAAAATGGTGGCGGGGAGGAAGGGGTCGTCGGAGGTTAATGATCTGAGATTAATAGTTTAATTAGGCGGCTCGATAGCAGGGCCAGAGGCAGTCACCCAAACCCTCGGCTGTGGCCCGGATTCAATGCTGCCATCGGATGACAAGATCTGCCAGTGTCCTTCCAGAAAGGGCAGATGGAGTAATAGTCCAAGACATTTCAATCCTTTGTGTTCCCATAGACGGCTATACGGACGTTAGGCATTCACATGTCGGGGTATTTGGAGGGAAATCGCAATGGTCTTTTAAGGCCTACTAAAATTGGTGAACATGTGCACAAAGGGTGTAATGAATCGTGGCATTTGGGTTTCCTTGCTTGATTTGAGGTTACTTTAAATATTATGGTTTGGTAGCGAGGGTAAAAGTTGCTGCAGGATAAATTTGCCTTGAGCGATATCACTTGGAAGGTTTTAGCTGCGTCGATATTGAAGGATTTCCAGACGGACATTTTGTCAAACTCTCATGGATGTTATGTTATTGTGTTTTAGCTAGCTGACATTAAATGTTTTCAGAGCGCCGGTGGTTCACCTACCCAGAGGACATAACCCAACCTGCTCTCATTTATAACTTCCAGACACGTTGCCACAAACCCATCTATTGTTTACTCTTGGACGGTCCTCTAAGGCACTTTTACAGGCATTTAAACTCACACAAACAGCCTGTGGACATGGAACAGCATATAAACATGGTTGGATCTCAAGTGGGAACTATTTCATGGGTAAATGGCCACCTGAGCTGCGCCAAGATGCTAAATCAGAGGGGAAGCAACAGACGAAGAGCCTGTGGGTGCCCGTTAGGCCAGAAGCTGTTTGTTGTTCCTGGTCCCTACAGTAACATCATTTAATTCCCCCTCAAGTTTGACTGGTGGGGAGTGGAATCACTTTAGACCTTGAGGCCGTGGGGGTGAGAAGATGCAAACAATGGTAGGGGCTTTCTCTGGTCTCTGAGGGAGAGCTCATCAAGGGGAGGCAGATTAATGATGTTAGTGAGGTCGGAAGGGGTCGTATGGTGATGGATGATGGGCTATCCCCAAAATGGGTTCTCTGAAGAAGCTAGAAGCCACTTCAGCAGATGAGCCCCCTAGCCTAATTCTCTCTTGTACCCCTTTCTCCCCCTCCCATTCGTTCATTTCACTCCCCCTGGGGAACACTTAACATTTCCCCCACACTGGTCTATTAATGACAGGGTCCAAGCCAAGGTGACCATTGGTCTTTACCCAGCAGCATTAACAAAGCCCCCCAGCACCTCCCACAGCAACTTCACAGAGCAGTTGGGATTTTGCATCACAAATATTCAAGCCACACTCAAAATATACTTTTCATATTTTGTTTGACGTTCCAGTGTCTCAGTGTTGAGACCTTACGCCTACGGATGCCTTCGAATGCTTCATTTGGACGTCCTTCGTGGTTTTGAAAAACACATTTCATGATATTGAGAACATTTCATCAAGTAAACTAAATGAACATTGTAGGAGATGTAGTCCCAGGGCATTTGCACTGTTCGCATTGCATGCCATTCTATACAGTTGTTTTCAGATGATGATAATTGGGTGTGTCCAACCAAAACGTAATTGTGCTTCAGCTGAAATGGTTAGTTTTGAGAAAGGAAAAACACAAAGCATATTGCTAGTCATTATTTTCATTGGAACGGCTTGAAGTGGTAGCTTTTTTCTTACGCGATTGAGTAACAGAGTAGTTTTGTGTCATGATTTTTGGATCACACAGAGAAATATTGTAGTGCTGACTGTCTGCCTTTGTCTCATTTCAATTACAACTTTACCTTTAAGCATCAGGTTGACTGGAAGAAGCCACAGGTAGTGAGTCATATTTGAGTAGACAGGGTGGGCGCCAGTGTAAATACCATGGGTAATGCTAAACCTCAGGCTTCCCCATTCATATGATACCAGTCAAACCCCCTCATTACCGGCAAGACCAACATATTCACCATCAAAAGGTGCACAGAGGAGCATTTATCCTTTAAACAAGGGCTGTTGTCTAAACAGTCATTTTGAATGTCCACCCCAGACATTTTAATGCGATATATATATATATAAATATGTATCTTATTTTTTCTCAGAATGATGGAATATATTCACTGACAGAAGAGAAGAGGGTTTAGACTTGAGAGATACTTCTCCGGTTCATAATCGGCTTGTGAAGATGAAAGCCATTACATTAATGTTGCTCACACTAGGAGCAGAGGAGTGATGGGTAATTGCACTTAGAGTTTATGTTCTTCTCTGCTGTCCTGAATAATTCACTGACGACTGGAAGGCCCAGATAGAAAGCGTTTCTTCGTTGGTCCAGGGGAGTATTGAAAGTTTGATGATTTTGATTTTCCCCTCTATAGGTTTAGGCCGTTTGTCTCAGAAATCTCAGTGATGATGAATCAATTTTCTCTTGTGAGTTCAGTTTGCCTCTGATGATGCTGGTAAAGTTTTATCAGTCTTCAGCCAGCGAAGTGTCATTCCACAAAAGATAATGTTTGATGGATTATTTATGTTTTGGTCCAGTTTAATGATGGCATCATGAGTGAGGATGATAGCAGTGATGACAGTGATGATTTTTCTTCTTCTATTATTATTATTATTTGCATTGTTGTTATTAGTATTATCATCATTATTATTCAGACTAAAGACCTTTCTACATACATGCTGAAATCTGCTAGGTACTTGTAGTGTAATTTGAAATAAAAAGGATGCTCCTGTGGTGCTCAGCTGTAAAACAGAAGTGCAGATAGTTGCAAACATGATGTTTATTGGTTTAAACAAACAGCCTGAAGTGCAGTTGACGTTATCGGGGTAAATAACTTGCAAGGGAGGCAGCTTTATGTGGAATTAATTGCAAGCAAGTTGCCTGCTAATGGCCTGAAAAGGCCTTAATGGAAGTGTTCCATTAAAACAACCAGTGCTGATGCCATCAGACAAATTCCCACTAAGTGTTGCCTTGTGAAAATGATAACTTGCTAATCCATTATTAATAAGAATTAATGGTTTGCACTCTGCCACACACTTATCGATCCCTGATACTCTACGCTACAGAGTAGCTCTCGATGGGCACTCTGACAGACTTGGGAATACGCTAATTGTTAGCCACACTAGTGCCATTTTGTCGACTCTCCCTGCTGTCTCTGCATTCATTACAGCGCTCACTCTGAGGCCCCTTACAAGGAAAAAAGACATCACTGTATTACTGCCTGGGAAAAATGCCATAACGCTGGTAGTGCTTGGAGTTTGGCCGACTGGTGAAAAACAATATAATGATAAATATTGCAGTAAACCTCTTTCCATTTTATCTAGCCCACTAAAGCTCCACCTCTGTTCTTGCCCGCCTCACACAGTGGCTGAAATATGACATGTTTCTATCAGTTTATTCCTCATACACAAACTCATCACCTCCACCTTGTCCTTGGCTCTACACAGGCGTGATGGGAAAGGTCATAGGGTTATACATACGTCGACAGGTGTTCCTGATCACCTGTTCCAGCACCTTGTGATTTGTTAAGTCAAAAACAAAAGGGCTGTAGCAACACTAGAGGAACCTGGGAGGTCAGTAACTCCCGTTCCTTTCATCTCTCTAATGACCTCTGACCCCACAAACGCTGCTGCAGGCAGTAGGTTAACCTGGCAGAAGTAGTTTAATCCCCACATACACCGCAATCAGCGACCTGTTAATAGACTACCTCGATGCTATCTAAACCAGGGATCTGTGCAGATTTGTCAATAGCCTGATTGCAGCCTGAACTTACAAGTCAACAGCGCAAATATGTCTCTTTGTTGGTCCAAGTGAGAAAACACCAGCTTGTCAATGTGGTAAATAAGAGGTGATTGCTGGTAGATAACCTCAACCTTGAAATGATTGTCCTTGCAACCTACACTGGCCCTTGACAGTTATAGCGACACATGTAACACATTGCCAGGGCGAAGAGAACTTGTGTTCAAGCCTTATGTGTCAAAATAGGAGGAGTCTTGAAGGTGACAAATAAAAGTCTCGACAGAGTACAGCTCCATACAGGCAGTCGCTAGCTGAGAGAAGGATTTGCGTAGGTAGGCTTATGTGTTTTTCCGACTCGTCCCTGCCATTGTTTTTTTCGTGACAACTGCATGCCTGACAGCCAGGAAAATGGGACACAGGCAGATAAAAAAGACCGAGTCTGGATTTTGCCTCGTTTAGAAAAGAGCTGACAAACCCACCAGCTTGATATCCTCAACTGCCAGTAGTGGCAACAATCACGGAGGAGAACGAACTCTGCAGAGTCTCAGTTCAGAAATAAATGCTACTGCCCTTTAGGTGCAGTGGTGTAAGAACCACTATTAACCCCGGTCCATAAGTCAGGGGTTTGGGGTCACCGCGGACAGGAAAAGAAGGAAAGTTGGCGATGGAGTGCTTGACGAGACACGGATTAACAACGGACAGCTCCAAATTTGTTGGAGTTTCGCCTTTCAGTCAAAGGTCAAATATCAAAAATCAGGGGGGGAGAGATGGGAGCTTGTTTAAGAGGATTAATACCAGAAAGGGTCAGCGAGGACCAGTTTACCCCTATCCTCCAGTGATCCCGAAAAATCCTTGAGATTTCGTTGATTCCGTTTATTCGCCGCTGGCAAAACACGAGCTCTGAATCTGCGTCCTTTTAATTTGAAGCATGTGCCTACAACTCTTTAATGCTTCCTGATCCTCCCTCTTAGCAGCAACAGTGGAAAGCCCCCCCACTTCAACTTTAATGGACCTGCTGTGGACAGATGTTAGCGGGGTCTCTCGGAAGTCTGGATGATGCAGGTCTTGAGGCTTTATGCTATTGGTTGGCATGCCAGCACACCGCACACTTGGACGGGCATACACTCTTAAGAACTAATCATCAATAGATCGGCTCTCCTGGCTTCTGCCTACATCTGTGGCACAATCTCCTTCTGCTGATAAAAAAAAAAAAAAAGGTTTATTACTGCGCTGTGCCAGTCTAAACCTTGTCTCTGGAAAGAGCCAGCAAGAAAATGTCATTCAAATGTCAGGTGGATTGAGGTACTATGAGGGGGGTCACAGGTCACAGATGGACGGGTGTGTTGGATTAGTGTGTATCACAAACACACCTACTCACATATATACACACACAGCAAGTGGTACCATGCATGTAGAATATGTAGAATGTCTTGGATTTCATGAGATTTGTGTTGGAAGTTACTAAAGGATCATCAAGATGACAAAAACATTGGGAAAATAAAATGTAAAATTAGTTCTATGAATGGATACCAATGACAGAATGGTACTTTTTTTGTGTGTCTCCACTGATATCCTAACATGCAAGCAATGCAGGTTATTAGGCCTTCCTAGCTTTCATTATTTTTGACAATGTTGAATGCAAGCAGCAATAGTTTAGGACTTACCTCCTGTTCTGACTGCACCTGCACCACTGTAACCTGTGTGGTCCACAGCTCAGTTCATGTGAAATTCTTGTGCTTGCAATTGATTCAGCCGATGTAAAAGGAAAGACCTTAACTTTTTGTGGTAGAGGATAAGCCTTTATACCTTTGGCCACCAACCGACAGTGAGGATAAACTCAGTATTTCATTGGTTGCCCTGCATTTGCAACAGGGGCTCTCCTGCAGGGGCCACTCACATCATCTCATTCTCTACTACTTCTGTCTTTTTAACCACATGACATCAGGATGTAACACAAGCACCTCACATCTCTGCTGCGTGCACACACACCTCTGCCATTTGCATGTCTATAATCTCTCGGCTATTGTGTGTCGCTGTATTCCCCCGATGAAAGCTCAACTGTAAAGATGTCCTAGAGCAAGGACAATGCGTGCCTCTCTCTCTCTCACTGTCTCTCTGTCTGTCTTTCTCGGTAGCGTCAGCGATGCTGCCAGGGCTAGGGCGGAGGGGGATGATTTAGTGTGAAGGAAGCTCTCGCTAAAGGCCCCAGCCACATCTAAAAGGAGGTGCTATGCTATGTTAATTAGATATTGATTCTCACCCCCCGCCCCCCGGATCTTATATTAGAACACATATCAAAGGGAAGCACAGTGGCTGCCGTCGCCCGATTTTCCCCAGCGTGTGCTCAGCTAGGGAGGTGCTGGCGTCTCCTCTGTGTACACAGCGTAATGATTCACCCCTTTGTGTAGCGTCTCCATGGGGCGGTCTGCCTGTCATCGCTGTGGTTTAGGTGTTCCCCACCTCCCTCTTCTAATGACTCTGGAGATGAAACACGAAGCGGCAGAGCCGGTAATAAGGACGTTGTCACACGTTGTTGAAGCCAGACTCATGTTAGGCTCACGTCTCAGGCTGTAAATAAAAAAAAAATGTGTGTGTGTATAGCACAGGGCTAACGTCAACTCGACAGGGTGGCACTCAACCGGTGCTCCATTGTCCTACGCACAATGATGCTGGGTGTGGTGCTTGGTGGAAACAACCTGAGGGCATACAGTGAAAACTACCGGGCACAGGTGTTCTCTCAGGCAACACGTTGTCGTTGGATATTGCGTGGTAGTCTCGCTCGGGCCAGACCTTTCTCCACACTTGGTTGTAGCGCTGTACCAGGGCAGGAGAAAAGTCTGACAGAGAAGTTGATCTTGACCTCTGTAGCTTAGCTTGCCGGCTATGTTGTTGTTGTTGTTGTTGCACTACGCTTCCTGTAGGTCAGACTAACATCCAACATGGCAGGGGCATTGGTGCTCTTCAGTGTTATGATGTTTCCATACAGTAGTATTACAGCCTGACATCTTGGGGACACTGATTGAAACGATGGTGTAAAAATGCGCCAAACGAATTTCAACATTTTACCAGACGAATAAGAACCTGGCTACCTGCCAACGTGGCTAGCAGGGTAGAAAAAACCTACAAGTCTCAGCCTAAATATACCAGCATTTGGCTGCTTGTGTTTGTTGAATTCACACTCTGATTATTAGAGTTTGATGTTGGACAGCGACTGTATGTCCCTAGTAAGAGGAGGCGGTGTAAGGCTGTTTATCCGCTCATCTTCTTCGTACCCTTGGGTTTAATGTAGCCCCCTCATGTTGTTATATATTAGAACTTGTCGGTGAAGAAATATGCCCGATTCCAAGTGTCGGGTCAAAGCAAAGGTGAGAAATTCAACATGATGCAGTGGCCGGCAGGCACACAGAGACTGGAAGCTTCTCCCATGAATTAGCTGCAGGTGTTTGCAGCAACAATGGTTGTGAGGTTTGTTATTGTGGCGGAGAAAGTGATATCCGTAGATAACCAGTTTTACATGGCTGTGTGACTATAGCTCTTGGCACTAACACCCTCCCTCTCTCTCTCTCTCTCTCCCACTCTCCTTCGCCTCCTTCATCTCACAATCTCCCTCGCTCCCTTTTCTCCCTTTCCCTAGGCGTGCCAAGTTTTGTGAAATCCCCCGAGGACCAGACGGGCATCTCCGGCGGGGTGGCGTCGTTCGTGTGCCAGGCCAATGGTGATCCCAAACCAAGAATCACTTGGATGAAGAAGGGCAAGAAAGTCAGCTCCCAACGCTTTGAGGTGAGCACTCGTGTGTGACTTGTAGACTCTCTGAAACACACACACACACACACACACACACACACACACACACAATCAATTGCCCTGTTATTGAGCATCATGCCAACTCTCCAAGCGAGACCAGACAGGCCTCCCTCCTCTTTAATCTCCTTCCATCCTGATTTATATAGTCTACTTCATCTCCTTCAGTCTATTCGCACCCTCATCCTTCCCCTTCTCCCCCCCCCAGCTCCACCATTTCTGGTCATACATCCCCTTGATGTTTACTCTCTTCTCAGCTCTCCACTCTCCCTTCCCTCTTTTGAACCTATATGAAACAGAGGGAAGCGCCTTAGGTGGGATCTCACCCTCGACCTCACCAGTGTCTCCTCTGTAATATAATGCAGCAGTGGTGCCTGAGTGTAATTTTAGTTTTGGCTCCACTATCATCCTCGTTTGGCCCCCATCACGGTCCCAGTGTAATTTGTAGTGCTTTTTTTTGGACACATTTTCAAACATTAATTCTCAAAACGATGTTTTCTAGAGGAAAATCAATCATATCATTAGCCATCATTAGTTAGACCGGCAAACTGAGCCACTCTTATTCTGAAGCAGGAGATAGATGCACGAGTCTGAGAGAAAGTGGTAAAGCTGCAACAACTGGCAAACATCCTCAATGTGTTCTCTCTGGGATGTGATTGGGAACACACAAAAAGCAGGAAAACAGTAATCCCCCCAGTAGAAATGAATGGTTGTTGTACGTCGCAAACAACTTGAAATCCTCGAAAGCAACGCCGGATGAAAAAGTCACATCCCTGCCGCCCTGTGCTTTGCCCTGGCTCTCCCAGGTGATTGAGTTTGACGACGGCTCAGGCTCGCTGCTGCGGATCCAGCCGCTCCGCACACACAGGGACGAGGCCATCTATGAGTGCACGGCCACCAACAGCGCCGGCGAGATCAACACCAGTGCCAAACTTACAGTGCTTGAAGGTAAGATAAGTCTCTCTTTTCGCTCTATCTCTCTGTTGTCTCTCTTTATCTCTTCCTTTCACTAGTGTTTGCCTTAATAATTCAATCATAAACATTTACATTGGCATAGCACTGGCAGTGTCAATGTCTGTACATAAACCACAAACCATTCCACAAGATGGGATAAAGGCCGGGAATACGTTTCTGGGTAGGATAGCATACAGTACAGCACCTGGAGCCGGAGAGCCCAGCATATGTTCCACTAGGGTTGACTCGTCTCATCTCCCACCACCACAAGCAACAGAAGGCATCATGCACATCATCACATACGTCACTGCTTCACACGTGCAGGAGATGCTCCAGTCTTCCTGATGTCACAAGTTAATTTTAGAGTTTTACCGTTCAGCATATGCCGCGACAAATAAAACAGGACCCGTCAGACACGTTGTTTAAAAGCCTCAGTGTGGGTAAAGACGGATTTGATGGCTGAGAAATGTGATCTAAATGTTGGAATATGTTTTATTTAAGATGTAGGATTGCCAGCCTAACTTGAGAGTCATTTTCCACATGGACATACAGGGCTACCGTCCATACCTGCAGGCTAGACTGACCTCCATGGACCTCCCCCTCCTCTTGCCCTTAGAATTAATGTATGTGATTTCAGCGGACAGAGGTCCTGTGCTTCTCTCTGCCCAGCCTTCCACTGAGCTGTAAGATATGAATCTCATCCAGACAAACAAACAGACAAAACAAACAGTTCTAACATAACAAGATGAGCTCAGATTAATCTCAGTGTTAGTGGACGACCGTCTCACTCAACAGTGAGCAACTGATCTCGTCAAGAAACATGCTGTTGTATTAAACAGAGAAAGAGAAAGCCCTGTGCACACACAAGCCATTTGGTGGAGGCTTTCATCCAGATAGGTTGGATATCTGTTGTATTTGTTTAGGTATTTGTCAATAATGATCTTCAGTTATAGGGTGAAGCTGAGTCTAGTCTAGCTGAAAGTCAATCTTTAAATAGAGTCAGGACATTTGGGGTCTGGAAAAAGTGGTATGGTATTTGTGAAAATGTATCAGACCCTTGAGATTAGTCTGAAAGATGTTTGTATGTATCATAAACACACATGCATGCACAAGCACATGCACACAAACACACACACACACACACACATCCTCACAGAGCAATGGCGTCGGCTGCACCCTATTTTTAGACTATTGTTCGTAGCCTAGCCATACATCAAGTCCATATCAACAGCACAGCACAAGAAAACACCGGGGCACCAAACAGGAGACTAATGATCCTCCTGCTTAATGGAGCGGTGGTAACCTGGGACGTTTGAGGAGTGGGCGTCACACTGGAAGGAAGGTAGCTGTTAATATTAGTCAATAAGAAAAAAACATGCCACTTCACAATCACGGACAACTTCCTGTGCCAAAGTATTTCTGAAAACATGTCATTAAAGAGTGAATTAAGGTGATTACAATCGTGTATTTAAAGGAAAGCAACAAGGCACAAGAGGCTGAGTATCTGGAGGGCTTTCTTCTGATTTTGAGACAGTCTTGGTGTGTCCTGTGTCAACGCTGAAAACCCCATCAGATGCCTCTCTATTTCCACATAACAACACAAAGGTTGCTGCTCTCTCCAGAGTATGTTTCATTTCTGAGTTGGCATTATTAGACTGACTCAGCTGACTATTTAATGGTGAAGGTTGTCAACTAGTGAGTAGGTTGTATGCTGTCTACCTGAACGTCTGATCCGAGTCGTGGCTGTGACTGCAGAGTTTAGCCAGTCGCTCACCTGCAGGGAGCTGCAAAGGCATGTTTTCCCCACCAGCTGAGTTGGGCTTTAGCACTTCCACAGTCATGAGTCTTGAGTCACTCTGTAATTCTGTCACGCCATAACAGCCCCGCTCTTTGTTCGCGCCGATTCTCACGCCCCCTGCCTGAGAGGTCACACCGCTGAGACTTACAGTGGCTTGCGAAAGTATTCACGCCCCTTGACTTTGTGCTGTGCTATTACGTTATTTCAAAACATTTCATGACACGTTTATTTGGGATTGGAGAGAGTTCACCCTACTCCCGAAGATCTCGTTAAGATCTAGTGAAGGGACTTTGAGCTTTGGTAGCTTTGGTGTCTCTTAGGCCTTTAATGCTTGCAAGCAGAGCTCAAACCACACACCGAGGTGTATGCAGAATGAGCTCCCGAATTAAATTCCTCAGATACATTTATACACATGTAATGGGATGTTGCAAACCTCCTTCAGTCATGGGGTTAACAATCCTGAGACTAGACTGTTGATAGAGCAGGTACAAACTCCATGTTAGCTCTTGTTTATTGGCTCTTGTTTATTTGGTTCACTTATTTGTCTTAGCTCTTGTTTATTTGATTCTCTTATTTGTCTCATTTGTTTAAGATAAAGTAGGTTGCTAACTTATTGCACTCTTACCTTAACACTAGTTATGCTCTTAGTTGCTTGTTTAGGAAGGAAATGCACTTACGATTTCTGGTGACTAGTAGTTTTCTTGCCTACCTATGTTGAATGCACTTATTGTAAGTCGCTTTGGATAAAAGCGTCTGCTAAATGACTGTAATGTAATGTAATGTAATGTAATGTAAAGAAGAAAAGTTTGAAAGGAAACCAATGCTCAGAAAAATAAATACAATCTAAATATCACATCTGAGTAACGGTAATCTCAAATGTGACACATTTTTGCTAGTGTGGCAACTTCCCCCGAACGGAGCAAAGTGGTTGAATACTTGTAAACTTGATTTCTCTGTTATTTTAATTTGATCCTTTCACATGAATTTAAACAATTTCGTTTTCACTTTTATACAATAGAGTGTTCTGCATAGAAATCAGATGAAAAATCCCAAATAAATGTGTTTTGAAATGTTTTGAAATAACCCAGCCAAAAGTCAAGGGGGTGAATACTTTTGCAAGGAACTGTACAGGCACGAAATCAGCCATTAAGTGTGTGTGTGATTGTGGAGGTGGTTGTTTGTGTAAGACGAGATCTTGGATATTATTAAATTGCAATACAAGAATTAAACGATTTGTTTATTTTCTAGTGGTTCCATAAAATCATAATCCCTCCATATAAAGTCAAATTTTTTGAACTAACCAAGACCATAGTCAAGCAATACTTTTGTCAAGTGTCATGTAAGGCCACAGAAAAAAAATGATTTGTGTTGTTTGTGGTGTGGTCTGGACGAAGAATAAAAGCGAAGTTAACAATTCGTGTGTTATTTTATCAAAACATAGATGCCTTCATATAAGAACCAGCACAAGCCTAGTCACAACTGCTCTTGTTTTAGAGGGTTGTTAGAGTAATGTCCACAGGAAAAAAACATTTTCAGGTCTTGGGAAACAGAAAACTGCAATTAACATTGTTGCATTAATTATCAAAATGTGGCGGGCGTTATATAGAAGCACAACCTTCCCCAACCCATTTCGAAATGTGTTAGTTGATGTTTGTTAAATGGTATTTGTCATTTTAGGTTTGAAGTGTTCAGTCACTTGGATAATGTTGGGTCCTTGTATTAAAACTTGCGTCAACATATAAATGATGAATTGCTTGTTTAAAGTTATATCAGTGATGCTGTGTGGTGTTGTCTCAGCTCTTCTTTTCTTCTTACACCTCTCGTCTGACACTGGATCATGATGATGCACAAACTGAACCAGAGCTGGTGGTGATCTCTCCTCTCTCTCTCTCTCTCTCTCTCTCTCTGTGTTTAATATGGTAGCCAGCATGGTGGCATGGCGTTTAGGATAGTATGGATAGATGACCAGAGGGAACGATGACTCATTACTTGGGAAACGATGCCGTTGTTCTGACCTTGAGCGCCCCCCCTTGAATTGAACTGCCTCAGTAAATGTCCAGGTAAATGGTGCTTGTCTCTGTGATGTATGAAATAAACTACTGCCGGTTTGGAAAAGACATCTCCGCTCACAACATCAGTCTCAAATGCAGCGTGCTGCCACTTCTACCGGGCGAGGTAATATTTTATATTTACATTGCCTTCACATTTGATGAGCATGTAAAATGTAAAATGCCATTGCTCAAATAAAAAACTAGCTAAGATGGCGTCACAACCACGTCTTGACACTAATGATGATGGTGAAAGTGACCGTCTCACAGTGGAAAGGTTCACAGGTTTTCTCCCCACAACAGACATACAGTGTGTCCTTCAGTAAGACACTCAAAGTGGCATGAAGTAATCTAGGACTTTTATCCACCTCTATCAACATGGACACGTCTTGTCACAGCTTCCAAAGGCCTGTAAATGACATAAATAATTATGCTCCAACAGAAACATCTAGTGAAAAGGTAATATATCACCATGCAAAATAATGAAATAACAGTACTGCTTTGTCATTTGCTTTTTTTGGCTTCAGGATGAAATGTCTTGCAACACTAGTTGCTTGGCCGTAGCGCCGTAGTACAAAACGGGCTGGAAAGTCGGTTTTGAAAGCCAGAAAATCTCAGCCCCTGCTGAAGTAGTAACCAACAACCCTATCAACACCCTGCAGATATACTATGGTCATTTTGGCTGCATCTTTAATCTCCACCTGCTCACTCACTGTAAGTCGCTCTGGCAAGAGTGTCAGCTAAAAGCCTAAAAAACGTATAAAACAAATATAAAAATGTGGAATTGCAACTGCAAAGGTCCCTATAACTTGGAGAAACTGGATCTATGAGCCGGATCTGAGGTACCTTCTGAGACTTTCTGCTGCGGTGTGGAAACGTCTCTTGTCCTTTGGGAGACAGCAGACTCTAGACAGGGAATGTTATCTAATGGTAGCAGATCAAAAGGCCCATCATTACTGAATCCTCCACTGTCAGAGCATGATTCAGAACGCTTCACATTCAGACCAGCGGCACACCTTTTTTTGAAGTTACCCGGCTGCTCGTTTCAAACATCTCATGTTGAGAAAAATGTAATTTCTGGAAAGGTCAGCCGAGAAATATGCAACGAATCAAACCTTTCCGGTGGAGGAAAAAAACAGTCCCTAGCTCGACGAAAACATGTCAGACATCAAAGTTTTGAGCATTACAGCTTCCTCTAATATTAATAGAGTTCCGCCCTATGAGTCCATTTTATGCCTCCCCGATTTTAAGGTGGGAAAGGAGGCCGTAATGATGCAGCACAACGCTGGAAATTCATTGGTATTGTAAACACTTCGAAAAATGCTTAAGTGGAATTCAATGCAGTGTCCCGGATTTGGTGTGTCGGCTGTATTCAGTGGTCCTGTGTTTGGTGGCAGTTAACAAATTACGGCCTCACCGGTTAGGAAAGGCCTTTATTTGCTTGGTATGCATTATAGTCACTGGTGCAGAGGCAGAAAATGACTGCGACACAATGCCAGTAATAAATATCTCAGGAGCCAGGCAAGTGCGGACAACAAGCCTGACTGGATAAACAGCATAGAAATCTCATTGCGCCTCTTCCCAGGCAAGATAAATACGAAGCTATATCGGAATGATTTAATACCGAGCCCTGCTCCGCCGACAACTTAATCCTCTCCTTTCCTTGGCGCTATTCAAATCACCCACAATGAGCAAAATGGGGTCTGTTGTGTAACTGCTTTCCCCCCACATGACTTTCTCATTCTCTTTGATTCTCTTTTTCCTTGCCGGTGGGTTTCAGTAATGCCACGTACTGCCATTTTAATAGCCGTTTCGTCATGAGCGTGAACAAGGTGAGTGGTCAGTACGCCATGTTGAACGTTACATAGCCGGTCAGTGAAAGTAATGCGAGGTGCGATGGTTTGAATCTACGTTTCGTGGACAGTGTTTGGCTCTCTTAGGTAGCGCTGCTGTTTGGAGCTACATGCTGTCGAAATACAGAAGCACAAATATTCATGTACTTGCACACACACACACACACACACACACACACACACACACACACACACACACACACACACACACACACACACTCCTATCCACAGGTGTGGCCCCCTACTGTATTTCAGAGCTCCATTGTGACGGCCTGTGTCACAGATTTAATTTCTCCCACCATCTGCTGGCTGGAGGCCCGGTGTCGTAGATCATAACCAGGCTGACAGATACAAACTGCATCTGTCTACGCACACTTCTCCCAAGGACTCACACAGTATAGCAGGGCAGGATCACTCTCCTAGCCACCCAATATGCATCCTTCCCCCATTCCTGCTTTTTCAAGGACTTGGGCATTGCAAAGGAAGAGATGTGTACTTTAGGTTTGGTCAGGGTTAAAGCACCTATGTTATACTCCCAATAGGCCTTTGTCTACCTCTAGGTGCCGAGCCTCAGTTCAAACCTCCCTCTTATACTCAGTCCAATCACATGAACACACAATGAGACTCTGCTACCATCCTCCGCCAGCATCGAAGGAAGAGAGAGAAAGTTGTGTGCCTGACACTATTCCTACTGACTCTTAACACTGGGGAATCCTCTGGGAATCTGTAGAGGATCATGAAGAAACTCAATCAGAAACCTTGCTTCACAGGGCTCATATCATCTATCTTGAGTTAAATAATTTAAAGTAAATGCTGTAATGCTATAATTAATAAATAGCAGTTTCACTTCAAATTGAATTAAAAGTGAATTAATCCCAGCCCTGGTTGAGTCCATCTCCCCCCTGAGATTTGTCTGAAACACTGGATTCAAGCTTTCATATTATATTCAAGGCACCTACATAGATTCAGCTTTGAGGCAACTTTACTTTATATCACCTGTACTTTTCCATTCTGGCAAGCTGTATCTTTGATGTCCAGTATGCCTGCGTTAATGCTGCTCCATTCGAGGACAGAGACAGAGGTCAATGAGCGAAAAAAAAGTGATGGAAATGAAGCAAACCAAGAGAGAGTTTGGAATTTCAACCATAAGGAAGAGTTGATCTGGATTTGATCATTGCAGTTTTATGTCTCATCCCACCACTCTATGAATTATTGAAAGTATTTAATATGGCGTGAAGACCACAAAACACATCTGTAGCCTGTCCTTAATGACTCAATAGCGGATTTACATTTCTCTGATTTATCCCGTAACCTCAACTAATTTCGGAAAATTTCACATCCTGAAGGAAAAGGCTGGGGTTTCAGGAAAGGCTGGGGGTATTTTTATCCTATGTTATGTGGGCCAGCGGTTTTCAAAGAGCAAGACGTCACAGCTTTAATCTTTTCGCCCAATGAACACATTAGCTCCTACTCCAAATATAAAATTTAGCAAAATGGATGTGGATTGAATGTATGTGGGATAATACATCTCTGGTGGGGAGAAAAGTACAAATTTGAGAGAAATCACCACCAGCATTTCTCTTATTAAACTTAACTAATACACCCACCTACTTCACAGCTCTGTGGTTTAGTAAAAAGGTGACAAAACGAGCGGCTGCCGGCTGTTATACATTCATTGGGAGTAGGGCTCGTTGCTATATTGAATGTAGAGTTATGTAGTATTGCCCCTGTGGATTGCCAGGGCATATTGAACACCTCATCCGGCCATTATCTTTGGGCTTCAGACGATATTGGAGATGTGACGAGACATGCACATCGGTTAATCTCTGTGCATCGCCCAAGAACACTGTGTGATATCTGTGAATGGATGTGTCCAGATTAAATATCTGCCACACACAACTGCACCAGGCTCACATTATTCAATTAGTGACTCGACTGAAGACCGACTACACAATACATCGTGCTGTTCATGAGAGTGTGACCAATGTGATTATCAATAAGAGTGTCACCCTGCATGCATTCTGATTGACACGCTGCCTCTTTTGTTAAAGCTGTGAAACGAGTCAAAAGAAGTACCAGGGCACTAATTTCCCTTTTGGCTTTCTTTTATTTCAGATAGTCCCCCACATCTGTAGATATTTGCTCCTGATTGTTGAGCTCACAGCGGCTTTTCTCTCATTGGAGTCATATCATACTTCACTCTAAAGCAGTGAAAAGAGGCAAGCGGGGAGAGTCTTTCAGAAACGTCCGTGTGAAGATCCAATAACGTTTTGCTGTCAGAAATATCAGCTTTCTTAGTGAATATAAACACAGAGGGTAGTGGAAATGAGAAAACATGGCCTGAACTGTCACTCACAAATGTGCTCCTGAATCAAATTGATGTTTGAAGGGTTAAAGGCAAGCCAAATGCTTGCTAGCACTTTATTGCTCTGTGCCTTGCAGGCAGCTACAAAGTCATTTTGCATTAAATCAATTTGTTCATTCCTTCATGCCGTTCTTACTTTGGTTAGACATGTTTTGCATTCATCCCAAGGTTTAGCCTGTTAGACAATTTTGGTGCAATTCTGAATCGGGTCTAATTCAGCAGTTATCGATATCGAGTATCTGTTACGTTTAATCCTCTCCCAGGGCACAGGAAAGCTGGAGTAATATCAGTTGTAAATCAGAGATGTCTACGAATTTACTTTAACTTACTTAACATTGAGTATAAGCAGAATTTATATTTGCCCTTTAAAAGTATGTAGAACTTACCAAACAAAAAACTAGTTATCTCTAACACAAGTTAACATGAAACATATACCAATTTATGTACTTGCATCTGCCTGAGACACGGAGGTGTGTGTTGTTTAAACCCAACACAAGGTGAATTACATCCTGATTTGTATTCTGTGTATTACTGTATATACTGGGCACGTGGGGCGATTACCATGATTGTATTTACTCATTATCCTTTGGTTTGTTTATTGTCTAGTGTGTTGCTGCTGTGACCTCGTTCATTTCCCCCTGGGAGTCTGTCTGCCTGTCCATCCGTCTGTCTGCCTGTCTATCAAACCACGAGTGATTAGAAAATAAATAATTCAAACTAGACGCAGCCAGCATGTTTCTTCCTTCAGTCTGTTAGTAATGGCGCCCTGGGCCTTTGCTGCCGCAGGTGAAGAGCAAGGTCCCCCTCATGGCTCTGTGGGCCAATGAGTCAATGGCTCCACTGGCCCTGACTAGCTATGGATGGATGGACTTGCAGCATGTCAGGGGGGGCTTTAATACTCACATTCAATGAGCTGGCTAATGGGAGTCCTTTCACCCTGACCCCCCTTCTACACACATTTACACACCGAGCCCTGTTGACTCACCCCCTGGACCATAGGAGACAGGGGAGGATGGCTTCCCCTATTAACCCTATAGCTTGGCCTCAAGCTTGACATTTCCCTCATCTTTAAGAGGCATGGTCCCATTTTCTCTGAGCTGCAAAGACATGCCCAAGCGCTCTTAGAGGTTGTAGTGGATCTTTCAACTCACAGCTGTCAAAAGTCTGGTGGATTTAGGCTGCATTACATCATACATTTTAACCTTTATTTATCCAGGGGTTGACTGAGCATGCTGAATCTCAGCTCTGCCTTACCTCACACCTGCCCCTTTAGGGTGTGTTCTCACCGAGTCATGTTTTGACGGTTGACGAAACAAGTTTTCTCCTTGAGCTTGTTTGGGAAGATGAGATTAATGCCATTCGCACGGAGACCGCCTGAAAATGCGGGTCTTGGTCCTCTTCCAAGCAAACTGTGGTGTGTTTTTTTTTAGGAGTGAGAGTGAGACTCTGAACCAACTACAGGAAAAAATACACAGTTTTATCAGTAGACCGATGTTGACATACGATAGCCACTAGTTAATAATGCTTGGAAAGCCTAGCATAACAAAATGAACCGAGGGCAAACCACAGTCTTGAGTGATGCTCATATGAAGCTATTTCTTCATATGTTCTCAACTAGTGTGAACACCAGAGAAGATGCATTATGCCCAAGAGTCTAGATAAGGCCACCATGCTTAGCTAAAGTTACAGGGACTGGAATTGTTTTGACTGTAGGTGTGACAAACTATAGAGACGATCACACCCTTATACACATTCATACCTGCAAGCTGCCCCAGGTCTTCTACTGCCGGCTTCTAGCTAGGGATGGGGAGCACGTTTGTTATTTTCCCACACCTGGATTTTCCCAGCCTGTCGACCCAGCGATCTTCCCGTTATAGCCATGCTTGCCTCTGGGCTGTTGTCCGGTGGGGTATTGCTTAAAATTGATCTCTTCTTGCCTCCCTTGAGACGTACAGTCAACGGTCGTGCCACGATGTGGTGTTTTGAACACCCATCTCTTCCGAAAACCTCCACATAATCAAAGTTGAGGCTGGCGACATTGACTCGGGAGACTTTGTGTATTATTCATTATCTCTGACTGAGAGAATAAGTAAAGGCTGTCACAGGAGCCCAGTCAGTGAGGATTTAATTAACTGAACCTGCCACATCCACTACACCCACTGCCTTTCTCAGGACTCATAAAAGCTATCCCTATCTGCCGTAATTACACTAAACGTGTCACAAAAAGGCTCTGCCGATGATTAATTGGAGTTGTGGAGAGGATCAATTAATTCATTTATTTGCAAACCACTGCTCTGCTTCCTTTTGTAGACCGATTTCATTAACCGTCACACTTCCTGATTCCTGCTCCTGTCCTTGTTCTTTTTTGCAAGACACCTCGAGGAATAGCCTGTCTTATTAGCCACATCGTATTACCGCAGAAATTTACCATGAGCCCTGAGGTTTTTCCATCTTAGAGGCAGGTGCATTAAAATGTGTAGTAAACCACAAACCGTGGACTCCATAATACCATAATATCAAGGGTCTTCAATCAAACTCCTGTTATAGGACCACAAGGCAAGAGGTAGAGCTGTAATCTTAAAATGAAAGCCTACAGCTGCGCTACTCGTATAGCGTAGTTAATGGAGGATGTGATTCTGTGCAGCAGCACATGTCCCACAAGGTGACTCGGTCAGCATAACCATGTGAATTCAGAGGACCACCCTTGGGTTGCGGTAATGGGTCGGGGGCCACGGTTATGTACTAACCGGTGTGCTGCAGCATAAATAACAGCCGCGGGGCATCTGGCAGGGCCGTAGATCATACTGACGACAGTGGAAGTAGGATAGCAGATAGGCGAAAGAGAGAGAGAGAGAGAGGTGGAGATAAATAGGAAGGAGGGGGAAGTGTTAAAAAGGGAGAAGGAAGAAAGGGGTTGGGGGGGGGGGATTAGATGACTGTTATTGATTATCTGCCTGTAGACGAGGAAGTAAGGCCAAATGTTCTGCTCAGCCAGACAAAAAAGTGTATTATTTCAAAGGTCATGGCATGCATTACAGCCTTTTTCCTCCAAGTATGGTTGGATAAACAGGAATAAGAGTGCAGTGATACAACCACTAGCATGTAGCATTGAGGGTATTAGCAGCTTATGTCTGTAGGTCTTTGTTATGGCTCTGTGTGTTTTTCCACGGTCGGTTGCACGCAGGTGTGTCCATGCTTGCGGGTTCATACGCCTTCAGCACTATTTGTTTCATCCACTACTATCTCCATAACAACTGCCATAACACCTGGGCCGAGAGGTAGCATGCGTTGGGACAACAGGCTTTACAAGATCCTCAGATGTGTCTCGATGCATTTGTACATCAATTTAGCATCAATTTTACTGTTGCCTGTTGCTAACTGTAGTAAATAGGCGTATCTGCCTGCTCTTTAAAAAGGTGAAACAGCGCTGTGCATGTGCCAGCCTCTTTACTGTTCAGACCAACTCAGGCCCATCTGGGAAAAGAGAAGAATTTCGAGCATCTTGTTTTCTTTACTGCTCATGCCCCCCCTGGCATTTCGCCTCTAAGATTCTCAACATTTTCATGTCATTACAGCAGTATTACATCAATGGCCTCCTTGCGGGCGTCTTTGATGCTGGGGTGTGTCATCCCTGCTGAGGAGACCTCTGCAGTGGGAGTCCTGCTAGCTCGTATTTCTGTGACAAGCAGGAGGGTCCTTCATGCTAGGACATGTGAGAGAGTTCCTTACCCTCCGTTGTTTTGCGTTGGAGGGTTTGTCAAAAACACCAAGGCAGGTAATTCCAGTTGGACTGGTAGCGAGTCTGTGTACCTTTCTCAGGGGCCTATTAGCCATTGGCCAAATGTCCCAACTGCAAATAATACCATATCTCTGACAGACACAAGGCGAAAGGCTGAACCACAGAAAGTCTTTACTAAAGTAACAGGTGTAATGATCACGACAACCCTCATAAACCCTCATCAGTTAAACAAACCTCATCCAAGTGAGATGGCTCACTTGTTTTCACGCCATCTCCCATCAATCTTTTCACAGGTCTTTTTCACTTCGCCTCGTGTGTTTTTTGTTTTCTGAGCGCACCTCATGCTGCTGCTGACACCTCTCACACACTTCCGTGTCTCAGGCAGATGCAAATGTCTGTCTTGGCGATGTTTTTGGCTCGAAACAGCCCCGGGCCATGCGCTTTGTTTTTCGCAGACGGCTCGTCTGCTTTTCGGCACTGGATTGACTCCAGACCTGTCGGGGCATAGACAACTCCCATGCACGATATTTCACTTCACTCACACAAGTTGTACAGCAGAAAGGTAAATAAAACATAGTCGGGAGCCGTGTATTTAATATGGAGAGTAGCTGTGTTAACTGCTACACAAATGTGGAGACAACTGAAACATCTATGTACTGTTGGAACAAATATAGCTCAATTAATTTCACTGTCAAAACATTTCATTGTCAGCCAAATGCTGCACACCCTCACCGCTCATCTAGGCAAATGAAATGCCAATAAGCCCTGCGTATCCTGCAGAGGCGCATAAACATCTTTTTTTTCTTTTGGACATAAAGTGCACTGATGTATGGGTAAAAGGGTAGATTTTAGTGCAGTAATATTTCATGAGGCAAGTGTGGTGCTGCCACTGGGGTCCCTTGGTTCGCACTATCAAAGGAGACATCACCTTTAATTGTTGTCATCCATCACGCGGCAACAGGCACACATGGAGATCATAAGGCCTTTTATTTCTACCTAGCAAAGGAGGCTCAGCTCAGATTCAGGAGCCAAAAGAAGCTAGGAAAGGCTTGTTCCCTCTCCTTCATTTTCGATGGCACACGTTGATGCTGAATTAAATGAACTATTCATACGAACCAACGCGGGATACTGCAGGCTTATTCAAGCATGAGAACATCATCAGTTCATCTTGTTATGTTCTCTCATACATATTCCTGGATGGAGACGGCGGCTTCAGGACTGTGTTTTCTGCAAAGGGGGCATTTTCTCTGGCCTAGCCCCTCACTTGAGCATTCACAGCCGGCATGTCGTTCTTCGCTCACTGCACCCAAAAGTAGAAGAGGAGGATAGCAAGACATACTAAAATGGAAATGAGGCAGGCTGGTTTCCGTGCAGAAGCGTTTGCACATTATGCCACTGTGTCAGAACTCCCCCCCCCCCGTCATGAAGGAACTGGGGGTGTCTGGAGTGTTTGCCCCCATTGAGATGAGTGTGTTTGGGGTGAGGGAAAACGCTGGCTCATATTAGCGTGGGATTGAGCTCCGGCAGCCTCCCAGTGGGACAGGAGGACAGGGACAGGTCTCTTTCAGCAGGGCTCTGATTAGACCCATCGCCCTAGCTGCCACACTCCACTCACACTGGTAATTGGAGCTGGCAGGAGGTTGGCATGCACCCCTCCCCTGCCCCTTCCTCTTCGCCTCCCCTCCCTTTTTCCTTTTCACTGTTTTTTTTCCCCTCCATTTAAATCTTAGCTCACCTGTCTCTGGCTGTTTAAGCAGAAGCACAGCTCTCTGATATAATGGTTTATGACTACTGTATCATATGTTCCTTTAATAATTCCTTTAATTGCCAGTATTGCTAGCGCCCCTTCCCTCTACAAATGTTTCCCATATCTTCTGTGTATAGTCAAGGCTTCCACTGCTTTCCTACCACAAAACCCACATTGAACCTTCCCCTCCTGCCCTCTCCTTTCTACGGTATTGCGATAACCACTGTAAACAAATTAATTTGATAAGTTGCTCATATTGCAGTAGGACAATGGTCCTATTCATTTTTCACAACATCGAGGAGCCGGTTCATGGGTTCCTGGGTTTGTGTTTGCTGTTTTTCTGGCACTGCTCCAATGCCTCTGGCCTTGTTCATTGGCACATCTAGGTTTTCTCTATTAGATTATTTTTTTGCGACAGCTGTATTATAGAATCACTTTACCAATAAAAGAGACTTCCATTCAATTACATTGGTTATAGAAGGCATGGACTCCTCAGTGCAGTCGTGATGGGAGACATCCACCTCACTATATTAGATCAGTAACCGTGTAAAAAACGTCTATAAGTATTCATAATATCAGGCCATTTGTCCTGCATTGTGCAGAGTAAATTACCAGTTGAATGGACATAGATCAAGACGTTGAACACATTCCTCCTTCATGCAAGTGACTTGGCCAGCCACAAGGCTTCAGCTGCCAAGCTCTCTCACTGCATGTTCTGCCCTTGTCTGACTCTGGCAAGATGGTTGCCCAATTACTGCCGGATTCACAGGAGACACCAGGCCCATTGTTCATAGGATCTTTAGATTCCTACAGGCACCTTTTGGATCTGCAAACCCCCGACGATATCCACGATGAGCTGCCCATCTGCTAATGACTAATGAGTGTCACATGACACTGGTATGTTTTGTTTTTCGCCTCAACACTGTTCATCTTTGTAATGGAGCCCCTACGTGACTTTATCATAGGTTTTTCCACAGGTTTTTTCCCCTATTTTCCTGCCCTCACCAGACAGATGAGCTTTTTTGTGATGAATTACCCTCCAACACAAGAGGGCCCTTTATTAGAAATTCCCTCTATCTTGACAAAACATCAACCTGCATTGCCTGCACTCTTTTTTTGGAGCCTCTCCAAATTTCCCAAACTCTTTTCTTCTCCCTTCAAATTAAAGAGGCTTGAACAAAAGCTTGTCTTTGTCTTCCCAAGCTGACAAATTGGCAGACGAGGCCAGCAGCAGAAGTTGCAGTAGCAGACAGACAGGGCTCAAATCTTCCCCAATAGCTTGAAGGTTTCTTTGATAAGTGTGTATGCGTATAGGTAGAGCCTGGAGTCTAGTACATAAGCCTAATTGGAGAGCTGCCTCAAATTCAGCCTGCATGACTTCACATGCTTTGGAAAGCTTTCTCATTTCATTATGAATTAAAAATAATAATACACTTTATTTGTGTACCAATCTTTCCAAATAGAGTTACAACGTGCATTACATCAAGTCATTAAAACAAATAATAGTCAATAACATGAACAATTAAAATGTCATTAAATGTTAAAAGCAATAAAACACTTTGACATAAAATACGTGAAAAAAACCTAAAATGCATAAAAGCCGGCACATATAAAAGACTGTATTTCAATGTGTTTTAAGAGGTGGATCATAGGGATTTCGTCAGCCTAAGCTGCTCAAACAAGACGTTCCAAATCCTAGGCGCTTGGACCGGAAAGACCCAATCATCTTGGGTGTTTAATCTAGATCTTGGGATAACCAAGCAGTCCATGCCTAAGGGATCCCAGACTATGCTGCTCATAAGGGGGTCAAGCCGGGGGTGACCTCAAACATTTGAGATGATCCTCCACACATCTTTTGATTAAAGCCATTTGTGGGTTTTGTTTTCAACCTTGTGCTCTCTACAGGCTGCCATCTCAGGCTGTGTGTGTGGTTTTTTTTTTCCTTCTTGAATTGATTGGGGATTGTGGCGCTTCATTTGTACAGAATTGAAATATGTTTTGTTTGCTCACGAAATAGAACTGCTTTTGTATTTGCTTCGCGGCTACTCTCCCCAGGGAGTAACTAACCTCGGATATCTACTGCTCTTCTTACTCTTACGCTGAGCAACACTCTGCCTGCCAGGTACGCATGACACTTACGTGTAGCCCACACAGTTTCTCATCCGAAAACCTTCCCATGTCTGAATTTACACACCAGCCGAAGCCGTGGTGCAGTGGGAGCTGTTTCCACCAATCAGGCATACTGTGAAAAAGGCTCTAGTTCAGTGTCAGACCCTTGTACTAACAGCTCCCCCGCAATGCAAACATTACGCAGAAGAAGGGGATAGATTCACGTATAAGCTTTGCAGCAGCTGTTTGCCTTTTAAATTATTCCCTGTTTGTGCTTCCTGGTATGAGGGAGCCGCTGACTCGTGTAATAACTCCTTTGGGGTCTTTCACACGGTTAAACCAATGGTTTGCATTTTTCACAGCCCAGAAACATTTGCCAATATTCTTAATCATAAATATTCTATAGGCATTCAGACAAAGCGGTTGGCAAGAAAATATCCATTGTTTGCATTCCAATAATTCTCCAACACAACTTCCCAAAACATTTACCATCAGTGAAAAGAAAAGTTTTCTCCCAGCAAGACGGCCTCAAGACGGTTTCATCCAGAGGGCTGCAGTAAATGTTAAGAACTGTATCTTAGCTTTCTATCTAGCTATCTGTCTGTCTGTCTATTTTCTCTCTCTCTCTCTCTCTGAAGGTTAGTGAGCAGAGACTACAGAGGAGAAACAGAGCACTACTATTACCATTGTTCATATAATGTCTTACTGTATATTTCCATCGTGCTGCAGTCGTCTGTTTTGTAGAGGTATCCCGATTCGGCTGGGGTGTCTGAAAACGAATCCTCCGCCGTCAGACAGGAAGTTAGTGGTCTCGTGGAGCTGAAGAGACTCCGGCCTTGCCACAAAGATAAGAGGCCATGTAGAGATCTGTCAACTACATCTGAACATGAGACAATCTGGGCTACAGTCCAAACACAGGGGTGAAAGAAGGAACAATTGCTCACTGGAGATCACAACAAAGTAGAACAGCTACTTAAGGTTGGGGTCATGGAAATCAAAAACAGCCTTGATCTATCATAATTTGTCTGATATTTGTTGAAAATTTGTTGTTCAAGACAACTTCCTTCTTGATTTCCTCTTATATGCAATGATACATGATAGTTGAAATGACTAGGTCTATCTTCCAAACGTCTCTGTAGCTTAATATGGATGTAGAAACTGTCAAAAGTAGCCAGTTCCAATTCAAGCATAATTGCAGTGAAACACTTGACGCTAGAGCCATACATACTGCAACTCCCCGTTGTTTTTGTTGAAATTGCATCACCCGGGACTGTAAATGTACATGTCCACAGCAGGCTTCTCTTCAACAGAGGATGTTTTTTTTGTTTCCGGTGAGTTTGGGATGAGTTTTTATTTTATTTTATTTATTTATTTTTGACCTTTTATTCAGAGAAGGTTTGTTTTGTCAGCCCTGCCTTGCTTCACATACTTATACCTGGGAGCTGAGCAGTGCAGCCAGTCTACTGTTGACCACCTAGCAGCTCCACTGGAGGAGTCGGATGGTAAATGCCTTGCTCAAGACCCTTTGATGGTAGCTTCTGAGGGAAGGCATTTCCTGTTCACTTTCACAGTGGTTTTAAAACTATTTATTTTAACTATTTACAGTCCTTTAGGCACATTTCATTCAACTTCTGCTCAGCACAGAGATAAGCTACATTTGCTCTGAAGGGAGCTGGCAGTGGACACCCTGAGAATAGCCTGGAGATGAGCATCAGTCAGTCAGGATCGATATTTTGACTTATTAAAGTTCATAGTAGAGAATAGTTTCTCACACACATATGTGCTTCCAAACAGACACATGACCCTCTTGAATAGTTTCGACAACTCTGCGAAGGAGCGGGGGTAGCTCTCTAAGAAAGTGTCCAATCATGTCTTGTTTTTCCTTGTGCCTCTCTGAACTTGGCTTTGAGGTCAGAGCTGCACTGCAGGTCTATAAGCTCCATTTGTAGCACACTTGGAGCACTGTCCACATCAGAGGAGAAGGGGTCAGCGAACAACCGGAAAGTGCCACTGTGAGTCTTGAAGTCAGCAAATCGCTGGTCAAGTTTTCAGTAGCAGCAACAACAGCACCGTCTTCCACAACAGATTTGCATGTTGAGAAATGGCTGAGGTTTTTCTCTGAGCTGGTTTTTCCATAATCTGCGTTTCATGGAGAAGGCTTTCACACTGTCAAAAGCCACAGTGACAAGCTGGTCTGGGCCCTGCAGCTTCAGGTTGAGTGTGTTCAGCTCCTGTGTGATATCAACCAAAAATGCTAGGTTCATCACCCACTTTGGATCATCAAGCTCAGGAACAGCCGGTCTGTCCTCTAGGAATGCCCTGGTTTCCTTCCTCAACTCAGAAGACCTCTTCAGGACATTGCCCCTGCTTAGCCAGCGTACCTCAGTAAAGTACAGGCCATATGCTGCCTCAACTTCCTCCAAAAAAGCATGGAACTGGCGGTGTTGTAAGCCCCTCGCATTTATGTGATTAATGCATTTCACCACGACTGACAACATTGTCAAATTTCAAGCATTTACTGCAGAGTGCCTGCTGGTGAATATTGCAGTGCAGAGCAATAGCGGGGCACCGTCCGTCGCTATTCCCACCAGTTTATCCCACGGCAGACCGGCCCGCTCAATTGCATCACACGGCTGTTGAAATACATCCTTAGCTGTAGTTGTTCCATGCATTGGACATGAACTGAGCATCTCTTCAGTCCCTTCAAACTGATCATTAATACCCCTGACAAATATAGCGAGCTGAGCATCGCCATTTATATCAGTGCTCTGCAGATTTTAAGATTATAAACATGTGGAGGGCCGTATGAAATGGGCCGGTACCTTGAGACCCCTGATCTAGCCAAACACTGTTTCGGGACATATTAATCCCATCCCAAAATATCTGTGGTCATGCCTCCAGTATCTTTTGCTTACTTTTTTAACTTGGGACTCAGTATCTCAGTCCCAAAGGTAGGAGTCTCCATCATCATTAGCGCGGTAATCTTTTTCTGCAACACATCCCAGGAGTATTTCATCCTAATACTGTGGCCCCAAGGACACATCTACATGTGAGGAGGAAGATAGACGAGATTAAAGGTCTGAGAGCAAGCATGGCCGTCTTGTTCCCTCTGTATTAACGGTGCCAGTGTAGTTGAGAGATCAACAACCTCTTAGCCTTTCACCACAGAATGCCAAACTCTGCGTCAAGGATGGATTTAGGGCGTTGTCACAGGAGATGCGTTTAAATGCATTATGATGAGTTGGATTATTGAAATGGGTTTTGTTTTGCTTGCTAAGCCTAAGGCGGCTCATGGATAATTGTATCTCTCCTTCCTCTGTCTTAACATAAAGCTCGATGCTAGGAGAGACGATATATATATATTTTTTTTTTAATAAATTTGAAATCCAAATCTGTACCAGACCAATCTGTTCTCTTTTTCTACTGATGTTTTGTGTTCAGATTTTATGTTTTATGTTTTTTGGCGCTTAGTAGATGAAATGCACTTCCTCCCTTTCATTATCGTCTCTGTCCTTGCCAGCTCTTTTCATAAACACTTAAATTATCTTTTCAATTTTCTTTTCAATTAATATTTTTGTCTGTGGCCCAACTAAAAAATATGCCCTTGTGCATTTTCAGAGAACCAGATACCCCATGGCTTCCCTACCATAGATATGGGTCCCCAGCTGAAGGTGGTTGAAAGGACCCGAACCGCCACCATGCTGTGTGCCGCCAGCGGAAACCCAGACCCGGAGATCACCTGGTTTAAGGACATGCTACCTGTGGACATCAACAGCAGCAACGGGCGCATCAAGCAGCTCCGTTCAGGTACGCTTTGATTTCATTTCATTTGATGACATTGAAACTCATTGAGCTTAAATAAAACCATTGAGGATGTCACACTTAAGTCACAAACTCCCCTTTGTAAAGATTTGTAAGAAGCCACTCATTGAACACTTTTTAGAGACAATTAAAATGCCATCCAGTATGAACTGTTTTAGATGTGGGTGCATGACATGAAAATGCAAAGTCCTTTGTTGTCATATTGTGCCTGATATTGTACATTCTCTTTCATCGCAAAAGTTAGTTGATTCGGATCTTGCAGGATATGATCCCATTCCACAGCTTGAGCATCTTACAAGGGTCATAGTGGTTGGAATTTACTGCATGAGAATGAATTTGTGCAGTGCAGAAAGGGAATAATTCACCTGCCCTTTACTTAAAGTGATCCTTAATCCCTTCTTAAACAGGCAGTTGGGCCTCAGTCAGTCTGGCCTATGCTGCAAAAAAACAAGAAAATCAATAAGGTTGCTCTCTGTTCACAACGCCAGTCCACTTGATAAATAAACAACTCAGCCCTGACCTGGATCAGATGGAAAAGTCACGCGTTGGAAAGATTAGTGGCTTTTGACCAGGTTCAATCTTGTCACTCCCTGCTAAATCTACCTCATTTAGAGTGTGTCAGGCCAGGCTCCAAGTCCGGGGCCCCCAAGATTAAAGATGAGAGCTCTTCCACAAAAGCCTGTCAGTAGCGCTGCCCACTGGATGCCAAATGTGGGGCACTGGAATGAGTTCACTTGTCCAGATCCCTGTTCACTGGTCCAGATCCCTGCTCTGGACTATACACACAGTGAACGAGATCTGAAAATATTATGGCAGTCTAGTACGGTTCTTAGTGGAGGAACGACCCAAATAAGATTTCCCAGAAATTAGACACTAATGCCAGTAGTTTATTGCAAGATAAACTTTTGTTCAGCGAGGATAAATAAGAGCATGAAATTGCGTTTGCGTTTTTTTTCTAGCAGCAAACTTTGAATTTGCTTTCTCTGGTACATACAGCGCCCCAAATGCTGATATGTAATGCCCTCGGCTTAACAGTTCCTCTTATCTATCACCCTTTTCTTGGCATCTGCTGCCATATCAGGATTTACATAACTGCGTATGACCTTAAATGAGCCAAATTCATAATTTATCTTCTATAGCTTAACGGCAAAGGCAGCCCTGCACCAGCTCCAGTTCCTCCTGGTGCATAACATGCGCTAGATTTTATTTTTCTTGATGAATCCAAAGCTCAGCCTCTTTTTCACACCATCCACCACCATTAATTCTCTATAGATACTAACGTCTTTATGAATTACTACCTCTGACTTGAATACTTGTTACTGTACATCACTCTATTTACTGTATATGACTTTCATTCATTTCTCATGCCCACTTTTTCATTTACTAACTGATGTATGTACAAATCAACGAGTGGAAGTCACCTCAAAGTAGAAGGTGGAACAATGCAACCTGCTCAAATTGCACACAGTTTTCACACTGCTATGAAGCAAGGACAAACACAGGGTGTCTACAGATACACACTCAGCAAGCCTTTTGCTCTGATACTGCCCGACAAAGAGTTTTGTCTTGAATTGATGTGCTGTTGATTTTGTATTTGCAGACTACACGAACGGCCAAATCCCCGCGCTTGCTTCAGAGCATTGTTTAAGCATACTAAACCTTTTCACGTTGCATTGAAGTGCCTTCCTCTCTTTCTATTAGTATTTTGTATCTGTGGCCTGTCGGAAGCCGTTTTTTTTTTCTCTCCCACTGCTGTAAGTGGATTACTAACTAATCTCTCCAACCCTGTTTGTATTGAAATTACTCCCACCTAGGTGGTACACCAATTAGAGGTAAGGATGATGAATAAAGTGTGTCCAAAAATATCACATCCACATCATTCCCTCACGTCGACGTCAGACCCCCCCTGCATTCCCCCAACCTCACCACGTCACCTCTATACTGTTACGGCCTCACCTCTATACACCCCCCTTCCACTTCCCCCTGTTCTCCTCCTAACACTCGTTCAGCCCATGTTCTGTCTGCTGTGTCTCCTCCTTAACAAACAAATGATCACCAACCCTGACGTCAAAAGAATGGAAATAGACAGCAGAAGGCAAGGTGTTATCTTAGAAATGAGGTTTTTCAAGCTTCCTCCTGTAATCCTAGGTTGGAAATTACCCACTCTATTCCTAGCCGCCCCATCTGTAACACACACACACACACACATACACACACACATGCACATAGAAATCCTCGCCCCTAGCCTCTCCCCTGGGTTGCGTTTTAACCTAAAGGCCAGCTTTGCCACAAGAGGATCTACCTGCCTCCAGTATGCAACTGCAATGTAAATTAAAAAATGGCTGCATTTACACAGAGCCTATGCAGCATGGGAGCAAGACGCCTGGTCCAGACTGTTAAGGTAGAAACCTCGACCCCTTTTTAAATCATCCACTCTCCCCTGAGTGAAAGCATGATTTCCATTCAGCCACAGTGAAGTAAATAGTGGATGTCTGGGGCAAGCGGACTACATTGGGAGCTTCCGGGCACTACCGGCGTCTCTGTGTCTGTCCATCCATTGCTAATAACACAGTCTGTTAGATCCTTAACTCTTTGCAAGTCAGCATCAATGTCCCTCACATACTTTATGTGATGGAAAACGGTGTAATGACCTTGCAGAAGAGTTGCCGGTGCTCCAATAGTTGGAAGTAATAGAAGGAGTTGAGTCTTGCAGCATGCTCCGAGAACTGCCACAGCAGTAACCTCCTGGATCACCTGCTACGTTCCTATAGCGCTCAAAGTGTGTTCTCCCATGGGAGAAGGGGCAGACTGACAGATTGGTGACATTGGCATCAGTATGCAGGTGTGTGCCCGTGCTGAATCAGAGTGAGATGAGCTCAGCGTGCAGAGCAAACGCCTCCGAGGGATCCGTTGTCATGAGATCTGAAGTGGTATTATCAGATGTCACTGCCCCGCCCCTCTTTTGCAACTCCCTTTGGTCTCGTCTTGACTCGAGTCCCCTCTGGTTGGTGGTGAACCTGTTTGTTGCACTCATCTCATACTGCATGATGTATAAAATGTATCCTGACATCACCGTACGCTGAATATTTCTGTCATTTTCAAACTGCATGGTGGCTGGCTGCCTCTCACGCTAGCGCCATGCTGTTTTGGAGAGGTGATGACTGTTATCACTTGCTTGTGACATGCACATGTATTACTGTATTCTCAGAGAAGTCGTTTTATTTTGAAATATATATGTTTGGTGATGCAGGTAAGTTTGGCATTGAATCTCTGTTGCTGGTCTATTCTAAATTGGAGAAATTACAACTGCTGGCCATTTCCTAATCAATAGCAGTGATTATTTGATGGCAGCCGTGGCTTGGCTGACGGTATGTCACGGTGGCCACCAAGACAGGTCTCCTGGGCTTTCATGCTTTGTTAGAAACAACATGTTAGCCTTCTGTTTGACGACTACAGCTACTTGGGATTGTGAATACTAATCTAAGCCATCTGGCAGAAGAGGTCCTCCCCTGGAGGGCCTCGGTGATAAATGGTCAAATAGTCAGTAATGGAAGAACAGATCGACCTCACTGCTTCATGCGTACAGGCTATCCAACAAATAACAACTGAAAGGAACAATTCACTTGCCAGTGCCACCCCCCCACCGCTCTCCTGATTCAGGTTTTATGTGGTGCAATCTTAAACCTATGACATCAAGTTCAACAACTGAGAGCTTAACTCTCAAAACTGGTTTACTTCCAATCTCAAACTCAGAAGATGAGATCAGATTGTCTCACGAGGCCCGTGGCGTCCGTGGGCGGTGCCACTGTTGTATGAAAGAAGCAGTTTGATTGGTTCTTTACTTTTCACATTCCATCCTGCTGCCTTTACAACGGTTACTCAGCAGCTTAGTTAGCTCAGTGCTAACTTCTGGCCGAAGTGGAGAACCCTTCATGACACAAACACTTTTTGTTGTGTCGATAGTTTTTCTAAGCAAAAGGCCTAAATAGGCTGTGATGGTGTGACGTGTTATTCGGATGATTAATTGACCCTAAGTCATGGACTCGACACAAGTGTCTTGCCAGCTTTTTCCCTTGACTCGGCTAGGCAAATATGTTGTTAGTGGATTGCCTGAACTTGCCAAATCAGCTGAATGTTTGTGTTGCCGTAGGCAATTTCTTGACAAAACGACCTCCATATCTGGAACACTTAATCATGCATAGTAGCGTTAGACTAGTTGACTACGTGCTCTCTAGCGAGATGCTGGAGAGATCTACTGTGTGTCTAGCCAATTTGCATCTTGTATTGCACAACTGTCAAGGCGGCTAAATTTGTTAATCCTTTTTCACAGGAGCTCTGCAGATCGAGAACAGCGAGGAGTCAGACCAGGGGAAATATGAGTGTGTTGCCATGAACAGTGCTGGGACACGTTACTCCGCTCCTGCCAACCTTTATGTACGAGGTAAGGTCATGTGTCTGGCTCCCGATACATAAACATCATTGTTGACAACACATCTCTCTCTCTCTCTCTCTCTCTCTCTCTCTCTCTCTCTGTCTCCTTAAATGTGGTTAAATTTCCAATGCCCACACTTCTATATCTCTCTGTTTCCCTTTGTCTCTCTCTCTCACCTCCCTCTCTCACCTTTATCCTTGCCATTCCTTTCCTCCCATACTAATGATCTGAGCTAACCTCAGCCTCTTGTGTGTCTGACCGTTTGGCCAGGTACTGTGAAAACAGCTGCATTGAAACGGTTCCCTCCACCATCGTTGAAAACCATGCCAGTTCCTCCTTTCCTTTTTTATTTTGACTGTATCGAAAGGCTCCATTATTCCCCCCCCACACGACTTGCAGCTCCTCCGGTATGGAGAGTCTGGAGCTCCAGGGTTTGTTTTTGTTTCTCTGTGAGCAGACTAGCACAGGGCAAGGGCAGTATTGTGCCAGTGTTTGCGAGAAGCCGGTATAGGGGAGAGTGTAGTGTAGGTCAGCCCCTCCGGATACCACCGAGACTGTCTAATGTACATGAAACAGAATAGCTGCTCCAGTTGTAAATGTGGGTGGAGAAGGGAGAGAGGGGGGGAGAGTGGCGGGGTGAGGAAGAGATAGATAGATAGATAGACAGATAGACAGATAGATAGATAGATAGACAGATAAATAGACAGATAGACAGATAGATAGACAGATAGATAGATAGATAGATAGATAGGATACAAGCTATAATAGAGCTGAGTGTTTCTTTCTATCATTTTATAAAATAGATTCAAGTGGTGTCCAGAGTTTCCTTTGTATTCATTCGGTAGCGGTTCCCTCCGCCAGCAAGAAAATTGCAAACCACTGTGAAAATGTGAAATTGAAATAACAGCACAGTTTTTCCACATTTCCCCCTCTTAAACACCAAGACATGTATTGTTAATGTCGGAGCATAATATTTTCATTACGGCAACGTGTCCAAGAAAAATGTTTTTCAGTGCAGCAACCTGTGCTAACAACCCCTAACAGGGACCCAAAAAAAGAAACGGGGCCGAAGCTAAAACCATCCTCAACACCTTTTATGCATGGCTGCCGATGAAACGCTGCGGTTTCCAGAAGAGTTTGAACTCTCAGAAGTAGGGGAAGGTAGTCCAAACAGCAAAGAGGAGGAAAAGATGTGAGAGGCCGTAAAAGTCTCGTCTATTAATCAGGGCGTGTCTGTCACAGGTGCAGACGAGGCCCTCTGTGTTTTTTTTTTCCCTTCCACAGAGGTAATTACAGTTGTCGTGTGGTGTGTGGCGCCAGCAGGGCCCCCAGGCCGAGCTGTAGTCTGTAACACCACCCAGGAGCTGTCAACCCGTTGGCCCCCCCCCCCCGACACCTACTTTTTCCGCCCAGCCTTCGCCACACCAGGCGGAGAGAGATAGAAATCAAACCAACCGTAACCTTTTAAAAGTGCACTTGTCTGGAATGGGGAACAAAAGGCTGGAACCGTGTTGGGTTTTTTTTTCCGCTCCGTCTTTGTTACCGCGGTGAGACCAGACCCGGGGGTTGTACCAGCACCGGGGCCGTTTGATTGGGTTTAAAAAAAAAAACGTCAGGCGCGCCGAAGACAAGCGGCCTTTTGACATGCCTCTCCGCTTTTTCTTTCTGTCTTCGGTTTTAAATTTGGAGAAACCAGAGGCGGGGGGGAGATTTAGGGAGCTTGTAACGTTCTGCTCTCAGACCTGAAAACATAACAAGCTTTTGGATGGAAAGCAAACAGGTCGCCGGGCGCCCTTTCAATTTCACAGTATTGATGTGTTGGAGCACTTCGGCGCCGAGATCAACTGGGTTTTTATTATTACATTTTTGAATGCTTATAAGTAAAAGAAGGTTAAATCCAATATATGTGTCATTTATACCCTTGAAATGTCAATAAAATGACCACTCGTTGATGTATGAAAACACTATCAAGAGAGAAAGGATTGTGTTATCCTCGCCCCACCCCACCACCACACACCTCTGACAGACCTGCATTAAATGTGCTTGTTAAGGGGCCGGCGTTTCGTGTCCGTGAATCTCTTCTTGCTTTTTTTCCCCCCACTTGCCGGGACTGCCGGATCCAATTCCTGTACACAAACATGCTGCCACCGCCACCCCCCACCCCTTGTCTTGACATTTTAGAGCCACCAGAGAATGATGTCCTCATATTTCTGTGTGGGAAGGGAGGGCGAGGGTAGCGGGAGGGAGGGAGGGAGGAGAGAGACTGCTCACGGATTGCTTTTCCCCTTCCTGTCTGCGTATCTATTAATGTGTTTCCACCGCTCATCCATTAAGAGTGTGTGTGTGTGTGCATGCGTCCATTTGCCGCGGGTCGGTTTTCCCGGTGACCCTCCTCTGAAGGAGGACTCCGTCAACCTGGGGAGAATCACAAGTGTCCTGTGATTGTGCATGAGCGCTCGTTTGTCAAGTGCTTATCCCCACGACGGAGGGATGTCAGCTTCTGTCTGTCGGCACTCCTTCATATATCCCTGTGACGTGTCAATATGTCACGGAGGATAGAGTGCCGCAGCCAGGCTTTTCTTTTCACCGGAATATCTTCATGCTGTTTTCTGTGTGTGTGTGTGTGTGTGTGTGTGTGTGTGTGTGTGTGTGTGTGTCAGGGAGGGGAACTATGCTGGTACATTTTAGTTAGTCTACTAATCTGGTCAGACACATCGGCTGGTTAGCTTCCCTCCCTGGTGTGTGTGTCGGCGTCTCTGTTCCTGACCTCCGCTGTGTCTATGGAAGCACTGTTCTGTTTCACTGTCTTGTCTTTCCTCTCCATTTTGTATCTCTTCATTCCACCGCTCACCTCCATCAAAATCACTCCATCCGCAAACAGATATGCGGGAAGGTTGGTTCATTTTCTCTTTTAACTCCCCCCCCCCCCCTTTTTTTGTTTTTGCCTATAGGTCATTCTCACCCCACTGTTTGGTTACCTAGCTGTGCATGCTTTCCAGCCCCTCCCCGTATCGACCACGCCCAGTGTAAACCGTAGCCGCTTTCACCCGTAAACTTTGCATCCGCCTCTGTGTACACATAGCAACATCAGAGTTTTTTTGCGATGGATTACCGAGGTATTCAGGTGGCAACTGGATTTGTCAGGTATTTAGGCAGTAACACCCCCGGCTCCCCTGTTGAGGGACATGGGTATCAGAGCTGACAAAGCCGTTCACAGGGGATTACCGTCTGTTTTACCGTCACGGGCATCCCCTACCTGGAGACGGGAGGATGTGATAGGCTCAGAAACAGACCCTTGCAGGCAATTTTGCAATAGGAATAATCTCAATGTAACACAATAACATGACTTATGAAAAAGTTTTCTTCCAAAATTAGCAATTTGGGGGTAAAAAATCATACCTACGCTTACAAAATGGTTAATTTTTAAACAATAAATTACAACAAATGTATAGATCTTAGGAGATTTGAGTCCCCACATTTACAGACTGGACCCTCTATATTTTAGAGATAATAAATTATGGCGTTGAGGTTTGAGTGTTTTGGAAATCATCTCTTCACTGGCTCCATCTGTACAGCCAAGTACATCGCCACGGGAAGACCTATAGAATAGTGAAGTTGGCAGTGTTGATAGTGGGGATGATCAGCCATCACGGTAGCCCGACGCTGCTGCCAGGAAGCCCGGGAACCTGCTGAGTCGGTGCCAGTTTGCTCAGATATTGATTGACTGAACAGGTTCTGCTACACTCGGGCACTTTGTCAAGGCAGTTAAATTTATAGGCATCCAGCAAGCAGGCAGGCGGAGCAGAGACAGGGCTTATTTTGTGGTTTTGATAGAGTCCCGGAGCCCGTCTCTCCGAGCCGCTCTCAACAGGAGAGGCTTCGGGAGAATCGATAACAATTACCTGCCCTCTAGTCATTTTGTTCCACAGCACCTCTCCAAACTTAACCGCATGCCATGAATTATTCACAGCATTAAGTGTTCAATATACACAGGCCCCATTGACGGACTGCTCTTAGCACTGTTTAGTCTTAGAAATCATGACAGAGTAACAGATACTCGGGGCTTAATGGTCTCACATTAGGCCTGCTTCTCAACAAAACTCTCTTTTCTCATGTTAGCAAAATAGCTTCCCTTTTCTAGAACATGGCTGTTGTGTGAGGAGACACAGGTGGTCCTGGTGTAAGTGCTGCTGCTCTATAGTTTCTATGTTTTCTCACAGGAAAGTCTGACGCACATTCGTCATACTGGAAATCAGTTGTACAGTCATTTATCTGAGAGAATTAGACAAGTTCCTCCTTTATGTTCTCCCCCAATGCACTCAGGCTTGTTATCCCATCCCACACCCCCAGCCCCCCCAGCCCCCCCCCCACACACCCCTGCACCAATGCATGCATTGCTTGAGAACGCTCCCCTTCTCCCAGGCTGGTAACACGACCCACCGTGTCCGGTCCCTTGCATGTAAAATTGTGACTAGCCTCCTGCCTGTGAACCTCAGAGGCTAGATGTCATGGCTGCTGTAAACCTCTCTGGACTGTCTGCTCCAGGACGGTGTTATGTTTGTAGCTTTACACGCACTAACTATAAAAAAAACAGCTGTACTACCTAAAGTAGTACCTTCTTGGTTTTATGTTACATGATGGTGTGGCATTTTTGATCCTTAACTCTTTGTAAACTCTTAAAAAGTGCTATATAAAGTGTATTATTATTATTATTATTATTATTATTATAGGATTATCATTAATACATTTTCCCAGCTCTTTCCTTATCACAATGTTAGTTTGAATTGTTTGCCATATACACCTTTATGAAAAGTTCAAGAGTCCTTTTGAAATAGGTGCAAAGGATTCAATTTATTTTATTTTTTTTTAGAAAAGCTGCATTACTAAATAATGTAAAAGTGAATTCAAAACGTCCATGATTGGATTGTGTTTTGTGGCTGGGGATTATAGTTTCCGAGACTCATTGACTGTCTATTGCTCATACCGAACTCTATTCACAATATTATGAGATATTGAGACAAATGGTCAAAGCCCAGAGGATAGCATCAATAAAAAACAGCACCTCGGTATTGAGGAAATTCAGAAGACTGAACCGGGTCCCCTTAATTATAGCGTGGTCCAGAGAAACAGCCTTTTCCTGACTGGAATCTCAAAAGGTGCTTTTGTGTTTTTTTTTCTATTTCGCCACATAATGAGGGGAATAACAAGCATGGCTGTAACGACGTTCCGGTTCAAATTAGAACGGGGAGGGAGGGGTGAGAGAGGGAGAAAGGGGGGAGGAGGTGGAGGGAGGGGGGAGAGTCACATTTGAAAATCCATTTTCATGGGGACCGGTGCAAAAGAGCAATTACAGTCAGGGGCTTTTTTTCTTCCAGGGAGACACAGAAATGTTGTAGTGCATTAGGGGAAACAAGCAGTATAAATTCTGCAGGGATAGTTCCATGCAGTGGTGTTTTGAATACATATGACCAGCGATAGTGGGGTAGTAATAATGGGTCCTCACTGGGGAGCTAAATGTTTGGCTTGGCTCCTTTGTCTCCATAAGCAAGGTTAAAGAAGTCAGAGCGCTCCTTGCCTACATTCAGCTCATGGCGTGCTACGACAATGCTCGGCTCGTCATAAATTAAACCGGTCTGACACTGATGGGTGTTAACGCTGCACCGTCAAGTTTCTTTACCGTGTCAAACAGTTTCTTGTGCTAGCCAAAAGTTACAGAGCAGAGATATGTAGTGTGTAAATACGCCAAGCATGTCTTATATAGAAAACAAGTTGCATGTCGTTGCTGGCTGGCTGTTTATTCTGGGCCAGCCTTTTCAGTGTTTTGCGTTGTGCTTCTGCATCGGTGCCTGCCTGTTCCCTGGCGACGTCAACGGGCCCTTTTCGTCTCCATGGGAACCCCTTTTTAATGTCAGCCTATCTGCACAAAGAGGAGGAGAGAGAGACAGAGTGAGAGAGACAGGCTGAAGAAGGAACCAGAGAGAGCGGGAGGACAAATCAAACAATGCCATCTCCGCAGGGTCCCTCAATGATGCAACTCTCACCGCCATTTGACACTTTGACAAAAGAGGGTCAGACATAGTTTCTAGCAAACACTGGGCTATTTTTTTTTTTTTTATTATATTCCCTTTTGTAGGCAAGAGGATAAAACACCCCCTCAAAGTTTTCTTGTGCATTTCCAGAGCCATTCTGTGACAGTCCTATTATTCTTATTGTGCACGCCTGCACATTCGGACAAAAGTGATCAGGCCCTCCATTCTGCTAGCTCCTCTGAGCTAGCTCGTAGCCGTGCGCTGCTGTATTGGGCGAGACCATTCATTCAAGTACAAAAACTAAACCCGTCCTATCCTGCTTATTCACTTCTTTCCTCTTCCGTCCCATCAGTGCGCCGCGTCCCACCCAGGTTCTCCATCCCGCCCACCAACCACGAGGTGATGCCGGGCGGCAGCGTCAACCTGACCTGCGTGGCCGTGGGCTCGCCCATGCCCTACGTCAAGTGGATGATGGGCCTGGTGGAGCTGACCAAGGAGGAGGAAATGCCCGTGGGCCGCAACGTGCTGGAGGTCATCAACATCCGCGAGTCGGCCAACTACACCTGCGTGGCCATCTCTTCGCTGGGCATGATCGAGGCCACGGCCCAGGTCGCCGTCAAAGGTGAGAGATCATGCTGCTCAGTGTTGATGATTTTTGTTGTTGCTAGGCGACCCACCTACATCTCCCCACCCCATCTTTCCCCCCTCTTCCCACTGTTCTCTCTATCCTACTATGTGCAGAAATGACATGAAAATAATCTTTAACAATCAGGGCATCGCTGTAAGAATGTGACCTCGTCCCCAGTCATCCCTCAGATTGCCAGTAATGAAACTGTGTGTTACAGAACAGAGTAAACCACCTTCAAATATTTTCACCGACCTCTGAAACTTCTTGCGGATAACCGTAGCTCCGGGGCGGCAGTCTGTGGTTTTTGTGGATATCGGGATGTAAAAAATAAAGGCTATTGCTGTTTGCTGATTCTTTGTACTCAGCATCAATGAGCATTAGTGTGTGTGTGTGTGTGTGTAAACGTATATTGTCCTTGTTTGTGTGAGTGTTGGCATGAATGTGGCTCTGCCCTGCATGTAATTGTGTGTGTGTGTGTGTGTGTGTGTGTGTGTGTGTGTGTTGGCTGCAGTCGCGGCCTCTGTTATCAGTTGTCTGTATTGATCCCACTTTCCACTTACCTGATCGATACCCAGAATGTCACAGTCATTTATATGAGCCACAGCAATGCAGACCCTTTCTTCAAGCCATAATGAAGACCCTCTGCCTTTTTTTTTGTTTGTCATTCTCTCTCAATAGTCGCCACTTTTTCTCTCACCGCAATTTTCTCTTATTGTCAATAATGGACAGGACAGTTTTAAAAACACACAAGTTGGGATTTCAGTCAAGCTTTTCAATTGATTTGAGGAAAATGGCCATTGACAATGTACTATTAGGATTAGCTAATGAAACACTCAATAATTTCAGTGCTCTGCCTTTCAGGGAAGGTTTCCACTGTTATTCTTCACAAGAGCTGAATTTTGCTGTAATATTCACAAAGTTTAAGAATTGTGGTATCAGATGAGCCAGACTCTCTGCCGACTACCCCCTGATATCCCCTGAAGTTAACCAGCCCCGCCTTTTCCTCCTCAGCCTTGCCAAAGCCCCCAACCTCCCTCATCGTGACCGAGACTACAGCTACCAGCGTGACTCTCACCTGGGACTCTGGGAACCCGGAGCCCGTCTCCTACTACATGATCCAGTACCGAGCCAAGACGTCAGACAACGGTTTCCAGGAAGTGGACGGCGTGGCCACCACCCGTTACAGCATCGGCGGCCTCAGCCCTTACTCCGAGTACGAGTTCCGCGTCATGGCTGTCAACAACATTGGCCGCGGGCCGCCCAGCGACCCTGTGGAGACGCGCACCGGCGAACAGGCCCCCTCCTCGCCGCCGCTGCACGTCCAAGCGCGCATGCTGAGCGCTAGCACCATGCTGGTCCAGTGGGAGCCGCCGGAGGAACCCAACGGGCAGATCCGGGGATACCGGGTCTACTACAGCTCGGACATGACAGCGCCGCTAAGTGCGTGGCAGAAACACAACACGGATGACAGCAGGCTGACCACCATCTCAGGCCTGACGACTGACATCACCTACAGCCTCCGGGTGCTGGGCTTCACCTCCGTGGGTGACGGGCCGCCCTCTGATGTCTTGCAGGTCAAGACCCAGCAGGGAGGTGAGTGTGTGTGTGTGTGTGTGTGTGTGTGTGTGTGTGGATTAGGATTAGGATTACCATTAGTGTTAGGCATGTAAAAGGTTAGTTTGGAAACGAATCATCGGAGGTCCTCACAAGGTCCCCTCCACTTCTGTGAACCATACTAATGCTGCAGACATTGTGGAGCGTATCTAGCTTTTGTTAGCTTGCTCTCTCGTGTCATTCCTCACCTCTGTCCTCGTGTCACCCCCCACCCCCCAGTCCCTGCCCAGCCGTCCAGCTTCGAGGCCGAGGCCGAGCTGGACACCCGCATCCAGCTAACGTGGCTGTGGCCCGTACAGGACCCCATCACCAAGTATGAGCTGCAGTACTGGGAGGCTGACCCTGACAACAAGGTTGGAATAGCAACATGAAGTTGTAACTGTTTTATGAGCTTTTCTCTACCGCACACCAGGCCTCACATATTTCTCTCCTCTCACTCTTTCCCTCTCTTGCTCTCTCATATACTGTCTCTGTATCTGTCTGTGTCTGTCTGTCTCTCTATCCCCCACTCTGTTTCTCATACACAAATTCAGCTTCACATCTTCTTCTTTGAGCTTGCAGACCAATTAATCTTGCACTTTTATGATGCAATTTCTCTGAATGGGACGGCTCGGCTGAAGTAATGTTGCTGTAGTAATGCAGTCAGCTCCCCGGCCAGAGAGGGAGATTTACTGTATTGACAGACAGCACAGTCACTCTGTCCTGCCTCTCAGTGTCATGGCCGTGCAATAACCTCTGCTGGGCCCATTTTGTGCTAGCGCAATTAATCCCTTCCAATCAATGTGCTTTTGGAGCAGGTTGTCCTCAAAGTTTTTGGTCCAAGTTTGGCGACTAGTTGGTATGGAGAAACTGCAGTTTGGGCATGCAGCCTGCAGATTACTGTGTGCCAAATACGACAAATCTTTATAGCGACAAATTGTCATAGCTTAAGATTCAGGCAAAGATATTTATGAGAAATGGCCTTGATGCATCTGTTACTCTAATGCTGAACATGAGATGGATTTCATCTTTTCTTCCCCCAGCCCCCCCAGATCCACGTGACCTTTAACCCAGCGGGCTCCTACGCCGTGGAGGGTCTGAAACCTGACACCTTGTACCGCTTCTGCCTGGCGGCCCGCTCCGAACTGGGCTTAGGAGTCTACACCCAACCCATCGAGGCTCGCACCGCCCAGTCCAGTAAGTCCTCCACCCTCTCTCTCCCATCTGTCTTATCTCTCCTTGTTGTCCACTAACCAATTACAAAGGAGTTTGCTAGAGTAACAGTTGCCCCACGGCGCCCTGATACAGGCCGAGGTCATTGTTTTCAGCGCAAAGACAAAGTTGAGTTTTATGGAGTTTAAAATCGGAAAGGTGTGGGGCAACTTGAACGTCAAGTCGATTTCAGCGTTTCAGCGTGAGCCCGCCGACATAACTGCTGACAGTGCAGCCCGTCGCTGTCAGCTTCACGCTTCCGCTACCACCCCCTCTGTCGCCAGCACTAACCCTCCTGTCCCTCTAACTGAGGGCAGGCCTTGTGTTCAGTGTCAAAGGTACGTTAAATGTGTCTTGCTTCCTGCATCTGTGTTATTCTGCACCCATATCATTAAAGTGCCTTTTATGTCTAGAATTAGTGGTTTGCTGTTTTTAACAGGCAGAGCAATGAACGTGGCCCGAGCATTCATTATGTGTTCCTGTTTAAAGTCTTCAGTGTGATCAGTCTGTGCCACTGAACCCCTCGTTTCAGGACTGACTGACATGATGGTTTAACCTCAGCTGAACTACATTACACAGACAGTCGGGTCACCTCCATGAGAAGGGGACTTCATTGTCTTCCTCTCCACGTTCATCTTCCATTTTTATGCCGACTCTTATTCGCTGTCTCTCATCTGTTTCCCGCGGTGTCATCCTCCCCCCCCGTACACTTTGATCTCGTGGCGATCTTTTTTGTTTTATCAGGACCTCAACATCACATCCTATTCCCGGGCGTTGTTTTGATTCAGTCCATCACCTTTTTGTGCCCCTCGTGTCGTCTGGCCTTTGTCTGGTGGATCAGGGACCACCTGGTCAGAGTCCCTTCCCCTTTTGTTAAGCCCCGGTGTTTTGGATTCATAGTTGAGCTCAAAAGGGCTTCATTAGTCTTCACTGTTCATTGCTCTGCTTATTAAAAAATACATTTCATGGGCATGAACCCCTTGCTTTGAAATTTTGCCTTGTTTCATTTTCCTCTCCTTTGAACAATTTTTTTTTTTTCGTGTAGCGTTGAATAAGTTCATGTTTGAGTTAGAGGCATGAAATGTCATGTATGAATGCTATTGTGTTTGTTTTCAGTGTTGTAGTAGTTGCCCATTTTAAAATGGTTTATTAGATTCCCTTTTACCTCTGGACTTCTGTGAGTTGAGCCACAATGCATCTGCTTTAATTTAATTCATATTTATTGCGTAGTTCCTTTCTAACTGGGTTTCTAAGTGGGTTTGATATTTCCTGTCCAGAACCCATTCTGCACTTACTGATAACATTACAATCACATGTAAGTCACTAGAGATGGGAAGCTACAGATTAGTAGAGTTATATGTACTGTTTGTGTTTTTACAGATGCTGGCCTGATGGCAAGCACCAACTGAGTGTGCGATGAAAGAACAAAAAGGGTGGGATGGACAGAATATAACCAGTTGGAGTGGCACCCTGATGCTATGCCCACGTTTATATGCTTCTTTACATGATAGCCGACAAGCATGTAGCCAGTCATCCTTGAATGTTACTTAAACTATGTTCTTGGATACTTAGTCCTGCTTCACAAATGTTATATAACATAGCATATAGCATTTTATCAGACGTTTATTTAGCAATAGCAATGTACTTATATTACCAGCACACAGCATTAAATAAAAAGTGAATAATATGTTGATGCAGTCCATTTTTACATGGGTCTGTCTTTTTTTGAGGATACATATATATATATATATATATATATATATATGTATAAATGTGCAAGCAAATCAACATTCACAAAATAAATGAATTTAATCAGAAAATCACAAAACACAACCGCAGTTCACGAAATCACAAAACACTTGAACATTTCATGAAATGGGAAGGGTCGGTACAAGCTTTGTCATTGCTGAGTAATACGTGTTAGGCAGCCACGTCGTCTCGTCAGCCATCCTGGTTTGTTCACCAGTCTTGGCCCATTGCTGCTGGATGGTTATAGTTAGCTTTGAAGTAAAACAAGCTGTCGAGATGGCAATAATTCAAGCATATTTCATGAAGGACATTCATACCATGTCATCAGTGATATGCTTTTGATTTTTCACAGCATTAAAATGTCTCCATGCACGCTGAAACACCCTTGAAACAAGCAGGGCTGAACTCCTCAATGACCGCAATGACATGATCCTAGCAGAGCCACATGGCCTGGGACCGATGTTTAGGGGGTCGGACTATGTGGGGAAGTGTTGGAAAAAAATATATATAAATTGAGCGTGAAAATGGAATGGCGTTCGACAACTGAATCCACAGCCTGACAATGGCATCGTTTGTCATGGCTGACACGCCATTCCAGGATGGATGGAAAGTCACATGGCTGGCTCTTCAACGAGTAATCAACCTAATGAGTCGTAGTCATCCTTCAGAAAAAGGAAGGTGTGGGAGCTGTGGGCATGTGTTGGCTTGTGGTTGTGTGTGAGTGGGGTAGCTAGCCCCACGGAAGCATCCTCTCCTCACCACATATTGGCTCTGCCTGCATGCAACTCCCAGTCACAATCCTTTTTTCAAATATCATATAGTGCTAGTATTAACACAATTTACTCTGACTACTCTGGCTCTGATTGTCTGAAGCAAGTGACTACGTAGAGCTGTCCTTTTAAAACAACCCTGATGACATTAAAGCCATCGGTCCGTTTTCCCGATGGCTCAGTTTTGGATGAACTTGTTTGGGTCACTTAAGACCTGAATGACCTCTGGAACAAGCACAGCGTCCGGCCCAGCAAACTCGCATCACGTCCTGGAGGAGTTCCAAACAAACTCGACCTCTTACCTCACAGGTAAACCATTTTAATTTAGAATGGACTTTCATTTACTATTTTGCCATAATAATATTGGAAAATAGTTCACTCTGTGTAATGGTTTGGGCGTGCACTGGTGGTATGAAAGAGGCTGTCTGAGAGGGGCTTCTAGAGAGGGGTACCCTTTAAGTTAAAATTTCCTGGTTGTTTTTTAATAATAATAATAATAATAATAATAATGACAACAAATGCATGTGTTAGTGTATAGATAGATAAATAGATAGATAGTTTATTTATCCCTGGGGTTCTGGGGTTGCAGCAGCATAACATTATCCAAACAACCAAAGGCGTTGCTGAAAGCGTGTGCTGTAAACCCACCCTGGGTAAATAGAGGAAGAAAGAGGTTTCTACTGAATTCTGTACATTGTTAGTGTCACGATTAGCACCCTTTGGTCTTTAGGTGATACATCCGCCAAGCCTACTCTTTCTTAACCTCCTAACAATGACAATTAACATTTGTGGCAGCTTTGCTCAGTCACTTGGTGCTTTTCAATGTGCTCTTCATGGCAGCTTATCCTACTAATATACCTACCAGGATTAACACGTTAAAAAACACCGTACCGTATCCAAGGACCGTGGACAGTGTTGTACAACAAGGGCAAAGCTGTTACCATGACACAATATATTATATAGTGTTTTTTTTAACATGTTAATCCTGATAAATGTAGCCATGTTATCCTGTTTCCCACAGAAAGAAGCTCATAATACACTGTGAGTCAAAACCAGCAGGAATTGTATCTGATTTATTTTCTTTTTTGTTCTTTTTTTCTGCAGGTTTGCTTCAAGGCGCTGTAGATTTGTAGTTTGAGGAAAGGACATTGATGTCTTTCCCGCTGTTACAGCCGACAATCGATTCATGTGGTGATCCAGACACTCGTGTATGTCTACCACTCAGAACAACAGAAATGTTAGAGCCCAGAAAGTTGCGAGGCAGCCTCAAAGCTGTGCATCACTCTCAAGGAAATAGCCGAACTATAACTGGGTTTTTGCAGAAATCTTTGTTTTTGAAGCACAATATGGAACTGATAATCTGTGTGTGTGTGTGTGTGGCCTCTGTAGACTGTTCATGTGAGTACGACACATATTTGCGCTTCACATACACTGTCACATACTGTATGTTGTATACACAGTGACATTTCTATAGTCATAGTAGTATATACAGGAGTACCTTTTTCATATTTAGTAATCCATATTTAAGTAAGAAATCAATACAGAAAATGTCAGTTGCATGTTTATATAATTCCCACAATTGTTTATATCCACTTTTATATCCACATTTTAAACAGTTTTTATTGTTTTGTTGTGTATGTTTTATTTTTCTATGCTGTGTCCTATCAGTATTTGCTGCTGCAGCAACCCAATTTCCCCACAGGGATCAATAAAGTTTCATCTTATCTTAAATCCATATGAAGATTTTAAAGTCTGTAACATTTACATATTAAAGCTAAATCCCAGTCTACATACAGCTGAGTAACAATACGGCGTTTGTTTCTGTAGCGATTACAGCGTTCACAGCTCTTGGTGTTGCTAACCCATTTTTAGGGCAGCAGAAGGACACTCATTTCACATTAAAGTAAATAAACCTCTCGAAACCCGAGGTTGCAAAGTGCTTCACAAACAAAGGAACCGCTGCAATATAAAATAAACTTAATAGAAATGAAGGAAGTACCGACGAAACAGACAATAAAATCAGAAACACAAATAAAAGAAATACTGAGACGAGTTTTGAGACGCAATTTAAAACAATCAGCTGTGTTTGCTGATCTCAGGGTGAGGGTGAGGCAGGTCCACCGCGGCAGACGCACAGTCTTGATTTAAAATGAAATGAAAAATATTACACCTTGATCCAATTGCCTCGTTACCAATCAGCAATGAACAAGCTTGCACCTGCCCTTTCCATTTCATGAAATGTTGAAAGTGTTTTGCTATTTTCTAATTTGTTAATTTGTTTTTTAATTCGTTAATTAATTGTGTTCTTTGTTTTGAACCTCCTGGCCACCGTAGTGTGGCTACATGCATTCAGAGAGAGCCCATCTCTGCTGCAGCTCTGCACAGAGCCTGACAAACACTGTTATCAAGCCCCGAGCTTCTGCATCAACATGTGAACACCAGTCAACACTGTCAAGCACTTGTTCACACACTCACACATCTATGGCCATTTTATCGCTCCCTGTACATGCGGCGAGAGGCAGCAGAGTGTAGATAAGGACAAAATACAAAATCACAAGTAAGCCTTGTGAAATTATGGAGCATTTTATATTCTGTTCACCCCTCCCTCTAGTTCAGTGGTCCTTAAATGCGGGCCTTGGGGTCCAGAGTACTGCTGGTTTTCTGTTCTGCCAGGTAGTTTCCATTCTAGCTGTCTAATCAGGGATTGAATAAGACTTGGGATGCCAGGTGAATGCAATTAACTTCCTGGTAGGAGAGAAAACCAGCAGCACTCTGGACCCCGAGGGCCGGATTTGAGGAACTCTGCTCTAGTTTCATGGTCTTTCAAGTGAACCTAGTGCCAAACACAGCTTCAGAGGTGGCCCTGCCACGGCCAATCTCTCAGTCCAGAGGCAGCAACCGGTCTTGCATTGCGTCTGCTCATGTTTTAGTTTGTTTTGTTTGCTTGATCCGTGCCCCTCCTTCGTGTGGTTGTGCCTCCCTCTCCCCCTCCCTCCCTTCCCCCCCCCGGCAGCCCCGTCCGCCCCCCCTCAGGAGGTGCATCTGGTCAGCCTGAGCTCCACCAGCCTCAAGGTGAGTTGGGTGGCGCCGCCCGCAGCTAGCCGCCACGGCATCATTGTGCGCTACACAGTCAGCTACCAGGCCCTGGCCGGAGAGGACCTGGAGCGCCATGAGGTGATGGGCATCGGCGCAGACGCCACCAGCTGCATGCTGGAGGGCCTAGAGAAGTGGACCGAGTATCAGGTGTGGGTGAGGGCGCACACTGATGTGGGCCCGGGCCCCGAGAGTGCCCCAGTGCGGATCAGAACCAAAGAGGATGGTAGGTTGACAACTCCCCCGAAGCAACGTGCTCTAAGACCTCAGCTCTGTTGCTTGGGGCTCCTCCTCGCTGTTTTCCTCCACTCATTTCAACTGACACTGTTTCGACTGTTTCTCTCTGTGTCCTGTTGGATCAATTAAGAGTTAACGAGGCAATGGTGGTGGTCACCTATTCTCTCTCTCTCTGGCTTTGGTTTCCTCTGTAACTTTCAGACCTTAAATCCATGGCAGGTTAAGGCTCATCGCCCCCTGGGCCCACTCTCTGTACCACTTTCTTGTTCTTTCACTCTTTTATTGTCTTCCTGTTTTCCTGCCTCTGTTCTGTCCTCATCCACGGTTCACACCAAGCTCACTCTGTGTGTGGAGAAGTGGAGCAGAACTCACTCTCTCCTTTCTATCACTTTCCCTTCTTTTCCTCACTCTTTCTTCTTTTGTTTACAGTGTGATAGAGAGCGGCTGCTCCTAGGAGGGAGTCGTCTATAATTAATGTGTTTGAAGTTTGCTGCACAGTTAATTTCATACTGGAATTAGGGGCATTACAGACAACGCTAGACCACATGCTGTAGGGTGTTTTGGGGACACAGTAGACGTAGAAGGTCTGAAGATGATTTTCACTCATAGCCAATCCTAGTATCACTTCCTTCTCCAGATCACAGTCATTTTTTTGGATAGTTTTTGGCTCCTCATCACAAAACACAGAGGACTGAGGAAAATCACTTGCTCAGCACGGCTTAACTCTGCCTCTTCCCTCTCTCTCTCTCGCTCTCTTTCCCTCTCTCTCTCTCTCTCTCCCTCCCATCCTCCCTCTTTCTGGGTTTCCAGTGCCGGGCGCGCCCCCCAGGAAGCTGGAGGTCGAGGCGGTGAACTCCACAGCCATCCGAGTCACCTGGAAGCCTCCCCTGCAGGGGAAGCAGCACGGCCAGATCCGAGGCTACCAGGTCATCTTCTCCCGCCTGGAGAACGGCGAGCCGCGAGGCCAGCCCAACATCATGGACGTGGCTCTGCCAGAGGCTCAGGTACTGGGTGACGTCTTACTCATCTCTTTTCCTTCTCTCTGTCTTACTTTCATTGTCCCATTGTTTTCTCTACCCATCTTTCATTTGCTCTCAGAATCCACGCTTCATTTCCCCCATGTCTGGTGACACACGTGGAATTTTGAATTGTGAATCTTTATTCATCCCTTTGTCAACTACATGAGTAACCCCACCTTCTTCTTCATTTTTCTCTCCATCTTTTGCTCTCCCCGCCCTCTCCCTCTTTCAACACGAGACATTTGACTCTAAAATTGCCCTCGCTGGTACCCAGCTCGCCTCAGTTTGGGATTAGCGTCTGTAACAAGGTCCACGCTAGCGCTAATAGCTGTTAAATATTTTATGTGTGTATTACATGAGGATGGGGCTTAGCGAAATCAATGCACCTCTCTTTCCGGTTTTAGCGGTAATACATATGCACTGCCTTGTTACCCTGTTTATAAATTAGTTATTTTCCTGACGACACCCTTTCCACATTAATGCAGGCAGCTCCGAATCGCCCAAAGCTGTGTGCCGCCGTGAGATGGATGAGAGATTGTAATCCTTAAGAGAGATTCACAGATTCATGAATATCTTAAACCCAAACCAAACCTCCCCCCCCCTCTCACTTTGTTCCCTCTCTCTCTCTCTCGGAGAGGAGAGACCAGCTAGGGGCGTCTTAAATGCCTCGTCTAGATTGTTAGCCAGGAGTAACGCTTGCGTGAACATGCATTCGCTCACACCCTCCATGGCCCCCGACAGAAACATCTCATTTGAACAAGCAAGCGCTCCCTGGCCAGAGGAACGCTACTTAAGATATGAAAAGCTGTTGCATGTGTTGAGCAGTATGTGCTGATAAATGCTTAGTGGCAGCGTTCGGGGACGCCGGCGGGTTGCTGGTTCAGTTCCCAGGCGGTGTATGCTGCTGCTGTGCCCTTGAGCGGCGCTATTAACCCTGATGTGCCTTGGCAAATACCCCACTTTGTTAACACACTGCCACTACAGAGACGGAAGAACTGTCAAAGTCACCTTGAAACGACGTGTAAGATGTGCCACATATCAACTGATGCAAAGAAGGAGCGTTTTTACCGGTAGAGCGAATGATGAATGATTTTCTGTGCCACATGCCACATAAGAGGCCCCTCTCACATGAGATTACATATCACTTTCATGGAGTGAGGCTTGGCTGGACAGAGCTGTGAATGACACAGGCAGGGTGAGAGACTGATATAACCTGGCCAAACTGATATGACCTGGACAAATACTTCCCCCTCCACTCTCAGGCACAAGCCCAGCAGCTTTGGTCTACAGCAGTAGCTTCTGGCAGCTGCTGCTGACAGTCTTTGTGATCTGACTGTGTACCAGAGTGCCTGACAACCAGGACAGCATCATTTGGTCTGGAAGAAGAAAAGAATGATGGCGTGGGCTTGTCTTCCTGGAAGTGTTTTTCCTTATGATGTTCAGCATGGCTTTGTTTTGGGTTAAGACAACTGAAATGAACATGACCCTACTGCTTGTACAGACAATACTCCTCGCCGTGTCTCATTTACGACGGGTCCACACAACGTACACAAAGGGACACTGCAGTTTAGCATCCAGGACACCGCTCGGGTTCCAATTTGGCATCCAGGACGCCTCTCGGGTTCACCTTCCTCTCCCTGGCTGAAACCTGAATTTCTCCTTCCTCCTCCCGTGTGCTCCTCGTCGCGTCCCTCCTTCTCACGGCCTCATTTTCCACCCTTCCTGCCCTAGAAGCCGGGTTGAGTAATTACCAGAGGCTTGCGTGCAAGTCGGTTACCCTTGATTGAGTCATCTCAACAGATTAGTTTCTGTGAGGCAGCACCGGGTAGCGAACCTGCAAGGACCTGCCCAGACGTCATCGAGGACCTCACAGTCTGAGTCTTACGGCACTCCCCCGTCCACGTACGCCCCAACCGCCTTGAGTCAATCCCTCCTTTCTCACACATCTTGCCATTCACACAACGCAACAACACTTCAGTGGAAAAAACAACAATGCAGATAGCATGAGCAAACCTGCCCACTGTTTAGCTCAACCTTGTCGTAGGCGTTCCAGCTGGCTCAGGAGAGTTCATGACTCACCCTTGACTGCAAGTGATGCAAATCCCCAAAAAGCACAATAGTGATTGCTGACGGGAAAAAAAAAAAGAAAACCTGTTTTTTTCTTCGTTGGAACGTCCTGCAGTTTTTTCTCTCAGGAATGTTTTTCTCATCAGGTGTTGCGAAATCAGTCCCGTAGTCACCCTTTGACCCTGCATGATGGATGCGATGTAAGCCTGCCAGGAAAAAACGATTTTCCGCAGCTCTCACAACACTACTCTCACCTCATACTTCAATCACACATCTGATTGAATTGGTGATCCTTATTGAAATTATCGTCACCACTCCCCTTCTCTCTCTCTCTCTCTCTATCTGTCTCTCTCGTCTTCAGCGTCTCTCAGGGCTAGCTGAAACGCTGGGAGGAGAGCTAGGAGAGCTTGTCTGTGCGTGGGCGGTTCAAGCGCCTCTTTTCTTTTCAAGCAGGAGCCCACACAGCGCCCTCGTTTCCCTGCTAAATTTAAACCGGAGGCCGCGTTAACGGTGTGACCTTATCGACCCCTTTTCCCAACCACATCTCTATCGAGGCAAAGTGGCCTAAAACCTGAGTGGGCAAGTCCACGCCACGTAGCCTGCTGCATGACTATGCACGTCACACATCAAGCTCTCATGCTTTCCATTTGCACATTTTTTCAAAGTTGGCACAAAATGGCACGATAAGGATCGAAGCCATTAGCCGGTGTGTCTGGTTCAATACATTCTCTGCACAAGTTTGCCTCCCTGCACATGTTTTCCCCCATTCAGCATTACGTTTCCAGGATCATTTTGTTTGACCACTCATGCGATTTTGTGAGTGTGTGTGTGCGTTTGTGCGTACACGTATATATGTGTGTTTGAGAGCCAGCAAGGCAACGCTTCACCGCCTCTACGGCCTTGGCTGCCTCAGATTGGAGTTGAATGGGAATGGGGGGGGGGGGCGAGAAGCACCTCAGCCCGATTCACTCCATCAATCATGACAGCTCCTTCTCTTCCACATCACTCGTTCCTGTTTTTATAGCCACACATCTCAGCCCATGTCATCACATTTGCATTCACCCGCCTGCAAATTATACCGCTCCGTTTCCACAAACGACGCTTATCAGCAATGATGTGTTTTTCGGCTTGCATTGGCATTGGAAATATAGATGGGGGGGGTAATTTATACGTTCTCCCAAGGATTTAAACAGAAAGCGAAAAAGCGGTTTGCGATAGAAAGGGATTATGCCCAAGACGAGATAAGAACTCTTGCGGACCGTAATGTGTTCGCTGCTCTGTTGACATACCGGCGGTAAACAAATTAAGCAATTAGGCACATCGCAAACCGTTATTCACGGAGTTAAGTAGCAGCTGTTCTTAAATGGTAGTCTTTAGTGCCCCGCTATGTCAGGGGAGTATGAGGCAGCAGATTTTGATGAGCCATGTGTCTCCGCCATTTACAACTGGGAACCGCGTACAGGCCCGGCTTCGTGTCGCAGCTAACCCGGTTCGCGATGAAGACCGATCCGCTGGGGGGAAGACGGCGGAGAACTTGGGGGGCTTTTTGTCTTTTCATGTGCCGTTAGTCCGCGGAGGAGGACGAACACCACGCTCTTCGCCACGCTCTGAATCAGCAGAACTTTGAAGAAGCGAGAGAGAGAGGTGGGACGTTAGGCGACGTCATGACATTTCGTCTTAAAGGCCTCGGCCCATTGTACAAAGTCCACGTTCTTAACTGGCACGGTAAAATCAAATCGAATTCCTCGCAATCACCAAACTCACCCACCTCTCTCCCTAGTCCCTCACCAACCTCCCCCGTCTCTCCTCCCCCTCGTCACCCAGTCCACCAATCAGTGAGCTCAGCTGAATTGTGAAGGGAGTTGGTAAACAGCTATAGCCATGTTCTTAACTAGCACCCTCATGATCAAATAAAATTCCTCGCCATCACCAAACTCACCCACCTCTCTCCCTAGTCCCTCACCAACCTCCCCCGTCTCTCCTCCCCCTCGTCACCCAGTCCACCAATCAGAGAGCTCAGCTACAGTAGCTGAACTGTGAAGGGAGTTGGTAAACAGCTATAGCCATGTTCTTAACTAGCACCCTAAGGATCAAATAAAATTCCTCGCCATCACCAACCTCACCCACCTCTCTCCCTAGTCTCTCACCAGCCCTACCCCCTTCTCTCTGCCTTGTGTCTCAGCAACCTCACCCCATATCTCCTGCCCCTCGTCACCCAGTCCAGCCATCAGTGAACTCTTCAGCAGTAGCTGAACTGTGGAAGGAGTTGCTGGTAAACGGCAGCAGTTCCGTTCTGCATCAACGGGGTTTGATGTCACAGGGCTAGCGTAGCGGCACTGGTAATAGGATTTCACGCTCGGCACCGCCGGAGCCCCGCGGCACAAAATGGGCTTTCACTTCCCCCAGGAATCACTTGGCTAGGCACAGCAAGCAAGGAGAACATTTTTAAAACATATTGAAATATAATGAAGAAAAAAAAAGCCTCTGTAAGGAGAGAGGAAATGCTTCAGAGGGTCTGCATAGTTTATGCTTTATGTTGATAGTGACATTGTCATCGCACTGAATGGAGGTGTTTGGTTATTGGAGAAGAAAAAGGCTTTTATTGGCTTCACAGGCAGATGAGTAACAGGGCAGTGCATCATCTGTTCAAGTTAAAACCTGGAACAATGATTTCCTCGAGTGTTGCCGAACCCGGCTGCACAGTTTTTATCCCCCCACTCATTTCTTTTCATCCTTCTTTCCTCACATCACGCTCTCTCCCTTTCTCTACTGCATGACACTGTTGACACCTACATTCATCTGTCTTTAAGCAACAAAAAAAAAAGGCAAGTTCTTTTTTTTTTTCTGCCCGTTGTGTGTTGTTGCTGACTCATCTCTCTCCCCATCCTGTGTTCTGTGTCTTCTCTCCCATCAGTGGAATATTGAAGAGTCCACCGAGCATGTGAGTAACCCTCATGTGTGCTGTTGGGTTGTTCTGCCGGGCAGGCTGTTCTCCCCTCCGCCATTTGGGGGCTGTGTGTGCGTTTGCATTGTGTGCTCCTGAGTTGTGTGTGTGTGTGTTTTATTTATGTATGTTTGTGCCATGTATGTAATCCACGCCTCGCTGAATCCTAATGAAAGTTCATAACCCGCAGATCATTGGTCGGTGTGTGATGTGTAATTCGAGGTATTAGCGCCGTAAAGCAGCAAGATTTTTTTTCTGTATTCACAAGCAATCTGAGGCACTCGATGCACTTTGCACAGTGCTTTTCCTCCCACCATTGAGCATACAGTGCAGTCAAAGGCTGCATGTCACTGTCCCAGTGTGATGCTGACATTAATCAGGCTCTCCTAACCTGCTGTCTCCCCTACTGTTCCAGATGACATGTCTATCTGAGGGGAGGAGCTGTGTGTTTTATCAGCTCCACACACTTCCAAGATTGCCACCAGCCTTTCATGTTCTTTTCATTTGCCTGGATGGCAGCTCACTGTCCCACAGCTGTCACACAGCCCTTTGTTATGGCTTATTACCTCCCATAGACATCATATTGCACTAGCATAAATGCACAGCCACTTACCTAGTCAGAAATTCAATAGGAACCTGCCAGACTGACAAAAAAAGGTTTCAACATTTAAAGAAGGACAAAAAATAATATAACAGATCAGGGAATTCAGCAGTTTTGGTGCTTGCTTCCCCTCTGACAAGGTCACTGGTTAATAAACCCACTGACCACCTGCAACCCTCGACGGGTGGAACTTATTCTGTGTTTTTGTACATCTGTGTATATCTTATATATGTTTTTTTTCTGTGTTTTGAAAGTGAGCCAGTGTGTCAGTCTGTTTATTTTTGTGATAACATTCGGTTAAACAGAATTCTGGTGGCGTGCCGCACATGGCCGGATTCCTCCATCTACCCACATGGCAGGAGTCAAGGCTGCCTCCTCTCGCCCCTCTTAACGTTGGTGTTGATTAACACCTGACAGACGCGAGCTAGACATTGTCAGAGGAAGACATCTGTTCACCCGTCCTTATTATTTCTTAGACGCTAGCCGCCAGTGTGCTAGGCTACTAATGGAGTGAAATAGGCACAGACATATCCAAACAAGAAACGCATTAGGATGTCTTCCTGACCCATGACATCATCACGGAAACCAGTATTTTGAGATAAGCATCTTCGGTTAGCTGAATTTAGATGAAGTGGTGTTTTGATCGCAATTCAAAACAAGCAACACATCAAGCGGAGTGCTTTACCAAAAAAGGAATTAGCAGCAAATGTATTGTTTTTTTACGAAGCCTGCCCAGTTTTCTACTCAGGGAGGATACTGGTATTGGGAAGCCTGTAGAGAAGAATCCATTTCTATGACGAGTTGACTTGATAATCTGAGTAATGCCCTTTGGTGCTGCTCTAAGCATTTGCTCTGAAGGAAACTTTGAAGCCTTGCTCTTTCTATTTTGTGCTGAGTTTCAAAAGTGTTACTAGACCCAATTCGACCTTGCAAGAACGGGGGGAAAAAAGATCTCTGCGGATGCCACTGCCGAGACTGTTAAAGCCATTTTGCATGATTAAAGTAATGAGACTTCCTCCATAAAGTTAAAACGTTTTTATGATACAGTAATTTAGCATTTTCTCCCCCGTCTCTCTTAAAGGCTAGTGTGGGAGCACCAAGTGTCCCTTAAAGAGAGAGGCAGTAAAAGGTATTGTCAAACTGAGTCGGCTTATATAGACTGTTAAATGTGCCTCTATGGTTAGAAAATTAAAGCTTCATTAGTTGGAGAAACAGCATTAGGGCAAAGCTGTATAATACTCCGAGTGTACGGGGGGTTGCAGGGAGTTCCAGCAGGAAGGCTTGTAGGCATCGGCGTATTTGTCCTCTCAGTGGCTCCAGTAAGACACAGACAACCCTAGCATGTATGCTTAAGCCCCAGGCACTAAATTGTTTTAAGTGTGTGTGTGTGTGCGTTTGTGTTTAAGGATCTATGTGTGCGGGTGTGTTTATGTTGAGGCTGATGCAGTCTGGTTCAGTGAGTACCAGTGCTGCAGCAGGTTGCCCACTGCTTTGGACAGCGTGTTACCTTGATTGTTTGCTGTTAGTTTGCTGTTTTTATGTTAATGACTGTTGAGTTGCTGGTTTGTTCAGTACCAACTACCGTTGTGTGTCTGTGTTTTTGCCTACAGGCTGTTTGACCATACAGCCCAATTTACATGGGAACCCAGAGGGCAACACAAACTGTGAATCTAACTTCATTAGCTAACGAACTTTGACATTATGTTAAAGAATAGCGAGGAAAACAACTAATATCTAATGTCTGTTTGTTCATCTGCTCATCTTGAAGAGCTAAAATCTGATTTATGTAGAGGAAGGTTTTCATAATATTCTTTTTGGCCTACAGTCAGAACTGTACTGTTATGACGGTTTTGACAGAGCAGCCATGTTCCCTCGCTCCTCTGGGTGTAATCTGATGCTTATCCATGCAGTAGGCACGAACACTGACACACTGGTGATGTTCTGGTTCATTTTGTTGGTTAATGGGTTCAGTGTGTGCCTTGCGGTTGGGCGCAGGGGGTTTTCTTGACAAAGAAAAGCTCCTGGCCCCGTTTGTGGTGGACTGAGTGCCTTCAAAGCCTTTCCCCATTAAATGCCTCAAATGTTTAATTGTGTGTGTGTAACCTTATTATGGGGGTTTTTTTTTGGCGGTGTGTTTTGTGGGGGATAATAACTTGTGTGAGCTGTTGGTGTGTTTTTTGCTACTAAGTCGTTCAAACCTAGTGTTTCCGGTTGACCTCTGACCTTTTTGGTTTTTGCACATTTTGCAGGAGGCCATCATTGGTGGACTGCACTCTGAGACCACCTACTCTGTCACTGTGGCAGCTTACACCACCAAGGGGGATGGAGCTCGCAGCAAAGCTAAAGTCATCACCACGACTGGAGCAGGTATGAGTCATCGCAGTGTTATCGAGGTTATGATCAGTCTCTCTCCCTCAGTCTGTAACGTACTATGATTGGAAGGTAGCTTGTGTTGGTAGTTTCTTCCTCAGTAGTTTCCTCACTAATTACTGTTGAGGTGCCCTTGAGCAAGGCACTTAACCCCCAACTACTCCACCTAAGCTGTCTATTGGGCAACTGTAGTTATACTGGGCAAGTCTGTGTGACTTTGATGCAGGGTGTTGCCAAAGACCATGCATGCTCAGAAAGCCTTATTTCTCCCTCTTCCTCCATCCCTGTCCCAGTACCAGGCAAGCCCACCATGATGATCAGCACCACCATGGGCAACACCGCGCTGATCCAGTGGCAGCCGCCCAAGGAGATGGTGGGCGAGCTGATGGGCTACCAGCTGCAGTACAAGCGCACCGAGGAGGAGGGCTACACCTCGCGTGAGCTGAGGAAGACCGACGACCACTACACAGTCACCGGGCTGCACAAGGGCGCCACCTACGTCTTCCGTCTCAGCGCCCGCAACCGCGCAGGGCACCGGCGAGGCCTACCTGAAGGAGATCAGCACCCAGGAAGATGTGCCCGCTAGCTTCCCGCTCAACCTGCGGGTGACGGGGCTCACCACCTCCAGCACCCAGCTGGCCTGGGAGCCCCCGGCGCTGGCGGAGAGGAACGGCAAGATCATCCACTACATTGTGGTTTACCGCGACATCAACAGCCAGCAGAATACCACCAACCGCACGGCCGACACGCGCATGACCATCCAGGGCCTCAAGCCCGACACCACCTACGACATCCGGGTGCAGGCCTTCACCAGCAAGGGTGGCGGACCCATCAGCCCCAGCATCCAGAGCAGGACCATGTCCACCTCGCCAGGTAGGAGACATGCCAGGGATTGTTTGTTTTGAAGGGTTTTCACATGTGGATGCATTTCCACACAGGAGCAAATGCATCACACTCTCACAAACAAGGGGTTTAGATTGTAAATAATCTTGCATGCTCATACTAGCACTACACACACACACACACACCTTATGCACATTATACATAGGCACTGTCTTTAAAAGTACATATCTCTTACTCTTTTTCTACCTTTGTTGCTCAGTTCCCCGTCTCTCCCATCCACCAGACAGTACAGTACAGCGCGATGTTTATTGATTTATAGAGTGCTAATCTTATTACACGCTACAGTTACATTACCACAGCGCCTCATGCTCCTTGCCATCACACACAAATCCAAACCGTACGTAGCATGTGCCTCCTCATGCATTTTATCATCTTATAAATGTTAGATTCTATATTTATCACCAGATGTGCACGGTGCCTATTTTGAGACACGAGTTGCTCCTCCTATTGTACGTATACATTTCACAGCAATCACCGACATGTTTTCCTGTTGCATTTTTCATGTGAAAGTGGAATAAATAGACAGAACAGGCTAAGGGGAGATGAAAGCTTGTTTTTAAGTGATCAGTAACCAAGCGTGAACGAGATTGTTTATGTTCTTCATCCCCCGTGGTTTGTCAAGTCTGGTCATTAGGTAACACCGTCTGATATTTTCACGACGTTTACCAGGGGGTTATTTTCTGCACAATTGTGTGAAATTGAATTACACAGCTTAGCAAAGACTACATTCTGTACTGAACAAGATGCCCTACTTGAGATAATAACAGAAGGCCTTTTCCACCCGAACAGCATTCGCCACAAGCTTCGGCGTCAAAGCCGTCATGAAAACATCAGTCCTCCTCACCTGGGAAGTGCCAGAGAACTACAAGTCCCAAGTGCCTTTCAAGGTAAGAGCCAGCGGGGTAGGAATCACTGACAAATACAAAAAAAAATTCTCATCAACGCAATTAACTGCATCAATTTGAGCCATCGTTTTTAAATAGATAACTTTATAAAATATGACCGGCAATAAAGTTTATTGCAATAAAATAAAAAAACCTCTTTTCTTAAGCAGACCACAGTTGCAGTCAACAGAACAATAAAGGGTTGTTTTTATTTGGAAAAGAAATCCCTGTCATGTTTAGTTCAATGCACTTTGTAATAGGATTTTGTCTAAAACTCCCCATGGAGAACTGGAGCCTAGCTCACTGACCTTTGAACACTGCCACCAGGGGGCGACACAGAGACCTTCCTTCCCTATTTGCACTGGAAAAGGTGGATTCACAGATTTATAATTCACACACATTTATGAGGCTGTGAATTATGTGTCAAAACGATATTATATCAATTGTCACTTTGTGGTAATGGGCCACAGACGATTTGAAGTGTAAAAAACTATTAGATATGCAAGCATGACACTTAGGCATGTCAGACGAGGTGTCAGATGAGATGGCTGCCTCCCTTAGGACCACACTGCTAAGTTACTATCTCAGCTTACTTGTGTGTGTGTGTGTGTGTGTGTGTGTGTGTGTGTGTGTGTGTGTGTGTGTGCGTTCTAAAGAGAAAGAAAGAGAGAGAGAGTACGTCATCTGTTCGTAGGACGTGCCTTTACTGGATGCATATGTGTGCAACTGTAACTTCAAGAGTCTTTCCTCCCATACGCACACAGATCCTGTACAACCAGCAGAGCGTGGAGGTGCAGGGCAACCTGAAGAGGAAGCTGATCACGAGGCTGCAGCCGGACACGGACTACTCCTTTGTGCTGATGAGCCGGGGCAACAGCGCCGGGGGTCTGCAGCAACAGGTATCCATCCACACCGCCCCCGACCTGCTCAAGACCAAGCCCATCCTCTACAGCCAACATCAGACCCAGGGTGGCAAGCTGACCATCGACCTGCCCAAGGTCCAGACCGCCACACATGTCAGGTCAGTACTAAGACCAACGGGACTGCACAGACTGGTTAGCTCTGATTCTAGACTAGCCCAGGTTATCTTTTATGGTTTGTGTTGTATTATGTCCCAATGAGGGCCAAAATGTTGAAACAATCACAGGAAAGTATTTGAAGTGAATTTAACTTTTCAGTAATGGGCAGTTTAAGTGGCACAAATTGAGCTGATACAGTAAACCCCACCCAAGCAGGTCAATAACTTCTGTCTATACCAAACCACTCTTGCTCCTTCGAGAAAAGTAAACTGCATCCCTTCCTCAGACTTACCTGACACTGGGCGTTTTGAAGAGCAGATGTAAAAGCTTCCATGAACTTGGTATAGGTTGAATCACTACCGAGTCACATCAGTCAGAGAGAGAGAGTATCAAAGTGGACATTTATTTATATGAACAGTATATTTCAAAATGGCCAATAGAACGCCAGTAGTCTTTATTAGCATCATATAAAAAATGTATTTTCATTTATATCCATTTCTTTGGCGCTTCAATGACCATATTTCCCCTTGGGGTTTCAGTAAAGTCCTATCTTATTAAGCATGGTAGTGCTAGTGCCATGCTGGGCCCATTGAGCTACAGGACCAGAACCTGGTCTGAACCTCAGTTCTGGTTTGGTAGCTAATTCAACTGCAACCCAGAAAATTGCGCAGCCCGTCTAACAGCAACAACAGCACCAGTGACACATACATCTGATCCAGTATTAACCCCGTTTCGACACAGACTGAAACTTTTGGTCCCAGACAACTTCATGACACAGAGGCTGATGATAATCGTGACTTTTAACATCAGGTCCAGTTGTATCATTTTTTGATTCAAATTGTTAAGAGCAGAATTGCGCCTGGCCAAGTGTAGTCTGCCCTACACACACACACACACACACACACACACACACACATTCATCACTCATGGCGGGAGCAGAGGTGAGGTCTGAATAGGGGGAGTGTACAGCGTTGATTGGTAAAAAGATTACTGGGCTGTCTGGGCTGGCCAAGTTCCAGCACAGATTGACATGTGAAGAGTGGAGGTGATTGGGCTGGTGGTGGTGGTGGTGGTGGTGGTGGGGGGGGGGGATCGAGGGGGGTGCTCTTGTTATACATGTCTTCTCCGTCTCTCAGACTTGACTGACTGTTGAATCACAAAGTTGAGGCCAGGACAGGTGGAGAGAGAAGCAGCTACTTTCACTGTCTGAGGACCTGAGTGGTCATCATGTACCTGAGTGGTTGAAGACTGCACAGGGGGGGGGGAAGAACGGGCGAGAGAGAGAGAGAGAGAGAGAGAGAGAGCGCGAGCGAGACATGCACACACACACACACACACATTTCTATTAATATACGTAATCCCTAATCCTCACCCTAACCCTAAACTAGCCCCTTTTGGTGGTGAGGAAAATGTATTTTTGGGCTTCATAAGAGATAGCAGTACACACACACACACACACACACACACACACACACACACACTCTCACACACACACACACACACACACAGACGTGTAGTCACATAGCTAGTCCTATTAACCTAAGAGGAGCCTATGGGGATCTTTTGATGAAGGCTCCCCCCAGTGGGACAGAGTGTTTGTTCCAGTCTACGTGGCAGATGTTCTTAGTGATTAGCCATTAATTGGAGGATACGGTGCCAATCTGCTAGTGTTCGACCTTCATTGGGCCCCTTGTACGGCATTCAAGTGTTGAAATCTGCCCAACCAGCCTCACACCGTGAGAGTATGTCTTACTAAATATTTTGATTGTGTCATTAATTCGCTTGGCCCACTTTCATTTCACTCTGCGCTTCATTCAGCCTGTTGTAACGAGGGCTTTATTTGCCTTGGCAGGTGGTACTACATAGTGGTGGTGCCGGTGTCCTCGTCGTCGCGGCGATGGGAGAATCCAGACGAGATGGACCTGGACGAGGTGAGTGCCAGCCGGCAGCTGATTGGCTAACGTGCCAGGTCAAGGGTCACAGATAACACCTCCTGTTCCGACTGGGAAGTCACTAGTTGTAGCTAATTAGCTCTCCCCTCCTGGGCTCGGGAGGGGGGAGGGGGGGGTTGGTCCATTGTACATGATGACTCACTCAGTCGGGTGGGGAATGTCCTGATTGGGAGCCAGGTCTGTAGACAGTATCCATCTGGTGGACCCAACGGCTTTGGGTGAGCAGAACCTTATATAACTGTTGATGTAGACTGCAGCCATACTTTTTCCCTTAGTCACTTTTTTAGGGTTCGCCAACTCCAAGGAACGTTTACTTAAAAGTATTGAAGTGATGATAAAGATTTATGACTGGTTTATTATCCCAGTGAATAGAGGCCTCCCATGTCCACTGGGGAATTTAAGCTAAATGACATGCCTAAATATTAATAGCATCATTTTTAAGTAAACTTATGAGGCTCTTTGGTTTGGATCTCTTCCACCTGCTATTGTTCAAACTCCCTGTAGAAATAACAGTAGAGACCTAGAGAAAGAGATGTGAGACTCCCATAGTCATTAAACACCGAGCAGGCCATTGTCTCCTCCCTCCGACATAATGGTTTAATAAAGCTACATCTGGGGCAGAGCATGAGACGCCGCTGACAGAAAACAAAATGCCGCTGAAAACACAATGCTGCAGTGTCGTGTGCTGCTGCTCATTTATTAACCCGGGTGGCAGTCATGCTGAGATTGTGCGCTGGAGCAAGCGCTAATTGCTCACCTCGTAGCTAGGCTGCATTGTTTGCAAACTCGCATCACTGGGCAAAGGGCGTACAGTAGGTTATCTCTCTTCCGGAGGCGAAGCACTAGCTGGACCTGGATATATAGTAGGAGTGCATAGAGTTTGTTTTTAAAACGTACAAGTTTTAGAAATGTAAAGAATGTAGAGCGTTCATAGAAGATTCACCAGAGGGGTCAGGGTACAGGAGCAGCACCACTAGAGTAGGCAGGCTTTCAGTGTGTTGCTCAAACACACTTTGACATTGATGGAGATATTCACTGTAACCTTCCTGTTATGGTGCAGTCTGTGGTGCCTGGTTATAATAATAAAAATAACATTGCCTGAATGAGAACTAGTTTATTTTGTCCCGCTCCAGGGAGGTCACAGGGTTAGCTAGAGAACAGCGCCCCTGCACTAAGGGATTCAGTGTCTTGCTCAAGGACACTTCAGCAGGATGCTTGTTGTCACAGGATGCTCAGTGAACTCTGCCCGTTTCCCCCTGACCTTTGCCCCCTGCCCCCTTTGACAGCTCATGGAGTCGGGCGAGGGCCCCTATGCTGAGGCGGCGACGTCAGCTGGAGTCCCCCAAGCCGTACATCGCTGCCAAGCTGGCGTCGCTGCCCACCACCTTCACGCTGGGAGACGAGAAGATGTACAACGGCTTCTACAACAAGCCCCTGCCCAGCCACCAGCAGTACCTCTGCTTTGTCCTGGCTTCACTCCGAGAGCAGGAACACGACAGCAGTGATAAATACGTAAGAGACTCACCCACACACACACTCACACACACACACACACACACTCAGCTTGCTATGGCACGGTTGGAGGTCAGTTCCCTTTCAGTCCCCCATCAAGATAGGATAACTGAAGCTTTTTCAAAAATAAATATGCCAAAAAATGAGAAAACGCACCTCCTGAATCGGTTGAATTGAAAACGAATTGTTCTTTCTTCTTGCTGACGAACCGTTTATCACTCAGCCTCTGACCATGCTGTCCCTCAGGCCTTTCAAAAAAACCTCCGGTGGCTCTTCTGGAAAGGGCAAGCCAAATTGCTGTTGTTTTTCACTACCATGCTTCCCTTAATATGGCTGGCTCTAAAAGTCAGCGCAACTTCTTCCCGATAACTCCCTTATCAGTCGGCGGTGACATCACAGACCCAGCTTTACCATTCGTGGTAGCCGGCGGGGCCCCCGAGTGGAGGCCCCGGCTCTCCGTGGGACCGTCTGGAGGAAACTGCACTGCAGGATGAACGAGAGTCTGCAATTGCTCTGGGCTTCTCCAGTTCCCGGGCCATGCATATAGCTGAGAGAGAGAGAGAGAGAGGGCGATAGAGAGGTAGAGAGAGAGGTAGAGAGAGAGAGAGAGAGGGAGAGAGAGAGAGAGAGAGAGAGAGAGAGAGAGAGAGAGAGAGCTCCATGTCCAAAACAAAATCCCAGACTCTCACCGATCTCATTTTCTCTGTCTTTCTCTCCCTCTCTTTCCTTTACTATCTTTCTCACACTCTCTCTCTCTCTCTCTCTCTCTCTCTCTCTCTCTCTCTCTTTCTCACACTCTCTCTCTCTCTTTCTCACACTCTCTCTCTCTCTCTCTCTCTCTCTCTCTCTCTCTCTCTCTCTCTCTCTCTCTCTCTCTCTCTCTTCTCACACTCTCTCTCTCTCTCTCTCTCTCTCTCCCCACCGTGAAGAGAGCAGAGGAGATTGATTAATGTGGCTGGCGTTAAGAGGGAGATGAGGGCTGGTCACAGGGCCTAGGGAGCCCCTAAAGCAGGCCTGATTCCCTTGAAATGCTGTCTTAAGTGTCCCTAAAGCCCACCCCTCCACCATTAATCCCCCACTTCTTTGCTCTGAGATGGGGGAGGGAGGGGTTGGGAGGGAGGGCAGGCCGGGGGGGGGGGAGCAGCCCTGATACACTTGACTTCAAAGGAGACACTTACACCCCATCGCTGCACTACTCTCTCGCCACTCAGGACCTGCCGTACACACCAGGTTGGATCAGTGGTGCTTAAGTGTCGGCTATACGGTTGACAGAGACAGGTACTCTCTCTGTGTACACCCCCCCCCCCCCCCCCCCCAACCAACCCAACCCCCCCTCGACTCAATGGCTGGGATCAATCAGGCTTCACGCAGAGGAATTAGTGCTGAAGTGGCCAGTATAGGCGGGCTGTACACTCCCCCAACAATACTCTTCTGGAAACTTAAAAAAGCCGTTGTAATGTTTTTTTTGCAAATGTTTCTTACCGAACACAAACCGGTACAGAGGGGGGGAAGCGAGAGCGGCGAGATTGAGCACTTGGTGGATGGTAGCCCAGAGCTAGACCTCCTCCAGACCTGGGAGAGTAAGACAACAAGTACTGGAGTAAATGACTTGTGTCTTTTTACTGCACTCCCTCCTCACCCAACGCAGATCAAACAGGACCGCCAGGGGTTTAATAAGCCCTCGTATATCAATGGCCACGAGCAGCCAGCAGTGGATGGAGGGAAGAAGAGGAAGGAGGGAAGGAAAAAGGAGATGAGAGAGAAGAGAGAGAGAGAGAGAAGAAGAGAGTGTGCCTTCATGTCTCCCCAGCACCCCGAGGCACATAAACAAGCCGGGGGAAGTGTGAAATGGGATGATAGATGCTGGGTGTGTATAAACAGTATCATTTAAAGCGAGAAAAGAGCGAGGGAGGGAGGGAGCATGAAATATTGTGTGATGTGCGACAGAGAGGAAGGAAGGATGGGGGGGAGTTTGGGTGGGGTGGTGGTTTTGGAGAGAGGAAAGAGGGAAGGACCGTTTGTCTGGCGTCCCGTCCAGCCTGTGATGCTGAGATGAGAGAGTGAGTGAAACGGTGGAAGAAGAAGAAGGAGGAGGAGGAGGGGATTTGTGCTAATGTGTGCCGTTCCTTTGATAAGCGAGAGGTGAGCATATGGCGCAGGGGAGGAAAAATCCAAAATGGAGGCTGTTCAAATGTGTTTACCACACTTTTTCTGTTTACAAAAAGTACCCAGGCATTATATTCTGCTCGCTCTCAGCAAGAATCGGCTCGGCGACACTCGATGCTGTCGGCGCTCAAACTCCCCAACGGGGGGGGGGGACTGGCTTCTTTTCGCCAATTTTTAAATGGGTTTGACACCAAGAGTTTTTCTCACCGAAACATCCACTACTTCCTTGCAGACAGTGTGTAGGTGGATAGCCAGGCAGGAGAGATTGGCGGGGATCCTCTGTTAAAGCTACGGCATGTCACTTCCACTCCCAGAGGCGTCTCCCCCTAGCGATGCCTCCAGATATCTGGACGCTTTGTATTCAGACGGGCAGCGGAGGGAAAGGTGTAGTTCCTGGTGTTGAATTGGAAAGAGGACATGTGAGGGGGAGAAAGGGAGACGGGATGGGAGGGAGGAGAAGGGAGTAGGGGTAGGCTAGCCCCCGCAGCCCCATTTCTGCTCCTGGCAGATAAAGGCATACTCACACATACTATTCTCTCCATCTTCTCTCTCTCCCTCGTTCTTTTTTCTGTGTCATGCGATGATGAGGATGGCGTGGGCTCCTCGGCTTCCCCGGGGAGGCGGAGAGAGAGCATGTTTGTTTGTTTGTTTGTTTGTTTTGTCTGGCGCTCGCCCCTGCGGCTTATTTAAGACACTTTTTAGAGAGACGGCGAGCCGGCGGGGTCAGCGGTGAGTCGGCACAGACCCGTGGTACTCATAGCGGACTCATGAGCTCGGGGGACGGCGGAGCGGCAGCTGGCTGGCTGGGGAAGTTGCGTAGCCCACGGGCCAGACAGCAGACAGTACCGCTACTACCAAGATGCCTCTAACTACGTCTCTCTCTCTCTCTCTCTCTCTCTCTCCCTCTCTCTGCCTCTCTCTTTTTTATCTTTCTGCCATCTCCCATCACCCACTCTCTCGTTCTCCATCTCCGTCTCAGACAAACTCTTAGAAACAATCACACACTCTCTGTGGCTGTGACCCAGACAAACCCATGTGGAGGATCAGAGGGAGATGGAGGAAAGACTCGGGAGGAAAACAAACAACACTACGTGCACACCAACACGAAAATACACACACACACACACACACTTTCTCTCTCTCTCACTCAGTATGACACACACACATACACACTTGTGTCTCTCTCACTCTGGCTTTCATTCCATCAAACAGAGAAACACTCAAACATACATGGACATATAACTACATTTCTTTCTTTCTCTCTGTCTCGCCTTTCATATCACACACATTTGTAATGCTACCGAACGTGCGTGCACATAAACTTAGGTTTCTGTCTCCGTTTCACTCTCAAACACACACACGTAGTTTCTTTTATTGCGCCCATCGCTCCATTGTCAGGCTGCGCTGCGAGGGCGGCGGCATTAGGAGCTGCGTGACTCAGCTTTTATCAGATATTAGGGCCGTTCAAATGGATGATCCCAGCACTTCTCCGTGACCGACAGACAAAAAAGCCCTCTCTTTTTGTTCTGCCTCTCCTCTGCTCTCGCTGCTCTTCCCCTCATCCCTCTCTGAAAGCACAGCTGCAGCTGCCATTTGTCACACCACAAAAAAAAAAAAAAAAGTTTTCCCAGGATTCCCTGCAGTGCCACATCCTACAGCCTTCTTTTTGGCCCTTTTTTTAAAGGAATAGGAAGCCTTGTGGTGTCATCTCATCAGCAGCGTCCCACCGCTGTGACGCTCTCTTTGTTCTGAGAGAATAGGTCGATTAAACAAGGAACACAGAACCTGAAAGATCCGGTCTCATGTGTCTGGTGTGTGTGTGTGTGTGTGAGAGAGAGAGAGAGCGATAGAGCGAGAGACGAACATTGCTGCTGTCTGATATGTGCTGAAATGTAATCTTTCTACTTTTCTGACTCGACTAATCCACTGCTTGCACCTAATATCACTTGAGAACAAGCAGTTTTTGCCGTGCTCTGACACTCATACAGCAACAACACACACACACACACACACACACGCGTCTACAAACACACACATATTTTCCCATGTCGCCCAAGAGTACGGGAGATAACAGAACTATGTGACAGAGCTCAGGTCTCTCTGAGCTCATCTCAGCTTATCTTTCCAATTAATATCTGCCTGCGTGCCGAAGAGCAGGCTGCTGCGCCGCTAATGATCCACCGCCGCCTCACCGCTCCCGCTGCATGCTGGGAGCCCAGTTCCCTCCAGGGGCAGCGATCTGTCACCCATGTCTCCCTTGCCGCCCCCTCCTCCCCAATCCCCATCTCCCATCACAGTTCGATAGGAGGCACGCTGAGCTCTAATGACTGACGCCTCGCTCCTCCCTCCTCCTCTCGCTCATCTGTCACCTTGCTCTCCCGCAGTAGGACTCCTTCTTCTCACCGCCATTTTTTTTTAACAGCTTACTGCGTTGGCTCTCGAACCCCCCTCGCCACACACACACACACACACCCTCCTCCACCCCTCCTTCCCTCCCTCCTTCATCATTTGAAGAGGAAAGAGCAGGGAGATATCTCATTTAAAATCAAGGTGGAAAAGCACCCCGCCACCTCCTCCTCCTCCTCCGTCACGGTGTGAACACTAATGAAGAAGAGATGAGTCCTCTCCTCTGCCCCCATTTATCTCAGCAACCAAGGGACACTTCCCACTCATCTCTGCCTCTCTCTACCTCTCTCTCTTTCCCTCTCTCCCTCTCCCTTTCTTGCTTTCTCTCCCAGACTCTCTCTCTCTTTCTCACCCGCCTGTCTCGCAGTCTCACAGTCAATGGCTGTCTCGGTTTCCTCTCCCCTGACACAACCCTTAAATGAAAGCAAACGACAGTATCTGAAGATGTTTTTTGGTAAAATATTTGCCTCTCAGAGAGCCAAAAACAAGGAATCTGCATGCAAATATTTCAATTTCTTCTTTTTGGGGAGTATTTGCCTCTCCTCAGGATTTACACGACATGACACGACAACAAACTGTTGCTCTTGTTTGAGGCCTGTAGCAGGCCGGGCTCTCACACTCTTTCTTTTCCCTTCCCCTACAGAGGACGTTCTCCGCCAGTCCCTACTCAGACCCCATTCAGGTCGTGTTGGGGAGCGTGGCTCCCAGGATGGAGCAACCTGAGATGCTGTGGGTTATGGGCCCGGTGTTGGCCGTGGTTCTCATCATCATCATCGTCATCGCCATCCTGCTCTTCAAGAGGTAAGGTGCTGCGCTTCGGTGTAGTGGTGTATTTCCTCTGTGTGTGTGTGTGTGTGAGTGTGTGTGTTTGAGGTTGAATTTCAGTGACACTAGGTTACTTTTGGTTGCATCAGGAATGAGACACGCTTCCCTCTGCCAATTGCACCAGGCGGCTCACACAAAGAACTGTAACATCCAGTTTCATTTCCATAATATTCAGTGTGAGGGAAAAGAAACCAAAGATGAATTTGATTTGTCATTTAGAAAATCCTCATTTCTGCCCACCAGATTTTCACCCAGTTGGCTGTTTTCAACAATAGCATGTGAAGTGTTAGTTGAAATGGCAGCTGACATCGCCTCCCTGCTCAAAAAGCACAGCCTGACTGTTAGAAACTCTGAGTTAGGAGAGGAGAAATGTGTTTTCCCCACCATCACCACACGCCATTTCAGACAGGGAACAGAGGGCTGCCACAGAGGGCTTAACTAAAAGCTCAGTCAATATCTTCTAACGACCCCTGTGCAACAACACACCATGGATACACACCTACCATCCAGATACTGGTGAGGTGCTGATATCTGGCGAGAGATAAAACCAGTCCCTCTTTATGCTTGTTAGCATTAAAACGTTACTTGTTCCCACCGTGTTGACAGTGGAGCCAAATATGAAATAGTCCCCGAGGCCAACATGACAAAATACAAAACAGATTCGGTTTTGACGTAAAAAAACAACAACTGCGGTTTTGATGTGAATCCACAAGCTCTGATCGATCGACTGTTTTTCCGTATCTGTCACATGATGACTCCATTGCATGTCCGCCACCCCGCAGCATACCCGTTCCCCAACCTGCCATCTGCAGCCTTGCATACTGCAGTGTAGCTGCCGTCTCCAGCAGACTTAGACAGGGACTTGTTAATAATAGGCCTTGAGACAGCTCACCACGGAGGAGCGCATCCTCCGTCTGGAAGCCCTTTCTCCATGCAGGCGCAGACTGACAGGAGGGCCTGTAGGGGGGTGGCTGCATGCCCTTTTCACTGTGGACTGGCAGTATAAATGTATGAAGGAATAATCACACTCTACCCCGGGTTGTTATTGCAAACCTGCACAGTCGCCAAGACCAACACCAGCAGCGAGCGATGAAGGGGTTATTTTCAAAAGTCTCCAGCTAGCTTGAGAATAACTTTCTTTGTCATGCTTTCAAGATGTGGTTTGGTTCTGTGAAAATAGTAGAGTTAGAACAAACTTTGGCCAAAGGAGTTTTGGGTCCATGTTGATACTAACCACCCATTAATTTTGCCCCTTCTCTTTGCCCCTTTTGTGAATGCAGCAAGCAGGAAAGGTGGGTACTGTCACTGTCAGTCACAACTCTACCTCTCTCCCCCCTGAATTCCTTTCATTCGTGTTGTGAAGTTGGTGGTATTCATCGATTCTTTAGGGCTGCAGGGTCGGCTAGCTCTCCATGCTCAGCAGACATTACCCCAAAAACATTTTCTGCTCAGACAGAAATAAAAAGAAAACATCCTGAAATTGGTCTGCCATGTCTCATTTGTTCAGTATTATTCTACAAAAGACGAGAAGCAGCAGAGTCTGCAGCCCTTGATAATTGGGGTCAAAGGAACCCCTGGGTCATGTCCATGTACTAGTGCATGTTCCACATCTAGTGCCAGTGTTCTCCCTCAGATAATCCTGTCTGCCATGGTTTGTCTTCGTGCTGTGTTTTATTATCCAGCTCCCCTTCAAGATTGGCCCCATCTGAATATGCCAAGGCCTCACCTGCTGCTGAATGGGCCATTGTGGAGTAAATGCCAGACGGGGAGACTACAGAAACAGAAATGTTCCCATCTTTTAAGCTGACATTTTCCACCAAGACCCCTTCCTCCACTTTTAGCCTTTTTTTTTACTCATGGCAGGAATCCCAACAAAGGGTCCTGTTCTCCTCTCATTAAACACACTCTGTTTGCCCCCCCTCACACACACACACATACACACTCACCTGCACTTACTTTCTCACACATCTTAACCCTCACTTTGAGCCTGAGATGAATACCCCCATTGAGGTGACTGCCGTGTTTATGTTAGCCCAGCACTAAAGCGTAGTGTAGATTGGCATCTGTTTGAGTCGGAGAAAGGAGAGGTGTGGAGAAGAGATCACAGATGCCCGGCTCATTCCCCCCTTTCCTCCGGCCCGGCCCGGCCCAGCAGCGGGCCCTGGGAAAACCGGACAAGGTCTGGCTCGGCTCTCGGCCAGGGAGGAAGAGATGCTTGTCGTAGATTAGCCGTCACACTGCTAGCATTAGCTTAAGCCCCCGCAGCATCAGATAACAGGTGGCGGTGAGGCCCGAGCACCAGCAGCTGAAGTGGACCGGGCTAAGACTGTGTGCAGCAGCTTTATGTATTCTCACCACGCCGGGCTTCAACAGAAGGCCCTGCTCCTGCCTAAAACCCACGCTCATCACTTGCAAATGGAGTGCAATGAGATGTGAAATTTCCACAGGGCGCCCTAACGCTTCCTGCCGCCCATTTCCATTTGCAGTCAGGAGGCTTTTGAGTCTGCAGCTGTTTCTGTGTGTGTGTGTGTGTCTGCGTGTGTGTGTGTGTGTGTGTGTGTAAAAGAGACACACACGGAGAGGGAAAGTGTGTATATACATCTGTGCGCCTGTTTGTGTGTGTAGGTGAACAGATGCTGGCTGTCTGAACATTAGAACACAGGCAGGCTGCGTTTTCTCTTCCTCTCTCCGTCTGATGGAGAAACCACGCTCGGCTGAGTCGAGCCAGTCCGAGCTGTGCCGTGCCGTGCTGTGCTGTGCTGTGCTAGGCTCAGTTAGGCCAGGCCTGGCAACGCAGGTGCTGCAGAACCGGTCTAATTACCCAGTGTTGTGCCACCCAGCTGATGAGCTAATTACAGCATCCGCCTGTTTTTCTCTCAATCTGGGAAGCCAGTAAACACAATGTGTTGTTAGTGTACACACACACACGCGTACACACAGCAGTGAAATCACACATTAAAACCGTTGCTACACACGGACACATACACATCACTCACACACAGCAGCTGTCATCCATCCAGCAGCAAACAAACCCAACCTCGCCCACTCCAGGGAGATGATGGCATTTCTTCAAACACATTAAACTCCAGTTGGCAAACTAAGGGGGGGGGGTAAAGCCCTGGACTGGCGCGGGAACGGGCCGATCCTCAGAACTGGTTTTGAGAACCGTTAACTATACCATTAACCTCATCCAGCGTGCCTCAGAGTGAAGACGCCTACAGTCTCCACTCCAGTTTTCTCAACATAAACCAGAGGAAACAACAACAGTGTCATTCTGGTCTCAAAATGTTGTGGTTAACGCCGTCCTCGTCTGTTTCTGCCACCCCAGGAAGCGGGCGTCGCCTCTACCAAAGGACGAGCACTCAGGTGGGGTGAAGGACTCCCTGCTGGCCAACTCCTCCGACCCCGTGGAGATGAGGAGGCTCAACTACCAGACCCCAGGTAATGATCGATGTATAGCTCTATATAAAATAGAGCCTCTCTCGCCTCCCGCAACAACAACAACTACCATCAAGGAGCCCTCGAGCAATGCCCTGATACCCCCACGTACTCCAGTGGAGCTGCTCACTGGTTGCACTGGGCAGCTCTCAGGTGTGAATGTGTGTAAGTGAGTGAGTGTAAAGCAAGGCGCTGCTAAAAGAGAGCGTGCACGATGACTCTTCTACTAGATAAAGGTTAGAATAGATGTCCCTCAATAGCACACAGATGAACTTTACCTGAAAAGCAAAAGTACGAGTAGGAACAGACCTTAAGATGACTGTTTGAAGATGGTGTTTTTTTCAAATGGTGGATATTTTGGAATGGCTTTTCGATCTAGTTGAAATTCATGTGTGTGTGTGTCTAAATGCACACTTCGTCACTCACCCTCAGGCTGCGATCCCCGACCAGCCTCAAACGATTGTTCAGTAACACAATATGAACAAACAGTGTGCGTCGCCACCACAGCCAGCTGTTTGACCGTAGTAGCGCAGCAGCTAGGCCGAGGCTGAATCCGTATTCCACCCGTGTGTGCAGCGGTGAAGCGAGGGGCGTCGCCAGGGTGCCCGCCTCAGCATCAGCCTTGTTCCTTTTTTCCCTCCTGATCTCCCTCCTTCCGAACCCTTCCTCCCCTCCTCCCTTCCTGAGCTCCTTTCATTCCCCCAGCTGGTAATGAGTCCTGCTGCCTCTGATGTCAAGGTGAGCCAGGCGGAGGGAACAATGGAGCTGAGAGAAAATGTCAGCCCCTCTGTGTCTGCGTGTGTGTGTGTGTGTGTGTGTGTGTGTGCATCCTTTCTCACGGGTTATGAAAGATCCCACTCGCCATACACACACACACACACACACACACACACACCCAGCCCCTTTGAACCCCTGCAGATTAAGCAGTGCCGCCATTCTGAAAGAGCCCTGTTCTGCCGTCCTCCCACTCCCACCTTTTGTCTTCCATTTCCCCCTTGTAGGGTAATCTCTCTCTCTCTGTCTCTACCTCTACCTCTCTTGTCTTTCGCTCCCTGTCTACCTCGCCGTTACGCTACCCGACTTCCAAGAGCGGTGATTATCAAAATCACCAAAAGCTGTATGTGTGTGCCTCGCGAAAACACCCGAGACTCGGAGGCTGAAGCCGAGTGAATATTGAAAAGCCCCGTTCCTCCTCCTCCTCCAGTCCGCTCGCTTATCCTTTCTCTGTTTGACTCGCACACAGCAGGTGAAGATTCTCGTTCTGGTTCTGATTGTTTTGAAGTGGTCCGGCTGATTCCAGCTCAAAGTCCTCCAGCATGTTTGTTTGTTGAGCAGATGTTGGCTCAACACCCCCAACCCCGACACCAAGCGTGTGTTTACGGGGAAACTGCCCCGGTCTATCCTTGACAGACCTGGGTCAGATAGTATTTGCAAATACTTTTACTGACATGAGCGATGTTTGACGCATCAGACAAAACATGTCAGAAAATGTACGCTAGACAATCACAGGAGAGTTTTGTGACTCTACCTGACTTGTCCTGATTTGACAAAGCCCACCCATCAAGCACCAATAGGTTAGAAAGCGGATACCGTTTGGCCCAGGTCTGAGCCATTGATTGACTCTTCTTCTTCCTCCCTCCTTCACTCTCCTCTCTCCACAGGTCCCAGCTCCCATCGCTGCCCCAACACTCCAAGTTAGTCTGCTCTCTCACCTACTGTGTATTTCCCCACACATATGCAGTCTCTCTCTCTCTCTCTCTATCTCCTCCTACCCTTCTCTTTCTGTCTGTTGCCCACCCGATCCCATTCCTCTGTTGCAATCCTGACGGACATCTCGGCCCACAATCTCGTAGCCCCCCTGGCGCATCCAAGGACACGGCCGCGTTGTAGCCCCATGTAGCTATGGGCTTCCCACAACGCCGTTGTGGTCAGGCAGCATAACGGGGCTAGTTCATGGCTAGTTGAACATTGCGGACAGTTACACTTGCTGTAGATTAGCCTTGTTATCTATGTCTTCACTCTCCATTTAACCAACAACATGGCTGCAAGACCTGGCTGAACACACGCATGCAAGTTCATGCACATGCACACACACACACACTGATGCTAATGTGCTCATGGCATAGGTCCCACTGTGTGATAGTATTAAATGAGTCTAATTGGTCAGGTCTCATCTTGTGCAGAGGCCACAGTTACCAGCCATTAGCCGTCAGCGTTGCGGGAATAATGAGCTTGCAGCGACAACTCATCCGAGAGCGTGACCTATTACCTTGACGATATCAGCCAAATCCCTCTTGAAGATACTAACGTTCATGTGCATGCCCTTTTTAAAGTGTATATCTGATCCGTGTGTGTGTGTGTGTGTGTCTTAAACACCATCTGTAAGGTTTATGACGCTCTGAGGATGATTTTGGAGCATCTTCATGCGTCGCATTCAGTTAACTTTTTACACACAAGGCAAGTTCCCAGAAATCCATTTAAGCACAGAGCCTTGCCAAGTTCAGAGGCACAGGGGGAATTTGTGTCGGTAGATTAGCAATAAATCATCCAATAACCCGGCGATGAGAAATCTAGAGAGTGGCAGGGGGGTTGTTTGAATTTAATCCAGCCCAAGCGCTCCGGGCCGGGCCAAAAGATGGTTTATTGTAGGGGAAAGAGATTTTCAAAGAAATGAGTTTTGGCTGGTGACCAGTCGGCGTCTTTCTCTCTGCGAAGTGACAGTGTGACTGATTTGTTGAGACTTGTGGGTTCATGCTCTGATACCACCTCTGCCACCAATTGAGGGTTGTGGCGTCGGGGAGATGTCTGCCTCCTGCTTCCTTCCAGGAGCATGCTCACCCAGTCACTCATGTGCATCGCCGTCCCAGCCGCACCTCTCTTCCTCACTTAGCATGACGATGTCACCAAATGTCACCAAACTATGTCAACCTGTGCTCTCTCTCTCTCTCTCTCTCTCTCTCTCTTCTCTGCTTTCTTCCTCTCTCTCTCTCTCTCTCTCTTCTCTCTCTCTCTCCCCCTCTCTTCATGCATTGCTGAACAAAGTGCACTCCCGTCACCGTTACACAGCCACCTCATGGTCCTACCAGCAGCCTCACTCACCCTGTGGTCAAACCAGTGTTTGTGTGATTCAATGTGCGTGTCTGCTGGGAGAACAGCCGGGTCTTACTCTCTTCTTTTGTGTTTCCCCCTCTTCTTCCTACCTCCTCTTCCTCTCCCAGGAATGAGAGAACACCCGCCCATCTCTATGGGTGACTTGGCTGACCACATAGAGCGGCTGAAGGCCAACGATGGCCTCCGCTTCTCCCAGGAGTACGAGGTAAGAGTATAAGGCGGCTCTTTGAGTGGTGAGGATGTAGCTGTATTTCCTCGTGTGTTGTGTTAATGCCTCTTTGATCCCACATGCATGTATTCTAATGGATTATGGAAGGACTTCTTTCACAGACATTCCTCAGTCATTTTTACAACTCTATTACCAATCCCACCAGGAAACCAACACTTACATTAAATGCTGCGAGATGCTTTTTCACAAAACTAGCAGGTGGCGAGTCGCTTAAGCAATCTGCACGCGTCTTGATGTTTCCCAGAAGAATGTTATTTTGCAGCCGGTCTCTCCAATGCAACTTGGTGAGGGATTATCTCTTGTCAGTGTTCTTCTTCTTCTTCAAAAAAACAAAAACAAGGAGAGAGCAAATTTGCATTTAAAGTGGCACATTTTGCAAAAGGATTGCGGTAAGCCAGAGGAAGAGGAAGAGGAGAGGTATCCTTGAATGTCCAACCAGGCTGCTGGAAACAATGCAGACCTTCTTGGGTTTTTTTTTTTTTCGCCCACTGCCTCTCTGACACATGCCCTCCCCGGCCTGTTGAGCTAGTGTAAACGAATCGCACCAGAGCGGTAGCTTGTGTGTGACTACAGGCTTTTTACACACACACACCCCTCCCCACGCCAATCTCTTCCAAGCCAGGAAAGACCCCCTCCTCGGCCAGACAGATGGCCGTCCGTCTCCGTGCCAGCTGAGGCGGCGTGGCAAAGCTCAGGGCGCTTTGTCACAGTCACGTTCGTCGGCTGCTCCCGCTGCGCTTTACCTCCGAGGCATCGAGTTTGGAGAGGCCTTACTACTTCCTCTCCCTGATGTTTCGGGCGGCCTGACACTTTCCCTCTCCTCCTTTTCCCGCCAACGCCAACCCCGCACCACGCTGAGCAGAGCACTCTGGGTAATGAGCAGTGTTTGTCAATCAGGCTTGCTGCAGCTCCACCACACAGTCTTTTTATTGCAGGAAGCAACACCACGCTGCCGTCCCCATAGCACTGTCATTATGTTCATTCGAATGCGTTTCCAATGTGTCAGCTAGAATAGCACAGGCATTTCCTTCTCACTTCTACATTCTCTACCCAACTTGTTTGCCAGTTGTCGTCAGTCGAGCTCGCCCCGCTATCTTGACTGAGCCCTCAAATGGGTGTGACATGTTTTGACTGCAAATGAAATGTTCCTTTTCAAACTGGCAGGCGCTGGCAGACAAATTGGCAGTGTTGAGCTCATCAGCGGCAATAGGCCCATACCCAAATGACTCCTACTATCGAGCAATTTGGAGCTCTATCGGAGCCTTTTTTGTTTACCATTGAGGGTTTCTTGCATCTGAACACTCTCCACATTTCTGCTGCAAAATAGCACAATAACAAATAGCACTTAAAGCGCCTGCATATACATTTTATGGCGTTGTTTGCCTACTTAGGTGCCAGTTGACTGCATAGGACAATACCGTGAGGGTAAGAAAGTTAATGTAGGTGCATCTCCCCAAACTCCACTCCGAAACAAAGCAGTCACTCTATTGGAGCTGTCACATTTTGACATAAAAAAAACTCCTAATAATTCAATTAAGGGCTGCAGCCAAATCAAGTGAGTAAAGGAATATCCAAGGTGTTGCTTTTTCCCCCCAGCTGGCTTTGCAAGGCGAAAGGTTTGGGGGAATTGATGGACATGGATCCGGCGTGAGCTGGGGGGGGGGGGGATCGATGCCGAATAACAAGAGACTCTGTGACATTATCGAGCCGAGGGATGGGAGGCCGTCACATATCTCCCCGGATCAATATGGATGCAGCCTATGTGTCATCTTAGCCAGAGAGACGCGTGACGCAGGAGGGATAGTGAAAGGGTGATAACTCTACGAATAGAGTGAGGCGCAGGAATAGAAGATGGGGAGGGAGACAGAAATAGACAATGGGAAAAAGAGAGATAATAATGAGAGCAATAATGGTTACCGCAACTAGTCATGCGTGTGACTGCTCAGAACTGGGTAATTCAATATGGCCACCCATAAGGGAAGGATGAGTGTTCCTGGTTGCCTGTGGGCTGCAGCAAAGCCTTTATTCACCTCCCAGTCGAAACGAACAGTCTCATCAATGTGTCTGGCTCTATTTTGCCCGTGTGACACTCCAGAGACTCCTTTTGTTCCTCTATTTTATTTTATTTCTCTGCCTCCCTTAATTGCTCCTCTCTCTCTCTCTCTCTTTGTCTTTCTCTTCTTATTTCTTTCTATCGCTCTCTCTCTCTCTCTCTCTCCTTTTCTTTCTCCTGCCCTTTCTTGCAGTCCATTGATCCAGGCCAGCAGTTCACCTGGGAGAACTCCAACATGGAAGTCAACAAGCCAAAGAATCGCTACGCAAATGTCATCGCATACGACCACTCCAGAGTGGTGCTCGCCTCCGTTGATGGTAAGAGCGGTAAGAACATCCACCCTCCGATAGCCATTGACTGAGACATTACCACAGACATTCACAAATGGTGTCTCGTGTCTTGTAACTCTGTTAGCATGTAACAAATACGTTACGTCCCTCCTCCTGTCTCCATTCCAGCAGTTCCCGGTAGTGACTACATCAATGCCAACTACATCGATGGCTACAGGAAGCAGAACGCCTACATCGCCACGCAGGGCCCTCTGCCGGAGACGCTGAGCGACTTCTGGAGGATGGTGTGGGAGCAGAGATCCAGCACTGTAGTCATGATGACCAGACTGGAGGAGAAGTCACGGGTAAGAAGTGACCAATGTCTTGATTAGAAAGCATTTAGCTCAATGTATTTATGTCACAAATAAGGTGACTAAGGCAGCTTATAAATGATGATTTGATTTACTAACATGATTAATAATGTTCATTATATAATTTACTATTAATTAATAATAAGAACAAATATCAATTATTAACCATTCAATAGTAATTAATAATAATATATATATTAGTGACCCTTATTATGAAGTGTTACCATCAATGCCATCAATAGATGAAGAAGCCAGTCATGTGATGTCATCAAAACTCATATAGGACAAATAGGACTATGGGAGATTAAAATTGCAGCCAAAATATGATAGAAAATATATAGACTTAAAGTTTAATTTCACAGTAATACAATAGTACTTCATGTATTAATTAGATACTGCTCAATGAGTACTATATTATATAGTACTTGATTTTGCACAAAATAATTTTTACAACATAGTGCTTAGTTTCATAGCACCCAGGTGCAGAAGATCAGGTCTCACTTCTGGCTGGTAAAAACTCGATGAGGGCTTTTAAAAACAGGAGGAAGGAAGAAACACGGGGAAGTTGAGATCCAAAATTGGTATGGGCACATTTAATCACCTCACCAAAGCTTGCTTATGAATTCTTTGAAAAGAAATCCTGCCAATATGTGGTTTATTAGTGTGTGCATACTTTGCTCTATTGAAAGTGGGTCCCCAGACTCAGGACTGGAAATGCCAGGGGTTGTGAAATGATTGAACATCGTGTAGAAACGAAGAGTTCTTTTCCAAAATACTACATAACCGTTTTGGGGGGAAAAGTCATCAGCTGAAGTCCACTTCATCATTCAATATCTTTTAAGTATAGAGAGTCTGTAAAAGACTGATCAGGACTTAAATTACCTACCGTCCTTTAAAAGCTAGGATCACTTGTTTTAATTTCGTTCTATCAATGCTATCACTCGTTTCAGTAGGTGCCAAATTGAGGGTTTCTTGGAACAGAATTCTTCATTTGTCCCTTGAGAATACCTGCTATGTGGATATGTTGGACAAGCTCGTTTTTATTACTGATTCAGTTGAACTCAGCTGGGCGATACGTGGCAAATACCTCTCCGTTGTATTCCTGGGTCAAAGAGTACTACCACAGATCCCATGCCCTCCTGCTTTGATCATACGTAGCTGAGTCACAGCCACACACAGACAGAGGGGTGGACAAAATAATGGAAACACCACATGAAAAAAACTTTAAATTTGAAGTAAATAAATCACAGTTACTGAGGTAGTTACTTGAATTAGCACTGAGTCAGCATTGAAAGAAGTCTGACATCTGGAAAAAGGTAGTATGGTCTTATAAGTCATCTTTCACCCTTTTTCCTCATGACACTCTTCCAAGATCATAATGCCCCCATACTGGTAAAAATCAAGAGTGGTTGCATGTACACCAGAATGAAGTCACACCTCCCATGGCCTGCCCAATCACCAGATCACTGAACCTCTGAAGATCTGGAGCACAGAGTGCAAACTATATTTCCACCTCTTTCATCCCGCCATGAACTGGGAGCTTTCCTTCTTGAAGAATGATCCAGTATCCCACTACACACACTTGACACACAGGACTTGTATGGCAGCAGTCCAAGTAGTGGGACTGAAGCAGTGTTGAAGGAAACTGTGGCCCTACTGCTTATGAGGTGCTCGAGTGTTCAGAAAATGTCTGTTACTTTGTCCACCCCCTTTACATGCATACACACCTTCACTTTCTCCCTCTCACACACACACACACACACACACACACACACAGTGAGCCAGTCAGCCTCCCACCACCCTGACAGGCTGCTGTCAGAAGCCAAATGGAGCAGTAGCAGGACAAACGCTGTGAGTTCCCCGCACTAGGCAAATTTCAGCTTCCTCCGCCACCACCATTACAAGTTGATAAAGCCCCGAAAGGTCAGATAAGAGATGGAGGACTTGTAAATGAGACCCGAGTTATGACTCAGTTGTCTGTCTGTGTGTGTGTGTGTGTGTGTGTGTGTGTGTGTGTGTGTGTGTGTGTGTGTGTGTGTGTTCATTCAGATAAGAGGTATGGGTCCCAAGCAAAAGGCCAGGTGGTGACATGTGAGAGCTGAATTTCAAAGCAGAAGCAGATGATAGTGAAACCTGCAGTGTGTGTGTGTGTGTGTGTGTACGTGTGTGTACGTGTGTGTACGTGTGTGTACGTGTGTGTACGTGTGCGTTTGAGAGATAGAATATGCCACCCAACCTCAAACAGCACAGAGATATTCATTACAGTGGTGACTGCTAATCCATATGTTTGTACTGCAAGCGGTTCCCCATCACTCAATTGAGTTTCTCCTGCAGATCCTGCGTCTGCCCGACAATGTGAGCTGTCGCTGGGGGAGGTGACATGTGAGGGGGGGGTGAATTTTAGTGCATTTTGTTTGTCAATTTGTACCAGCCCAGCGAGACAGCCGAGGTGCTTCCAAATGTCAGCTCAGGCCTGCAGTATCGATATGATTAGCTCACCTGCGCCACCTCCCTTCCTCTCATTTATTCAAAATCGATAGCGGTAGCTTTCAAGTCCGAGCGGTTTCTGACGTAATGTATGGAAAAATGGACGTCTAGCAGAGTTGTTTTACACACATTTACCTCATGGTTTTATCCAGAGCATCCTACAGTGACGTAGGTGCACACATAGGTGGGTTCAGCGTCTTGCTCCCGATTTCTTCAATGCGACATATGGGCAGCTGAGAGACAAATTGGTGGGGGTTGAACCTGTGACTACTTTCTAAGCACTCGGGCACCCAGCCATCTACATAGATAACACAGAGTGAAGCAATAAGGCTCCATGCTCGGCGATGGAGGAGCTTTAGCCCTGTCCACAGTCAAGTTTGTCCCGGGGACATATGGAGCCAGGTGGCCGGACCTGCTGTCCCGTCACAACAGGCCGCGGGGCTTTCAGACACATTTCCCTCCACACCGCAGCGCCCAATCACCACAGATGTGCTAAAAGCGAACATAACAAAGGGTTCACCCGACAATTAGCTAATTGAAAATAATCGTAGGCTGATGAAACAAAGTGGGCTTTTTCATTTTCGTTTGAAGCCTGCCTCAAACATGCACACACACACACACACACACACACTCATTAGGCTTGTTTCACTGGCGCTCAAATGGGTTTGGGGGGATGCATAGCTACGCAGGTGTTGGAGCTAACGCTAAGTACTGGTCTGTGTCCAATCCATTTCTAATTAGACACTGGACACTACGCCTCTCTCCTTGTTAGTCCGTGTGATTCTGCAAGCCACTCACTATCTTTTCCCCCGGTGGACGTCCATTCCTGACGGTGTGCCCTGTCTCTCTCTTTGCTCCGCCAGGTGAAGTGTGACCAGTACTGGCCGGTGCGGGGGACAGAGACCTACGGGATGATCCAGGTCACCATGCTGGACACTGTGGAGCTGGCCACCTACTGCGTCCGCACCTTCGCCCTCTACAAGGTACAGGCTTGTTCACGTGCAGGTAACCTTATAGCCAGGCATGGGCATGGAGGACCTGCTCTTATCCAGGTGGTGATATCAAAGGGTCACATTTTTAATTTTGTTATTTACTTTTTTACTTTACTTATTTACTTTACCTTTTTCCTTTCCCAAAATTGTCACAGTGGGTGGAGGGTGGGGTATATTTCCTACAGTTTCCCTGGAATGTCTTGTAGTACTTTCTAACATTAATAGGATGTTTCATTAAAAGCAAGACTCCACCTGCACCTGACTAAGGAGCCATTTAGGGAAACTGTAGATCAAATACAATCAATCTGCTCTTTGAAATGACACCCACTCACTGGCATGAAAGTATAGGACAGTATGCATTACTATCAAAGTTTTCTCATCTCAAGACCTTTGCTTTGCTTTAAGGATCGAATCGCCTGTGTTTTTTAAACAATTGAGGAATTTCAGGAAGCGCTTTTCCCCCAAAATGGATGTATAATGTTTATAAGGAGAAACATTTCCTCCCCGTGTGACAAGAAAAACAGCCAATTGCAATTGACAACGTCAGGCTATCCCTTTAAGCTCATGTGTACACCTTTACTCCCCTATTGACTTCTCCCACTCCCCCACAGAATGGCTCCAGTGAGAAGAGAGAGGTGCGCCAGTTCCAGTTCATGGCTTGGCCGGACCACGGGGTGCCAGAATACCCCACCCCCATACTGGCCTTCCTCAGGCGGGTCAAGGCCTGCAACCCCTCAGACGCCGGGCCCATGGTGGTCCACTGCAGGTGGGTACATACTGGCTTAGTCTGGATGCATGAAGGCTAAAAATAACTCCCTTTCACTGTGTTTTAGTTTTTTAAGGTGTGGATGAAGGGTTATAACAGTGTTATGTACAAATATCGCAAAATTCATTATCAGGAAATGAGCTGCTTACTTTTATAATCTGTAGTTTTTGATATTCTGCTGTTTTGATTGCATGCATTCGTGCATACAACCCTTTGAGTACCCTGTATATTAGTACTGATTGGTACAAATATCTGAATTAGTATCAGTACCAGTATCTTTAAATACTGAAGTGACGCTGACCCCTCCTCCTCGTCTCTCTCTCTCCCCTCTCTCATCACTCCCCCAGTGCGGGTGTGGGCAGGACGGGCTGTTTGATCGTGATCGAGGCCATGCTGGAGCGCATGAAGCACGAGAAGTCTGTGGACATCTACGGCCACGTGACGTGCATGCGCGCCCAGAGGAACTACATGGTCCAGACGGAGGACCAGTACATCTTCATCCACGAGGCCCTGCTGGAGGCGGCCACCTGCGGCAACACCGAGGTGGCCGCCCGCAACCTGTACGCCCACATCCAGAAGCTCACCCAGCCCCCGCCGGGCGAGACGGTCACGGCCATGGAGCTGGAGTTCAAGGTGACTGATGATGTTGCGTTTTTTTTTTTCAGCAAATCAATAAATGTCCACAAAGTTGTCTCTGTGACATTGGTGCTGGGACATTTTAACAACCGATGTAAGTACACACAGGCATGGTTCACGGACATCCGGGCTAGAACAGACAACAACACACACTCATAAACACGCCAGAGATACAAAATGACTGACACTCACACACACACACACACACACACACAGCTGGTGTTCAAGGTGACTCGCAAACACACGCACACACACACCTTCTGTCAATAGCCATCAACTGTGATGTTATTACACACTTTCCTCCCAGCGCAGCACTGCCATTAGCCCTCTTATGACCATGATCCATTCTGTTTGAAGTGATAATAGCATCTACACTCCTGCCAACAACAGAGAATGAGAGAGAGAGAGAGAGAGAGAGAGAGAGAGAGATGCAGGGAGTGAGAGAATGAATGTGGCGTGTGTGAGGCCACAGCCCCGCCGTCCATGCCCACACAGTCTGGCCACAACATACACAGACTTGCAGAGGACCATGGCTCTCCATACACACTCCTGTGCTGTCCATCTGTGCGTTGTCCACTGCCAGACCTTGTCACGCCTCCAGTCCTCCAGCCAAGCAACGGGGCTCTATGGAGAGGCTAGTCCGCTGCACTTAGCCGCACTATGTTATACCTGCCAGCAGATATCTGGACGCTACCCTCCTCTGATACGATGTGACGTCTTGTCCTCTTTAGGATTTCTTATTTATCATGACGGTGACACGCTGAGTACGAGGGGAGGAGAAAAAAGAGAGAGAGAGACGTTCCAGACTTCCTTGTTTGTTTACTCCAGGTCACAGGACACTAATTCTCTCTCTCTCTCTCTCTCTCTCTCCCTCTCTCGCCCCCGTCTGGTTTCCTCTTTGCCTTCCGTTTCCCAGAGACTGGCCAACTCCAAAGCCCACACATCGCGCTTCATCAGCGCCAACCTGCCCTGCAACAAGTTCAAGAACCGCCTGGTCAACATCATGCCCTTCGAGTCCACCCGCGTCTGCCTGCAGCCCATCCGGGGCGTGGAGGGCTCGGACTACATCAACGCCAGCTGCATCGACGGCTACAGGTCAGCCCAAGACTCACCGTGGGGGGGAGGGAGGGAGGGAAGGGACATGTGTTTACATCTATGGGTGCGTGTGACAGGTATGAAATTGTTTTCAGTCACCTAAGCTACTATTGTGGACTATCCAGTTGCCCTCAAAGAATTGCCCCGCTCTGTCAATGTGGTTCACTTCCACTGAATGACTACCGCCGCCGTACAGGCTCTCTGAAGTGTAGAGGGAGGGGATGGATTTAGTGAGCGTGAAATGCCATCCAGTCCGTACGGGGTTCTGCTTCGTACCCAGCCGTGACAGAGACAACACCTCCACCCCTCCCCCCCCCGTCCCTCCTCCTCCTCCTCCTCCTCCTCCTCCAATCCTGCCGTTAATGAAAGGTGCTCCGCAGAGGCCGACCCTCCATTGTCGCTGTGTAAATAGCGTAATTGCAGCAAGAGAGTATCGTAATGAAGTGTGTTTTCTAAACACCTCCCTCCCCATCTCCCCCTCTCCTCTCCCTCTCGCCGCCTCCCCCTCTCTCTCCTTCTGTCTCTCTCTGTGTCCCCTTTTGATTCCCACTCTCCGCCCCTTTCCTCCTCTGTCCTTTCCCCCCGTTCGTCCTCTGTCTCTGTAACCCCCCCCCCCCTCCTTCCCTCTCCCCCGTCCCTCTTTCCCCATCTCTCTCTTCCCACCCTCTTCTCACTCGCCATCTTCATTTTCCGTTCTGATGTCATGGCAGAGGCAGACAGATCCGGGCGGGGACCTGTTGTATGCCCCGGCAGCGCTGTGTAATTAAGCCGCTTTTAAAGCCGAGGCATAAATAAAAACTAAACGGGGGCCTCCAGTGCCCTTCACCCCCATGCCTTCAAGAAAAGCCAATAATATGCTAAGCTAATGAGAGGCGAGCCATTGATTCCAGCTATGCTATCAGGGGCTCGAGCCCTGGATATGCTCCGATGCAGGCTGGAGTTTTAGCATTGTAATGAGGTTGAAATGAAACACGATGTCCTGAAGCACTGCAGTCATGTGGGATGATGCAGAGAGACTGTGTGTGCAGAGCAGTCAGTATTGTGTGATATGAGTATTGGGTAGAGCTGTTGAAAATGTGGTGCTCGTCATCTATTAAGTGACGGTTTTAGAGGTGTAATTGCACCACCTCCCCTGGTGGATTTCATCAAAGTGTTCATTGGATCTATGTAGGTGGTGTTGTATAGCATGGGAGTGGTGAGAGTAGTATATCAGTGGGAATGCCTTCCACTGAGAGAGGAGCTAGTGCCAACATAGGCTACCTTTCCTCTCCTCCTCTCTTCGCTTCCTTTCTCTCCTTTCTTATTCTCTTCTCTCCTTTCCTCTCCTTCTCTTCTCTTCCCTCCTTTCCTCTTCTCTCCTCTCCTTTCCTCTCCTCTCCTCTTCTCTCCTTTCCTCTCCTCTTCTCTTCTCTTCTCTCCTTTTCTCTTCTCTCCTCTCCTTTCCTCTCCTCTCCTCTTCTCTCCTTTCCTCTCCTCTTCTCTTCTCTTCTCTCCTTTTCTCTTCTCTCCTCTCCTTTCCTCTCCTCTTCTCTTCTCTTCTCTCCTCTCCTCTCCTCTCCTCTCCTCTCCTCTCCTTTCCTCTCCTCTCCTCTTTCTCTCCTCTCTTCACAGCCAAAATCAGTAAGAGAAACCAGTCAGTTCTACTCTGCGCTCTGATGACAAGCAGGAGAAAATGGTGCTTACTCTTTTCATCTCCTCACTCTCTCTCCTTTTCCATCTTTGCTCTACTTTGCACCTCTCCCCTTTTCACCCCCTCCATTCCTCTGCATTTCCCTTTCCCCATTCCTTCCCTTTCATTTGACTCCTCACCCCCTCCTGTCATGCCGTCTCCTCTCCCCTCCGCCGATCTGTGGTTTCTTTATTTGTGGGAGTGAGGCCCTGAGCACGTTCTAATCTCCCGGTTCCACATTAGTGCCTCGCCTGCAGCACCTTCATTAGTTGTTCACCCGTGGCTCAGCGAGTGTGTGTGTGTGTGTGTGTGTACGTGAGTGTGTATCCTGTGTCTGTCTAAACCTGCGCGCCCCCGCCTGCGCTTGCGTAAGCGCAAAATGCCGAGTTACATGCGCTGCAGACATGTGAGCGTGTACGTACATGTGAGTTGATCCATGCGTGTGTGTTGTATGTTGAGGTTTCTCAGTTCACGTCTTCCCGTTTCTTGATCGGCGCACTGCTGCCACCTGCTGTTGGCCAAAATAACTACTGCAGCTGGGCCAAAGTCACGTAGGACACCGGCGCAGAATTGGCACCTCAGCATATGAGCTCATCTCTAGTTTTGAGAGCATATCGAGTGCTCTCACTCTGTGCCGTGTTATTGATAGGAGACAGGAAGAAGTATAGCTCAATGTGTAGGTTAGTAAGGGAATTTTTCTTGGTGCCATTTTTACAGAGACATATTGACAACTTTCATCAGCACCTCACATGGATAGACTATACATATTACTCTCTCTATATATATAAACATTAAACATCCTGCAGCTGTGCACATTTGAACAGCACGGTTTGCTTCATATTGTAGTACAAATGTATGCACTCATGTTACTGTAAGGAGGTTTGTATAAAAATATCCACCAAATGGCGTACGTTGATTTCCCAGAGCGAAACTGGAGTCCACACACACCGAAAGCTGCTCCCAAGGTGTATGGATTTATTTGTATGAATTTATTCAGGCTTTGAGCTCTTCATCAGCCCACTGTAGCTCTGTAGTGTGTTGACTCGTTCCTTGCTTTGTATTCAGCCCCGGCACCTGATTGGCATATGTGTATTTTTACTCTGCTTGATATGGTGATTTCCTGACAGCTCTGAAAGTAAACAACGTCTCACATAATATTCTCTGCTAAATGTCACTAATATTTGTCATTATTTTATATCCAAAGTTGGGGGGAACAACCTCTGCTAACCTCTCTAGTGCAACACTTAGGTTTAAAGTAAAGTATAAAGTATATTATTATGTTTGATAGTCATTCTCTGCGTCCTCTCTCTGGTGTTTTGTCTTCAGGCAGCAGAAGGCCTACCTGGCCACCCAGGGCCCCCTGGCCGAGACCACCGAGGACTTCTGGAGAATGCTGTGGGAACACAACTCCACCATCGTCGTCATGCTCACCAAACTAAGAGAGATGGGGCGGGTAAGACGGCAACACGCGCTCACACGCAGCCACATGCATGCACACGTGCTCTCTCACACACACACACACACACACACACACCAACACAGCCATATCTGCACGCAACACCTGCAACGAACGCTTACACAAGCGAAAGTGTACGTTCTACCGGTGATAACCCACACAATCTAACAAGCTTTATAAGCCGAGTAGTTTCAACCAAGCTGCTGCATCAGATCGGTCAAAAATGCATTCCAACTACGCTGATACAGTAACGTGGTTGAAACTAAGCTACGTTATCAGCATGGCTGGAATGCGTCTTGGTTGAAACTCCCAAGCTACTGTATCACAAGATGCATTCCAGTCAAGGTGATAATTTTCATACAGCGTGAAGCCAAGCTAGCTGAAAAACTGATTTAGTTTCTATGCTAACTCTTGTGTGTTAACCACGGAGGTAGACGGCAATTTCTCTTGCTTCCTCCTGTGTTAATTCTTGACCTTGCTACCCATTTTATAAAAGCGACAATACACTGAAGTACATTGTCTTTGGATACCTAGTCATTGACTGTGGATACTATTGTTGATGCTGACAGCACTCGACTGCACCTTATACCCAGCTGACTCACTTTCACACCCATGATCACAGTAAAGAAAGCCCTTTCATATTACTGCTAGAGTGAAAAACATAAACAAATCTTGGAAAATTCACCAGTGAGTATTTCAAAACCACCACTAACAGTAACCCGTATATGCTGCAGTTTTATGCCAGTTTTGTAAGAGTAAGGTTTTGTTTTTTTTCCAAATGGTGGATATCTCATTTTGGAATGAAACTCTTCAAACATAGGTGCCTAATGTTTCTGCTTCCCTTTCCTTTTGCAGGAAAAGTGCCACCAGTATTGGCCAGCGGAGCGCTCAGCCAGGTACCAGTACTTTGTGGTGGATCCCATGGCCGAGTACAACATGCCTCAGTACATCCTCCGAGAGTTCAAAGTCACAGATGCCAGGGTACGCCGGACGGGGAGATTGTGCATGAATGCGTGTGTGCTTGTTCGACCTTGCCAGCATGTGTGTGTGCATATATGTCTGTATCGTGCATGCATGTCTTGGTGGGAGGGGGAAAGGGGGTGATTGTCATTTGATACTAATGCAACCATCCAGCCCAAATCCGTCTTACCTTCAGGTTTTTCACACTAATACTGGTGTTAAGAACTAAGTATGCAGACTGTGATTTCAAGGTAGAGATGATCAGAACGCATCCCGTGTGATTTGTCCTGACAGGTTGACATAAAGTGAATGCGCCGTCAATTTAGCAACAGCGCGCGCCTGTGTGTGTGTGTGTGTGTGCATGTGCGTTAGTGCGTATGTGCATGTGTGTTGATGGCTCGCTGTGAAATACATGAAAAGCAAAGCCTCCTATCCCCAAGGGCCAGTACTGGAAGTCCCTGTGATGCAGTGGTTTCAATGGGATATAAATACACTTCCCTGTCATCAGAAGGCTCATAGCACATAGCAGCAGCACCACTCTAATCCCAAACACACACACACACATTTATATATATATATATATGTGCTGAAAAGTGTTGCATTATGCACATCATGTCACCTATAGGTCAATTTGTATTTTCATCGATATGCTCTGCCTCTATAACATACTAAACTCCTCGTTCGCTGTCCTCAGGACGGTCAGTCCAGAACAATCCGCCAATTCCAATTCACTGACTGGCCAGAGCAAGGAGTGCCAAAAACCGGAGAAGGCTTCATCGATTTCATAGGCCAAGTGCACAAAACCAAGGAGCAGTTTGGACAGGATGGACCAATCACTGTACACTGCAGGTAAGGAGACTGGACAGCACTCTGTGTTGAGGCTGGTTGCCGTCTCAGAGCATTGTAGGTGCTATATAAGGACATTGCTGAACAACCTGAAGTATTCATAAAGCGTTATAATGCAGTTCTGATGCTTGTAATGAGTCGCAAAAGGAGAATACGCTTCAGTTCCTTGCTGTCCAACACAACAAGCAACCAATGATGAAGAGTGCACGAGTCAAAGCCACAGTGCAAAGACAGTGGATGTAACCAATACTCCTGTGTCTATTCCTCAGTGCCGGGGTGGGCAGGACCGGCGTCTTCATCACCCTCAGCATCGTGCTGGAGAGGATGAGATACGAGGGCGTGGTTGACCTCTTCCAGACAGTGAAGACACTTCGCACCCAGCGGCCCGCCATGGTGCAGACGGAGGTAAAGACAGAATACTGATAGGGATATCATTCATACTCAAAATCCCAGTTGGGGGTTAACCACTCCTAAAAACAGACAACAATCGTGTGCAAGTCAGTGCTGTTTCCATGGTAACTGGCCTGGGTTAAACAGTGCAAATAATAAGCATTTGTTTCAACCTGCTTGGACTACCAGACAGGTGGCTTTTTTCCACATAGGACAGTACAGTGAGTGCCAGAAATGTTACGCAACTTACCTGACATTATCTGGATTGTCCTTAAGCGGTGAACCCTACCCAAGAATTATTGACAAAAACTATTTGACATGAGTCTGCATGGCTGAATTTTCTTTTTTATAGAGGCTTTGTAGTTGGGTCACAAGTCTCCCAGCAACCATGTCTGGCGCCAACGTGGAGGTCCAGTGGAGAAGTGACTGTGCAAATACTTCTAAATACATAACAACCAGGCTTGAACAAGAGAGATACCTGAAGAAGAGTGTTGTTGTTGGGTGTAGGTCCTTAACATTTTAAGTAACAGTTAATAGTCATGTTGAGGTCAGTTTGTTTCCAAATTAAGGTTACACTTCTTCTATTATCTTTAGTCGTAGCCCCTCTGATCCTAGTCCCTGCTGCAAAGCACCAGGAGTAGCTTAGTTAACTGCAACAAACATTTGGCATCGTTAGCTAGCTAACTAGCCAGCGGGCAAATTTAGCAATGTAACCACTGTTAATGTTAACATGTAACCACTAGCCACTGCTAATGCTAGCTTCTGCTTGATTAGCTAGTGTGCAAATCAGAAGTGTTAACAGGAGGACAGCGATGGTTAGCTGACCAGATACTATGGTTAGCTAGCTAACATAATCTAAACACAACATTGATCAGATATATCAGTAGTGTATCAGTAGTGAAATCCGTTCCAAGTCAAAAACAGCACAGACATTAACCATGTCTCTTCCATAGTGTTGAGACAACTGAGTTATAGGTTTAGAAATGCAATCAGCAATCAGCAGTCATTCACAGAGCTGTGGACCTTCAATATGGCCGCCATCCAAAAGCCTTCTATTCATGTGTATGTGGCTATTTGTGAATAGAATATAAAAACACATATAGATGGCCTAAATGTGGTAGTAATATGATATGCAGTACTACAGGTACACGTTCTCACCGAGGCCTCTTCTTCTCTTCAGGACCAGTACCAGTTGTGCTACAGGGCAGCGCTGGAGTACCTGGGTAGCTTTGACCACTATGCAACGTAACCACTCCCACCGAGCAGCCTACCTGGTCAGACCTCTCAGGAGTGTGCCAAGTGTCCCATCTCACCCACCATCCACTCACTTCAACCCGTACCCACCCCCTCACAGCTACCGGAGGGGAGGAGAAAGGGACGAGCTTGCCGACCTGGCGAGGGGTTCAACCAATCACAGAGATCCACGCGGATTTACCACCCAGAGATTTTGCTTTAAAGAAAAAGAAAAAGAAACAGTACAAATGACTATGACGACTCTTGTGCGGATGCGACAGCTCGGCTTTTCTGTTCTGTCGATGCCAAACCTCCCCAATTGTCAAAGGCTACTGGTAGCACTAAGAGAGAACTCTCTCTCTTTTTTTAATTTTATTGTCATTATTTTGAAATACCATTATGACAAATATTATTTAGTTCATAATCTTTTGTTGTTGTTTTTAATAATCATTTTAACACCAGGCATTTCTTTTGTCTTAAATGGCCCAGCTGCGGGCCTGCATTATTTTCATAATCGGTACATCTTTTTATTTTTATTTTTTTATTTTCTAGGTTACTTTAGCACAAGGGACATGTATTTTTAACACGTTCCTAGATACTAATACAGGGGAACCACTGTTCTCTGAGCTGCTGTCATATTTCGTTTGTCTCATGACGTTATTGTTTTAGTCTCATGTACATTTGTTTTGTTCTTACAGTTCAATGGAGCAGAGGTTCACTTTGATACGCCTATTCACTTGCCGTTTCTTATAAAAACAATTTTGAAAAAAAAGTACAAAATTATCTCAGAGTATAGTTGGTCTAAATTTGTCATATGTAAACACAATATGTAATAAAAAAAAACAAGTGAATCACCTAATAAGAGACTAACAGTGGTGTACAGAACTGGAAAGCACATGATGTTTTTTGATTTTTTTTTTGTTGGGTTGTTTTTTTGTTTTTTCGACAGAAGCCTATGGCATTGAGGCCTTCATGCTCCATAGCGGAGAACTTATCTGACAAAAACAGACTTTTATACCCAACGGGGAGTTGAAATAGAAACTCCCTTATCTCTGAATATAGTTGCTCTGCAAGCTCCATCCGTCTCTTGCTGCCCAATAGCCTGGTCGGTTTGCCGGGGTCGAACTAAACAGACCGACGGACCAGTGGTGGTTCTCATGGGCTGAGGAGTAGAGCCATCAACACTGGCACCTGTACAGAATGAACCATTCCTACCAGAGGGGAGAAAGACTCAGCCCTTTGGACTGAAACCTGCTATTATTTTATACAGAAATAGAAACAATAAATATATAATTATGACTGATTATATATATGTACAATTATACATAGATATATACACAACTTCAAATTATATTGTTGAAAAGGATTCACTCTGCCGATGTACCAACCCTAGAAAAACTGCAGAGAGCCTGCTGTCCTAGAGTGTGTATTAATGGAAACACCATTGTATCTACTGTACTACCATAGTAACTTTGACAGCTGGTTGTCCATCTGAATGAGGAAAACAGCACAATGCCCCCCTAACGCACCCACCCCACCCCCCCGTCAAAATGGACAACTCCTCAGCAGCGGCCATCACACCATTCAAGCACATCTTTACCCACAAGGCGCAGAGGAGAGCGTCACACCCGAGGCCTAAGTGGTGTTGGGGGGGGCGGGGCTTGTTGGGGGAAAATGTTAATTTTTACCTTGTGAATGCTTAGTGCTGTAGGGGTTCAATCTGTTGTATACACAGTCTGTTTTTTATTTGTTCATAAATAAAAAGGAATTTAAAAGTTGTTGAAAAAGAAAAAAAATGAATAAAGTTGAATAATTGGGTTTTTGTACAAATCCCTGCTTGCAATGTTTCGTTTCTTTTTGTGGTTTGGGAAATGTGAATGGTTAAATGTTTAATGGATTGTAGATGATTGCTAACATTCCTCTTTTCCTCTGTGGTTTTGGGAAACAAGGCCCAGAAAGTTACCTCACCTTTGTTGTACTGACTACATAGGAGCATCTCGTTGCCAAGAAGTCTTTGAATAGTTTTTACACCCTGTCTTACTTTCTCTCCTCGTCCCTTTCTCCTCCCCTCCTGTCTCACTTTGTTGCCCACAAATTATCCAGTGTATCATCACCTTAACGGTTAGTTCACTGTCCTGGCTCTACAAGCTGGAACAAGGCGCTCCTTCAATATCAAGGGACTGATTTTGAAGAGCCTCTTGTTCCCACCACCCAAGCCAAATGGTGTGCGTGTGCGTGTGTGTGTGTGTGTGTGTGTGTGTGTGTGTGTGTTCACGGTAAAGTTTCTTCATAGTTTCAGTTCTGTTCCTGGAGCCATCACCAGTCTCAGTAACCTGCTCAGTCTTCACCACCTCCTCACACTACCAGCCTGCTAAATCACAGCCAGTTGCCATCACATAGACATCACTAAAGAAAGGCTGCTGCCAGGAAAGGTTTGGATTCAATCTGTGTATCCTTTATGTGTGATAGCGATAACATAGACACATAGACAGGATATAGTATACTTGTATTTAACTGATAACTGTCATTGCTTTCATCATGTGAACCCACAGTGTGATCGTGGCCACGTCTGGGACACTGTATATTTGCTATATGCAATAGTGTTAATGTGGAGCAGGATGTAAGATTATGAGTCAAAGAAACACAGAGGGCATATGGCTGAGTTTAACTGATAATTGCTATTGCCGTCATTATCCTCTAGTGCTGTTTGTTTGTTTCCAATATGGCCTCTGAATTTGAGCAGGCCTTAACGATCTAGCAATATCATTTTCCTTTTGATTTTAATGTAACTGCACTGCTTAGCGGACTTTAAAGCCTATAGCGTTATTATTATAGTCAATTTGTATTGTTACATTGTTCAAGTGTTATTTCTGTTTTGTGGCATGGGTTTTATTGCTAGCAGTGCATTGTTCCTTTTTCTACAGCATTGTAACTTTGTTAAAGCAAATACAAATAATACCAATATGATTAGTAATATGCATATCAATACTAATATAATAACTATTATTATCATTATTGTTTTTTGTAGCATCTTACAAATTCTGTGTTTTAGATCCGACAGAACCAGTTGCCATCACAGTGTTCTCTTGGTTGTATGAAGGGTATCCAGGTGCATTTTTCCTCTTACAACACTCCCCCTGACCTGCTACTTTACAGCATACCCTTGTGTTTACCATCGAATCACCGAGACACAGCCCCACCAAGTGAAGACAAACTTCATTAGTACCCAGGTCGCCCACATCGCTAACCAAAGGAGACGCCATGAGTAGTCAGACCGGGTAAGGAGATTTGAAAATCAACACAGAATTGACAAATTTTCACTGCAGATTCTAGACAATATCATGATGCTATGTTTTCTGTCCATGTTTGCAAAACTTGACCAAGTTAGAGAGGACTGTACTGAAGCACATTTGCTCCACATGAAGATTGCATCCCAGTTGGAGCAATACCTGTCCAACTGGTACCTGGCAGAGGACGGGTTCCTCCTGAAACACGTGCAGAGGAACAAACTGGGCTATGTCAGTCTCAAGCTTCTCACTTCCTTCAAAAAGGTAAACATATTACTTTTCATTCACCAAAACTTGAATGTACCAGTGTGCTTTCTATCCTGTTTACATACAGTTGAAATAAAAACACATCCCATTAAGATGAGAACAACTACACTAAAGCTGAATGTTTGTTACAGATGAAGGTGCTGACCAGAGACTGGCGCATGGCTCTAGCAGGAGCACGCTGCTCAAAGCTCCTGGAAGTGAATGAGGAAGGGACCAAAGTGAGGCGGAGGGAGCCACTCCCCAAGTGGCTGCTGTGCTCCCCCACCAGCAAGCTCCTCTTTGTCTGGAACCTATTTGGGGAGCAGACAGGAGAAGACAAAGCAGCCCGAGGCCCGGAGCACCCCAGAGGCCCGGAGCACCCCAGAGTCCTGGAGCGAATCTGGAAACTGTTCAGCATTCATGGCAGCGTTACATCAGTCCGGATCCTGCATCCTGGCAAAGAGCTTCCCACCAAGCTGCAGTACTGTGCCAAGCACCACAGTGAGCTTGGCCATCGCCTGTGTGCCTTGGTGGAGTTTGAGCATTTGGAGGGTGCTCGGAGGGCCCACAGTGCCCTGATGGCAGAAGAGCACAAGTGTAATGGAAAGGGCATGTGTGTAGTATCCTTGGGATTCCCTAGAACATGGCATGTCAACAAGGAAGAACCCCTAGAGGAAATTAATGGGTACCCACCTGAGGAGGCCAAACCCAGTCAGATAGCGTCCAAACATGAATTTAAGTGTCTCCCCAGATCCTCTGTGGATTCAGTCCTGGAGGAAAGCTCATCCCTAAATAATGGTTCCTTCAGGGCTCTGTACACCTTAGACAAGCTCTCCACTGGTTGCCATGGCCAGCCCTTCTCTGAGTTTAGGAACAGATACAGTGGGACGAATGGGTGCTCTGGAGACGGCCAGGACAGCTCTAGGAGCCCCTGGGTGCAGAGACGCAAAGTTGCAGCCAGTGCAGCCCACCTTGAGGCAGCAGGTCAGCTAAACAAGACCTCCATGCTACAGAAAGTGCTGCGTCAGCCCTATGGACCAGATGGCACCAGGGGCTTCCACAGCAGCAGAGGGAGAGGGAAGCTGCTGCAGCAGGACTAGTTCCACCTTTTCCCCAGAAGTACCAATACCACCTCTTCTGGATGACTACGGCCCATATATCCTGCAGATATATGGGCCGACAGTCAGTCAGTCCCAAAAGTTCAGAAGCTGATGAAATCAAAATAAATATGTTTTTCTCTTCAGTAACAAGATATAAAAAAGTGCTTTACAGTATGTCTGTTTGTGAGAAAGCATTTAGACTAGGTCTCAGATGTAGTTGCAAGTCACTGACAGAGGGGGGCAGCATTTGGCTGTGTGTGCATAGTTGTATATTATAACTTCTCATTATGGCCAACCTGTCATAGTTGCATAGAAAGTAAATACACTGTAGTGCTAAAAATTCTTCTACAAGGATAGGCGTTGATGTGTGAAGTAACAGTATCTCAAAATATATCGATGCCAGTAGCCTCAACTTTCCTGGAGCCCCAACCAGCATGCACTGCTGCAAATTGCAATGTATATTTGTACTCGGGCCAAGATGGGTTTGTGATGTTTCCACTCAAAAAAAGCAGCTTTTTCTTTCAACATATTCTGTTCAGAAAGTGCTAAAATCTATCTTTTGAAAGATCTGTTTAGATTTTGGTTCTTTAAAAAGTAGTTTTCCACTCAGTACGATGACATTTGGCTGAAGGTCCAATCATCAAACCACATCTTGCGCAAGACCTGTGTAGTAGCCACATTTGTGCCTTATTTCCATCCTTTCTAATGACACCTTGCGTGGAATGGTGTGTTTATAGTGTTACTGATTGAGGGCTTCCTTAAAATCTAGCCCAGACCTAAACAAAATGTGTTTCTCCACTCATCCACGCCCAGTGGAAAACATTCAATCCTATGTGTCTACGTGATTCTGTGTTTTTCAGACTTTTTTTTCTTGTATATGCTGTTTGTCAGAATGGCATCATTGCTGATATAATCTTAGGTGTTGAATGAAGCCTTGCGCTGTACATGCTCAAGTGTTTCACTCATCGTCTCTGACTTGATTTAGCAATTAACAGCTGTTGCAGTTTTATTGCGATGGAGGCCGGTCTGAGAAAACGTTACACATCTGTGAACAATATGTATAGTGCAGAAACAGTTCGGCCCGATGTCAGGAAATGTTTCTGTGCTGATATTTCCTTTTCAAGGCTATAGAAAAGCACGGTGTTTTCTACTAACTGGAAGTCATTATGTATTTACTCAGTGTGAGCATGGCAGTAATTATGATATTATATATTATAATAATAATTGTGGGTATTTAAATAAGCTTTTTTTTTAGGCTTTTCTATTGTTGTTTCTGTGTGTATTTGCACCTGCTGACTGTCACTAAAGCATTCTCAGCTTGACAAAAAACTACTCTTGATTTGTGGCATGGTGACGTGCTCCAGGTTAGGGCTGGAGGGTTTAAATGAAGAGGGTTTGTTTTGGCTGCACTTCAGACTATACATGAAATCTATGTTTCAGCTCACTGTGAAAATGACCTTAGGACGTCCATCAATACACCTGTTGGTTTGAGACAAAAGAGTGATTTGTCTTAGGGGATCAAAACAGCCTGTCTAACTTTGGCATGAGGACATGAGGAATGATTCATGGTGTTAAAATGAGATATTTATTAACAAATAATGTCGATTTCATGACTCTCATACCCAGATTGCTGCTACGTTCAACATCTTTGTCTCGAGCCACGATTCAGAACGATCAACTGCGTGTGGTTCAACAGCTTACCTGTAAATCTGTTGGGCTGCTGAAAGCGGCACCTGTTTATGTATCTTCCTTGTTTTCTGCATCTCCCTGGCAACATCGCTCCACCGCTCTCTAAACTGCTTGGCCTTTGTTTTCATACGACTGACCCCACACACCTGACGCATTTCATCCACGGGGGTATTTTAGATTGCAGTTTGGAGTGCCTGCTGCCTTTTCGAAAGCACAACCATCTGCTCCTCATTTGCCGCTCGAGGCTCAGGGGCTAAAATAGTGGTTTGTATTGGAGGAGATGTGAACGTGAGACTCTCAACAACAACACCCCTGTTTTCATCCCTGGCCAACTCCAGATTGAATCATTATGAAATACCTCTGCTGCGATATATCACTTTAGCTGTGTTTCTCTTAGCACCCATTTGATTAACTATTGTGAATTCCCTCACCCAAAAAAGGCTGGAAGGAGCTTTCATGACTGGACCCTTCTCACTGCACCCACTCATCTACCCAAATGAGGCTATTACCACCGTGCGCTTAAGATGGCAGACTCCCTTGTAGCAGAAGGTAAATGTAAGCCCTCGCTGAGGCCAAAGCATCCTTTAGTGCTCCTGGAGCTAGAGCCAGGGAGATTATCATGTCAGGAGTAATCCGACTCGGCCCACAAGCACAACTATGGAGGAGGAGGAGCAACAGTTGTGAAGGGGGGGGGTGCAGGCTGAGGCATCAGAGAAGCTCTGTGCTCCACTTACCGTAACTACACTCTCCCTCTTCACCCTAACCCATCTTTTCAACCCTCAGTGTACCCCTTCCTGGAGCCAGTCCCCGAGCTGAGGAGAAGACCTGCTGCTCTAAAAGGGGTAAGAAGATGTACATGCTCTGTGATTTACTATCCATCCAATAATGTTCTGTGTCTTAAATGGTCGGGTATCTACAGGACTGAGCTTCATAGCAGATGGAAAGTTGAGGCATCTGTAAGATCTGTTATTGTAAGATCTGTTTTATTCTACACCTCTGTTTCAGGTTCCTTTGTTCAGGTGTGTGAAAATAGGGGACTAAAACATGTGGATGGATTAACGTGATGACAGGAGTTTTCTCAAGTGAGCCACATAAGTAAGGGGCATCTAAACACCCAGCTCTTCTCTTTCAATGGATCAAGCCCAGTGCCATGAGGCTCACGGTCGCCTTCAGAGAAATGTGGATTCTGATCATTGCGACATAAGGGACTCGTGTGGAGGTGCCACTATGATAGAAGGATAAGAGAGAGCCGGGCCCTGGATCGAGTCAGGAGACCTCTACTACTTCTCAGAGGCTCATGGAGATCTGATGGTTTTTTAGGGGAACAAACTGGATTCCTTCCCTCGCTCCTCAAGGCTGTGATGATGGACTTACCCAGCCAGCACTTGCCTGCCTGTGGAGGTCAGCTGAAGACGACGCCACACAGCTAAGTCTGGATTAGCCGGCCGAACGGTAAGGACACCACATCTTCTTTTGTCAGTATAAGCCGGCAGCTTATGGGGGGAAGGCGTTAGGTGCTGCTGACAGCGACGCCTCACCAAGTGCTCGAGTGGCAGAAAACACACGTTGGATTATCTGCGTCAACAAGCGGCTCTTGCCACAACCACATGTCAATAGTGCACAGCGGGCATGTCACGGAATGTTTGGAGAGCGGTTACCACTGGTTATGAGGGGCATGCCGCCATGTTGGAAGATCTTGAACACCCTTCCATCACACAGAAGTTAAAGCTTTTCTTTGTTTTGTCAGGGATTAAAAGGCTGTCATTCCTCCAATATGGTGGCGTGCCCCTCATCATCACGGGTAAACACTCCAAATACTCTGTAGGCCTTTCTCACTAGTTGGCGCTGGATTTTGAGATCTTACCGGTTATTGATAACGGTTCTCCAGTGTGCTTCTGAGCTCGACATTGTTTCACTGTTGCTTCTTTAACAGGTTGGATAAGGAAAAAAACAGTTGCATCCAGTGGCTGAACTCTTCTAAATATAACTAGTGGTTAGAAAACTTGATGATGGGCATTTGACTGACGTGATGATCCCCATCCCACTAAGCCCATATCATACGTAGGAGTCCGGACAGAGGTTAAGCCTATAGTCACTTGAACCTTTCAACTCCTATAACTTACCGTCCAAGCTGGTCAGAGCTGAAGGACCTGAGGCGGGGGAGGCTAAACTGTGAATCGTGAATTGATGAACTTTTACCATAAACACTTCATCTTCTGCCAAATTCTCACTAAAACATACAACGCACACATGCAAGAGATTAGCACGCTGGTAGTTTGAAGACAGGGTATGCTAATATTGATGTAAAAAGCCATCGTGTTTCAGACGTCTGTGCTTGCTTGAGCTTGCTGGCGCGGCTCACATTTGAAAGCGGTATTCAGCGCGTGCCAGATGGCCGTCAACCTTTTTGTAACACCAACATCAACAAGTTTAACGTGGGTTTAGTGGCGATACTGTTGTGTAAAAAGGGGATCTGGCATGGGGGGGAGATTAGCAGCCGGAATAGCAGGTCAGCCACTCATTTTTAGTATGAAGACGACATCAATCTTAGATAAATGATGAGGTAAGGTGGCGTTTCCTTGCAAAGCCTCCAGTAACCTCTTTCTGTCAGCTGGAAGTGCACTTTAAAAGGGTGTGAAAGCATAACATCTAACTACACTTTTATTGAAATCTTCCCGTAATAGTAAAGGTCAGACAAATTGCGGCTGATGTCAACGGGGCGTCTGAAGGTGTGTCTTCACTCGCCTTATGAAAGCCAGTAGGTTTGAGTTGCGCCCTCTGAGATTTCTGGGGTCACTGGATTAATCTGTGTCAATCCACGAGAGGACTTCCAAAACTACATTTTAATCTTCTTACCATTCACCTTTGTATACTTTGTAGATGAAAAATGACAGTAGGGAATAAAAGGGAAACTTTATCTAGTGTAGGGTCAGGTTTACAAGTAGTATACTCTGGGCAAGCATTATCATTTTATTGGCATTTCAGACGGATGTATTTTCTTTTTCCTTCTGTACAATAAACTTCAGCTTTCTTACTGACAAGTAGCTGGCTTGTTTTAATGATCCTGTAGTTACTGAGTGACAGAGCACAAGCCAACCAAAGTCACGGCCCAGCCAATTTACAGCGCAGCCTAGCCTAAGCCTTTTTCAGTTGCATTAGAACCGAGGCTGGATTTAGAACAGCCAATCCCGGCTCAGAACATCCACTTTGTTTGACATCCTTTTGCTCCGCTCTGATGCAGACACAACAGATCTAACTTTGTCGCTTTTCTTCCCCCCTTATTGTGATTGAAGGCTGGGTAGATTTAGAGAGAGCCCGCTGGCCTAACCTCTGAGTTAGAGGTGTCTTGACAGATTAACACACTCATACACACGTACGGCCAGGACTTCACCACCAGCACTGCAGCCAGGTGTTAACCCACGTGACGGCAGATAAAGCCGGCAGGGCATTAGCGGTAATCCCGCCCTGATCTTTGGAATATGTCCCTATTACCTCCTCAAGCACTCTCTAGCTGTCCCCAGGCCTCCTGATGCTCACTTAAGAGGGAAAAGACAAGACAAGGCCTCTCTAGGACTCCCTAAAGCACCTTTCTTCCCTTGCAACCACGAAGTTCAACACAGTAGGTGCCTTTCCCACTGTTTGCTATTCTCCTCTGTTATCTTTTCAGTCCAGGTATTTATGGGGTGTGTTCAGAGCAGCATAGCTGGTCACGTGGGCGGAGCTCAGCTCAAACGCATGGTTGAAAGTGTAAGTAATGGCCACAGGTTATGTGGCGGCAGTTGTATAAGACGGCGGCTGGTCAGGGTTGCGGACATTTCTAGTTATCAAGAAGCAGCAGTATTATATAAAGTGGATTATCTAGTGTTGCATGATGGGACAGTTGCGTGTGCCCAGGAAGTGAAGTGGGTGTCTGGACATGATTTCCATGGAGGACTGTGTCTTATGTTTTGGAAAAGTGAAACCATGCGAGGGCTATGTATGTATGTATGTATGTATGTATGTATGTATGTATGTGTGTGTTTATGAGTGTGAGTCAGAGAGAGAGAGAGAGGGAGGGGGCGAGAGAGAGATCAGGCTGTATCTAGGCAATGTAAAGGAACAAATGCTACAAAAAAATGGGACATAAACGTTGGTATGGACATCTGTTTTTTCCAGCACAAAGAAGCTCTTCATTCGTGCCTCTCTCTCTGATCTTCACTTACTGTGATCATGTCATACTGGTCAAGATCCAGGCAAGCTGTACAAGAAGGCCCCCCCTGTCTCCCGGCTCCATTCAAAACAGTGTTAACCACAGACGCCTCTTATCCTCATTTTGACAGTCAGCATCTCATCCCTCCATGGGGATTGGCATTCTGTGGAGTGTCTCCTTCGGGGCACTGCAGGGGAGGACATGAGCGCCACGCTGCTGTAATGACATTACCACCAGCTTAGTCGCGCGGTGGCCGATGACCCAATTATTTCTTGAAAACATCGATTTTATTGTGTCATTTGAAGAATGCGATCTTTGAGGCAAACACAAGGGCTCGGTTGAGAATCGAGCTCATGCATCTGTGAATATATCATCTCTCGAGAGCGGATATGACGGACTTCCGAATTCTTTGTCTAATAGTTGTATATTTTAACGGTTTGCCTCAAAACGTACGTGATCTTCTACAACTGTTCCTACACCGTCGGTAGCCTAACAGCGTTCCTTCCTTCGGGGTGTTTATCTGCTACAACCACATCCATGTACGCCAAACCACATACCTAATATTCACTACCGTGCTGTCTGGAAACAAAATCCTAACGAGGACTCGTGTGAGTTTGTTATTGTGTCAATGTACTCTCCGCTTTCCCCTTTTTGGAGTAACTTGACTTTTGAAGTTTGTTTTGGGCCTCGGGCTTTCGCAATCTCTGCAGAGGAGCGTGCACGGGCATGATGCTTCGTAAAGACGTTCTGTGGCTGTGTAGGAAATATTTGAGTTGTTTTTTGCGACTCCTTTGCATTTTTATGCCTCTGTTTGAAGATGGCTTTTCCTTCTGCTGCAGAGTCCTCTGGGGTTCCCCTATATCCTCTTCATCGGCGCTCTCTATTGGCTTGAACATAGCAGCACTTGTCCTGCGAGGAAGTGCACCACTCAGTCATGTCTGTCAGTGGTCGTCCTGAGAAAACAGCGGTGCCCCTGCCCCCCTATCTACATCTGTGTATTTATGTCTATGGCAGCGGCGGCCATTGATAGATATTAAATGCCTACGCTGATTAATCACCCGTGAAGATCAGAACAAGCTGTAGAACGGGCCTTGGCACTTTTATGGGTGCCGATCGACTGCAGATGGGAGTAATGTCTTTCTGAGTGGAGCAATTATGACAATCAAACTGTCTTCGGGGACGTGAGATCAGCGCCTGATGACCACGCTCCATCCAGCGTCTGGTGTCTAAAACATCGGGGCATTCATCTGTTTTTCCGAGCTAATTGTTTTATCGAGGCGAGGCGTCGAACTAACAGGCAGTGATGTACTGAGGGCTTGTGAACCGACTAACTCTGATGCTGATTGATCGTCCCAAACTGACCTATTAATAGCATGAGAAAATAATGACCTCATCATTCGCCATTTATCATAGAATTTATCACAGAGCTAGAGATCTCGGGTGACAGAAGTTGGTGTTGAACCAACGTCAACAAAGTGAGAGTTTCCATTGAAGAGGTTATCTATCATGTCCAGCAATTCAATCAGTGAAGAACAACCATCAGACGTGTAGCCGTTAGCAGCCGCAGCTACACATTTTGACTTACATGGGCTGTGTATCAGCCGAGGTTGTTAGCTGAAGTGTTTGACTTTCAAATGAAGATCCTCCTTTGAGCTTTGTTGTGCACAGACTGCTCACCATGCCGGACCCGTACGGAGTTAAGAGTGATGTTCAGGCTTTGATTGATAGAACTGGTTACACCAATTTATACTCTGTTCATACCATTCCAGCTCATGTACTGCTTTCTTCTTCTTTTTTCCCCTTGCGGTGTTCGAAACACTCCATATTCTCTACATCTGTATATTTTTCTTTTTTTCTGTGACTAACTTCAGTGCAGTGAGTCAGGTCTCCATATGCATGACAGGAACAAAACTATTCCCTACATTTCTATTTTTGATGTTTTATATACTAATTATACTTGTGTACTGCTTGTATATACTGCTCCAGAAGAGACCTATTCCCTAAAGTTGTGCATTTTTAATATAGTACATTTTATAATGATGTGTTGTTTCATGTTTAATGTGACTTGTGGGAGAAACACACCAAGATGAATTCTTTGTATTTGCGTTCTTACTTGGCAAATAAAACCGATTCTGATTCTGGTTGTGGTGTTTCTACTGAAAGAGACAAAGATACGTGACACTGTGTCCTCTTCTAAAGAAGCCGAGTACCGGCCCTTACATGTACAGTAGAGAATCCAGTCTGGCAAAACACTTTGGGCGGCCGGTCTGGATTTGCTGTTAGTCACTACCAGTATACCGTTTCCGGTTCTGTGGAAATGTTTTTCTTGCTTGTGACATGATATGAAAAATACAAAGCAGTGAGTTTGTAAGACCTCCCAGATGTCTGTGGCAGGACAACAGAGAAAGAGAAAAAGTCTGGTGTAAATCCTCCAGATGCACTGCCTGCCTTTTGAAAGGGGGGTTGGGGGGGTGATAAAGGGGTGCACAAACACACATGTTCACTGAGTGTGAGGCCCCACCATGCCAGCATAGCAAATAGGTGTGGTCAAGGGATTCCTGTCACGAAATAGTGTTTTTTTCCTTTAAAAGCAGACAAGATACATCTATAGAAAGTATGTTTTTCAGGAATGAAGAATGCTTATATTCTCATTGACACCTATGTATTTTTGATATTACGCAATGGGGTTTTGAAGAGGGTCCAAACATCACAAAACTCACTCAATACATGAATGATCATGTAAACTTTCAGTTCAGGCGGGATAAATTCAGGCATGGTTCTGACTTAGAACACACATTACATTCTCAGATGTCAACAAGCCATGAAACTGAGCTGACAGCGGTATTAATGCACCAGGAAAAGTAAACTGACGGAAAGATAAAGGCCCTGTTAAGGAAACCTCAGTTGAGAGACGGGGATTTGCAGGAGGTCATTGAAATGGAAAGATACAGAGAATAACAATTAAGGCATTGTTCTGTGTTCGGCAACATGACAAGTTAGTTGATTATTTTTACAGTTTTAAAATACTTGACCATCATGACCTGATGACTCAACGCTGTTTTACCGTGTCTGACATTTGTGCCTTCTGCCTCTCCCGACAGAGTTTCAATGCTCCTCCACGTTCTAAGATGAAGTTATGGAAAGGTGCTACTTTTGCCTTGATGCTCTGCGGTGCAGCACTGTTCATCCTCCTCACTAGAAACATGGCCACTACTGGACAATTCAAACCTAGGACGAAACACCCCCACGCATCTTCAACCTCATCGAGGTCTTCATCATTATCAATATCACCGTCCACGACCACGCCGTCCTCGCCCTCATCTCCATCCTTACCGTCGTCAACGTCGTTGTCCCAGGCGATGGGTGGTCTGCACCGGAGAACCCGGTCAGCAGACGGCATGAACTCTCTCTTCTCAGAGTGTAAGATAAACTGTTATTATCTTCGTAGGCAAAACCTTGTCTGGTCTTCGATAAGGTGGCGTGTGAACAAGTTACCTGGGCTCAGACAGGCAAGGCTTAGCGCCTGGCTCTGTTATTTATAGAACACGTTTTTATGTCTCACAATAACCTGCAGTCATTTAACACCTCATAGTTCACTGGTTCTCCATAGGTGGGAGTTAGGAGCCACTAAAACCTTCAAGAGGGGCTGATTTACTCATTTGTCTTTGTAGGAACACAGTTAGACACGGCCCCAAAGTGCCTCCTTGACGCACATTTGTCATTTATATTATCTTCATAGAAAGAGACTTATTATCATACTGCCAGCGATAAGACTTGCTTTGATCAGTCATGATCCCAATAACTAACCAGGAAAAACCCTTCTCCTGTTCAAGTTTGGCATTCATTACTTTCAGAAATGTGTGCTTGAAAAATAGATGCTAGTACCACTGTCACCCCTCAGCCCCCTTTTCATATCTGATGCATCCCAGAATGTCTGCAGAAACCAAACCATCCTCTCCTCTCCCTCAGTTTCCGTGTTGTTCCAGAGCTTCACGGAGAGCGAGCTTCAGCAGGTGGTAGGGACCTTGCTGAACAGGAAGAGGCGGAGGGGCCAGCGCCTGGACCAGAGCCAGGCCCGAAGGACTAAAAGAGCCAGGAGGCCCAAACCCTGCTCCCTGAGGGAGGTGGAGTTGACCGTGAGCGAACTGGGCCTCGGCTACGATAGCGACGAGATCCTGCTGTTCCGCTACTGCAGCGGCAAATGCACAGGCCACCGGCGCAACTACGACATCACCATGGAGCACATGAGGCGGTCGGGCTTCAGGAAGAAAGGCCGCAAGGACAAGGTGAGCAACGGGCCCTGCTGCCGGCCAGTTGCTTACGAGGAGGACATTTCCTTCCTGGACAACAACAGCCACTACCACACAATACAGGAAGTGTCTGCGCAGGCGTGTGACTGTGTATGACCCAGCGACCCTGCCAGGGAAATAAGACCTCCACAAACATGCTGCTCTCAGTCTCGCTATGAAGGCTCGGACAAGGATACTGTTAAAACACAGAGGGCAACTATGGACTACAGACTCAAGGAGGAAAGGACGGAGTATATTTATGGCTGCTCCCTGGCGGCCTCTCTAACAGGCAGGCTTTACATCACCGCTGTCTGTCTGTCGGCATGAGTTGGACCGAATCACAGGGACTGCAGGTGCTGTGTTTGTGTTGACACAGAGAATGACTGTTTCTTCTATCTGTGTAGTAACACTGTACATTGTAGTGTAACAACAATGTAGCAACGTGATGTTTGTCTGTGATGTTGCGTTTGCCTAGTACTCAGATGTCCTGGCGTTTTCACACAGGGGGAATAGATCATTACTGTTACTCCAAATTTGATCTTGTAGTTTGATCATGACAGTCAATTTCCCCTTAAGTCAAAAATTGCTAGAAATCTATTTGGACGCCATTAAAAAAAAACCCATTGGAAGACAAAGTTCCCTTTAAGTTGGCAAGACAGTTTGATGACACACATCTAATCACATTGGCTTAATAATAATATTGTGATCAGTTGTTGCTCTGGGAATTTAGTTGATATACGTGTGTTTTAAATTGTTGTTACATGCCATATGACCTTTTCATACTATAGATGCAGATGAATTATTTAGTGTCCCGAGGCCTCTGCTTGTATGCATTACTGTTACTGGAGTGATTGCAGTGTTATTACACAGGTAAAAGAACAAGAATTTGAAGATGAAAAATTCCTTCTGTATAGCTTCAGGTTTGATACCCACCTTTAATTATTGTGTACTGTATATTAATGTTGTGTAGACGATAACGACACGGCCCTGCTTGAATAAAACCACGTAGTAACTACATCCTGAACACGTATCACAACGATATAAAACATTTCTCCCCATCTGCTCTCCATAACATTCAAGGAAATTCTCATGTTAGAGTGCTCATCAGTTGTTTTTAGTAACTATTCCCAACAGACTGAGTGTTAGTATTACCCATAATCCTGTGGAGTTATTTTCCTCGAACAATTGCCAAAACACATTGAGTCGACTCAGATAGATGATTAATTCACAGACACAGATTTATAAACATGACTCAAGTTACAGGTGATAAAACTTCTTAGAAATGTATTGCCTCTGGAAGTGATTTGTGAAGTTTACACTCACTTCTTTTACCACCACCAGGGGTTTAGGTATGTGAGGCAGAAGTGTGAAAGAGAAAGATAATCTTGGTAATAGGTAGTGGCATGTTTCTGTTGCTGAAAGAGTACTAACTATGAAGTAGAGTTTGGAGTTGGCGTTGTGTTTGAGCCCATCCACAAAACCCAGAAAGTACTGCGCTCCAGAGCCCACAGGACAGCCTTGTATCGGCCCATCAAATGCCTCCTTATTGTATTGCCTCGTAGAATTTAGTTGGAAAACAAGCTGCTGAACTGAATTATGAAGCATATATTTCCATTAATTGATTTTCACCATCACCAATCTTTATTTGGTTTGAACCCATTGCAACTGTTTGCCTGAAGGACAATAAATTATCTATGTTTTTTTCTGTGGAGGTGCAGTGTGGGGCGTGGATGCGGTGCATCTTTTATTGTGGATTATGTGTATTTATTTGGGAAGTAAATTATTCCTTGGTTTGGATATTTATTTAGATTACCACACAACAACAGGACAGCTTATTACGATTGAGCAACTGTGCCAAAAATGTTTTATCTAACATTCTATACTGACTGCTGAATAAACATAAACGATTTCAGAGGTATGGATGTTCCTTATTTCTCATCAAACACGCTCAAAATACTTATAATGCAGGGTGTAAAAGTAAACTGCAATAAAATGAGATAAGATAAGATAAGATGAACCCTTGATGATCCCTTTGAGGAAACTGGGTAATTGCAGCAGAAAGGAAAAGATTACAATAAACGTGACATACTGAAGATCAATAATACTTAGCTGTAATATTTCCCTCTGTTATGATGTGATGTTCTTTCACTTCCTAGATCCATTATACAGTATCAGGACCAACCATGGATGTTTTGTACCAAAATGAGAAACTCCCCATCCAAAACAAATGAAGGCCAATAGGTAATTTACTGTGAAATTACAACACCATCACAGAGTGGGTCCTATATATTTTATTGATATTCAATGATGAGTTTTTTTTTTTTTTCTAAAATGCATGATTTAGAAATGAGTTTTTCATTTAGTCTGATTTGTATCCAAAATGTGACATAGAGTAAATACTGGATGGCTAGTGTTCATTGTGAATGATATTGGTGGTACTGACTGTACAGCTGAAGACTGTTCCACTGCTCTTGCATTGTTTTATTATCAGTCTGTGATGTTCAACACATTCCAGGAGTTATTTTGTGATAAAGTGTTATAATTTACTTTTTTGGTGAACCCACTTTCCCTCAACCTGCCTTTTATACTTCTACTTCAGTTACTGATTTCCTACATTTCCCCAAATGCTTTTCAACACCCCCCAGACAACATGCATGAACTTGTTCCATTCAGCTGTTGGTTATTTGTGTAGGTAGACAGAGCATCGGTAAGAGCAAGAGTTTTTCCAGTTGAGAAAAAGTGAGAGTCACTCCTTGCTCAAAACACAACATGTCTTGTGGCTGCATTGCATTCTGGTCTATTGGGGCTACTGTCGGTGAAGAAATTGGTGTCTCTTCCTCTTCTACGATGGGTTTCTCTCTGTGTGATTGTTGAACATCGGTGGGCCGACACTGTCAGAAGAAAAGGTACAGGGTTGTACATAGATTGAGCCCCAACAACAATATGTACAACTCTGTACTTTTTTTCTGAGTCTAGAAAGAACTCCCTTGCTCTTTGATTCTGAGGGACTGACACCAAAACCTGACGTTTACCATTGATGTTTTAGCTAGCTGGAAACGTTTCTACTATTAAACTCCGTTGTAGCTGCGCTGGGAATATCTCAAGGTGACATCATGTCATCTAGGTTTGGCCAGTTATCCACAGGAATAAGAAAAATACACGACCAAACAACAAAATGGAGCCCAGAAAAGCAAAGAGTACATCACCAATAGCTGGTTTAGGTTTCAGGTGTTTTAGGGTGGATTACCTTGGTCCATAGGCCCACCCATGCTAAAAATCTATACACTTGTAGTATTATATTGCACTTTGGATAAACGTTTCCACCAAAGGGCATATGCTATCACTTTATTTCATTTCCTGTATATCATACTTCCATTGAGCAGACAAGGCCTCCTCCTGAGTTTGTACATGCAGACTTGTGCTTGTTATTCCCAGAAGACACAAATCCAGATGACACACTTTACTTATGCAGCTTCCTGCACACTATTTCATTGAAGACCCCCTCTAGGAGTTTATACGTAAATCACCGCTGCAAGCCTTTGGAGGCAACATAGAAATCAGCTTAAGCGATTTAATTTTGATTCTTTTAGAGAAAGGTAATATTGAGTGATGTGTGTGAAGTACGCATGTGGGTCCTAGGTCCTGGTCCTGGTCCTGGTCCAGGGCAAAAAAAACCAATCCCTTTTCCCTTTGATTTATGTATCCAAGTGGGGTGCACGTTTCAGTCTGACTGTGACTTTGTATTTACTGCAGCTATGGAAAAAATGTACTTCCCAGTTTACTTTCCAGCTTGTATTTTTTTTGAATTTTATATATATAAACTACAGACGTAGTATCTGATTTCTCCTGCATCACATCACCCTGAAACAGTTGGATGCAGGCAAATTCAGGTATGAAGTATTTCTCTAACTTAGCATCAATACCAGTTTCACACCAGAGGAAAGTGAAAATTGGGAAAAATTATAATTTCATAACCCCAAAAATCAGTTTTATAATGTTTGAAATAGGACAGTGAAAATGGAATGAAAGTGGGGCCACTTTTCTTTTTGAGATAAACAGATATTTCCTCTCCTTGTCACAGCAGCCTGACAGGAATGGCCTTGGAACAACAAGTCTGCAGACCCACCAGAGCGCGAACCAGAGGACCTGCTGCAATGAAACGACTACAGACAATCGGCACCCCTTTAATCAACAAGTACAATAAATGTACAGGAATTTGTGCCTCCTAAGTACAGTGGTTTGGCGTTCTCAAATAAACAAGTGTTACAGTTATTTGTTTTTCCTGATATACGTTCCATAGATTTAGGATGATAATGGCAGTTTGGACCTTGGACCTGCAGGAGGTAGTGAATGTCAAGTTGAAGTAGTGAACCTCTTGGCCAACTGTGGATTAACACTGAGCAGAGAGGATGCTCAGCACGTCCAACCTCAACTGCTTGCATGCTTTGCTCATTTGCTCGTCGTCCTGTCCTGTACCATCTTCTGTCTGCATGTTTCTTCTATAAAATGCTGCTATTGTGTGTTTGCAAATTGAATTGAAAGCTTTAAATAAAAATAAAAAGTTTGTGCATTTGAGGGAAAAAAGTGTAAGTTTTAATATAAATCACAGCAATGTTGGAAATGGTGTTACACTACAAGACATCTGTTGTTGGTAACAGCACTGACATGTCAAAGGTTTACAACCACCTCCCATGTCCAGCTGCAGCATGTTGGTGATTTCGGACGTCTTTGAAGGAAGATGACAGGACGGAGGATGGAGTGGTGACTCTGGAGGACCGGAGCAGGGCGGGCGGCTGCAGGGTGCAGAACAGCCTGAGTCCAGGAGTCAGTCTGAGGAGCAGGTGTTTCTCCTCTTCCTGAGCAACTCTGACCCCTTCAAAGATGAATCAACAGAATACTTTTTAGCGGTATTTCTGTATGAAAGGATTACATTAAAATACTTTAATATTTTAATCACATTAACAGATTTACACATTATTTGTTTCTCGGAAAAATGCGATTCCGTGGATGTCTCATTTCTGAACCGGCATAGATCTACAGTAATGTAAGCTATGGAGGACTGAGAGGGGGACTTGTGACTTTGGAGGGTCTGAGAAGGTTGTACAGCTACAAAACACACACAGAAAAGTGGGAAGTGGACTGAGGATCAAGTGTTTTTACCAGGGTTAGACCGATACTTCAGGCAGATATTGGAGTTTTGTTAAATATCGGATATCAGTCTATCAGTCATGTCGTCATGAGGTTCCTCCCAACATAATAACAGTCTGGGAAACCACAATGACATTTTATTTATTCATTTAATTGTTCAATTGTGGGTTTTGTCTGAATTTAAAGGCCTAGTGTATCCCTGAGTCTCCACTGGGGAGTTTTAGTGCTACATGATGGTCTAAGAGTCGTTTCAGAGGATTTTTCAAATTCTCTGGGAGACACTGAAAATGGTCAAATTGAATCAAATTGAAACAAATTATGAGCTAAAAGTATAAACGCATCAGTATCGGCCTTCAAAAAGCCGTATCTGTCGAACCCTAGTTTTTCCAACTTTCAACTCTTCAGTGATAACTCACTTGTGTTTTAACATTTTTTACATTTTAGTGGCGCATTAAATAAGCGCTAAAACAGATTTATGCCACAATTGTTTATTGCACATATGTGACCAAAACTCATAACTCATAACAGCCCTATGGCTTGCATGCTGTGTGTAACTGTAGGCCTATGCCTACAGTTACACACAGCATGCAAGCCACTTTTTTTTTTCTTGGCTTCTGCAGGAAAAATAAACGCATTTATAAACAAAGTGAAATATGTTGGATATTTTGTAGTTTGTATCTAATCCTAACTGTAGATGAGCCTTTAAATCTGGATGCGCTCAGGGAATCCATTAGCTGTTGTCTTATGTCAGCACCACCGATCATTCCAGGGTAAACTCCTCGAGCTGGGAGAAGTTGTTTCACTATACTGATCAATACGCCTGCTCTGTCTGGGCCTGTGGCGCCCCCTGCTGTTGACCTGCACACATCGTCTTGATCATCCAATAAATATTAAAGTGGGATCATAATCTGATTATTGATAAGGTATTGGTATACTGTTCAAATCAGTCCATTGATATGAGTGTTCCCATCAAAATGCCTCATAGGACATAAATTATGACTAAAAATCATTTTTATATTTGAGTATAATTTAAACAAAACAGAAAACATAAAGCAAGAAAAAGCACGACACAAGGGAAGCTCTTGGGAAGGAGTGACTTGATTCCACCCTAATAACTAAGTAGTAACCCTTATTTTGGTGATTGCTTCTTATTTGGTACCGGCTGTAGACCAAAGTTAAGGGTAAGTTATACTTCTATGACATTGATATGTATTTATGGCTGCTCTCCGATATGAAAACATCTCTCCCCTCCCCGTCTCCGTCAGAGCATTCCATGAATTCTCATTTGCGCATTTTCATCACAATCTTTTATCAACTGCTCCCACAGGATTTAATCCTCTCTGACATGATTGTCCTCAGAGCACTGCCAAAACTCTCCAAGTCAGACCGCAAATCCATGACTCACTTACAGATGTGGCTTTTGCAAACAGGCTTCCACTTACAGGTGATAACAAGCCTTAGAAATGTGGTGTCTGAAGCTGTAATTTGAATGTTACACTCCCTTTAACGCTCAGTGAATTATAACAGGAGGGCTGACTGTGTGAAGGAGAGGAACGGCCATAGTGTTAGCAGTGGCCATTTGTTTTCCATGCTTGAGGAATTTTAAAAAGGAGCCGTTTGAAAGCCAAGTCGAAACAGCCATGAGGTCCAGAGCCCGGAGTAATAGCACAACACCAAGTCCTATTGCGCTTGGCACATGAGGTCTTTCTCATCCGGATGTAATGGAATGTACAGACCTGAAATCTGTCCAAGTCGACTGAGATTCTGCTGCTGAAATGAGTGAAATGAGCTTGTGGAGCATATATGTTTATTGGGTGTTCTTCACATTAAGTGGGCGGTAAACTTTATGCTTTCATCATTTGATGCAAAAACAATGCAAAAGTCTTCAGTGGAGAAACAGAGGAGAACTTATCATTTGAGCAATTATTCTCTAACGTTTTTTATTGAGCTCTAAATAAACATACATATTTTTATTATTGGCCATTCTATTATTTCTAAATGTACAAAATACATAAAATGTTACTTATACTTAACTTTGGCAACTCGTGGCTTTAACAAGCCAAATATGTGTGTCATGATTGATTTAGAGGTTTCTAGGTGAGAGTGATTATTACCTTGCTCATAATAATCCATATGACGCCCTGGTCCCTGAAGCATATGGAGAAGTGACTCCACATTCTCCAGTAAATCAGATTTTGTTTATTTTGGCAGGATTTACACAACAAAGTGCTGATTTCCTTATGTAACAACATGACTCATTTTCAGGATGGCCTGTTGAAATGGGTCTAAGGCTCATATTTCACCGGCAAGGGAAATGTCCCCTTGAGGAAAACCTTTTTATAATCATAAAACAGATTATATTTCACTTAATTAACCTTTATGTAATTGTAGTACATGATAAATTACATCTAGCAGTGGTGTGCCGGGGCAGCGCTGGTGGTTCAGTGGTTAACAATGTCACCTCACAGCAAGAAGGACCCGGGTTCAACTCTCCGCCCCGCCCTTTCTGTGGGGAGTTTGCATGATTGTCTATCTGTGTTCACTCTGTTCAAGGTGTTTCCTTGCATTCCTATTGCATGCTGAAATGCCGTAACCCTGGACTGGAATAAACAGCTAAAGAAAATGGGATTGGTGTTCTGCAATTTGTCCCTAGCAGTTGCTCTTCCATCAATGGATGGAAGGCAAGGAAACAACAAGAGCAATCTCAAGATGAACTTTGCAACCCCACTTGTAGGTCACTGTGGAGGAGTTTGGGAATTAAAGTCACAATGAAGCAGCATGTTGATTCCTTAATTTGATGTATTTCCTGTTGGGGCGGGACATAACGCAGGAAGGGATCATTCAAAAGTGGCCAATGGCGAAAACCAATGGGATATCTGTCAGGGAGAGAAAGGGAGTTTTATCTGATGGGAGGGGCAGAGGGGCGGGGTTGTTCATAAATCTGTGATATTGGTTGGAATTCAATTTAACATTTTGTATACTTCTTAAGAATTTATTGTTCAATGTGTGTATGTTAGGACATTAGCTAACAATTTAAAAGGTCATTTTTCATTTCAAATAATTTGTTGAACTAATACACTTATACACACTGCTTATACACAATCACCGCCTTTAGGATAAAGATAGGAGGATGCACTTTGTCAATTATCAGCAATATTTAGAAAGAATGACAAAGAAAGAAAGAAAGAAAGAAAGAAAGAAAGGAAGGAAGCTCCCATCTACCAGTTGATCTGGCAGAGAGTCTGGTGTCTTGGATTTTAAGACCTCAGGCAGGGCTACTGTGGTGAAGATCCAGAGAGATTACATTCATATTTTATTACTGTCCCAGAATTGTTTGTTTTTTCTGTCACTTTCATTATATTGCTGCAGTCATTTATAGGTAGCCTGCTTGAGATGCTGTAGAGAAATGCACTTGTTGTTGTTGTTACAAAGATAAGGATAAGGAGGAGGGTTTGGGGATAGCTGTAGTTGTGTTTCTAGTTTGGATGTGAACCGAACAGGTTTTTTATACGATATTTATGACTTTCCCCATCTGCTTGACACATACATTATATATGACCATGGTTTGGTCTGACTCATACTCATTTGACAATCTGAGCACAGCCCCCATTCATGAAAAGACCAAGGACTATTATTGTGTAGCCACAGCTGTGTCTGTCAGAAGTCTTGCCTGTGGACATCTTTGGTTGCTACAGCTAGTCTCTGGTGCCCCCTAGTGTTGACCCAATATACTTGCCATTAACAGCTCATCAAAGGCTTTATGTGGTTGATTAAATACTTCCAATGTTAATAATACACAGAATTGCAGTATATACACTCTAACAATTGCTTACTTTAGGTCTGCAATTGGGATTGGAAGATGCAGAAAATCAGATTTCACCAAGAAAATCACAGGTCAGTCCAAAATGTTTTATTTTGTAAAGGGGGCAGTCAGAGGAGATGAGAAACATGGTGCGCTACTAAATGATAATATATTCAAATGTACATGACATTCAAGGGTATTACAGTTATCACTCAAATTTTCCACACATAAAATAAGTCTTCATTCCAACATGTTTTCTCCCAAATGAAAATGGATAAAAAGTTTATATAATATTTTCAAAATAAAAAAGAAAATGTATTAACACAATAAACCCTTGGGATGTTGGAAAGAAAAAAACGTTACATGCAGAATGTTGATTGATGTTGTTAATTTCTTGAGAAACTAAACAAAAAGTGAACAGAAAAAACCCACAGAGGTCAATGACTAACAATGCCATAGCAATTTGGAGGAAATTTTCAGGTGAAGCCTTTGGCCCTCTTGTTGCCCTCAAATCATTAACTCACATTAGGCAAGCCTGCATTGTTTCAGTCCTTTATTTGCTATAGTATAGATCAATAGGAAATATAAGAAACTGCTATCATTGACAACTTGAGTGGTCTTGGCTAGCCATTACAAACAGTGCATATGTGTTGAGATGCCTTGTGAAAATGATGACCTAAAATAAATTACATTTGCCAAAAACTAATCAACAGACTGGTTGGGATGGGAGGTGGGAAGGTAGGACTCGATGTAGAAACAACTGACCGGATGACTAGTCAATACACTGTGAATGAAGCTCCTCTGGATGTGTGGCTCCCAGAGGTTCGGCTGTAGAGTGAGTAAAAAGGTCCCAAAGTAGAAACTGCAGTCTTAACATGTGCCATACTTTAAAATGTAGAGGAAAACACCCTTACACTCATCAATATGATGAGCAGACAAGTCCCAAACCAAAGCTTTGAAGTCTTTATTTTTGCTATCGAAAAAAATAAATCATAATACTCAAAAACAAAAATAAAACACAAAACGGGAAGAGGGGAAAGTAACGACTCCAGATATTACGCTGAATGCAGAGAAGATGAACTGCACAAGTTGGGTGAGACACTCCGGCACAGGGGGTTATTTCCTGGAGCTAGACTTCTAATATCCAAAAGTACTGGTCTGGAGGACCCATGTTGGTCAAGGGGTGTCCATGGAGATGCCTACAGCAAAATGCCTCAACGGCAGTATCCTAGCAGGCCGTCCTAGAGAGTGACGCTATGTGCTTCCTGCTGCCTGGCTCTCTCCTCCCTCTGAATTACCTACAGGAAAAGAGTGGCGTGAGATTCAAGTACCCAAAACTGGTACCGACAAAGTAAAAGCAGCTAAACCAGCAGTGAGGCCAGAAACATTTAAAATCATGATACTCAGTTAAATCAACGATCAGTAAATCAAACAAGGGTTTGGTTGCAACACACAAACAAAATGACTGACCTGTAGCAGAAGTGGAGGCTGAAGCTGAGGCAGAGGCAGTGTTGGCCACCTCGTCCTCATCGCTGTCCTCTTCATTGGACTGGGGTATTTCGGCCTCAGGTATGGCTGCTGCCGGGGCCTTCAGGCTCCTGATCTGCCCTGCTCTTCAGGGCTAGGATACGGTGATGCAGTGCTGCAGCCAGCTGCCCGGTGTCCTTAGAGCTAGCCTGGAGCAGGGAGAGATGCAGGCATATAAAACTCTACACATTAAAGAAAAAAATCCAGCCTCTGATAGATATCATCAAAAGCTTAAAAAGATGGTATAACGCAAGCCTCAGTGATAAGGGTAAGGAAGTGGGGCAGGAAATGATTCGAGGCATTTCAGGTATAGACAAGTCAGGGCTCCCAGGAAAGTTAAAGTCGTGGTGTCTACAGTTTGGATTGTTGTCTCGGCTGATGTAGCCGCTGACAGTGTATGAGGTTCCCCTATCGAAGGTTGCTGCCATCGCCCCAAAATCAGTGGATGGGTGAGAACGCTGCCTGCCTGTTGTGCTCCAGCATTAACACTGTATTTTTGTGTGAAATGAGCGCAGTGTTCGGTAATACGTACGGATATTAGGAAGACCTTGACCCCCTGGTCCTCTGTGTCCATGGCAGTGATGCGCACACTCTTCTCGCTGGCCTTGTCCACCTGCATCTGGGGCCAAAGCTTAGTGTTGAGGATCAACCGCAGGCTGCCCTGGGTCCTCATCACTGGAGGATTGGACACAGACACACACAGACACAGACAGACACACACAGACACACACACACAGACACACACAGAAGAGAGTAATGCACACATCTCCCATTGCAAAGACCCAAGCACGATGCAGTCGATCATGTGAAATAAATTCTAATAAACCAAAACAACAACTGGCACTTTGTTTTGAATTTGATTTCAAATTGTTCTACTGTTGCACTTAGGATAATTCGCCCTGGATCAGTGTTTGCCTAACACGCCAAACAAGAACTGTCACTCAGATATGCTGCCAGTGTCCTTACCTAGACGGGACTGTAGCGTGCCGTCGTCTGTAGATGCCATGTCATTGAGCCTGAGCAAACCTCGACCTCTCTCTATCCACGACTGGGCAGTCTTCTCAAACACAAATAACTTGCACTGTATCTGAGGAGACAGAGGGGAGACAAACAAGGACCTTACTGCTCTCTGTCACATACGCATTCATTTGGCGTACGTCTTGAGTCAACAGGGCCAGTTATCCACCTGTAAAACATTGCTTTCCGATTCCTCCCCGGTTTTCACGTCAACTTTCTCTAAGATGCACTTCTTGGCTGTGGCTTTGGTGTACGCTGCTGCAGACTCCTCCAAAGACTCTGTCACACTGTTCACTGTTGAGGACACACAACAGATTACAGAGGTGAGGAATCAGCACCTGGCTGAGGACGGCTGTTGTTCATTTAAGCTTTTGTTTGGTCAATAACATTCACCAGACCAACGGATCTGATATATGTAGTCCTTGTGTTACCAAACTAGGGTGCACACATAGAAAAGCAGCTTGGAAGTTAAAGGAATATCAGCCACAAAATAAAAAGTTGGTCAATGTATAAAACGTGATCTAAATCAGTCTCCAAAGCTGCACAAAAAAGAGGTGCGCATCACGTTATGTTGTCTCTCAGCTGTTGCTTGTAAACACCTTCAGACAGGCATCACCTGCTAGACTGACTGAAAAAACTGTCAGACAAAAACCTGACATCAACTCAACAAGGCACGATCATTTTTTTTCTCCCTTCAATATTGAACTTGTGATGTTACCGTTCTCAAAGTGACATTACCCCAGCTGCTAGCGGAGTCTAAATATATTCAACAAGTCACGTAATCATACATCAAAGAGTGGAAAATTAATTTCTGTTCCCTCAGATGAGCACTGAAAAGTATTTTACATGGAAAAGGAGGAAGAAAGCCAAAGGGACCCGAGGTAGGTTTTATCTGCATGTTTTTCATCAGATGAAAAAAAGGAAAACCCCACCAGTTGAAATTCATTCAGTCATTGAATGTCCCAGGTCTTATTTTGGATGTCTACAATCACCACCCGACACTTATGTAATCAGGAAATTTGCTTTTTGCGTCATTATTCTTTAGAAGGGTTTATGAACACATTTCCGTGACATTTAAAAACTTTTCCAGTCCTGGGAAAAACAAAAGTCAAATTCCATTAGAACTTAGGACAGTGGGAAAACTGCAAAATATTATCTGTGTGTGCAATCATGTGTCTTTACCCTTCTCTGGGGTGGTTTCTTGTGATGAGGGCTCTGCAGCAGGGGCAGCTGAAGCCTCTTTATTTTCCTCATTTGATGACTCGCCCTTTGGGGGACTCTGAAAACACAGCAAAGCAGATCATTTGAACACTTGCAAACACTTGCCCCACATTAGGGGTTTTCCAATGTGTCACAAGGCACCAACTGACTGTTCAACAAGCTACATCGACTCACCAGAACTCGTTCAGACATGTTCTGTCCAAAGACAAATTTTGTCCCAGCATCTGTATTGTTTGTGGCATTGTTTGAGCTGAAAGCAGAAAAAACATAAGTTAGTTGATGGGAATTAAGCAAAAATAAAGATGCCTTGCTAGAGGAAATACTGAAAGGCAGCAGCGATTCTATCTGACATTACCTTGGGGTGGAGATATACTGTAAGAAATAATTAGTGCCCTCTGACTCCGGTGGCACACCGTCCTTTGACTTGTCTGTACTGCTCTCTTCCAACTAGAGAGAAAAGACATGTTAACAGAGACAACATGTACCTCCCCCTGGCTATGAGAAACACCAAAAAACATGTGCAAAATTCAACAGCCTATGAGAACTTATGACTTTTACAAAAGCCACAAATGTTGAATAAAAATTGTAAAAAAGGAAAGGAATGTTTTTAAAAACAACCACCTTTGCCCTGTCTTTGATATTCTGACCAAACACGAAAGATGTTGCTACATCTGACTCCATCATCTCGCTTCCGTTCCCCTCTTTGTTACCACTTGCTCCATCTTCCTCATTTTCATGTTTCTGGAAAGGGGGACAGATATGCATCATGGTCACCTTTCCAATGTTATAACTATGAAGTTTATGTAGGGCTGGGTATTGCTGGAAATGTTTCAATATAGTACTAGTTCTAAAACAATACTTTTGACAAATTTCACTACACAATACAGTAATTCATTTTAGTTTAAAATTTGTGTCATCTGTTTTTATGACTAGAATCAGACGATGCTGATGAATGAAACTGAAAATAAACAAATAAATAAAGCACAAATCTAGAGAATGTTAAGAATCCACTGTTTTGAAACTTTTCCATACCTTGTACCATAACACCCCAAAAGCTAAAATTGGTATGGTACTGATGGGTATTGTTTTTCCCAGCCCTAACTATATGGGAGCACAGGTTGAAATATGACATTAGCTGCTGCTCACCGGTGATTTGGCCAGACCAGCTGAGTGCTCAGTGTTGTTCAGGAAGAGGGACTGGGTCACAGGTGCCCCGTCTGATGACTTCTTCACTCCATTGGTCCCACAGCTGGAATCTAAACGAACAGAAATACGACACACAAAAAAAAGGTGATATGATACATTACTGTTCGTTGTCCCAGAGGAAATTCGGTCTGAAAGGGCAGTGCAAAACACACACACTACGAAACCCCCCACACATCATACAACACACAACTTTCACAGTATGAAACAAAGGTGGTTTTCAGTGATGCTTAAGAACATTTCAGAATTACTAACTATCAACTAATCAGTAGGTCCTAGTGATACATCAGTGTGACTCCAAGCTTTACTCACTGGACTCCACGTGGGCTTTGGAGGGAGGCGCCTGCAGCACTGCAGGGCGGAGGACACTGCGTTGCTGCTCCTTGGGTTTCTGACTTGGGACACCTGCAACACAGCCAACTTACTGACTGGATTCGACTCAAGGTGTCATACTTTTTAACACCATGAGACATTCTAGATTGAAATCTTCCATTTCTAATTATCTGAGGTATGAAAGGTTAGAGGTCAAAGCTAAGACACTTTTAGTTGTCCATTTCACATTTCAATCAAGTCAATCTGAGAAAACATCAAAGGAGGTAGGTGAAAGACATCAATCACCAACCTGAACTTGGTGCTTGTCCATGTATGAGAGTTGGTGGCTTTAAACGAAAGCCCACAGGTTTCTCCTCTGGAGAGATGTAACACAAGAGGAAGGAGACATTAAAAAAAAAAGATCCAAGACAAGCGCTTCACAGGCAACTTAAAATAAATGTTACCTTCCATCTGCCTTTGCACCTTTGTCATCACGGGGCCCCGTTACCACAGCAACCCTGTCGAACTCCAGAGGTGTGCTGCGGTCCGAACCCTGCGCTGTAGTACGGCAGCCTAGGGCCTCTGATCTATTTCTACCTTTTCCTCTCCACTTCAGTGGTTTTATTAGCCTGAGATGGCCTGATCCTACTCGGTGCTATAGCAGAAAGCCATATGCACTGTAAAAACGCATTGCCCTCGACCTCTGTGATCATTTCTGTGCCTAATGAACATAAATCCAACTTCTCAAACCCAAAGCCAGCTTGGAAAATGACATTTCATTTGTCTGATGAGGCTCACTACTCAAACATCTTTCACCTCAAGTAATTCCCAAGAACACATATAACTTATTACTATAGTGGAAAGTTGGGAATAAACTAATGGTGGTCTAAATGCCTTACCTGGCTCAGAGTCAGAGTTCCCAGTGGGAGACTGGCAGAAACTTGAGGGCATGAATACATTGTTCTTGGGAACTGCAAAGGAGCGGACAGGCATTACACTCAGCATACAAATCAATGTCTAGATTCCAAACACAAAGCAGCAAAAAAAAACCTCTCTGCTTAGTCACCCTCTGCCCTTACCAGAATGTGACGGTGGGAACTGCTGTGTTAACGATGAGGTCCTCTCCCTTTTCACTGGAGGGCAATAGCTTCCCTCGTCTTTATCTGAATCTGAAAGAGGCCACAAAACATTAATGACCAACAGCTCATCAATATCCTAGATTATATAAATCTATGAGAAAGATAATGTTAACAATGCAAGTGGCCAATTCAGACATCAAACTTACCCTCTCCATCTTCTGCACTCGAGCCCTCCGCTGATCGCTGTAAGAGAAGGTAATACGTTTGTTTTTTATTTATTCAGAACTATTTATAGAATAGTTTGGGTCACCTAAATAAAGTTGTTCCAATCATGAAGAATTTAAGGACGCAATAAAAAAAAAAGCCATTTCTCCCTCTGATCTCAGTAGTACTCAGTCTGGAACTGCAACAGTGGATATGAGTGCAAGAAGAGAATACCAGCCCATATTGAGAATTAATTTAGGTAAGATGTTCTCAACATCAGGTCAACAGATTTGGACTTTTCATTAAGCCTTGTTTACAGTTCTGCAAACAGCGAGAGATTTGACAAGCTTAACAGCTTTCATACAATAAATGCTTTCAAAGAAGGCAGTCCAGACTGAATATCAGTAAAACTCAAGTCAGAGGGAGCAATATCATACAGTATGGCTTCAGACTTGAATAAGAGTTGAACAATCTTACCTTCTGTGCTTTATCTTTTTGGAAAACAAACACAGGAGGCGCTATGGCAGGCTTGTCTGTTAAGAGAAGATGTAGGCTAGTCATACAGGCAAAAGTTAAAGGTATACTGCAATCAAGTCTGTCTAGTTCTAATTCATTGTTTCAGGGTCAAAAATAGCTGAGGCTATACCCTACTAACATCTTGGCCTAGATTTTCCCTCAAAAGCAGCGGAAGCATGATTGTTAAAAGAGCCCACATAGAGATATATACATCAATACTGACTAGGATCTGACTAGCTGCTGACTAGCATCATTGCCTTGTAGGACACTGATGAATTCAGCAATTCATACAATCCAACATCATACAATCCTCAAGCATAGCCGTGTGAGACAAATACCCATCCATTCGAAGGTGGTGCACCAAGACATGCAATATTACACAGATTTTACAGCAGATGTTCTAAATTAAACTTCTTATGATGCCTTTTTAAGAGGCATCTCTGGCGTGGGTTTCTGTCACAGACCAGTATTCGTAATCTCCTTTAATGTCAAAGTGAACAGTGTCAAAGAGAATCATAAAAGAAAGAGAGAATGACAAACACACAGACATGACTGGGGGAAAATATTTCAAATAAATGCTGTTGTTGCTGTTAATCGTTTGTTGAAGTCAGTGTAGACAATAGAAATCAACTCACTGAATCAGAGTATACCACAGTTTTATACACGTAATCCAATTAGAGTGCCAGGGAGAATGGCGCCACATTAGTTTGGCCTACACTAAACAACATTCAATCCAATACCAAAACAATTGATATGAACAGCTGCAATAGACAATAACATAACAATACATATATCAGACAGCACAATATTGGATAAGCAACCTTTTCTCAGGCATTCTACATGGTCAAACACCAAGTGTACTTCGTAAACATGAGCACATATTTCAGCTCACCACCCAAAGTCTTTGCTGCTGCTTGAAAACTATTGTCACAACAAGCAAGGTGACAATCTAACTTCACCTGACGATGCTTCAGCTACCTTAACGCAGTAGAATTTGTAAGGCAGCCTGTAAAGCTGTAATCCTTTAGCAGACAATGGTTATTCTCTGTCGGTGTTAGGCCTATTTCCATGGGGCCGGTGTGATATTGTTATGAGCCTAGCCAGAGCATAACGGCATCAGACAACAGACTGAGGAGAGTATACAAACATTGCATGCACAGCCGAGGCGGTGATATTCACCATCACTGGCGCAACCCCTCACGGCAGAGATTAGGTGCTGAAGTGTTATAGCAATTGATAGCAGAAACATGGAAATGCTATATGTGACCTATACTTAACACAGACTTCCTATCTACAGTTCATAAGCCGCGCAGTCTTTCTAATGCATGGAATCAAGCGTACAATGCTGCCGTTTATTGTAGAAATCCGAGTAACCCGAGACGTCCCCGGTTTACCGTTAAGTAACATTTATATCATCTGATCCGTTCCAGTATATAGTCGGATCCGCCGGTTGTTCCCTGCCACGGAAGATAGCTTAGTTGCTAAAGTTAGCTTGCTAACGCGCTCCCGCATGAGTCATCTTGCCTGACATGCAATGACACCAGTCTCCATTGAATTCTTGCATTACCAAACCAAAGTTATATGACAATCAAATCAGTGTCGCATTAATTATGAAATTTAAAGAAATACCGCCTGATACTTCTTAGACTTAGCAATTAGAGTGAAGCATTCCCTACTGGCTAACGTTTTTCTTTCTACCCGCCTAAATGAACATCAAGCAACCCTGCAACTGAACGTCAACTACACAAAGTAGCAAGAAGCTGGTATAGTAAACGTTCAGCAAACTAGCGTTACGCTCACAGTGCAAGCAATGTTTTTCATCGTTAACTCACCTAGCAGGCTTTGGTTAATCTGCATTAGACCGTTTAGCTTAGCTCTATTGGCAAGACCTATTAACTATAAATAGCCGGGTGCTAGCGTAAGTGGTAAACCAGCTAGTGGCAAGCATTCGAAGGCGTTCCTAATGGCAGACAATGTAATTCCAGGTATTAGCCACAGCCCAACCGAAAGCTAACATTAGCCGACTCGCTAACGTTGATGTCTTTTAAATGATACGGCGCAGAACTCGACTTAGACTCTATACTAACCAGCAGATGAGTAGCTTCAGAATAGGTATCTGATATGGATACTGTACAGGTATCGTGTGTAACGCCACAGTCTTTGTTTTGTTTTTCTCACACCGCCACTACTCACCTTCGTTTGCCAAGTCCGCCATTTTACTTCTACGCTCACACACCCACAACCCACCGCGCAGATAATAGAAGTTGAGGCATAAATGTTTTCAGAAGCAGAGCACAGATGTGGTCAAGAGTCCTGACTGACAATGTTGGCCGATGCATTGAACAATTGCATGCCCTTTCCCGTCCAGTAAGCCATGCCAAAAACATTATGGTCTGTCAACGGTTGTTTCATTTAGTCTGACAGTTTATTAATTGGCCATGCAGATCCCTAAATTATCAGCAGGCCTCAAGTCCACCAGCACCTCAACAGAAAGAATTGTGGCAATCCTACAAAACATTTGAAAAGGATACTATATAAATATACAGCAACACTGTACGTCTCTATAGAAATAGTATAGGATACAGTGTAGTACCATAGTACCAACTATGATAAAATCATTATAAACTCACAAATGAGTGGCACAGACATACTTTATGTCCCTGTGGGAATATTATTTGGGTTTCGGTGGCTGTAGCTCTCCAATTATTTTCGTATGTGCTTTGCCAAGGAGTTAGAGGGGAAAAACAGGGTTTCTGCCACACTAGCCTACAGACAGACCTGGAGGCTATAGCAATGGTTCACAAAGTGGGGTCCATGGACCTTCAGGGGTCCAAGAGAAGGTTCCAGTGGTCCCAAGGCACTAGACATCAGTACAATGACAGGATACAACAATGATTGTTCTGATGTAGGTTTCCGTCTCCCCACTCTTATCTCCTAATTCTAATATAAATACAAACAGATATGTAATTCTGAGTCATATCTACCAAGCTCTGTGGTGTAATGGTTATTTATATGGGGGTCCTAGAATTGAAAAAGTTCACCTCAAGGCTGTAGTAGTACGCCTGCATATTGTTAATTTACCTCTACCACTAGATGGGGTAGTGTAACTGGCAAACAATTTTGATGAAAAAGGCTGTTAAAACACACACACACACAGACACACACACACAAACCACACACATAGACACATTGAGTTCTTTGTCTTGTTCGTCTATGAAGATGTTATCTTATTTGGACTCAGATGTAAATGTATGGTTGCTGTGAGACACCTTAACAGATGACATACTGTACAAATTAGACTGCAGACAACACTGCATATTTCTGCTTTTACCTTTTGAGCTCAAAGATTTTGCCGACCAACTGAGGAACAACAAATAGAGCACATTTCTTTTGCATTGCACAATGCCGAATCACACTTCAAATTAGCCTTGAAGCAAAACCCAAACAAGCCACTGCACATTTTTATCCTCTTTGCCACAGAAGATCCTTATCAGTCAGGCTGACTCTTCTTGAGGTTAGAGCCGTAACAGTAACAACCTTTCTTCCCTATCCATATCTGTATAGCTCGCAATCAGTGTTTCAACGTATTGTTTGTGGTAACAAGGTGTAGGAGTTAACACTAGTCTCCAGACAAATGTGGGTAAATCTTGTTTTGGAATCCATCAGCAACTGAAAAGTGAGAGGGAAGTGAAAAATTACCCCTGAGGATGAAACCACTGAAAAACAAAGGCAAAAAAAACATTTGCCTAATAAAAGATGATTTATTAGGCAAACAATCTCACACAAATCCTAAAACTGAAAATTCATACATACATTTATAAATAAATATATGAATAAATACAAAGTAAATAAATTAATAATATAATAATAATACATGCATAGAAATCCGGAAATAAATATATAAATAAATGACAGTGAACTTGAATGAATACATGAGTAAGACAAAAATTATCTATATAGTCATTTAGTTCCCCATTTATTTAATTCCCTATTTATGGATTTCTTATTATTTATTATGATAATGCAGCAGGATGTTAATTGGTCATTGGGCGGTTCAGTGGTTAGCCCTGTCCTGTCACAGCAGTAAGGTCTTGGGTTCGATTCCTCGCCCTGATCCTTTCTGTGTGGAGCTGTGTGTCTGTGTGGGTTTCCTCCCACAGTCCAAAGACATACAAGTCAGGAGAATTGGTGACTCTAAATTGCCCAAAGATAGGTAGTCTGTCTATCTGTGTTAGACCAGTGATGGACTGGTGATCTGTGTTTCCCTGCCGTCCACCCAATGCATGCTGGGATAAGCTCCATATCTCCCCATGACCCTGAATAGGAAAAAAATGGGTACAGAAATTGAACGAATGACTGGTTAGTTGTCGCTGTGCTTGTTTGGATTTGCCTGACAACAAAACAACTTTTCTCTGCAACAAACTTCAAGTCCTGCTGCATCTTCATCATAACCTAGGCTATAAGTTGGCCGATGCCGAGAAGACCGGTCAGCCAACTGCTGTGATCATTAACTCATTTGATTTTCTCATTGATTTATTATCCATTTATTTCCAATTATGGGTGATTCTGTCCTCCATACCATATTTGTCCTTGAATATCGTTTGAAGTAGCTTCCTAGTGCTAAATTCAGCTGAAGGATGAAAGTTGAACAAAAAATGTGGGGCCAAAAACCTCACTGAAGAATACCATTGGAAACAGGGTTAGTAGGAATTAAAATTCATTACAATCATTACAAAAAAATATCTAATGAACTTGAATCAATTACACTGAAATGTGTCTTCACCACACACAATTCAAACTGGTTTGGTGAAACAAGGGTTGAAGTACAGAACTGCATGAAAAGTACCATCCCAACTGGATATATCACCATACATACTGTATATAACAAAGATGTAATTTTACTTTGTGAAGCCCAGAACAGAGTGCTTCAACTAATGCTTCACAATTGGTGAAAAATATCAGCCAGACATTTTTTGATTGCTTCATTTTTATTTGGAAAATCAATGCATCCGTGTTTGTTTTTTTATTCGTTTTCAGGTACATGCCGTGTACGAATGGTTGGTTGCAGAATGTTAGATGTTAGATCGGTATCACAAATCCGTCGTTATGTAATCAGTGCAGACGGACGGTGCTCAGAGCTTGTCATTAGCTCTCAGAGAGGCTAACTGTGTGCCAAAGTAAAGATTCTCCCACATCGATTGACAGCTTGTTGGCCCTTTCTCGTTTCAAATGGATGTAAAATGACAGCAGCCATGATGGGCTAAAACAACATATCTTATTGTCTAAAGGAATGTTGAGGACAGCGTACGGTATCATCACATGGCCTCAATCCATCTCTCTTGGCAGTGGACCATCATCTTCTGACAAATATTCTCTCCCATTGTTATAGTTCAACGCCATTAATCCATCAGGCTCTATGAATGTGAAATCACAACCAGGAATAGGTAGAACCCCAGCCAATATCATGCTTTTTTTATTATTGTTACCAGTTGTTTTGCCAAAGGATCTCAATAACTCTTTCATACGGTGCTGGGATCAAACCCACACAGCTAGCAGGGAAAGATCAGAGCACAGAATGCCAGATTCACATCAATCAATCAATCAAAGCCACTAATTCCTAAGGGCAGAGAAGTATATTGGCAGAACAGATTGCTCTTACATCCTCTGCTGAAAAATCTGTGTGGCAACTAGGAAGAGAGGAGAAACTCTCAGCATGCATGGTCACCTGCGTTGGAGAAGCAGAGCTCTTGTGTCTGAGCTTGTTTATTGGCTCTTGTTCATTTGATACACTTATTTGTCTTAGCTCTTGTTTATTTGGTTCACTTATTTGTCTCATTTGTTTAAGATAAAGTAGGTTGCTAACTTATTGCACTCTTACCTTAACACTAGTTCTGCTCTTAGTTGCTTGTTTAGGAAGGAAATGCACTTACGATTTCTGGTGACTAGTAGTTTTCTTGCCTACCTATGTTGAATGCACTTATTGTAAGTCGCTTTGGATAAAAGCGTCTGCTAAATGACTGTAATGTAATGTAAATGTAAAACTAGTATGAGCAACAGTATGCTGCAGGCAGAGGAAACGGAGGCAGGTCCATGAAATGCCTCATTAGGCTTTAGCCCTGAACAACACTATCAGATGTCCACTAGGGCACTCAAGAGCCATCAATATGTGTCACAAAGCTTTCAAAATAACAAAATGTGCCGTGAAAAGAACCCAGGAACCTATCCTCGTGAGTCAGTGGGAAAAGCTGTGGCTGGATATGGTATGGCAACGCTGACAAGTGTTTTCAATGCACAACTGTCAGAACACGATACGGCCAAGCGGAGGATAAATCATGTCTGATCCTGCAGAATTAGTGATATTTGATACAACTAAGTTATTAATCAAGGTTAGTTGTATCAAATATCACTAATAACTTCTGAGTTCATCAAATGGTGTGATTGATAGAGTCAAGAGGCTTGTAATCCTATTCTGGTGCGTTTGTGGTTTTGCACCGCAGCACGCCGTTTGATCCCCTTGTCGACTTGATGCTTTAAGGGTGGAGGAGCAGCAGGGATGTAGTCGACGGTAAACACACCTAAACTCACATTGCCAACCTTTTGATTTGTGAAATAGATTTTACACCAGTGTAAAATTGATATAAATTGATCTAAATGTTTAGGGTGTACATTTGCGGTACATATGATAATAAATGGTATCAGACTGACTGACTTTTCTTGATTTTCAAGAAAATGAAACCTAAATAAATACTATTCTCATAACTGAAATATTTTTTGTTAATATCGATGGTCGAGAACTTTATGTGATCACCAACTAGCCATCTTTTTTTATTTATGGATAAATCATTGATGGGCAGACATGGAGTAATGACTTTACAATCCAATGTTTCCTCTTTTGTGTCAGTTGCAGGGCTGGATGGGGTCAGGTCAGGTGAACTATCTTGATCCTCAGATAAACACTGTAATAGGACTTTATGGCTTGATAACTCTTTCTGTTGGCCATCTGTTGGGGACTTCCACTGACAATAAAAAGCAAGTAAAAGAGTGGCAGGAACAACAATTTACACAACTCGAGCACGCCGTTCACCTCTATATATCTGCTTATGTTTTCCATATGGCATATACAGAGACAGGGCGTATCTGCTGTGTTTCAAATGACTACGGCCGTTTTCATGCATGACATTATCAAGTGAAGCTCAAAAACGCCATCGCAGCAACTCCACAAACCAAAAGTGTGATGCAGAGGAGCCGTTTGTGTTTGACTCCTCCAACGGAAAACTGTGATCTCAGCAGACCAGACAGATCTAGTAGTGTACTGTGTGTGTATGTGTCATATTTTATAAGTACATGGGATGCCTATGTATATGACACACATGTTAAGTGTGTGTTTGTGTGTTTTTACATAGCACATTCTACTTGCATCCATATGTATGTTATAGGGCTGTGTGTGGTGTGTGCTTTTTGTAGGTATGTATTTGTGTGCATATATGGTGTATATGGTAAGTAAATGTATGTTTTTATGTATATAAGAAGTGTATAGTGTACTCATGTATAGTGTGTGTGTTAGATATTTTGTATATACAGAATATTGATACAGATCCTATGGATATTGATACCTGAATGAAATCTGCCCTGAGCAAAACAATAAAACGATCAAATATATAGCATGTAGATCAAATAGATAGATAAAAAAAGACAAACCTTGTATGATGTGTGTATATTTGCTCAGATAGAAACACATTGCTCCAGGCTGATCAGATCCACAACCCCTAGGGAAGCTTTAACAGCTGCATTTTTTTTATTTCATGTCACAAGCCAAGTCTGTTATTTCCTCCTTTTGGTTGCATGCTCTTATAGAAAAACCACGAATTTCATGGAAAGAATTACTTAATAAACTCACTCAAGTATTTCTCAATATTGAACTCTCGGTTTGATAGGATGTCACAACCTTTCCGAATGGGACAGGCAGAGCTCCAAGTCTGATTCCCCCGGGTAACATAAGATTGAAACTGTCTGCTTTCTGTAGAAGTGTCTCTTTCGCATTTCCCAAAGTTGGCCTTCAGAATACTGTCCCAAAAACACAAAAAATAACTGATTTGATGGATGTCAACAAAAGCCTCAGTGTTTCTTGGACAAGAACAAATGTATTTGGAGTGGACAGAATATCTATCCTTGTTGGATTTCTAAGGGTGCTCTTAAACTTTGCTCACCATTCACCTGCCTCTCCAGAATGTCAAAAATAGTAAATGGCGCCATTATGTTAGCAAAGCGTAGGGAGAGAGAAAAAAACAACCCCAAAACATGTTCTTAACACAAGGCTTCACATGCCCATCATGAACTCTAGGTTGAACCAAACTCAGGTACAAAGGTGGGTTATGTTTATGGAAATATGATGCCTGGCAAAGTGCCCTGCAGTGCTTTATAAGACCGCCTCGCCTGCTCAGGCTGCTAGACACAAGCAAAGAGCTGCGAAACAGACACCTGGAGAATTACAGGTGAGTGATTCTGAATGGAGACTGAGACAGAGTGGTATGTGTTTGCCGGCAGTTTCCTCAAGTCATCTATTTGGGGAATATACTGTATATATTTTAATGTTATTATATTACATTATTGCATCCTAAATCAAATTCCAGTAATTGTTAGTACTTTCGTCAGCATGATTTTACTCAGCTCAAATTGATTTTTAAATATAATAGTAAATATTAGATTAGATTAGATTCAACTTTATTGTCATTGCACAGAGTACAAGTACTGAGACAACGAAATGCAGTTTGGCATCTAACCAGAGTGCAAATAGCAGTACATTAGCAGTAAATATAGTACATCAGCCAAAAGCACTAAAATTGAATTTTGGTTATTCTTTATCAAAGACACTAAAAAACTCAAAAGAATATTAGCATCAAAACAAACACATTTCTTTATGTTTTTGAATCAGAATCTCTTTATTTAGTCTGGCCCGGACAGCTCAGTAGGTACAGCATGAGACTCTCAGTCTCGGGATTGTGGGTGCGATCCCCACACACAGTGTCAACTATCACCTTTGTAAGTCACTTTGGATAAAGGCGTCTGCTAAATGACTGTAATGTGTTCAACAAGGACCATGTTTACACAGGAATGTAAGGAGCTTAAGAAAGATTTTCATATAGCTATAGCTACACTTCACTCACAAAAGAGCAGGCGTGTAAGGTTCCAAGGTTCAAAGTTTGAGAAATAAAAGATGGTGTGTGGGAGTAGCTGTTGGAAAATTATCTCAGATTGATAAGGTTGATTTATGGCTGGTACACATTGTAATTCCTTCCGTCTTGCAGTCTTTTTCAGAGCTACAACTACAGACTGAGCCATGCGGTTCAACGTGCTGTTCTTCCTGCTCATCCTAACCTGTCTCTATCTCACACTGGCACAAGGTAAGAGAATGTAAAAAACAGCGTAACTTGAGTGTCACACAGGCAGCGCGCAGAGCAAAGCCGCAAAGACAAGGCAAAGCTAAAATGAGGCCAGCGAGGTACCAAAGTACCTGCGTGGGAAGACGTGACCTCACCATGTATGGGAGATTTATATCTGACTTATTGTTTGCGTTTGTCAGCTTTCCCCGATTGGGTCTTCGGTTGCTCTTTGATGTGCAGATTTGATTTCAAGGCACAAAAATACTTTTGTGTATGTTGTATACATATTGCTTTCCACATAGTCTGATAATGTATGTATGTCTTAGATACTGTAGTTAACTGTACTGGGTTTCTGGTCCTTCAGGTTCCTTTGAGGACTGCTGCCTGAAATATGTTACGGGACTAAAAAGAGGCAGGGAAAAAATGGTGGTAGAGTACAGACGGCAGGAACGAGATGGAGGCTGCAACATCCCCGCGATAGTGTGAGTACACATGCACACAGACAATGAAAACCATTTATCTTAAAAGTTCATTGATTAGCTTTCTGACCAATTTCAACATTAACTCTGTTACTCAAAATGTTTTCTTTCTTTGTCCTCCTAGAATGTGTTCTTTTTATATAGATAGATAGATAGATAGATAGATAGATAGATAAAATCTGATATTTTCTCTCTTTTCAATCATTCTTTAGGTTCACCTTGAAGAGGCCGCGAGGCACGAAGCGCGTGTTCTGTGCAAACCCCAGCGAACTGTGGGTCAGAGGCCTGATGCAGAAGCTTGACAACAACAAGGTGCACAGAACGGTAGATAGATTTCTGCCCTGAACACTTTAATGTGAATGAAAAAGTGTGAATTGATGTTAAAACAGATGTTTTTGTTTCATGCAGCACCACCGTCGAGGGCCAAAGAGAGGCAAGAGGCTGAGGATACTTGTTTGCCATAAAAGCTCCATTCCATCTTCCGCCCATTGCCAAGCCTTATTGTAAATCAATAAGTTTTATGGTGCCTTGCTGTTGGCAATTGAGGAAGCTGGCACAGGAAATCGCTCAGTATTACTTTTGCTTTCACTTCTGCTTTAAGTTCAAGGTTGAAAGCATCACCTAGTATCATGTAGTATCATGAACAGCACTTTCTGGTGCAGGGTATAACTGCTGTAAGAGATGACGCTGGCATGTCACCACACACTGCAGGTGCATGCAATATCAATGAGAATCTTTGTGATGGGTTGCTGGGCAGCACTATGCATAGTCTTCATTTTGTCATATTTCATATAATCAGAAATTCAATAACTAAGACCCGTTTGTATGTTTTCCAAAATGAATCACTGGTGATGGAGTGTAAATGATCTGTATAGTGTAGTGTATAAAGAGAGGTATTGGACTGCTACTTTCTTGCATGAAGTGTCAACATGTCCATGATATCTAATTCATACAATTCAAAGACTTATTTGTCAGTAAACAAAAAGTGTTGAATGGAAATTACTTTCTGAATTGTGTGATATGTGTGATATTTGTGCATTGGTTTTATAAAATGCTTTTCCACAAAGGCATAGGAATAAATGTGACTATCACCTTTCCCTCAGTGTTGTTTAAACATTATTTGATCAGCCTTTTTGTTTTTCTTTGCCCTGAAAGAATATGAATTCTGACAAACGTTTTCCATTATCTTTACAAAAAACAACAGGGACCATTCCATGACAGGGAGGGAAAAGGCCACCCCATTCCTCCCTAAATATTTTTAGGTATAAGTAAGCCCTTTTGTTAAAGATACAATTTATTTGACCATCAAAATTTGGGGTTTACTCAAACAAGAGTTTGACTTGTTGATGGAAAATAGCCTTTTTACAACTCTGTTAACTCTGTGTTTTAGTCCAGTGTTCACCAACATTGAACAACTTTTACAAAATAAATGTAAAATTTGTGTTTAGATTAATTGTCATGGCCAACAACTTCAACCTTCTAAATCACTGTGTAAATAAGTCCAGAAATTTGAAGTGTTTCAACGGGAGGCAGATACAGATACAACTGGACCGTTATCATGGACCTCAGCACTCTAAAATGTCTGTGCATGGTCCTGTCTCAAACCTGTCTTCTTTATGATGCTGCCATAACTCTGTCCTCTCCCTCATCATCTGATGCAGTCATCGTCAAACAAAATACCTTTATGCTGCGACAACTTCGACAACCTCCTTTATTAGAGTTCAAAGACAACATGATGCTTGCTTTATTTTACAAATTGTAAATGGAAAAATGGATTTATGCCATTTTGCAATGATACCTTTCATTTTCAATTCTAAGAAATTTAAAAGCAAAGCTATCAAGTTGCTTAAGCTATAGAATCGGTCTACGTGGGACGATATCACCATTTGCTTTACACAAGATGCAAAATTAGGTTTAATAGCTAACTAACTAAACTAATAAGATTTGTTTTTGACAAAAGAAGCAGCTACAGGATCTAGGACATTTTGATTAAAAGTACAGCGAGAGGTACTCTACCTACAGGCACCAGTAAAACTGCAATGAGAGATACCTGTTAAATGATGATTTACAACCTACAGTTCAACAGTATCTGATATGACACCACGCTGCATTTTCTCAGAAATCTGCATGTTCATTCACATTGTGCACCCTGTTTTGTAACCAAAGGTTACTTTCCCTTTCATCTTCAGTCAAGAACTGCTAGGACATGCAGGTGATAAAATCTCACAGTGAGTCATGCGTTATGTTTGACCCAGCTGCTGGTGAAGATTGATGACTTCCACAAATCAGTGCCTAATAGAGTCCTCCTCTAGCACAGCACCATGCCCCACTGGTTGAGGACAAAGTGCGGTTAGGCTTGAGGGAAATATTGGATGTAATGAATGCAGGCAAATCAGACACTATATACTATATGTGACATTAGTGGGACATCTTTCTCCATTTATTTCAACTTGTGGTTACAGTTCATAAGCCTTACAGTTTATTCATTCAGTCTAGTCATAAAAAAGAGAATGAAAGTAGCGACAATTCGTTTCATTTCACATAGAATTTATGTGAAATGAAACTAATTGTTTGTGCAGGCTGCCAAATTAGCTCCAAGGCAATGGTGACAGATAACCTGGCAACTACATAATCACTACTACTAAGACAATGATGGTATAATACTGATGGACATCCCAAATTATTGTTGACTATCAAAGAAGAATGCACCACCTCCACAGGTCAAAGAATTGGGTTACGGCTTGAAAGGGATTCCAGTTGTGAGGCTTCATTTATCGTTCCTGTTATAACAACAAGACTGAAAAATGTCTTCTGCTCTCTCGCATGTTGGGACAGAAAGAAAGGCCGGATGGCATACAGGGTAATAGGTCCACCTTTCCATTATTAAGGGGAAAGCCGTGAAAAGAAAATATGAGACTAGAAAAGGACGTGGAAAAAAACAACTCTCACAGTGTCAAACATATAATGAATTACAGGAAATGATGTCTGAGAGGCACATCTAGGAGACTGGGGAGCAGAGAAAATGGGGCTATGCAGACTTATGGGAACCATTTAAAAAAAACTGTCAAAGTCAGAGCACTTTTTGTTCTAATCCGTGATGAAATGTTGGCTTCATAACCGAAAGCGACTTTACAATCATTTGGGGAATGATGATCAAATGTATTTTTTTAAAAATGTTTTGTAAGTTGAACTATAAACCGTCAAAACTGTGCTATCCTTTTTTTTAACTTAACAATGGACCTATAGAGGGGTGCAGGGATGACGTATTTTTGTAGGCCTTCTCTCGACAAAAAGCCAATGGGATTTTTCCATTGGATTTTGGATTATTGCAGAAAATAAGCTCCGTGGCAAACAAAAGTTTATGATACTTACACGTTTTGTTCAGCAAGATAATCTTCACATATGAACACCACTTTTATGATTTTTGAAGCGTAAATGCAATCGCCAGAAGTAAAAAGCTAACGTTAGGCTATAAACGAACTACACCGCGGTCGCATGACTTCAACGTCACCACCATTAAAAATACTAAAAATACTATAAATTGATAAATGTACAAGTTGGAACATTTGAGTTAGAATAGTTTGGAAGAGCGCGAGTATAAACACAACTAGAGGCTGTAAAGGAGGACTAGTAAGTAGATGAGTTAGCGTGTTCGGCGTGATGGCGTTTAATGTCCCCGAAAACCTCTGTAGCCTCATTTAGCCACTTGTTAGCAATCGCCTTTTTTAAGACACGTAAAAGCTTCAAAAATCACGAGCGGGGTATTTACTGACGTATTTTATGTCGTAGACATAACCTCTTAAGCTTGTCTTAACCACAGACCTTATTTGAGGCATCTAACCAAAAACCCATTCAAAGAACCCATTGACTTGGAGACGAGGGAACCGGAAGTGCAAAAATGCTAACTAATTTCCTGGTTTAAGGACTCATTCCTGCACCGCTCTTTTGTTGCAGGATCATGAATGATTAGTCAACAAATCACAATCTAACCTTATTGATCAGTTGTTTGTGATGATGCATTATTTTTTGGTAAACGCCAATTATTTATTGTATGGAATTGTACAATTAAATGTCAAACAAACTGGAAAATAAAAACACATTTTAATTTTCCATATTTGTATGCATTCCACGTATTTCATTTTGTGTCAAAATTTAAATCTCAATGCAATAACCTGATTTCCATTTTAGAGTTTTCATGTACTAGTATGCACATTCACTCACAATATTAAAATATGTATGAAAAAGCCTTTTGACATTTCATTTTCAAAGAAATGCCAGGCTTTATGGTTAACGATATTCAAATGTTAATTCAAAACTGCAGCCTATTTTTTAATTTATGTGTGCAACATTTAAGTGATAATTAAAATCCAGTTATCCCATTGCATTTGTATTTTCATGCTCCTACCCTTCACCATCTATGACAATTTGAAAAAATGAAAAAGCTATTTTACATTTCATTGCTTTATGGCTAACAATATTTAAAGGTTAATAAATCTCCTTTAACATTTTTGTGGTCTACCTACCTGCAAGCCAACACCGCTGTTGTTATTTTACCAACTGCCTGAAGGGCTTGTGTAGGTAATGGTGGATTTGATGGAACATGTTGAAAGAAATCTTGATTCCCTGTCAGACGCTCATGACAGAGTCTAGCTGAACTCTGTGTGATCAGTAATAGTTATATCAAGGTAGTAGTCTTAGCAAACTTAAGAGAAGCCCTTGAAAGACTCTCTTGCATGCTTTGTCCAGAAGAAGACCAACTCTGCATATCCCAGTGAGGCCATTTCAATTTCAAATGTAAATGCAATGGGACTAGTGAATTTGAATTTGATTTATGACTTAAATGTTACACATATAAATAAAAAAATAGGTTGTAATTATTTTATTGCATTTGAACATTGTTAACCATCAAGCGGGGAATGAAATGTCAAATGGCTTTTTCATCAACACTTTAATATTGTGAGCAAATGTGCATACTAGTACATGAAAATGCAAGTGCAAATCATATTATTGCATTGTAAATTTTCATGTTGACCAATTATTGCAGTTGAGTTAACTGTATGCATAATTCAAGTTAATTCAATTTCTGCAGCTTTCAAGAAATCCATTGAGATATTTTAAAATGCAATTTACTATTTGCGCTGGAAAAATACAATTTAATTAAAATTGGAAGACTTAAGTCAAAAGATGAGCAGACAAAAACTCACGAGTAGAAATTCACATCGATAATTTTTGCAATTCACAATTTAGCAAAAATAAGAAAGGACCTAATATGGTTCCTTACAGACAAACCCCACATTAGATTTTAATGGGATGTTAATATAGAATTCCTGGTACACTTACTGTATTATAAGCTACTGTATTTTCTTAACACAATAAGTGAAGTAAAACATGTATCAGAAATACATGACATGATAAAAAATGAAACATGGCAAAACAATATGTAAAAAAAACATCAGGTCATCATTAATACATAATATAAGTTTTATTTACGTGTTTCTCAGCAAAGACTGACTGATATTCAACATTTATAGAAATGTAACACTGTGGGTTATAATGTTAAAGATTGATCCAGAGAAAGTGAAAAAATGTATGAATGAAAAACATAAAAACATGCTTCACATATATTGACACGTATGTTGTGCTGAAAAGTAACATATGTGTCTCAAACCATACACAGATCCATGTTACCCAGCAATATCTCTCAACTTCACCTGTTTGACAGTTCACTCTTTTTCCAAAATCCCTGATGTGGTTTTGTTGGAGGATATCACTTCCACCTGCAAATATTTTTCCACATTTCGGTTGCCTTATCGAAAGAAGAATCTCCGGCTCATTGTCAAACCTCATAAACATTTCTGTCACACACCTAGTTGATTTACTGTGGCTCACATTGTAAAGACGTTCAGCAATAAAGATGGTCCGTGCATGAAGCCAAGTATGATCACAGTATGCGCCTGTTGCTTGACGCTTTCATCCAAAATGAATTGCAGTACCACAAGCGCATACATGTAGTAAGAGTGGCCCCAATGGGACTCATCTCTGAAACCATGGTATTGTTGTTGCTATGTTGTACCCATTACGCAGTACAAGACCACAGGAATACAATTCAAAAAGCCATTTTCCAACCTTAATGAACAGGTAATGACTACTTATCCGTTTACATGACACTACAAACCACAGAGGGATGCTGGTTCATCAGGCCTGCTGTGTCTGTATGGTATGTATGCCTGTAGCCCACGGCTTCCACAGACTTCCTCTTTTGAATGCGGTGTAATAAAATCTGGTAGGCCCCGGTAATGCTGCTCCTCAGGTCTGGACGATTGTTGAGGAGATGGATCTTGGTGATGCCCAGGTTCTCAAGCGCTGCCTTGACGTCCAGCTCGTCTGAACTGAGGACGCGGGTGGGCTCGGCCAGGTGGGACGGTGTGAGACTAAAAGTCGGGTAGGCTTGGGGGTACTCAGTGCCTCTCAGCCAATCACTGTCCATGATCTGAGTCACACTGAGGCGACTGGAAGGCACAGGCCTCAGGAGGCCCTTAATGATCCGCTGGCACGACTCGGGCACATAGGTGGGGATGAAAAAGGAGCCCTGTAAGATACAACACTTAAGGCTGCCCATGCTGGTAGCACTGAATGGCAGGGTGGCAGTCACCATGAAGAAAAGCAAGATACCCAGCGCCCAAATATCTGCGCAGTGACCAACATAGCCCATGTCTTTGAACAACTCAGGGGCTGTGTACGGTGGAGAGCCACAGAAGGTGTCATCACTGGGGGGGCAGGCTGTGCTGAAACCAAAGTCACCCACTTTAATGCAGAAGCTGGTGGTGTAGAAGACATTCTCTGCCTTCAGGTCCCTGTGGACAATATTGTTGTCATGCTGCAAAAAGAGAAAAGAGATAAAGGCTTGACAGATTTACTTGCATTAGAGAAAAATCCTTTAATCAACTCCTGCAATGCTGCAATGCCAGCTTGAAAAAAGAGGAAAATCTTAAATCTAATAGTTTTTGAAGAGTTCTACTCCAATTGCCATTGCCTGAAGTTCATCATGCAACATCTCTAAAATAGAGCCGATTCAGTCTGTAAAAGTTGTATCATTAATTTACCTACTATCCTTTGAAACATAGCATATTGTTTTAAATTTTGTGCTAGAAACCATTAGTAGGTGTGACTTTTTTTTACAAATGGTAAATATCTCATTTTGCAACAAAACAACTTCTTACTATACTCCCCTGAAACCTTCTGTGTTGACTTACCATATGTTGTACTGCAGAGAGGACCTGGGCAAAAATGAGCTTGCTCTCCACGTCTGACAGGCGCCCCCTGGTGCTGATACGGGAGAACAGCTCTCCTCCACTGGCATACTCCATCACTGAAGGTCTTCACCACCTCATATAGCCGCACTATGTTGGGGTGGGCCAGCTTCTCCATGCACGAGATCTCAGAGGCATGCAGTTGCTTGTCCAGATGCGTCTTATCCAAGATTTTAATCGCCACTCTCTCTGTCAGTTACAATACATGAAAGAGAAGAAGAGAGAGGCAAAGAGAGTGAGGTGACATTCACTTTTTCTTCTCTCCTTTTCCTTCCTTTCTTTCTTTCTTTCTTTCTTTCTTTCTTTCCATCTATCCTTATATTAATCACTCTTCCTACAGAATATCTTATCAGCATCGTCAGCTGTGCGTTTACAACAAGCTGCAGTCTGTGGAAACTCAAGACAATCTGGGTGGATTAGTAGCTAGTTGGTCCATGAGATTCGCTATTGTCTTCTGACATCTGGCATTTTCACGCCACAGCAAACAACACACCAAATCTGACAACAAATATAAGCTTTAATGGTTTAAGTTGACAAATATGTGAAAGCTGTTTTCAGGGGTATAGAGAGATGCAGCCTTTTCTGTTCAACGTTATAATTTCTTTGAAAGATTTTTGTCTATGGGTCAGTTCCATACCTTTACTAAAGCCGGTAGTAGCAATACCGGGTACAGTCCTTAAAATAGCATAACAAGCTCAAGAGAGACCTTCCCGCAACCGAAAGGCTGTTGAAGTGCCGTTAAGCGAGACACTGCTATGAACTCACTGTGTGAAAAATGTTAACTATAAAGGTAAACATCTCACCTTTGGTCAGGTCGTGAATCCCCAGCCTGACCTTTGAGAAGTTGCCAGAGCCGATTTCCCCTCTCAACTCGTACAGAGCCACCCTCCGTCCAAATGTCAGATCATTCATCACCCTCTCTGAATGTGTCAGGTTGTAGAAGGCCTTCTCAAACACAGTCAGTTTCTGCACATCCTGGTTCTCCAACGTGCCAGAGCTTGTAAAAAAACAGATGGACATACTTACCTGGAGTATGGTGTTTACATGTCCAAACACACATGCCTTAACCACAGCATTAATATTCAAGATATAAACTTAATCAAGGTCACATGATTAGATTAAAGTGGTTACATGACTCCTGATTAATTGCAGTATTTTCATTATTGCATTAAGACACATTTATTATTCATGTGCAAATAAAAATACTAGTCCTCCAACATGCAGTACTGTGCAAAAGTCTTTGGCACATGTAAAAGAAAACGGAAGTGAAGATGCTTTCAAAAATAAAGAAATGCAAAGCAATAATGTAAAACGCTAATGCAGAAAACAAAAGACTTTTGCACAGTACTGTCTGCAGTTCGCTGCTGCATTCTACCAGTCACCCTGGAGGAGGTGGCAGAGAGAAGGACGCTGGCCAAACTGCTGGCCATCATGGATAATGTCTCACAGCCCCTCCATGACATGGTTATGTAGCAGTGGAGCTTCTTCAGCCACAGACTGATCCCAGTCTTTCCTGCCGGCCGCCATCAGACTTTTTGACCCTGCATGCATTTATAAGGAAATAGATAAAAAGAGACATTTATAAATATGGAATTCAATTCTCAGGGAAATAAATATAAACAGAAATAAATTAATGAGACAATAAATAAATAGGACAAAAAATACAGAAATATACATTTATACCAGATTTCATCTATTTATTTATGTATTACTGTGTGCATTCATGCATTATTTTATTTATTTATATATATATATATATATATACACTGATTAGTTGATTTTATTTATTTATTCATACATTCATTCATTTCTTTATACTTAAGTCAGTCTTTCCATATTTGCAACACGATATAGTAATAGGATACATAAAAGAGAACAGAAAATAAATATGAATATAGTAAAGCAGGGAAATTATTATTTTTCATTCATTTAGTGTAAATTTGACTAATTTCCTGCACAAACCTGCTAGACTTGGCTGCACATGATTTAACATTACTTAGCATTTATCTCTAGAGCTGCTCCAAGTTCAAATTTACTCATTTTTGAGATAATGCTAGTCGCCTACTATCACTCAACCTAGTGTATGCTAAAGTGTTAGCATGGAGCATCAAGTGAATGGACTACCAGGGACACGTGGATGATTTTGGAGTCTATTGCTGCCTTCTAGTGTTCCTCTTAAGATCCACCTTCCGACTCTGGAAGTCATAAATATGACTGACCATCGATCACTGTCAAACTGTTGTATCGGCCAATGAAAAACTTGCCCTAGCATCGACACACTGTGTTCCCCCTTGTATCAAGAGAATGTGACACCAAACTTCATTCAAAATGTTGCTTTGCTTATCAGCAAACACACAGGGGGTGGACAAAATAATGGAAACTTCTGCCTACTTCCGTATTCACTTAAATCCCTTTAGGCAGAACCGACCTGTCTCATTTAGTCCAGTACTTTGTAAACCATTGTATTGTATTTGATCTAGCGAAGCAGCGTGTTTATTGTTTTAGTAAGCTCCGTTGCTAGACCAAATGTTTTTAAATTAGTAAGAATGGTGATGGCTGGTGTCAGAAATGAATGATGATCTAGTTAGTGCGCATGATTCTCGGACTAGGGTTTCCATAGGCTGCAATAGCGCCATTTAACAATGAACTATCTTGATAACATTAACAATCTTTGACACGCAGATGCCCCGCCCAACTGCCCCCCCCACAGTCATTACGAAAGCCATGGCAGAAGTCCACAGACGAGGTAAAACCTTGTCAAATAAAAGCGTATCGTCCGAAGCTGATGCCGAAATCGAGGCGGCTGGTGACAGGTAGTGATGTTACGCTTGATACCGGGGCTTCGAAGCGCGTGTCGAGAACGTAGGGCAGTTTCTCGTGAACTTATGTATCGAGGCTTGTATCATTTTAACGTCATTACGTCATCGATGACGTTTGAAGCCTCATTCACGTACGTGCTTCAGGAATGGATTCGGGTTTGGTGGGCAGTTTTGAATCACGGATATAAGAAAAGAAAGTGCCCCCATAATTCGTGGGTTGCCTTGTCTTCTGTAGCTATATTTAAATCTTATCGTACTGATAATTACACCAGTGGACTATACAACTGGTACATGTGTCCCTTTACTAATCATAGCATTATAATAACAAGCCATATAATGATATGCTGCATCATAAATAAGTAACATTTCATTCACATGCCAGATTCGAACCCATGACTGTCATGTCTACTGAAGCACTATGAGTGGTACAGCTACAGGCTTTGCCACCAAACTAAATGCAGTTACAGAGCGCGTGGAGACATTTCTACGGCATTATTGAACCGATGATTTTTGTTCATTTATGGTTTTATAGCATGATATGAATATATACATTATGCCGTAATTTCATTTTTTTTTAAGTTGATTACATCAGCGGTTTAATTCATTGGCCTTTAGTGGCCCATGCTTTGCACACATCGCTGTGCTGCCAGTCTTGCCTGCTCTAATTTCTTTAGACCAGCAGGTGGCCGTAGTGTGCACTTGAAGCCTCGAGAAATGAACCCATTTTCAACCCATTTGGCTGGAATGCTTCAATGCTTCGAGAAGCTTCATCTCGCCATCACTACTTACGTGACACCAGGGTGAAGGTTGTATTTCCTTTTCCCAAGTCTGGTTTGCTGTGCAAAGAAATCATAACGCTCAGACTTCTTCCACATGTAATAAAAGGCCACACATTCTCCTACAGACCTAGTTCTCACCTGAAAGATTTAATTCAGCAGAAACGAAATAGCCATTATTACCATTGTCTGTAGGGATGGACTCAGTTCAATTTCAACTCGGAGACAAATAAAATTACAGTTTGGGAATTTGAGATTTCTCAAATCACAAACTTTGAATTTTGATTTGTCTCAAAATGCCACAAGGTTGAAATGGAGCCGATTCCAACCCTGAGCATCCATCAGGCACATAACAACAAACACATCAACACAGATCACAATTGACATAGTTAACAATATTTAAAGTAAATTAAATATCATGAATTTATGGTCGTGTGACATTATCTTTATTGAAATTGGGTAATTTGTGTAGCTTTCAGACAGTTCTCTTACCTTGTTGTATTAAATGAAAGTCTTTCCCATAAGCTTTTAGTCCTTGTTCAAAGTTTCTACATTCCTCTTCAGTCCAGACAGATAGCTCTTCTGTTGCAGAGAGGATCAGTGTTAATGCTGCAGCTACATTCAAATCCTTTAACAGTAAAACTCCAAAGCACAGAATACTGGGCTACCTCAGACATGTTGCATCTGTCTGCTTACCTCTAGCTGCTTTTACATTAAACCTTAGTCTTCTTAGAGCTTCATCTGTGTCAAAGTCACATTTCACCAATTCATACAATAACTATGCACAACTTGCTGTAACAGTTCCTCTCACCTGTTGGTTGTCTTTGATATGAGATCCCTCTGGGATTGCGTCCACTCCCTTCTCCTCTCCAGTCCGCCTCGACGCCTCGGTCAAGAACTCCACCACCTTGCCTTCGGGAAGACACTCGGGGTTCCACAACAGTTGGTCATCGTTTTCATAAACTATAGGAAGAATGAAAAGAGATGTCAACCTTTCTTCCACCACACCAACCTTCATGGGGTTTGGGCCCAGATAGGAAGCATCGGTGGGTCTTCATTACAGTCTAACCATGCAAATGTCTGGCAACACAGTGAGACCACACACAGCCAACTCACCTTTTTCATTGTCCTTATATTTACACAGGCCTGCAGGGGTTTCTGCCTGATACATGGAACCCACCATGATCTCCTGTTCAGGAAACACACCATTTAGATTGGGTACAAACTGGATGACAAAATTACTATTTAAAACTAATTCAAAATGTGAAACCTGCCTGCACACCTCAAGTCCCTGTAGTCTAATTTCACCTGAAAATCAACAAGAAAATTCCTTCATCTGTGCGCAATTCTGGATTTCTGTTGTATTTATGCATTGTGATTTAGTTCTCTGTGCTCATTCAGTGGTGAGGAAATATTTGCTTCTTCTGATTGGGCAGTTCAATTTCGCGATTTTGCTGCACAGACGTTTTTGTAGATTGTCCACTTCACATCATTCCTGAACAATGTCCATTTTTCCAGTAATTGGAAAACCATGTAAATAGATACTCGACACATTGTAATTCCTGACATCAACACTTGTAAAACTACTTACAAATTCAAAGAAAGGTGGCATGAGAAGTGCCATAAAACAATGTCCTTTTTCTTCTGACGAATGGCTTATACATCGATGAATGGAGTATAAATCCAGCCTGTATCTGACATTATAGGTGTCTGACATTCAGATAAATGAGGTTCTATCGTACCTTTTTCCAATCTTCAGATGGAACGTAGTCCTCGTCCTCATCTGACTCCTCCTCTGCATCATTGTTATCTGAAACACAATGTGATATCCATTTAACCTTCTTGATCTTGTTTTGAAATGCATACAATCACCACACAGTTCTACAAAGGAAAACAAGAATCTATCACTGATGTGATAGAGCTACACTACAGTTAGGAAACGTGTACTATATATCTGAAGTATGGTTTAACATGCATCTCCAGTGTAATTACTCTTGCCTATCCATTCTTTGCAAAGCACAAATTCAGGATGGATAAACGGGCAAAGTGAAAGAATACTAAAGCTTGGTATTTTTCTGCTTGTTGTGCAGTGAAAGTAAATGGCTCTTTCCTTTTTTTTTTGATAGCTTGCCTCTTTCTGGTGGACCAGTGGTTAGTAATGCTTTGTATCCCCTGACCCAGATGTGCTACCTGTGTGTTCAGGGTGTCCCAGGGCCCAATATATATCTTAAGGCTGGTCCTCTTAGGTCATACAGACTGTACTACTAGTAACTTCAGGACCACTAAGCAAATAATGTATTTTTTGGTGTGTGTGCGTATGTGTGTGAAAGAAAGTGTGCCAGGGCGACTGTGTGAATTTGACAGGTAGTTACTTAGAGTTTAAGTATTCCTCTGCTATGAACTTGCCATTCTCTCAAGCAGTAGACTGCAGGTTCTTGATTTGAAGTAGTTCATATTGTATTTTGATTTGTTTCGATCTAGGTGAGAATGGTAGCTAGACCGTGGACATATCTTGCACTTAAGAGTATCGGTAATGTCTTTTTAGATCTCAAAAGCACTCGCTTTTTATCAACACCCGTACTCTGAAGATTGTTTTTTGTTTGTTTTTCCCTGTTGTAATCATATTTGCTGTTATTATTGTTCTTTTATTATCAGTACAGCAGCACCACTGCATAATTTGTCTGAAAGAAATGTGCGGTCATTGTGGAACAATCAAGAGCTACAGAATGTAACGTACGCTAATGGTGCTTTTAGCCGCCTGTGTCTGCGTTTCCAGCGAGCGTTTTATTTTAACGAAGCGGGTGTACTTCTCATTGGGCGGGGTGGGGCGGGGCGTGAGGGAGGGTCAATGTAGACAGGTGTAGCTGAGTTTGAAAGCTTTATATGCTGTGCTCTGGAAAGACTTGCTGGGGATGCACGGGTGCAGAAGGCTGGAGCAGACTTCTTGTAGGACTGTTTGAGCCACGTGACGGTAAAACTTCTCTGCAAACATCCCTGTTCTAATAAATTGCTTTAGAGGTGTTACATGTATTCTGCCCACGGCTGTTGGGTTGTGTGAATTCAATACTGTGATTTTAAAGGTGTAAATGTCACACTTCTCAGAATAAAAGACACCTCCCCTACTAAGGCTCAGATCCCAGAGGCACAGGAACACAAGTTTCAATAATAGTCACTTTTATTTATACAACTGGTCTTCTTAAAATTCGGCACTCTAGAGTGTGACTCCTTATTAAAATGGGTGGGCCAACTATATAAAACTACCTGACCCCAACGGGAGATCTAATAAAACAGTCCGTGCAGATTCAAGCGTGGTGAAGGGCGCTCATCACTGTCCTCCAGGTAATACGGGTCCACGGTGATCCTATCGGTTGACGTTCCCGGACCGCGTCGTCCAATCTATCTGCCGGCAGGGCTGGCTCCACTCGTCTGCTTCATCAGCGTCACCTCCAAGGAAGAAACAGACCCGTTGTGAGTGGCAGGGCTGGCAACATACACACAATAAAGGCACTGCCTAGGTAGGCTCACGTCCCTTTAAAAGATACTTAGCGTGCGTTGAATCAAAGTGTGTCGGCTCGGCTTCGTCGGCTCGGCTTCGTCGTGTTGGGAATCGGGTTTGGAGTTCGACGTAACAGCTGCGGGTCCTGTGCACAGTTTCACCTCCTCCAGTACTACTGAGAAGTCTTTTATAGGGATTGCTGTCCATTGTTTCGGTGGGAGTGGCTGAGATTATCGATTGGGAACACCTGTGATGTTCCTGAAGTTAGGTGGGTGTGTCATGGGGTTCCTCAACTTGTCGGCACACACACACAGCAAAAAAAACATTCCACCACACCATAAGGACCTGCATGCTTTTGGTCCACACTACAGATACATTAACAAAAGGACAAGAGGACCCAACCCCAATCCACCCTTTGCCAGATTACCCACTGTCTGACATAAACAAATGTGCTGTGGCCTCTTTATTGCTTCCTGTGAAACTTAAGGAACTCGTGGTGTATTCCACCAACACACTATTTGCCATTGGATCCCGTTTATCCCACTGGGATGTTTATGGGAGTCTAGAAGGGGAAAAGGTCCAAAAACATCTTAAATTGAGATCTCTGAATTCAAGGTCTTGAACGGTATTAAGTACAGTTTCAGAGGTTTTAAAATGGTGTTTTATCAGATCACTACTTATATAGATATGAAGTATATGAAGAGATATGAAGTGTTTCAAACCAAAACAGTCAATTCTGAAAATAAATTGGCTGAAATCAACATTTCAGGAATGCAGATGAAAACGACAGAAGGTCTTAACATTACCTTCAGGTATATTCATCAGTCTACTAGTCTTTGTACGTAATGTTAACAATATTAATGGATAATGATTATCAGTTTCCTGTACAATCCTTTGTATCGGAGGGGTGGGGAATTCTACTTTGTAGCCAAGTTATAATAACTAGTCATCATCCTACTACCATCTCCTGAGCTAGTAGCTGCTCCTAACCAACTCATACTCAGCTTTTAGTATAGAATACTTTTTAAACTCGGCCAGGTAGTTATTTGTTCTCTGAAAGAACAGTTCAATGAGATGTCGATGTTCTATAAATGTCAGATTTTCCTTAGTTGAGTTGAGCCATCACCACTAAAGGAATACAGGAAAAACAAGGACATTATCCCAGAGCCTCCATATCTACATAGATCCTATGGAAACCATGTAACAAGAACCATATCCCAGACTACCATGTCCATACAATAATGCATTCAGAAGGGTGCCAACACTGAACGTTAAGCCAACTCAATATGTGTTTCCAGCCAATGCAGTCTTTAGATAGGACATTTCGTTGAAGTGTCCATGAGCAAGCTGACCTTTGACCTTCCTGTGGAGGGGGGAGGAGCAAGAGCATTTCTCTTTCAGCACCAAAAAAAGGTATACCACATATTACCACATCTGTTTGATGTTTCTATGGTTACGTTTCTACTACAGTGTAGCCCGTGGATGCTAGTAGAGACGTTGCTATGGTTACAGTCCTGTCCCCCCTCAGATCCTCTTACACTGTTAGTTACCATCAATCTGTGGATTCATTCCAGGAGTTATTTTTATTGAACCCACATTCCCTTAACCTGCCTCGTCTACTTCTACTTCAGTTGGTGATAAATAGAAATAGAAAGTACATCACCAATAGCTGTTTTTAACAGTGTTAAAGTGTTTTAGGGTGGATTTTTGCTTCAAGCAGCTTCGAATCATACGTGTCCTCGGCCTCACTTCCCCTGACCTGTCTCCACTGTGACTGGATTCAACCTGCCTTCATCTTCCACATCATAGACATATATACATGCCCACCAATGCATAGAGCAAAACATATATAGGAGAGAGAGAGAGAGAGAGAGAGAGAGAGAGAGAGACAGAGAGAGAGAGAGAGAGAGCGAGAGTGAGTGTGAGTTATGGAGAGAGTTAAGTGAAGTGTTTACACAGTTCTCACTTATTTGTATTTATATTTTTTAACTGCAATGTCCACAATTGTTCTATTTTTATTTTAAGTTATCTTTACTTACCTGTTTGTATTTCTAAGTACATTTTACCTACTCTTATTTATATATTTGATTGCAATGTTGCAATGTTACACAGCTCTGTTTACACATTTCTTTATTCTATTATATCTTTAATTGTACGTACATCTTTTGGTTTTTATTTCACACTTACTCTGGCAATGTAAACGTATGTTTAGCATGCCAATAAAGCCCCTTTGAATTGAATTGAGAGGGAGAGAGAGAGAGAATAAAGAGAGAGTAAATAAAAGGTATTACATTTTAAAAGAAAAAATGTCCTGAGGTTTTGGTCCCCTCCTAATAGTGATAGAAGGTTTTTGGTCTCTCTGCAGGCTGAACATATACGTCCTGGCACCTACTAGGTGTGGGTAAGGGGAGATGGAGGTGGGGTGTTCAAAGCCTCAACTTTGTTTTGACTCAGTAGCCCCCTCTAGTGGCAAGAAAAAACGCTTATTGCACCTTTTGCTATTTCTTTCTTCCTGTTGCTTTTTTATCTTCTGCCATCATCTTTACATTTACAGGGTGACAACTACAGACATGGGTTACTGATATTACAGAATCTAACTGAAGAGAGAAGAAGTTGAAGAGTCAGTGATGTGCAGGACAGAGAGCCTCCTCCTCACCAATGAAACCAGAGAGAGACAGAGAGAGGATGTACTGGACCAGAATAGGAGGAGGCCCTACACTGTCCTACACCTCCACTACACATTATTATTGACATCAAACCAGAGACATTATTGACAACACATTATGAACATTATTACTGACATCAAACCATAGACATTATTGACAACACATTGTGAACATTATTATTGACATCAAACCAGAGACATTATTGACAACACATTATGAACATTATTACTGACATCAAACCATAGACATTATTGATAACACATTATGAACATTATTACTGACATCAAACCATAGACATTATTGACAACACATTATGAACATTATTATTGACATCAAACCATAGACATTATTGACAACACATTGTGAACATTATTATTGACATCAAACCATAGACATATTAGTTCCTTATTTCAGATCTCATCACATGATGGGTTAAAACATGCTTGTCATGTGGGGACCCAGCAGGAGGTTGGGTTTAGAAGACGGTGGCCTTGTCCTCACTAACTGAGATAACTAAAGGGTGTTTGACATGTCAACTCCACAGATTGGTTGGATCAGTCATTGTCCCCACCATTGATCAAAATGGATTTGAGGTTTCCAACATAGAAACCAGGCCCTACATTACTGAAGACCACATACTCATCCATGCACTCGCTTACACAGGAGCAGTCATTCACATGTTATTGGATTTTTTCATTGAAATTATTGTAATTACTCTATTAGTTGTATGAAAATCTCTTCATGGATATTATTCACTATTTTGAACACTCATCATTAATGATGTTTTGCAGCACATCTATCATCCCATCCATTTGGTATAGTGGCAAGAGAAAGTCACCCACCACCACACCCCACCCACTTTGTGCATTTTTTTCCTCAATTCTATTGAAGTGAAACGTTATTTTTCTTAATTCATCAGAGAGTACATAGATCACTCCATTATTATTGGACTTAATGTGATCTTGGTGTGAGGATGCTGTCTGGTTGGATTCTCAAATCAAAACAACAGTGCTTGGTGGATTATGACATCATAAGGTTCTGGAACTCGTGTTGAGCATCATAATGCGTGCTAGATGTGGATTTTGGTCATTGCACTACTGCGACTGGACGAAGAACGACGTGATTTAGGTAAGTCAGTGGTTTTCCTCTTTAATGTTTAAGTGTTTGTGGTCCAGTGATGCTGGAACTTCCAACCAGAGGTGGAAAGAGGAGTGAAAGATTTGTTTAGTCAGGTACCACTTTGATTTGACTTGAGCAGGTTTCTAGACAAGTATATTCTCTCTTCAAACTCCGACTTGAGGAAAGGTCAGAAAAATGATTTGACTCAGTTAAAAGTAGCCGTCTTCTGTAATGTACTGTGTTCACACTAACATGACCTTCATGTAGAGTGTTACATCGTCTCCAGTGTTTCTGCCATTTCTACTCTGCACGGTAAATATTGGGAAAGTATCTAAGTTAATATGTGTAGCAGTAAAAGTGCAGGATACATTTACCAACTTGATGTTAAACATTGACACCAGATAGGAATACGCTCAATGTTGAATGACAAGTTAACATTGAGAGGTTAACTGTTGTGTTAATTGGATATTTAAAGGGATTGAAGTAACTATTTTCTCTCTATTCTCTCCATGTCTCCATTTTCCTTTCAGTTTTCCTCCATAGCAAACATGGCAAGCTGTCTCCCCTGGCTCTGTCCATGCAGGAAGTCCAGTAACTATAAGATACTGGAGGTCCTTGGAGATGGGTACTTTGGTACTGTATCCAAATGTGAGAAACTGGACACCGGGGAGATTCTGGCCATAAAGATACCAAACGGTATACAATATAACCCTCAGGCCAAAAAGGAGGTGGGTGATTTTACTGTCATGCAAAAGATTATGTTACATCTGCTCTGTTGGTCAGATTTAGTCTGTGTATCACGTAAGCTACCTGTTGATAACATCACCATGTCAAACTTGTCATGTATCCCTAGTTGTCCATGTTGAAGCGTCTCAGATGTCTGGATGCGGATGAGACCAACATCATGACGTTCTATCAGGACGTCAAGATGAACGGTCTAACCTGTCTGGTGTTCGAGATGTTGGACATCTCCTTATTGGGGTACATGAAGCAGAGGAAGTTCAAGCCTCTGCCACTAAACGTCATAAGGTCCATCGTCCAACAGGTACAGACGCCATCAGACAGGAAGTAAATTCAAAGCTTCAGAATGTTCCACTGTAGTTCATGCTCTATATTCTATGACCGACTTTGTCCCTGCAGATGGCCACAGCATTCAAGGCCCTGAAGAGCATCGGAGTGATCCACACAGATCTGAAGTTGGACAACATCATGCTGGTGGATCGTCGGAGTGAGCCCTTGAGGTTAAAGCTGATAGACTTTGGCTTGGCCCTTCTGAGGTTTGAAGCTATGCAAGGCTCTATACTTCAGCCCCTTGCCTACAGGTGAGATCTACTGGAGAGGGTTTGCAGTTTCTCACTTCTACTGTAAATACATAGCAGGGTGTGTGTTTCCTGTCCATACCGGTGAGGACAAATGTTGAATTCAGGGCTACATAAGTCTCAGCTGTTGTGACATTCTCCTACTGATGCCTCCTTGTTTCATTTCTACCATGTTTCCCCATGTTGTATTATTATTCCTCAAAGCACGACAATGTTTCTGATTTGGTGTGCTGCTGTTCTTCCACACTCAGGTCTCCAGAAATCCTTTTGGGGCTCCCGTTTTCTGAGGCCGTGGACATGTGGTCGCTGGGCTGCGTGATATCGGAATTGTTCCCCCGCAGGACACTCTTCCCTGGGGAACATGAACATGACGTGGTCAGTACCTTACTATAGCTGGACTCTGCTCCCTTTCTACACGAACCCTTAATTATTGATAGCAATAGCTACTCTAAGACCAGCAGATGATGATCACAGCAGACATGTAATAAAACCATATGGAGTCCTGATAGTCTAGACTGATGTGATCCTGTGTTTTGCCTCCAGATGCGATTCATCATCGACCTCCTGGGTCAGCCAGCGGATCACCTCCTGAATGCTGGGCATAGAACAAATAACCTATTCATCTTCAGGAGGGATGGAGGCTGGAGGCTCATGGTACCACAACACCGCTTTATTGACCAAATATATTTTTCTCTTGAACATTTTCTTGAGAATATTTATTGTCAGTATCAACCAGTAATTAATCTAAAGTGATAAGACATTTCAAATACACGTTACCTTCTTTTAGACAACAGAGGAGTATAAACGTAAAACACACAACCAGTCCACAGACAAGAGGCGCTACAAATTCAGATCTCTGGATGAGCTGACAGAGGTAGGTAGTCCAGTAGGTGGTAGCTGCTGAAGACAGGAGTGAGTCAGGAAGATGATTCCACTGATTTCCTGTTGGACTTTTCTCATCATTTGGTAATTTAGTTCAACCTGAAGGAAGAGGACAGGGCTGAGGTCGCTGATAGGAGGCAGTTTGTTGACCTCCTGAAACGAATGCTCCAGATGGATGCCAGGGAGAGGATCACACCAAGTCAAATCCTCACACATCCATTCATCGCAATGAGCGACCTCGCCAGCAGCTCCCACCACAGCTCTCAGTAAGTGTGTGTGTTTGGATGCGTGGCGTGAGTCCTTATATTGTTGCTTTGCACATCGGTTATCAGACAAGGGTAGGCGCTGTAGGTGAATGATTCATCAATTGATCAACTGATTGATTGATTGGCATGCTTGTCCAGTGGGAAGTCTTGCTTCCTGGCTATGAGCATAACTGTGAGTTTGTCCTTTTGGAAGGTACCTGAATGTACCTGTACAACAAATTTGAGCTAGCAGTATATGTTAACTGCATGTGTCCTCATTCAGCAGCGCTAGGGGAACTTCCACTCCAGGTGTCATCTTGGTTCAGCCAATGCCAGACATGGCCTCCAACGAGAGAGTGTCTAGCCCCCAGGCTGTTCTGGTCTCCAGCTCCCAGTCCTTCTGTGAACTGGCACAGCTGGCTGTGACACCTGAGGAGACTCCATCGCTGGACACCTCAGAGGTAGGAATCACTGCTTGCTCAGTGTCAATTATATATTAGGAATAATTTACAGTTGAAAATTCACTCAACCAGGAATGAATGTGATTATTGTTAATAGTACTAATGGTCTCCTCACAGGATGAAGCTCCAGCAGCAAGCCCCACTGTGGACTCTGCTGTTGTGGCCACCCCTTCAGTCCCCCTGAGCAGCCCCACTGTGGACTCTGCTGTTGTGGCCACCCCTTCGGTCCCCCTGAGCAGCCCCACTGTGGACTCTGCTGTTGTGGCCACCCCTTCGGTCCCCCTGAGCAGCCCCACTGTGGACTCTGCTATTGTGGCCACCCCTCCGGTTCCCCTGAGCAGCTCTGTTGCTGACCCCGCCCTTGCTGTGAACCAGGCTGTCATGGATAACAATGACCTGGTTGACACAAACGCTGCTCACACCACATCTGGTAAGACATTCACCTCCACGTGTGTCTGAATTGTCAAGTCCTTCCACACTGTAGTTGATTCCATCAAGGTCGTGTCCTCTTTCGATTTTTAGAGGTCAGCAAGCCCAAGAAGAAGAAGAAGAAGGGAGTCAGACGCTTCTTCTCCTGGTTGAGGAAGGCATTTTGCTGCTGCGGTTCGGCCAAGGTCGCACCTGAGGAGTGAGACCTGTGGCCTCACCTGGGGAGTGAGACCTGTGGTCTCTATGTAGGTATTTTTCTAGCAAAACACCTGAGAACTACACTCAGAAAATATTCACCTATTCATTCACTCACCTACAACAAATCTGTGTGTGTGTGTGTGTGTGTGTGTGTGTATGTTTATCCCCAGGCTGTTCTGGACTCCTGGATAAAAACACCTGGCTGTGATAACTGAGGGGACTCCATCACTGGACACCACAGAGGTAGGAATCTCTGAATGAAAAATGAAAAATTGACTCAACCAGGAATGAATGTGATTCTTGTTAATAGTACTAATGGTCTCCTCACAGGTTGGAGCTCCAACAGCAAGCCCCACTGTGGACTCTGCCACTGTGGCCACCCCTTCGGTTCCCCTGAGCAGCCCTGCAGGTCCTCCCTTGAACAATGACCTGGTCCACTTCACATCTGGTAGGACATTCACCTCCACTTGTGTCTGAATTGTCAAGTCCTTCCACACTGTAGTTGATTCCAACAAGGTCGCTTGACTGTCCTCTTTTGATTTTTAGAGGTCAGCAAGCCCTAGACGAAGCAGAAGAAGGTGGATGAGGACATTCTGCTGCAAAGCCGAAGATGTGGAGTGAAGTTCCCTATGGAGGTTTTCTCGCCAAACACCTGAGACCGACTCTCAGAAAATATCCACCCACGCGTGAGCGAAGACAGAAAACATTTACAGATGTAAAAGTGAACATCTGAATGAATGTGGTAGCAGCCGCACTTGAAACTTGCACTTGGCAGAACAAATTGAATCTGCCACTGCAACTTCTCAGATGGCGTCTTGGGCATCACAAATGTTCAATCTGCACGTAAAATTGTTGCAGAGAATTTGATGCCCAAGTGATTAAATCTGAGCAAATATATTTCAAGTGTGCAGCTGCTTCTCTGACTTCACAGGTGGGTGAATATTTTCCGAGTGTAAAAGCCATCATCAAGGTGGTTCTCAGGTGTTTGGCTAGCAGAAACCTTCATAGGTCTCCCTGTGGGCGACACGGTGGCCCAGTGGTTAGCACTGTGGCCTCACAGCAAGAAGGACACGGTTCCTCTCTGTGTGGAGTCTGCATGTTCTCCCCGTGTTGGCGTGGGTTTCCTCCGGGTCCTCCGGTTTCCTCCCACAGTCCAAAGACATGCAGGTCAGGTGGATTGGAGACTCTAAATTGCCCTGAAAGTGATTGACAGTCGATCTGTGTTGGCCTTGTGACGGATTGGCGACCTGTCCAGGGTCTTTCTCTGTCTTTCACTAAATAAAGCCAGTCGCTCAAAAACAAATTTACTGTTGTCAGTTGTGTGTTTTAGCAGTAGTATATATTCACTTTTATTTGAGCTTTTATTCAGATGTAGTTAGTAGAAGTGGACTGTTTCTTTCCACCAGCACAGATATGGAGACAGACTCTCTCGCCATCAAACTATGGAAGCGTATAGTTAACTTAATCCAAATGTTAATGCAAAGTGGAACATGAAGATGCAATCCAATAGCATTTTAATTTTCCACTTTTGCATGCATCATTTGAGTCAATGAGTCAATATTCATTCAGAGAATGACTGACAGGTTGGTAGACCAACTCCTTCTCTTTGGTTTCCCAAAGAGAAAGAGTTGATACACAGCGATTATAGCCTAACGATTGAGATTCTAAGTAACTGGAGACAAAACTTTTTTTTCTACTCCACGTAGATCATAAACCCTTGAATATAAAAAAGGACTCATTGAAATCGGTTGAGAAATGTAAACGTTATAGTGCTTTTCATCCAGAAAAACCGCAGCTCCCCGTTTACTTGTATTTGTTTACAGGCCAGTCTTGCCCGGACCAATATGGCGGCGGCGTTTACATATCGTAGCAATGGGCAGAAGCAGTCAATGCGGCGTCTATGTATATATGTCTATGTTCCACATCCACTTCATCAGATGAAAAACGATGGCGGTCCGACCCCGCTGACCCTGCAGGTCCAGCCCACAGAAAACTTTGACTGGTACGCCTCAAGACGGTTTGGTAATGTTGTCATCAGTCATCAGACATCAGTTGCAGGAGACTCAAGTAACAACAAGTAACAATGTGTTACAACATCATTTAGCTTAACGATGCAGGTTTCCATGACTACAGAATCAGAATTCTATGGCAGCCATCTTGAATTGTACCAGAAGGGATAACCTTGATCGTAAATGCTATCTATTACATAACTGGAAATATCCTGCCACAGTCTTCTTGTGAATGAGCAGCAGCCAAATGAAGAACAGTCTCTTTACCAAAGAGCGATGTAACATCAGGCTTTCAGCTCCTCAGGTGGCAGGGTGGAATCTGACCATGACTGAGGAGAATTAAAAGATAATACTGATTTTATCAGGATTTCTCCCAGATGCCAAAAGCCCTGAAGTCACCTTCAGTCTTGATTTCATTTATTGAAAGGAAAGAGAGGAGCAAGAGTGATTAGAAGATTAAGGTTCTGGAGCAGAGAGCCTGTCAGGGTTTTATATTTATCCCACTGCAGACGCACTTTTTGAAAAGCAGCTGATGAGAGAGAACCGAGGAGTTTTGTACTTTGAGAGAAATGTCAGGAGCCACAGTCAACACAACACAACACTCCTCCTTCACTAGGTTTGTTTTATCTCCTCGTGGTGACGGTTCCTCTCAGCTTCACCTCTCAGCGACTACACCGAGGCGTCGTTATTGTTCTCGACAAGCGCTTCGGATTTCGTTCAAAAGGCAATATTGTTCTCAAGACAGTATCCCATTATGCACACTCGTGTTGACTTCAGCAAAAGCCTTGTACCTGCAGAGTCCAAAAAAGACGAGTCTGTAGCGTTTCAGCAGGATGAAAAAGCCTCGATAAGGCTTTACAGGAAGGAAACTTCTGTTGGGAAGGTATTGTTCACAAGCATGAGCAGGCTTAGCTCAACAAGCTGGTTTCAATGGAGGTGTTAAAACGCTCTCAGTCCTCCATCCCTACGGATGTCACAGTGAGGCAGTTATCTGTCCTCTCAAAGATTAGGCCTGTTTACGTCCTCAGAAAACAGCCATGTGAAAAGTCGCTGTATTGAATTACATTTTTCCACACGGGCTGCAACTCAACAGGCGATACTCTTTTCATAAATAATAATAAAACACATGTCTGGGTTGTCAGAGGGCAGCAGGGTGGAGCAGCAAGCATCCGCCCTGCTGAAGTGTCCATGAGCAAGCTGACCTTTGACCTTCCTGTGGAGGGGGGAGGAGCAAGAGCATTTCTCTTTCAGCACCAAAAAAAGGTATACCACATATTACCACATCTGTTTTGATGTTTCTATGGTTACGTTTCTACTACAGTGTAGCCTGTGGATGCTAGTAGAGACGTTGCTATGGTTACAGTCCTGTCCCCCCTCAGATCCTCTTACACTGTTAGTTACCATCAATCTGTGGATTCATTCCAGGAGTTATTTTTATTGAACCCACATTCCCTTAACCTGTCTCGTCTACTTCTACTTCAGTTGGTGATAAATAGAAATAGAAAGTACATCACCAATAGCTGTTTTTGACAGTGTTAAAGTGTTTTAGGGTGGATTTTTGCTTCAAGCAGCTTCGAATCATACCTGTCCTCGGCCTCACTTCCCCTGACCTGTCTCCACTGTGACTGGATTCAACCTGCCTTCATCTTCCACATCATAGACATATATACATGCCCACCAATGCATAGAGCAAAACATATATAGGAGAGAGAGAGAGAGAGAGAGAGAGAGAGACAGCGAGAGACACAGAGAGAGAGAGAGAGAGAGAGTGAGTGTGAGTTATGGAGGGAGTTATGGAGAGAGTTAAGTGAAGTGTTTACACAGTTCTCACTTATTTGTATTTATATTTTTTAACTGCAATGTCCACAATTGTTCTATTTTTATTTTAAGTTATCTTTACTTACCTGTTTGTATTTCTAAGTAAATTTTACCTACTCTTATTTATATATTTGATTGCAATGTTGCAATGTTACACAGCTCTGTTTACACATTTCTTTATTCTATTATATCTTTAATTGTACGTACATCTTTTGGTTTTTATTTCACACTTACTCTGGCAATGTAAACGTATGTTTCCCATGCCAATAAAGCCCCTTTGAATTGAATTGAGAGAGAGAGAGAGAGAGAGAGAGAGGGAGAGAGAGGGAGAGAGAGAGAGAATAAAGAGAGAGTAAATAAAAGGTATTACATTTTAAAAGAAAAAATGTCCTGAGGTTTTGGTCCCCTCCTAATAGTGATAGAAGGTTTTTGGTCCCTCTGCAGGCTGAACATATACGTCCTGGCACCTACTAGGCGTGGGTATGGGGAGATGGAGGTGGGGTGTTCAAAGCCTCAACTTTGTTTTGACTCAGTAGCCCCCTCTAGTGGCAAGAAAAAAACGCTTATTGCACCTTTTGCTATTTCTTTCTTCCTGTTGCTTTTTATCTTCTGCCATCCTCTTTACATTTACAGGGTGACAACTACAGACATGGGTTACTGATATTACAGAATCTAACTGAAGAGAGAAAAAGTTGAAGAGTCAGTGATGTGCAGGACAGAGAGCCTCCTCCTCACCAATGAAACCAGAGAGAGACAGAGAGAGGATGCACTGGACCAGAATAGGAGGAGGCCCTACACTGTCCTACACCTCCACTACAGATTATTATTGACATCAAACCAGAGACATTATTGACAACACATTATGAACATTATTACTGACATCAAACCATAGACATTATTGACAACACATTGTGAACATTATTATTGACATCAAACCAGAGACATTATTGACAACACATTGTAAACATTATTATTGACATCAAACCAGAGACATTATTGACAAAACATTATGAACATTATTACTGACATCAAACCATAGACATTATTGACAACACATTATGAACATTATTATTGACATCAAACCATAGACATTATTGACAACACATTATGAACATTATTATTGACATCAAACCAGAGACATTATTGACAACACATTATGAACATTATTACTGACATCAAACCATAGACATTATTGACAACACATTATGAACATTATTATTGACATCAAACCATAGACATTATTGATAACACATTATGAACATTATTACTGACATCAAACCATAGACATTATTGACAACACATTATGAACATTATTATTGACATCAAACCATAGACATTATTGATAACACATTATGAACATTATTACTGACATCAAACCATAGACATTATTGACAACACATTATGAACATTATTATTGACATCAAACCATAGACATTATTGACAACACATTATGAACATTATTATTGACATCAAACCATAGACATATTAGTTCCTTATTTCAGATCTCATCACATGATGGGTTAAAACATGCTTGTCATGTGGGGACCCAGCAGAAGGTTCGGTTTAGAAGACGGTGGCCTTGTCCTCACTAACTGAGACATCTAAAGTGTGTTTGACATGTCAACTCCACAGATTGGTTGGATCAGTCATTGTCCCCACCACTGATCAAAATGGATTTGAGGTTTCCAACATAGAAACCAGGCCCTACATTACTGAAGACCACATACTCATCCATGCACTCGCTTACACAGGAGCAGTCATTCACATGTTATTGGATTTTTTCATTGAAATAATTGTAATTACTCTATTAGTTGTATGAAAATCTCTTTATGGATATTATTCACTATTTTGAACACTCATCATTAATGATGTTTTGCAGCACATCTATTATCCCATCCATTTGGTATAGTGGCAAGAGAAAGTCACCCACCACCACACCCCACCCACTTTGTGCATTTTTTCCTCAATTCTATTGAAGTGAAACGTTATTTTTCTTAATTTATCAGAGAGTACATAGATCACTCCATTATTATTGGACTTAATGTGATCTTGGTGTGAGGATGCTGTCTGGTTGGATTCTCAAATCAAAACAACAGTGCTTGGTGGATTATGACATCATCAGGTCCTGGAACTCGTGTTGAGCATCATAATGCGTGCTAGATGTGGATTTTGGTCATTGCACTACTGCGACTGGACGAAGAACGACGTGATTTAGGTAAGTCAGTGGTTTTCCTCTTTAATGTTTAAGTGTTTGTGGTCCAGTGATGCTGGAACTTCCAACCAGAGGTGGAAAGAGGAGTGAAAGATTTGTTTAGTCAGGTACCACTTTGATTTGACTTGAGCAGGTTTCTAGACAAGTATATTCTCTCTTCAAACTCCGACTTGAGGAAAGGTCAGAAAAATGATTTGACTCAATTAAAAGTAGCCGTCTTCTGTAATGTACTGTGTTCACACTAACATGACCTTCATGTAGAGTGTTACATCGTCTCCAGTGTTTCTGCCATTTCTACTCTGCACGGTAAATATTGGGAAAGTATCTAAGTTAATATGTGTAGCAGTAAAAGTGCAGGATACATTTACCAACTTGATGTTAAACATTGACACCAGATAGGAATACGCTCAATGTTGAATAACAAGTTAACATTGAGAGGTTAACTGTTGTGTTAATTGGATATTTAAAGGGATTGAAGTAACTATTTTCTCTCTATTCTCTCCATGTCTCCATTTTCCTTTCAGTTTTCCTCCATAGCAAACATGGCAAGCTGTCTCCCCTGGCTCTGTCCATGCAGGAAGTCCAGTAACTATAAGATACTGGAGGTCCTTGGAGATGGGTACTTTGGTACTGTATCCAAATGTGAGAAACTGGACACCGGGGAGATTCTGGCCATAAAGATACCAAACGGTATACAATATAACCCTCAGGCCAAAAAGGAGGTGGGTGATTTTACTGTCATGCAAAAGATTATGTTACATCTGCTCTGTTGGTCAGATTTAGTCTGTGTATCACGTAAGCTACCTGTTGATAACATCACCATGTCAAACTTGTCATGTATCCCTAGTTGTCCATGTTGAAGCGTCTCAGATGTCTGGATGCGGATGAGACCAACATCATGACGTTCTATCAGGACGTCAAGATGAACGGTCTAACCTGTCTGGTGTTCGAGATGTTGGACATCTCCTTATTGGGGTACATGAAGCAGAGGAAGTTCAAGCCTCTGCCACTAAACGTCATAAGGTCCATCGTCCAACAGGTACAGACGCCATCAGACAGGAAGTAAATTCAAAGCTTCAGAATGTTCCACTGTAGTTCATGCTCTATATTCTATGACCGACTTTGTCCCTGCAGATGGCCACAGCGTTCAAGGCCCTGAAGAGCATCGGAGTGATCCACACAGATCTGAAGTTGGACAACATCATGCTGGTGGATCGTCGGAGTGAGCCCTTGAGGTTAAAGCTGATAGACTTTGGCTTGGCCCTTCTGAGGTTTGAAGCTATGCAAGGCTCTATACTTCAGCCCCTTGCCTACAGGTGAGATCTACTGGAGAGTGTTTGCAGTTTCTCACTTCTACTGTAAATACTTAGCAGGGTGTGTGTTTCCTGTCCATACCGGTGAGGACAAATGTTGAATTCAGGGCTACATAAGTCTCAGCTGTTGTGACATTCTCCTACTGATGCCTCCTTGTTTCATTTCTACCATGTTTCCCCATGTTGTATTATCATTCATCAAAGCACGACAATGTTTCTGATTTGGTGTGCTGCTGTTCTTCCACACTCAGGTCTCCAGAAATCCTTTTGGGGCTCCCGTTTTCTGAGGCCGTGGACATGTGGTCGCTGGGCTGCATGATGTCGGAATTGTTCCCCCGCAGGACACTCTTCCCTGGGGAACATGAACATGACGTGGTCAGTATCTTACTATAGCTGGACTCTGCTCCCTTTCTACACGAACCCTTAATTATTGATAGCAGTAGCTACTCTAAGACCAGCAGATGATGATCACAGCAGACATGTAATAAAACCATATGGAGTCCTGATAGTCTAGACTGATGTGATCCTGTGTTTTGCCTCCAGATGCGATTCATCATCGACCTCCTGGGTCAGCCAGCGGATCACCTCCTGAATGCTGGGCATAGAACAAAGAACCTATTCATCTTCAGGAGGGATGGAGGCTGGAGGCTCATGGTACCACAACACCGCTTTATTGACCAAATATATTTTTCTCTTGAACATTTTCTTGAGAATATTTATTGTCAGTATCAACCAGTAATTAATCTAAAGTGATAAGACATTTCAAATACACGTTCCCTTTTTTTAGACAACAGAGGAGTATAAACGTAAAACACACAACCAGTCCACAGACAAGAGGCGCTACAAATTCAGATCTCTGGATGAGCTGACAGAGGTAGGTAGTCCAGTAGGTGGTAGCTGCTGAAGACAGGAGTGAGTCAGGAAGATGATTCCACTGATTTCCTGTTGGACTTTTCTCATCATTTGGTAATTTAGTTCAACCTGAAGGAAGAGGACAGGGCTGAGGTCGCTGATAGGAGGCAGTTTGTTGACCTCCTGAAACGAATGCTCCAGATGGATGCCAGGGAGAGGATCACACCAAGTCAAATCCTCACACATCCATTCATCGCAATGAGCGACCTCGCCAGCAGCTCACACCACAGCTCTCAGTAAGTGTGTGTGTTTGGATGTGTGGCGTGAGTCCTTATATTGCTGCTTTGCACATCGGTTATCAGACAAGGGTAGGCGCTGTAGGTGAATGATTCATCAATTGATCAACTGATTGATTGATTGGCATGCTTGTCCAGTGGGAAGTCTTGCTTCCTGGCTATGAGCATAACTGTGAGTTTGTCCTTTTGGAAGGTACCTGAATGTACCTGTACAACAAATTTGAGCTAGCAGTATATGTTAACTGCATGTGTCCTCATTCAGCAGCGCTAGGGGAACTTCCACTCCAGGTGTCATCTTGGTTCAGCCAATGCCAGACATGGCCTCCAACGAGAGAGTGTCTAGCCCCCAGGCTGTTCTGGTCTCCAGCTCCCAGTCCTTCTGTGAACTGGCACAGCTGGCTGTGACACCTGAGGAGACTCCATCGCTGGACACCTCAGAGGTAGGAATCACTGCTTGCTCAGTGTCAATTATATATTAGGAATAATTTACAGTTGAAAATTCACTCAACCAGGAATGAATGTGATTATTGTTAATAGTACTAATGGTCTCCTCACAGGATGAAGCTCCAGCAGCAAGCCCCACTGTGGACTCTGCTGTTGTGGCCACCCCTTCGGTTCCCCTGAGCAGCCCCACTGTGGACTCTGCGGTTGTAGCCACCCCTTCGGTCCCCCTGAGCAGCCCCACTGTGGACTCTGCTGTTGTGGCCACCCCTTCGGTCCCCCTGAGCAGCCCCACTGTGGACTCTGCTGTTGTGGCCACCCCTTCGGTCCCCCTGAGCAGCCCCACTGTGGACTCTGCTGTTGTGGCCACCCCTTCGGTACCCCTGAGCAGCCCCACTGTGGACTCTGCTGTTGTGGCCACCCCTCCGGTTCCCCTGAGCAGCTCTGTTGCTGACCCCGCCCTTGCTGTGAACCAGGCTGTCATGGATAACAATGACCTGGTTGACACAAACGCTGCTCACACCACATCTGGTAAGACATTCACCTCCACGTGTGTCTGAATTGTCAAGTCCTTCCACACTGTAGTTGATTCCATCAAGGTCGTGTCCTCTTTCGATTTTTAGAGGTCAGCAAGCCCAAGAAGAAGAAGAAGAAGGGAGTCAGACGCTTCTTCTCCTGGTTGAGGAAGGCATTTTGCTGCTGCGGTTCGGCCAAGGTCGCACCTGAGGAGTGAGACCTGTGGCCTCACCTGGGGAGTGAGACCTGTGGCCTCACCTGGGGAGTGAGACCTGTGGTCTCTATGTAGGTATTTTTCTAGCAAAACACCTGAGAACTACACTCAGAAAATATTCACCTATTCATTCACTCACCTACAACAAATCTGAGGTATCAGTATATGTTAACTGCATGTGTCCTCATTCACCAGCGCTAGGGGAACTTCCACTGAAGCACAGCCAGGTGCCATCTTGGTTCACCCTAACTCAGACATGGCCCGCAATCTGAGTGATGGGGAACCTGAACAGGACAGGAACTGCCCCCAAATTAGGTGAGATTATTTCCTCCGGAGCTCCACTCCCCCCTCAGATGAGGGTGGAAGAGGAGGGAAATGGTCCAGTTAGGCCATAATGTGAGCAGATCAGGGACCATGTGCATCCATATGTGAAATTTGCAAGATTTGATGACAAAAGGCATTAGTACGCTAGAAGTGCAGTTTTTGATCACCAATATCAGGACAGACTTGTTCACTTTGAGCACATATTGGTCTCTGCCAAATGACATCAAAAACAATGGAGATACAAATACTGCTCTTAGAAACTTAAAATGGTGTGTGTGTGTGTGTGTGTGTGTGTGTGTGTGTGTATGTTTATCCCCAGGCTGTTCTGGACTCCTGGATAAAAACACCTGGCTGTGATAACTGAGGGGACTCCATCACTGGACACCACAGAGGTAGGAATCTCTGAATGAAAAATGAAAAATTGACTCAACCAGGAATGAATGTGATTCTTGTTAATAGTACTAATGGTCTCCTCACAGGTTGGAGCTCCAACAGCAAGCCCCACTGTGGACTCTGCCACTGTGGCCACCCCTTCGGTTCACCTGAGCAGCCCTGCAGGTCCTCCCTTGAACAATGACCTGGTCCACTTCCACATCTGGTAGGACATTCACCTCCACTTGTGTCTGAATTGTCAAGTCCTTCCACACTGTAGTTAATTCCAACAAAGGTCGCTTGACTGTCCTCTTTTGATTTTTAGAGGTCAGCAAGCCCTAGACGAAGCAGAAGAAGGTGGATGAGGACATTCTGCTGCAAAGCCGAAGATGTGGAGTGAAGTTCCCTATGGAGGTTTTCTCGCCAAACACCTGAGACCGACTCTCAGAAAATATCCACCCACGCGTGAGCGAAGACAGAAAACATTTACAGATGTAAAAGTGAACATCTGAATGAATGTGGTAGCAGCCGCACTTGAAACTTGCACTTGGCAGAACAAATTGAATCTGCCACTGCAACTTCTCAGATGGCGTCTTGGGCATCACAAATGTTCAATCTGCACGTAAAATTGTTGCAGAGAATTTGATGCCCAAGTGATTAAATCTGAGCAAATATATTTCAAGTGTGCAGCTGCTTCTCTGACTTCACAGGTGGGTGAATATTTTCCGAGTGTAAAAGCCATCATCAAGGTGGTTCTCAGGTGTTTGGCTAGCAGAAACCTTCATAGGTCTCCCTGTGGGCGACACGGTGGCCCAGTGGTTAGCACTGTGGCCTCACAGCAAGAAGGACACGGTTCCTCTCTGTGTGGAGTCTGCATGTTCTCCCCGTGTTGGCGTGGGTTTCCTCCGGGTCCTCCGGTTTCCTCCCACAGTCCAAAGACATGCAGGTCAGGTGGATTGGAGACTCTAAATTGCCCTGAAAGTGATTGACAGTCGATCTGTGTTGGCCTTGTGACGGATTGGCGACCTGTCCAGGGTCTTTCTCTGTCTTTCACTAAATAAAGCCAGTCGCTCAAAAACAAATTTACTGTTGTCAGTTGTGTGTTTTAGCAGTAGTATATATTCACTTTTATTTGAGCTTTTATTCAGATGTAGTTAGTAGAAGTGGACTGTTTCTTTCCACCAGCACAGATATGGAGACAGACTCTCTCGCCATCAAACTATGGAAGCGTATAGTTAACTTAATCCAAATGTTAATGCAAAGTGGAACATGAAGATGCAATCCAATAGCATTTTAATTTTCCACTTTTGCATGCATCATTTGAGTCAATGAGTCAATATTCATTCAGAGAATGACTGACAGGTTGGTAGACCAACTCTTTCTCTTTGGTTTCCCAAGAGAAAGAGTTGATACACAGCGATTATAGCCTAACGATTGAGATTCTAAGTAACTGGAGACAAAACTTTTTTTTCTACTCCACGTAGATCATAAACCCTTGAATATAAAAAAGGACTCATTGAAATCGGTTGAGAAATGTAAACGTTATAGTGCTTTTCATCCAGAAAAACCGCAGCTCCCCGTTTACTTGTATTTGTTTACAGGCCAGTCTTGCCCGGACCAATATGGCGGCGGACGTTTACATATCGTAGCAATGGGCAGAAGCAGTCAATGCGGCGTCTATGTATATATGTCTATGTTCCACATCCACTTCATCAGATGAAAAACGATGGCGGTCCGACCCCGCTGACCCTGCAGGTCCAGCCCACAGAAAACTTTGACTGGTACGCCTCAAGACGGTTTGGTAATGTTGTCATCAGTCATCAGACATCAGTTGCAGGAGACTCAAGTAACAACAAGTAACAATGTGTTACAACATCATTTAGCTTAACGATGCAGGTTTCCATGACTACAGAATCAGAATTCTATGGCAGCCATCTTGAATTGTACCAGAAGGGATAACCTTGATCGTAAATGCTATCTATTACATAACTGGAAATATCCTGCCACAGTCTTCTTGTGAATGAGCAGCAGCCAAATGAAGAACAGTCTCTTTACCAAAGAGCGATGTAACATCAGGCTTTCAGCTCCTCAGGTGGCAGGGTGGAATCTGACCATGACTAGGAGAATTAAAAGATAATACTGATTTTATCAGGATTTCTCCCAGATGCCAAAAGCCCTGAAGTCACCTTCAGTCTTGATTTCATTTATTGAAAGGAAAGAGAGGAGCAAGAGTGATTAGAAGATTAAGGTTCTGGAGCAGAGAGCCTGTCAGGGTTTTATATTTATCCCACTGCAGACGCACTTTTTGAAAAGCAGGCTGATGAGAGAGAACCGAGGAGTTTTGTACTTTGAGAGAAATGTCAGGAGCCACAGTCAACACAACACAACACTCCTCCTTCACTAGGTTTGTTTTATCTCCTCGTGGTGACGGTTCCTCTCAGCTTCACCTCTCAGCGACTACACCGAGGCGTCGTTATTGTTCTCGACAAGCGCTTCGGATTTAGTTCAAAAGGCAATATTGTTCTCAAGACAGTATCCCATTATGCACACTCGTGTTGACTTCAGCAAAAGCCTCGTACCTGCAGAGTCCAAAAAAGACGAGTCTGTAGCGTTTCAGCAGGATGAAAAAGCCTCGATAAGGCTTTACAGGAAGGAAACTTCTGTTGGGAAGGCATTGTTCACAAGCATGAGCAGGCTTAGCTCAACAAGCTGGTTTCAATGGAGGTGTTAAAACGCTCTCAGTCCTCCATCCCTACGGATGTCACAGTGAGGCAGTTATCTGTCCTCTCAAAGATTAGGCCTGTTTACGTCCTCAGAAAACAGCCATGTGAAAAGTCGCTGTATTGAATTACATTTTTCCACACGGGCTGCAACTCAACAGGCGATACTCTTTTCATAAATAATAATAAAACACATGTCTGGGTTGTCAGAGGGCAGCAGGGTGGAGCAGCAAGCATCCGCCCTGCTGAAGTGTCCATGAGCAAGCTGACCTTTGACCTTCCTGTGGAGGGGGGAGGAGCAAGAGCATTTCTCTTTCAGCACCAAAAAAAGGTAAATAACTTAATACTGAACTGCTTCATGTAGTTTTGCCCATCTTCGTGTGTGTGTGTGTGTGTGTGTGTGTGTGTGTGTGTGTGTGTGTGTGTGTGTCACACTAGAGCTTCCAGGTCAGCTGTCATGTTGGTTCTGACAAGTGTAATAAATGGGTCTCAACCACGACCTTTAATAAAGTGGTGAACTGAACCAGAGTGACGGTCCAGGATTCATCCTCCTGATATTGTTGTGTAAATAAAGGAGGAGTCCTCTCTGTGGCTCGCCGTCTGTTTCACTGAGTTCATATCTATACTATGAGCTCAGGTCAGCAGATACAGGCAGGAGTCGAGCTGCAGGGGCTGCACACCCAAAGGAGGAGGTGCAACCTGGAGGAAACAAGGAATACCGACAGGAGAGTAGCAGCACACTTCAGGACGGTACTTACTTTTGACTTACTTTCACAAGAGAGTTCAGATGCTAAGAGATTAGTTTTGCTTCAACACTATATAAACCTGACCCTTCCTCTTAGCTCTTTTTATTTGCGCCACTGATTTGTCTCATTTGTTCAATAAAAAGTAACTTATTGATCTTTTACCTCAACACTGGTTCTGCTCTTAGGTGATGTTTAGGAAGGAAATGCACTTAAGATTTCTGGTGACGAGTAGTTCTCTTGTCTACCTGTTGAATGCACTTATTGTAAGTTGCTTTGGATAAAAGCGTCTGTTAAATGACTGTAATGTAATGTAATGTAATGTAATGTCCTCAGTATACAGTATACGTATATATACCATTGTTGTCTATATATATCAGTTTTACTCATTTCCAAAAAGACACACACCAGACATCAAGACATCAAGACATCAAGACACGCACACAGACGTGATCTCAACCAATACAGTAGCAACCACACATACATAAGAGTTTATTATCTGTTACGGGGCGTTCACACTTCCAGGCGTGGAGACCACATCACATCATAGAGAAACTAGGAAGCACGGAAATCCGACCGGCTGATGACGAGATTTACATTAGAAAAAACAGATTATTTTGACATCTCATCTGTTGTTACTCGGTGAGCAGTAAATAAAGAAACGTTATCACCTCTTTATCACCAGGGTATAAATCTATTATGGATACACACAGATGACCAATCACATCTCCACATACTGAAACCCCCAGACAGAGGGGAAGCTGTGTAGTTCAGGCTCCTGACGGACAGTGTGTGCTCTGTGTTTCCCAACAGCCTCAAGCCAGTGACCTCTGACCTCTGGCCTGGGGGGTGGGGGGGGGGTGGTGACCTGACCAGACCTGGACATCTGGATAACATCTGCAGCTCGTAGTGGATGACCAGGCCTGTAAGGATCAATGTCTCGCTCCCATGTGGTAATGCTGCATTCAAGTCACGTCAGAAGAACGGGAGGAAACGGGATGACGACCCAGACGTCTCGATGTTTTTCTCCTTGGATTTCCTGTTGATGGAGTTTGAGTTTCTGTAGGTGGCGCTCTTTTCTTCGTCTGTTCAGCCACGGTGGCTATCGCTGCTCACGCTAACTACCCAGTTCTTCTTCTATTTATCCCAAACAAACTGGAAACATAAAGCACATCACTTCCTGTGCGTCAGAGGATTTTTCCCAGGAAAGAACCCACCTGACACCGGATGTTCATGAACTGGCTAGAGGTTGGATCACTGTTATACTGATGGGTGATAGAGAATAGCAGAACATTTATTTATGAAAATGTTGTTATCGGACTTTAAGGTCAGGAACATCTTGGAAGATACCGCTTCGCACCAGGGACAGGAGGTACCGGGCGGAGGGGTGTTCAGTTTGTAGCTTGATGACCATACTGTATGACAGGCCTTCTGAGTCTAGAGCTTTCTTCTTGGGCCGGTGTGTTCTGCATGTAAAAGGACAGTAAGCGTGTTGCTGAATCCATCTGGCCGAGCTGCCGGAACGAGGCGGGGGGGGTTTGGGTCCTTGGGTATCGGATGCATTGTTCTTGAAGAAATGATATGGTCACATTTATGAATGTTTGGATGCTGCAGAGTGCAAAATGCATGGTGGGAGGAGAGGGTGTGAATGGTTGTATTGAGTATTGAAGTGCAGATTGAAGTGGTGGAGTGGTGTGTTAAAGCACATCACACACACACACACACAGTCTCCTCTAATCACGTCTCCCCACTAATAGCCATCTGACATTAAGGAGTAGGACCCAGAATCCCTCCCTCTCCCCTCCGTTGGCACATTGAGAGGCTGTGTGGATCAATATTGCTTTCCAGCAGCCGGCCATTCATTATTCAGCTGATCATCTCATCGGGGCTGCTGAGGACACGCCGACTCCAGTCTCCTCCTCCTTGTGTAACATGGTCAAATAAACTACACTACCTATAGCACCTTTAATTACACACTATAAACCCAAAATAAATAAAACTAATGACAAAATCAAAAAAAACTACACAAATGAAGCAGACATGAATTGAAACAGGGTGACGGGGGAATAAAGCAGCCAAATACAATGAGAATAAAATAACAGAAGCAGATTAAAGCCTGCCTGTAATCTGTCTGAAGACTTTGTGATTTAAAAGATGACTCCCGACTCCTCAGGCACGTGAACCGAATCCTACAACCAACTGGAAACACACCCATCGCTTTCTCTCCCTGTTTTGTGTCTCCTGTGGTTTGGAAGAGTCACCAGTATTGTCGTGAGGCACCGCGGCCACTAGATGGCGATGTGAGCTTCTCTTTTTTAGTGAGCATCCTCCTACTGTTGGTGCTGTTGCACGAGTGGAGGGTTTCAGTTCCTACCTGGGTCCACCCGTGCTAAACATTGTACACAGTCATGCTACAATAAGGCTTTGTTTCCCAACGTGGGGTCTGAGGACCTCCAGGGGTCCTTAAAGGGGTTCAGGGGCCAAATGAGGAATAGTTTAATTTCCAGTTGTCTCTGGATGGAGCGCTTACTCACTGTTGGGTTTTCATTTTCATTTGATTCGTCACTTCCTGTGGGTGGAGAATATTCCATCCAGTCTGAAGTTACTAAGACAGATAAACTGAGCCCACCGAGGTTTAACTGGACCGATGAGGTTATTTGTGCCTGCTGGATGTAGACGGGTGCACCTGCCACTACGTCCCTCCTCCTAATGGTTTATCTATACCTGGAGTTAGGCTTCATTACATCACAGCCGACATCTCTCTGGCTCTGGAGTGAACTGGTGTAACTCTGGCATCACCCTCTATATACTAAATACCTGTAAAGGCTGCACACCTTTTATTGACAGTTGCTCATCATTTAGTCATTTTGCCTTTTCAAACACCACACACACACACACACACACACACACACACACACACACACACACACACACACACACCTGCTCTCTGCCATGCCGGAGGCTACATTACTTTTAAAATTTAGATGAGAGAGAGAGAATAAAAGGCAATGCATTTTTTTTTAAATTGCCTCATCCTTATCGCGCTCTTAATGTGAAGGGAAGAGTCTGTTTGGGGGTAAAGGTGTCCTGTGGTTTGGCAGGTACGCGTCTCCTCAGATGTATAACGCCTTGAGTGACGTGACTTCACTTTCTTACCCAGGGTTCCTCAGGAGAATCCGAGGCGTCACCTTTCTTCCTGTAGGTTTGAAGTCCTTTTGTTGCTCCCGCTCTCCTTCTTCATGTCTGGTTGTGTTTCTCTGTGTAGCGGAGGAAGAACGGCTTTATTTTGAAATCAAAAGCAGCACAAACGGTAAGATTTGATATGCACCTGTGAGCAGAGAGAGAAAGATAAAATGATGAAATGAGAAAATGATGAAAGAGCTGAGAGAGAGAGAGAGAGAGAGAGACAGAGAGAGAGAGAGAGAGAGAGAGGAAATACGGGGGTAGAAGCAGAGAGAGATGGAGGATGAGAAAGGGAGATAGAAAAAGAGAGAAAGAAACAGAAAGAGAGAGACTGAAATAGGCAGAGGGAAAGAATGAGGTAGATAGAAAAAGAGGTTGATTGAGAGAGAAAGAGAGGAAAGAGAGGAAGAGAGAGAGGGAGAATGATAAAGGAAGATGGATAGAAAGGAAGACAGAGAGAGAAAAAGAGAAAGGGGAAGAGAGATAGAAAGAGGAAGAGATAGAGAGAGAAGGGGAGAGACTGACAGAAACCCCAACACTGAACAGAAACCCCAAATGGTTACCTGCTTCTCACATGAGGAAGTGATGATGGCAGGTGTCTCTGTGGATTTATTCTGAGAGTTGAGGTGACTCAAGGTCTCTCCATGTCTATGGAGGCATGTCATTATCACATACAATGTATTCCATATGGAAAGGTGCTATCGTACACGTCTCTTTTGCCACTGTAGTTGCCACGGTGTGGTTGTGATTTACGTTAATCTAAAAATATGTTGATTTGCTCAATCAAATACGCTTAATGAAACTTTGTAACTAGTACTTATATTTATATATATATTTATTTATATTCTATATATAAAGCAGCTGTCATATGCTAGTACATATTGTCACAATTACAGAAATTACTTTTCTATACAATACTGTGATATTGTTGCGAAAGATTGAATGTTATGAATGTTCAATACTTTAACTTTAAATTAAATCTCTACATATAGACAAATATATTTAATGAATTCAATGAGTTCAATTTTTTTTTGTTTTAAGTGGTTGAATTTAAAGTTATTGTATTTTTAACATATGGACACCCAGACTATCAATGAAGAAAACAACTAATGTTGGTGTTGTCGGCCAATCAGTGTCCAGTATTGTGAGGACTCCTTCACATTCATTCAATTTAACTAATTCAATTCAAGTTTTAACAAAGCTATTTAGTTGCAAAACATCACGAAGAACATTATTCTTATCCTGAGCCATAGTATACTTTAAAACAAGTTGTAAGAAAGTCACTTCAGATATTGGCAGTTGTGGGTTGCAGTTTTTTGGGATTGTTTTCAAAATGTCATTTTTGTAATTTTTTTGTGTTCAGCCGCCTAATGCACAGAAACTGAGATGATCTGAGATGAAATACAAGCTGTCAATCATTCCCACCTGCTGCCCAGATCTGCTACCTGCACAGCCAACGGTACTTGCTAACCAAGGATGCATCGGATGGTGACTTGGCTGACGAGAACAAATGGGAGGCCCCAAGAATCACAGCCAGAACGACAAATCATGTTCAAACAGTACTAACATCTATAGTACAGAGCTGGTCTGAGGAGGGCAGTTTACTGGTTGTATGCTTTCTGGCTAAAAAAGTCCTCTAACGCTCAGAAAAACACTTATCTCTCACTGCCACTTGGGGGCGCCAATGTATAAAGTTACCTAGTGCAGCTTCACCTGAGCTCTTCTGTGTGTTCTGAGTCCGAAGGGACGGTCCACCTCCCTGAGTGGGAGGTAATTACTGAGGACTTGACTGACAGAGGGACAGTAAACAGGTTGTTCATCTTGGGAGATTCTCCTGTCAGGTGTCACAGTGGGGACTTTCCTCCCCCCAGCCTGGTGAACGCCATGTAGCAGAAATAAATATCTCCAAATAAATATAAATGTACAGGAATTAGTACAGGAATGTAACAGCAATATATATTTTTAATATATATTAATATATTTATTTATTTGTGTTGATACAGTCAGATACACAGTATGAGCTCATATCTAAAAGCAGTGTGTTGAGTGTTTAGTTTTTTTGTCATCTTGTTGTTTGTAATAGTTTTACTGCTGTAGATTTCTGCTCTCCAGGACTGGTGTGTGAAGGGGAAGGAGGTGGGGGGGAGGTGCTGTCAGAGGCAGGCAGGGATGAATTCATTTTTACATCTAATACAGTTTCTATCCACATCCCACCGTGTGTGGTTCTAACCAAGTAGCCCCGAGGGAGATCTGGAGCATCAAGACAAGCATCATACAACAATATATAAAGGAAAAATACAATCAAAAACATATGAAAGGAAACAGCAAAGTCAGAATTTGTTGTGCAGGTTCTCCAAAAGGCAGTAGGCCTCATATGGCTCATATTTTGATGAAATCCTCGATGTCTGGCCTGGGTTAAATCCTGATAAAATGGATTCTTTAATCAGCGATTTCCTGGTGCAAGATGGCAAACACAAAGTGTTTTACAGCAGAGGGGAAAGGTTTTCTTTTATTCCCCTGTGAAAATATGAAACTGTCCAGCGCTTTGACTTTCCCCTCCATCTGTTCCCTGTCCTCTGCTAACCCCTTTGACTGCTCTGGTGTGTCAGATTCACAGCACAGGAAATATCTGCTCTTGGAAAATTACACAAGGAATCTATTAGATATCTCTCATTCTGCCTGCAGACTCATTTCAGAGGCTGTCTCTCTCCGCTAGGCTTTAGGATTCCCACAGCAGAACATCCTGATTAGTTTGGTGATTTAAAACCTCCAAGCTCCGGGGGGTTATCTGCCAAAAGCCATAGCTGTCGACCTGCTCAACTGTATAGGACAGCCTTCACACCTCTCTCCAGAGCACTCGGGGAGCTGGACATGTGTGAAATAACATGTAGAGATCAAATAGAGAAACACAACAGCTCAGCACAGTGCATCTGAAGCAGCTAGAAACTGTTGATTCACGGTAGAGGATCCTACAGATCTGAGTAAGAGTGAAAAGCAACCTCAAATAAAACAATTCTTACTAGTTACGACCCACCTCTGGTCTTCTTCTCTCAGTGTGCTAACCTCTAGGAAGTGAAATAACAATGAAATAAAACTATTGGAAATAAAAGTACCCTGAAACAGCCCTCGGGACCCCTGGTAATCTCCTGATCACACTTTAGGAACTGCTGATCTTGGTGACGTGGACAGGTCGTCACATTCATTTTCTTTACCCAGAGAAACATGATCAGCTCGTTTTCTTGTTTGTTGGTGCAGAAATTTTGGTTGCAACTAAACTTTTGAGTGACGTTGCCCATCAGCGTCAGAGCAATAGAAAGAGGGAGAGAGAGAGAGAGAGAGAGACGAGCATCAGAAATAATGGCTCATTACAGAGGAATCAAAGGACTGTGGAAGAGTAAAGAGTGAGAATAAGCCACCACACAAACACAGAAACCTTTAATCAGTTATGCTTATATCAGTGCAGACGTGTTTGAATCCACATTTGATTTTGCTGTTGTTTTGTGAGAATGTATTACTTTCAGATTGTTGGTGATCCACGGTAAACACATTTGATTGACAGTTGATGATTATGTCTAAAAAAAAAAAGAGATTGTCTCTGAGAGATTAGCTTTGTTTTCATCTCAAACTCATTATGTCATTAAAAACGACTGACACTCTGGAGATATTGCTAAGCTGCAGCACAGAAAACTAGATGATGACAAACATTGGTGCCACACTGTGTGTGTGTGTGTGTGTGTGTGTGTGTGTGTGTGTGTTGTGGAAGTTCTATAAAGTTTGAGATCATCTAGAACACTGTCTGTGAGTTCCAGAATGTTGAAGTGTTCTAGAATGTTGCAGTGTTGTAGAATGTTGCAGTGTTCTAGAATATTGAAGTGTTGTAGAATATTGAAGTGTTCTAGAATGTCGAAGTGTTCTAGAGTGTTGAAGCATTCTGGAATGTTGAAGTGTTCTAGAGTGTTGAAGTGTTCTAGAATGTTGAAGTGTTCTAGCATGTTGAAGTGTTCTAGCATGTTGAACACTTCAACATCCTTGAAGCTGGTCAAGGAAAGTGAATTATATGAATGTTTCCCCCCCACAGCTACTGCTGAGGTGCCCTGAAGCAAGGCACTTAACATTGCACTGGTCCTGTTGTTCACTGTGGTTGTAATAAAGGGTTGAAAAATAGGTGACATTGCCTTTACATTATCTCTTTAAAGGGGTTCCACCATAATTAACAGCCACGTTGTCCAATAAAATGTCCTGAACCAGACCAACCAGTACCAGTGTCTCCTCCCAGTATCACCCCCCATTCTTGACAACAACGTTCCCCAGTTTGTCGTTTGGCTGGACTGTCTGGGTCCCTGTTGACCTTTTAATGTAATGATGTTGTAAAGCAGTGGCAGAGCTGCAGTCCTCCTGCTGCCATCAATCTAATATCTGGCTCAGTCTGGTGGATTAGTTTACAGTGATGTCTGTGTGACTCTGAATGTTAAAAAAAAACCACTCCAACTTCAATAACTGACAATCACAAGGATTTTTCTTTTTCAAATTAAATTATTATTTACAATTAGTTATTTTTTATTTCATACATTCATTCAACAATGGGATAAACTCTTTAGGTGAAAATCATGACATGACCAGAGAGTAACAACTACACTGGAACTACTGGAAGACCAGCTTGGTTTTCTAAGAGATTCTGAAACGAAATACTATTTATCCTTTAAATGATTGCGGTACCAGCCCTGGTTGTTGGATAAAATATTTGAGAAACAGTTTTATTTTATTTATTTATTTTTTTTTAATTTTAACATTTTGTGTTGCTGCTATGAATTGAGTTGTCTCCTTGAGGGGCAGTTAAAGGCGTTACTCTTTAAGTTCTAAAGAAGAAGAAACAGGAAGTTGACAGAGCGAAGTGGCTCATGAACCAGTTAAACTGAAGTTCAAACATGGGCTAGTTTGAACATAAATTCTCACCAAGCGCTAAATTACTAAATTGCTAAAACTTACCTGTTAAACCAACAGTCCTTATGTAAGCATATGGTACAACTTAACACTTACACCTACACGCTACCAAGTGTAAAGTCTTTTGTGAAAATTATTTGTGGCTTGGCACATTGATTTGATAGTTTGGACCCAGAGGAACAAATACTTTAACATGAATTATCTCAGTGAACTGATGAAGAATGAAACTAGCTAAAACATTTTTCAGAATATAGAATAGATGATGGCAAGATTCTTAAAATGACATGCTTACAGTGCATGCTTACGTGCTTGCTGTCCTTGTTAGTAAATGTCCACTACAGAGAGGCTGCCCTTGCAGCACCCCAGGCCCAGTGTCAGGCTCTGTCAGTGGGGAGGATCATTAGCAGGTTCCCCCAGGACCCTTTCCCCCCTCGCTGTCAGCTCCACTTCACCCTCAGCCCTTTGTGGCTTCCTCTGATAAGGCCCGGCTAATATCTGTTCAGGCCGCTGGCTGCATGGGAAATAATGAACACACGTTGTACTACCATTCACTCCATCAGGGCATTGGAGACTGGAATCCTGCCCTGGGCTTTTGTTATTGTTCAATGGAGGGTAGTGTACATGCAGCCAATATCCTGACCGGGTGCTTGATACAAAAGACAAGACAATGCATGGGTGGCAGGTTGGTTTAGTGCTTACAATGGCGGTTCCTCATCCAAAAGGTCACAGGTTCATCCCTACTACATTGGAAGTGTCCTTGAGAAAGGACTGGAAGCCTGTTTGCTCACTGATTGTAAGTTTCTCTGGATAACAGCATCACCTAAATACTGAACATTTAAATTAAATAACCAAAGATACTCCTGTGATGTATCAGATTAGATTAGATTAGATTTAACCTCCACAGGGCTCGGTGAGGCCATACTGTACTTACTGTTGTGAGAATGAAACCCTAATCATGTTTATTGAGCTGTAAGCTTGTTTATGTGCCTTCTGGATAGTGAAGCACAGGACAGGACTTCAACATTTCTGAGACAATACCATACAGATGGTTTAGTTTAGTTAGTTTTCCTGCCCCCCCATCTGTTGAAAATGAACAGCCGGCTCCTGGACCCATCACAACCTGTGATGTAATACCAGAGGTCTTGACTTACTGTTAGAGCACATAGAAATCTGATCTGAGTAGAAAATTGTTGCCCCATCGAGGCAAGGCAAGGAGTGTTCTGCTCATTTTCAAACTTTATTTCAGATTTTATTATTTTATGACTTGGTTGTTGTAGATAGTGTAAATTAGGTAGCCATATTCCAACGGTAATGTTTGTAATCTTGTTATTCTCCCATCATCTACAACAGAGATTGGAATTTTGACTCTGATCAAGATAGATCGTAGGCAAAAGAAGAACTGAATCATTAGTTGAAACACCAGTTAGCCACAAAGTAAAACCACTCCGACACTTCTTCTATCAGACATGAGTTATATCCTAGGATGGATATGAACAGTCATCCAGAAAAATGAGATATGAGCAGTAATTCAGAATTGAGCATCAAAGCCTGCGTTGTGAATGCAGCCTCAGTGTTAAAAAGACTTTAAGACTGGATACAAGAGCATGTACTATACATAGACTTGATTAACTGGTTGTATTTGAATGGTTGAGATGTTTTGTGCTAAAGAGGCTTGTGAAGATCTGTCAGATATTGTCTTATTAATAACATGTCATTACCTCCAGTCTCAGGCTTCATTAAGTCTCACAGAAAGTCATTATCATCGTCACATCTCCACGCCTGTTAATGTTTCATTAAACGGCTCTATATACTCTTTAATGAAGTCGTCTGTCTGTCTGTCTGTCTGCCTGCCTGCCTGTCTGTCTGTCTGTCTGTCTGTCACATCTCTTATTAAGATATCTCCGCATTTGTTGGGTTTCATTAAAGCTGAGTGAAAAAAAAGAGGACAGAGTGACGCCGCCAGCCGAGGATGGATGGAGGGAGATGAAGAACATCAATAATAGACCACACACACACACACACACACACACAGCCTTTTACCCATCCCCTGTGTGTGTGTGTGTGTGTGTGTATGTGTGTGTGTGTGTGTGTGTGTGTCCATGTGTCCACCTCCCATCTCACACACATGTACATCCAGACAAGACCTCTCCTCTGACTCTTGATACCGGTTCTGCATGGCAATTCCTCTTAGTCATTTATAGTATACACATACACATACACACACACACACACACACACACACACACACACACACACACACACTTTTACAGCCCGACAGGCTTTTCCTCTGACTCCTGCTACCAGGGCTGCATGATGATGACATTCCCCACAGTCATTACTGTTGCCCACACCAGCACCACCTGCTCTTAAAGGAAAGAAATCCACCCTAAAACACTTTAACTCTGCTGAAAAAACAGTGACTGGCGATGCACCTTACACTTCTGGGTCGCTTTTGGTGTTTTGGTGGTGTATTGTTGGTCTACTTTTACCCTACTACTACAGTATTAATACACAGAGACACCAACAACGACACAGGATACGATACTAACCCCTGCCTGATGGTGACTGGCGGGGTGGAATGCCGGATCTCCTTTTAACTAATAGGATGCAGTTCATCACGTCGAAGCTCCACTTTCCTACCGGTTGAAACAAGCCTGGAGACGTTAAATAACGAAGTAACATGCAGCAACAGAACTTCACCCTGGAGGACGATTGGAGACGGGAGACGCTGCTACCACTTGGTTAATGATGACGCCGTTAGATGTGGAGCGGTGGAGTGGGCAGATATTACAGGCATTTAACGTCAAAACGGTTCTCCCATCTGAGAATTCACTTTCCGACCGACTGAATGAAAACGAAATTGAGCGTGACTGTTTTAAATTCAGGCTCACACTCCACCGTTTAATAAAAGGTCATTTATATTTAAACATTAAGCACCCCCCTCCCCCCCCCTAGCTCCTCTACCCTAGCTGAACTAACTGCGCCATGAAATCCAGTGACCTCTAATTCGTTTTGAGTGAATCTCTGTGTGTCTGTCAAAGAGCCCCACAACCAGAAATGCCATCAGTATTGACTCTTGGTCAGCTTTTGTCTCCAGAAGGTTTTGTCTGCCAGAGAGATGAGCTTCAACAGATGATCCAGATCTCCATTAAGATTGGCCTGAGTGACGAGGGCTCCGGGTACAGAGCGACCTCCCTCTGGATGACAGTGATGGGAGGCAGTTTTAACCAGTTTGAGAGGGCACTGGGAGTGTGGGGGGGGGGGGGGGGGGGGGGGGGGGCACCAGCTAACAAGCAGCATACAAAACCCTGGGCTGGGATTCAGGGCTGCAGAGTCACTCCTCATCTTCCAGCGTGAGCTCCAACCTCGCCTTGTCAAGAAACATCCCATGCTCTCTTTCCTAGCCTCCTTTCCCCGTGTCGTTTTTTTCTCTCGAGCAGAACCAAGAACTATTTTATGTTTTATTTAACCATGGAATTATTGATGGGTATGCATGCTCTTCCTCCACAGCGTCCTGCTTCCTATTCATTAAAGCACTTGCAGTCACGTCTGGGAGCCTCCCAGTACAGCCACAGTCTTCTACTGGAGGCCACTGGGTAGCAGCACTGGAGCACTTGGGGGTTAGGTGCCTTGGTCAAGGGTATTTCAAGGGGAGCTGTTGAGGAAAGGGAGAACGATACTCATTCTTCTAACTCATCTTGTCAGGAAATAGTTCAAGTTCTGTATAAGCACTGGAAAACATCGCCTGCCAAGTCTAAAGTTGATTTGACTGCAGTGCATTTTTCATCTTCTATTGTACTGAACACCGAACAGGCTGGCATTGCTGTCAAAACATGAAAAGTTGGAGTGGATCAGGACGGATGTGAAATAAAAGTACTTCTCCTCTATTGTTTCCCTGAGAAAGTGATTCACTCGGCCTCGGGGCCCGAGCCAAGCTGACATCAACATGAATCATGAGTCCTCGCTCTGCCAGACAGCCAACATGATGTTTCCTCCTCCTAAATGTCCGATCTCCTCGTTTGGATTCTCTCAGCACTCGGAGCAAAGGTACCAGTTTCCTCTGACATTTTGGTTTGATGATTGACGGGAGAATGGCATGTTACCGAGTTAATGAGATTTATCCAGAAAGGCCAATCTGCTGATCGACAATCAGACGGGTGACATTTCTCTCGCTTTATTGATCAATAAGTGGCAACAACAGCAGACATGCCCCACAGGCTAAACATGAAGACCAAGGAAGAAAATAACTGACTTTATACATTAAATCCCTGACTGGGACCAAGAGAAACATACTGTATACTGGACAGTGCAGGTCTAGTAGACAATGCTAGATTTCAAAATCTTTGCCCAAGAGCTGCAAACGTGATACAATTTTGAAGAGTTCAAAATTTTGATTGCAAAAAACGCCATTAGTCCATTCTGTAGGTCATCAATAAATATCTATAACATATGTAAAGGTGTCAACCAATCATTTACGTTACACACTATCCTTTAAAACGTGCAATCATTTGTTTTAATTGTATGGTATCGTACATTTTATGAGTAGTTGTCACCTATATCTCATTATGGATCCTTCAACAACATGTCAACTGACATTTCTCCGCATCTTTTAATTACATGAAATTACTCACTGGAAACACTGACAAGCTTCTCATAGTCACAGTTAAGAGGTGCTAGATAAGAGATGGACTTTCAAAATCTCTTTGTCTTGGATTCAAGAAATCAAGATGACATTATGAATGTGTGTGTGTGTGTGTGTGTGTGTGTGTGTGTGTGTGTGCATGCGTTTGCTTTTCCTCAGAGTTACAATAAAACAGGTAGAAACAGGTAGAAACTTTAAAACTATGAGTACCTGACAGGATTTCCTTCTAAATGAATCTCGGAGGGTGGCCCGTTGCTTGCCAGCATCTCAAAAAGGATAATCCAGCATCAAATATAGATTTTTAAATAAATAAATACAAATAAATTTCGCTCACAAATCCATTTATTGTTTTGTTTATTTTATTTCACCACTTGTAAGATTTTCTTATGTACATCCTTTACATTGAAATGTTTAGCAATTTATTTTCTGGCTTCGGCCCTTTTATTACATTTTGGCACATATACAGTATATTCCTTTTTTTCTGATTCTCCTTTTAGTCCTGTTATTGAGGTCTATCAATCAAACAGCACTGGGACAGACAGAGCACAGAGTACAGATCACAAAACAGATCTGGGTTATGTGGGTGCGCCTACGGTTTTTGCACTTGAGTGAGTGACCACTGCAACATGACGGCAGCAAGATCCATATTGGATCTGCTGCGGGAGGCTGCCCACCCACTGGAGCAGAGACTGAATTGAATTGCCAAAAGACTCACAGGCTACGTTCCAATCAATAGCTATCGGCCCTGTGCTGCACCCTGCATGGACACATGGTTGTGGAAAACTTGGGGGAGAAGTCTCAAGGGAGAAGTTTGTTGCACTGGGAACACAGATGTCAGGGGTTTGAATCACACAGAACTCTACAAAGCTTGTTTATCTGCCACCTACAGGTTATGGCAGCTTGATGAAAATGTCTTTGTCCTCGTCTCTGGGGGCCGATTGGAATGCGGCCGCAGACTTGTGCAGTCGAACCCTCGACAGCAGTGATTAGCCAATGAAATGTCAGAGCCAATGGCCACACCCACCTAGCGTTCTAGCCACAACCTTCTCATTATATTGTTGGAGCAATAAAATGAGAAACAGAAGGAAAGGAGGATCAGAACATGGGGAAATAGATAAATCAATACATATGTGCCACGATTGAATAAAATAGCTGAAACAGAAACATAAACAATAAAATATTTCAATGCAAAGGAGAAATAATAATAATAATAATAAGAAAATATTACAAATTCATGAAAATAAATAAAACAATACATGGAGTAAAGCTGTGATTGCAAAATAATGAATAAATCACATGATGACTTGAATAACTTCGGAAACTGAGAGCACTGTAGCACATCATTCTGTTGTTTTGGATGACAAAGTTCACAAATGTCTGCTGGCTACGGTGGTGAGACAGATTGGTGCTGAGGCGTCACAGTATCAGATGTGTGTGTGTGTGTGTGTGTGTGTGTGTGTGTGTGGACCTGACATGGCAGACATTAATCCACTAACTGTTTGACCACCAGGCCTGAGGGCTCGGCCGTCTCCACCAAGGGCAAACAGAGGCAAATAATAGAGCATCTGAAATCTGAAGTCATTAAATAAATATCACACATCTGCTGACACAACACGCCTGGTTAGATCAGTAAGCCTCACGCTCCGCCGGGAGACTGTCGGGCAAAAGGCGTCTTGTGATTTTACATGCTCAGTTAAGTTTTGTGCACCATGTCGGCTCCAAGTTTCAGCTGTCTCGCCTGATTACTTCCAACAAGTTCCACTTCTCCAGACGTTTGGTGTCGACACGTTCCACCGGAAAAAATACCACATGCTCTGATTTCTCCAGTCATTTGTGTAATAGCTGCTCTGTCTTCCTCTCTGATCCTCTGAGGAGAGCTGGCTCATCCCTCTCTAGCTCTCCCCTCCACCCTGTCATTCATACAAAACCTTAAACCTTTAATATGTGATGATTGTCTACTACTCAAGCTATTCTCTCTCTCTCTCTCTCTCTCTGTCTCTCTCTCTCTCTCTCTCACTTCATTTCCCCCCTGCCATCCTATCCTGTAATTTCCAGAAAGACCTCCAGCCTGTGACCTGGCTGGCAGAAGACGGATGAGGTAAAAAGTTATCAGCCTGTTGTCTGGGAGGGAGAACAGCTGGGAAAAGATGGAGGACGGCTGTTGACAGAGGAAGTGGAGATGTCCCTGTGTGTGTTTAGCTGCTTTGGATGGAAAGGATGTTTCCTCCATGTTTCCATCGCTGATCGCTGTGTAGCTGAAGCCTGCCAGACCGACACAACTGGCACAGCAATGTGAATTAAACTGGGGAATCCTTTTGCTACATGTAATGTATGTTAACAGGTTTAACTGTGTGTGTGTGTGTGTGTGTGTGTGTGTGTGTGTGTGTGTGTGTGAAAGAGATGGGCAGTCATTCTAAGTAATGTAAATTCCCAGATGTTTCCAGAGATGGTTTCTATTGTAGCCCGTCTAGTTTGGTTGCTGTTTGCTGCTGATAAAGCTTGGAAGAGACCGATCTCTACTGGATTCTATCAGGAGGCAGTCAGACAGAAAGCGTTGGCCTGGACAAGCAACCAGGAGGATTTTGGTGGCGGTAGTTTTTCTCTGCATGGCAACAACAACAGAGCTGGGAATCAAATGGTTCAAATGGTCTGACTGAGAGAAATTTATCTGCAGGCAACGAACAGAAGAGAGGACACAAAAGATAAACGCCATCATATGTAGCCGCCGTGTGGTGGACGCTCTTATCCACCTTACAGTATTGAGAGTGCACAGACCTTTTTGAGTATAGATGTTCCCAGTGGACATCAAACCATTAAGCTACACAAGACTTGTATCTCTGGTTGACTGTCTGGGGTCCAACAAGCATTTTCTGGAACAGTTTGCTCTCCACGCTTCACCAGCGAGGAGGCTCGATGGAGGCAGAGGTGGAAAGAGTTGTGAATAGTTGAGTCTCAAAACTACTCAAAAGTAAAAGCTATTCACTAAAATGCTACTTACTTTTCAAAAGTCATGAAGATAGTCTAAAAGTAGAATTTACATTAACTAGAGTAGGTGTAACTAGTAACTAGTGAAGTCTAAAGCTACAATTTGAAACTTTTCACCGTGAGGCAGGAAGGGTGTTGTTAGTCCCGCCCCCTAAACAGCTTGAGGCTGAGGTAAAGCCGCCTCAGGCCATGAAGAAGCAGATGCTGTATCTGACAATCTGCAAAAATCAACGCTGATGTTCACTTGGTCTTGTGTGCACGTTTAGCTTTACTCTTCTGCCTGTTTTCCTCCATTGTTGTTATTGCGTGTTATTGATTCCCTGCTCCGTGGCCGCTAGTCTCACCTTGATAGCCAGAACCCAGCTCACCGCTGGCAACGGCCACAGCAAATGGTATTCGCCTCAAAACGTCCCCAACATTATCGAAAAGTGAAAATACAGCAAATTGGGTGTATTAGGTATAGACACAGGGTCACAGACAGACACAGAATGATGATGTAGAATAAATCCTATCAGTTTATTGTCATTTTAATATCAACAAAGTTGCATGTTGTAGCTTTACAGCTTTACTACAGCTTTACTATTTGAATGATGAAACTTCTCATTTTGGCTGACCGGTGTATAACTTTGTGACTTTAAGCCAGTCAGAACAAAGTTAATCACTTCAGAGGACTGACTGAAAGGTCAGTGACCCGAAGCGGAGTGACCATTTATGGACCTGGCCGAGGCTGAGCGAGAGCTGATTGGGTAAAACCTGGCAGTGTACCCGGCTACAGTAATGATGGTCTGTTAACGATATAATCAGGGATAATTAGTGGTAACTAATAAAGCCTCAGTGTTGCTCAAGTATAACCACTTCATGGTACACACTGCTGGACTCTCTCCATCCTCCTCTACAGCTGCAGTCATGCTGAATGCACATAGTGACAGCATGCTGAATGTGTGTATGTACAGTGTACTGGCTGCAGTCTTGCGCTGAGCATGACGTCCTGTTGTCCTTGTACAATGTGAGCCTGAATGTACTTGTCATCGCTTACCAATGAAAACCTCATATCTCCAAAATGTCAACTTTTGAGGAACTATGAAAGTCTGTCTTGTGTCCAACATTTTTAACTTCATCTATTGGGTTTTTAACAGGTTTCATCGGCCCGAGGTTCATAGACGTCCCTCAACCCATGAACTGAAGTTAAAACCTGTGTTACCTGTGAATGGAATGAAACCCTGCAGGCTCTTGGTCCTCCATGGTTTCCTCCTGTCGCTGCTGTAGCTCACCAGGCTTCAGAGAGCGTTCAGCACCTTGGACAGCAACAGATTCCTCACAGAGGGAAACGAGGTGAGGTGATTTTTAACCAGAACCAGCACTGCAACGCACAGCTGCTACTGACGCACCTGCCTCTCATTACTTGTTAACCTGTTAACGATGTCGTTAGGGAAAATTAATGGCAGCTGATGAAGCATCTGTGCCACTGAAGTACTAATAATATACCGCAGGTTTAGAGAAAGGCTGAAAAACAAACAGCCCTCGGAGGAGTCTTGATCTGCTGTAGCTGAACGTTGCAAATCAAAAGTGTTGTCTCCGACGTCCCTGGCGCATCACCTGGCTTTGTTTCAAATTCTCAAAGCACAGCAAATCCAAGGTCGCTGCATCTCAACAACAACAGGAGGCGTTTTCTCTCGGATGGGACTTGGATCGCACGGTGACTGGAGCTGTCAGGGTGGACCGGTGTCCTTGGCTCAACTCCAGTCTCACTGTCTGAGCACAGACGGGGTGAAAAGAGACCCGAATCTACCCAGACAGTCATTTACCATTCTTTTATCTTTTGTGTTGCTATAAATCTGGATAACAATAATAATAATAATATCCTGACAATAAGACCACAATGTTCATGCAGTTTTGAACTTAAGTTGTTCGCCCGATCCTTGTCTGCCTTTGGGACTATAGCAGCATGGAAGTCTGTGGCTCTGGAGAACAGAAGGAGGACGGTAACAGATCCCAGACCTGCTGTCTGCCTAAAGGAAGCCAGAGGCATGTTACAGTTGGGTGCAGAAGAAAGTCATCTTATTATTGCTTAATGTCTTACACTGTATACCTGCATGCTACTGTTATATAAAAACACACATCCAACACATACCCAGTTGGATGAAGATTTCCAGTCGTATTAAAGGTTTCATCTGTTTGTCAGTTAATACAAGAATGTTCTAAGTAGATAACTGCAAACATGATCCTCTTACAACATGTCCATCTGTTTCCATATGCTACTGATTCTTCTGCCGTTATGCATCATGGTCTGCATGAAGCACTAAAAAAAGGAACAACCACAATAAACCACTATGTGAAGCATCTGTAGCTTCTGTAGGGAAACCTGGTCAGGACAATAGTAATACTGTACACGCTGGTACAGGGACAACTGGACCTCACACATAGTGCAAAGGGGCAGTGCAAGTCATACAGTAGTATAATATAACTTCACATACTGTGTGTACACTCAGCATTCACTGTGGACACTGTGTGTGTTCTGGAGTTACACCTAGATCGAGTTTCAAACAGAAATAAAGGATGCATGGTGTGGGACGTCCTGCACCTGTTTGCAAAGCATTTGAATGATGAGCCCTCGGCTACAGCAGGGTGAGTGTTTGATCTGTCTGAGGAGGGTTTTACAAAGTGCACTTGGTGCCAAACAACAGACTCAGGATGACCTCCCTCCAGACAGACGGCCTCTCACACTGCCATACAAACAACCAGGCAGAGCGGCTCAGAGGAAGCAAAGGTTCAGCAGGAAGTGTCCGGCATCAGGCTCACACTTGCTGCAGAATTAGCATGGTTATAGGTTTGGATGGTGGTGCTGCTGATGGGCAGTTGAGTGTGAGAGTGTGTGTCTGTGTGTTTGGCTGCATCCCTGAGTGTGAATTTAAGTGTGTGAGTGTATGATTGTGTGTTTTCATGTGTGGTTCTTTTGCTGCTAAGTGATTGATGCTTGGTTTTCCTCATAGCAGATAATGAAAAGATGCTCACACACTTGATTCATTCTCGCCTGGTGGTTTATTCAGCATCATGTCAACCTCAACTGGCTTTACTCAGAAATTCAGAGGTTTTCAGAGGAGGTCAGCAGTTGGAGTTCCTCATTACCTCCCTCCTAGAGCCAGACTCAAATCTGGTCTGGTTTCTGTCTGACTGCCGGATGATTGGTGCTTTGTGTGTGTGTGTGTGTGTGTGTATGTGTGTGTGTGTGTGTGTGTGTGTGTGAGAGCTGACATACAGTACCAGTCAAAAGTTTGAACACACCTGACTGTTTCTCATGATCTTAAAGACATTTGATGCTTAAATGCTAGAAATTAGTTTCTTAGACAAATATAAAGTGAAGTTGATCCTACGTATGAATTTCTTTTCAACACTAAACTTTTTAATCAAATGCATCATTTTAAATCACACATCGTGACTATGGCCTTTAAAAGTTAATTTGTCTTGTGCCAAAGGGAGACAACTTTGACAAATCTAAAATATAAGATCGTTTTTAAGATACTTTTTACTGCATAATTCAATTTGTGTTATTTCGTAGTTTTGATGACTTTACTATTATTCTAAAATGTGGAAAATAGTAAAAATAAAGCGGTGGTAGACAGGTAGTGTGTCTAGCAGCCCTGAACTACAACTATGAGGAAGAATCAACCTAAATGTTTGCAGTGAGGAAGACTGATGTTTAGCCTGTGCAGCATGTCTGCTGTGTGTCTTCATGCTGGTCCACGTCTGGCTCATATCTGGTCCGTCTACTGGGTGTTTGATGATACTTACCTGGCAGTGGAGATACCATGATCAAGAGGCTGGCTCACCCAGCGTGAGGCTCAGCTGTTGCATCCCTGTGAATTCCTCAGATGTTTGAATTTTGACTTTCTCATTTCTGGTAGCTGGACTGCGGCGGCGCTCTCCCCTGATGTCGCCCAATTTCCCCTCAGGGATCAATAATTTGATCTCATGTGTCCTGTTGGAGAGCTTCGCTTGACTCTGATCTGTTCCACAGTGTTCATGGATTCACCGGCACGCTCCGTTTCCATAGAAACCAGGTAAGGCCACAAGCCCGACAAGAAGAAACAGGACCTTTTCTTCTTCTGTGGTCAGACTATTGTGTTTATTCTCAGGTGGGGAACAGCAGCAGAGGGCTCATCATCATCATCATCATCATCATCATCATCATCATCATCATCATAGCTGTTTTGTTCCAGTTTGGTTTGGTCTGAACTCGGACCATGACACCCAAAACACCTCATACTGATTTATGAGTGTGTGTGTGTTGGTGTACCTTAGACATGATTTACTCAGGGGAACAGATCTCATATATTATCACCTATATGCTGTATGTGCAGTATATTCTGCAGATGTAATGACAGTAATGTCAGTGAGGCAGGATTCCCAGACAGGGACTGCTGGACTAAATCATAAGAGACATTAGGTGCTGCTTACTGGATGACTTACTGTGCAGTCACATTTCCAGCAACTCAGGAAACCAGAGTTTATTTACTTTTCTCTTTGGTGGGGAGAGGCTGGCCACTGCTGAACTCTTCTGTCAGCCAATCACAGTACATACAAGCTGTGATGGGAGGAGCCCCCTCGATAACCAGTGACACTCAACCCTGTGATGTTTAGATGGCTAGGTGGCTAGTGAACGGTGGTCCTGTAGATTGATGACCACCATTCGTCTGTTAGTGCATCATTCTTTCTCCTATACTGGGCGTCTGTGTGAACGCTCATCCTGGATTATGGCACAAGGGATTATGATACCAAATCCTGTGTATTGGTAAATGCTCATGCAATGACAGGTTTTCTTGTCTTAAAGTAGTACAGAACAGGGCTAGTAGTAGTAGTTTCATTGTATTGCATTACTACACATAGTTCATGCCTCTTAATTAGTTTCCTGCTTTCTTATTCTGCCTATTTATTATTTGACAACTTTCATTAGAAATCTGACAGAAAGTCTCATTTTGCCAGCTTTGTTTCTTTAATTAAATTCTTCAATTCAATACTGGGTGGCATTAAAATCTATTAAAATGTGTTAAAAGTGGCTTTCTGAAATCTGCAGATACCTTAGTTATAGTATTTGAGGAGAGGTGAGGAGAGGAGAGGAGAGGAGAGGAGAGAGGAGGAAACCAGAAGAGGAGAGGAGAGGAGAGGAGAGGAAAATTAAGGAAATAAGGGCAGAGGAGAGACCAACAGAGCAGAAGATGGGGAAGAAAAGGCTAGATGGCGTCAGGTGAAGGAGGAGAGGAAGAGTGTTGATTCCTCATTATAAAGGTCATTAGTGACTCCTCTGCTCTGGGTGGTGATTAATAACATCATCTAGATCAAAAGGCCTCGTATTACCAGGGATTATAGTATGGATTATGGTTCAGAGGAAATAAGGTCATTAGAAAGAGAGACAGGCAGGAAGACGAGGCAGAAAACCACTTCCTGCTCTTGGGTGAAAACTTTTATTTTCATAGTTTTCAGGCGTTTCAAGGACAACTATGCAATTTTGAAACAATGGAAGATGTTTCATTACGAATCGTCTGGATAAACCCTCTAACTTTGAAATTGAAATTACAACTGTTTCATCAGCAGCCGGCTGATCTGAAGAAGCTCTCTGAGAGGAATAACAGACATCCTGTTAGAGGAGGAAGTATTATCCCTCTCTCTGTCTGTGTTTTAATCCCATCACTGTTCCTGTCTAGCCTGGGTCCAGCCCCATGGACGGGTCAGGCTCATTCTCACCTCACCTCAGTGTGATTTTCATACCGACTCCTCTTCTCCGTCTAACTTCATAAACCTGGCAGCAGCTTCCTCTGTCTTTCCCTCTTCCCCTCTCTCTCTCTCCTTCAGCAGCTCACCTGGCTCGGTTTAAATTTTAATTCCTTCTCTCGGCAGAGTTCATTATGAGTTTAATTGTCCTTTTGCTTTATTGGCTGCCTTTGCCTGCAGCTCGGAGAACATAACAGAGCTGCAGCGAGGCCGTTAATGACTGGAGAAAAGAGCCACGGTGTGAGGCAGGGTGACAGTTCAGCAGATACAGCACTATAGCAATGGTTGATGTAAGCAGTTACTGCAGCTCAGGCAATCGGAAAACAAATGTAAGTGCATGAAGGTCTAACTGTGCATTCACACTGCGACTCGGTTGATGTATCGCTCTATTCTGACCAATTGTGGGCGGAGCCAGAGGCTCTGGTTGGTTCTGTGCAAGTTTCTAACAGGCAAATCGTGTGTTTTTGTTGCTTTGGTATTGACTTTCAAACGTTACATTGCACGAGATCTATTACACGTTTTATTGAATTAACAAAGCTAGCAAGCGCTAGTTAGGTAGCATTAATTTAAAAAACTGAAAAAAACGTCAGAACTTCCCATTGACCCCAACAATGGATGCAACCGATCTCCAAGCATTGTTTATTCCTGTAGTCTTTCAAATAAAAACTGTAGAACTGGGAACTGGGAAGCTTTGAATGGTTGTAATCAACTTCTCGTCCACTTTATGTATTTGGTAGGGAAACAAGGAAGTGTGGTGTAGCAGGTCTGTATCTGGGAAGAGGGAATGAACCGCCGGCGACTCAGTTGACCGAGGTGGCACATGGTATTTTAAAAGTCCTTGAAAATAACCTTCATTGCTGGTAAATCAACCTAAACCACTAATCCAAAGTCACAAAAGTGTTTCTGTAATTGTGGGGTTTGTAGCTGCTGCTGCCATGCCCATGCTGTTCCTCTACAGCCTCCAGTCTCACTTCAGAATAAAAGCACATGGCAATTAGCGTTACCTTCTACATGTTTGTCGGATTAAACCATGCCCCGACTGACGAAACGTTCAGCTTAACCCTCCACACATCCCCGGTCGCTCAGCTCTGTCGGTACATGTCTGCACAGATGATCGCTCTCCTCCTACACATTTATCACCAGCAGCGTGTTGTTGGCCTCATGCTGGGCCGATCTGAGAGGTGAGGGACAGCGTAAGTAGGGAGGGAAGAAAAAGGGAGTGAAAAACAGAGATCAAGGGAAGGAAAACGAGAGGGAGAGAGAAGAGAGGTGGAAAAAATTGAGACAGAAAGACTGTGAAAGAGAAAGAGACAGAGAGAGAGAAAGAGGAGAGCAGGGAAGAGAGCATGTGTTGAACCCTGTGGAGAGAAAGCCTTCACATCGTCGTACCAGCCAGTTTAGCTCTGCTGTCACACCTCATCTGGGATGCCTGTCTTTCCCTGCGCTCCTCTTAACGCCTCAGCAATTATCAAATCATTAATTAAACCTGCATCAAATCTACCCCCACAGAGCCCAGTGTGTGTGTGTGTGTGTGTGTGTGCAGCACTACCCCACTGCCTCTAACATGCAGATACGAGGAGAGTCTTGGTGTTGTCCTCTGGTGTTGAAGCTCGCTGGCTCCATGGGGAATGTGTCATGAAACTCTATCACAGACCACACTGAATGAAACATGACAGGGACCATCTCCACATTAAACAAAAACTCTTCCTTTATTGCAATTACTGCTGAAGATGAAATTGAGTTTTTATGACAATGTTTTATGGTGGTGAACTGTAATGTAGGTGACAGTTTATAACCTCATCTATTCCTCTATGACTGCTCTGGGTTTCATGCACTTAATTGTGCATGAGATTTTTTTGTATTTGTCAATTGGAAAATAAATGGGGATTATGTCTGTCTGTCCCATCTGCATTAGTTGTATTAGCCAATAAGATTGCACATACAATAAAAATAAAAATATAAAATATAAATATAACTATATATAAATATATAAATAACGCAAAATATAAAAACAGTATATAAAAAAGTATATAAAGAAAGTAACACATAAGTGCCTGGATTATATCTAAAAGTACAAGTGATGTTTAAAAAATTAAAAATAGAAATTTTAAAAAGATCTCCACTGTGTTCAACATACTTTTTTTTACTGACATCTCAACATTTCATACAGCTAGTATGCTTTTGGTACTATGGTCTATTCAGACACAACTGTTGTCTGGTCAAGACTGAGGAGGCGATGGACAAAACTAAACTGACTCCAAAACAGGGATCAATATATCAGAGGAAATAAAAGGAAAATACCATTTGTAGACTGTATTTGGTTGAATGTGGAAAAAGGGCAACTGTAAAGTCAGCTGTTGTTTCAGTGACACACTGACACTAAATGGGTTATATTCAGAAAGCATCTCACTTCCAAATACCCCAAAGTCTGCATGGCACTGAGAGCAGAGTCATCAGGACCAGAACGAGCTGTGTGTTAATACAGCCAACAGTTGACAGCCACACTAATAGAGCTGAGTCAGGAGGGGAAATACCATCCACCACAATGGAAAATGGTTTAAGGGACAGCGGGCTAACTGGAAGCATTTAGAAAGAGACGATAAAGCAGAATTCAAACAGAACTGGCAACACACAACAATAAACTAATATAATTTCAGCCTGCCTCAATGAGAGCTGTGACTGGATGATACGCTGTGCATGGAGCTAAACTGGACAGATAATTATGAGCTTGGAAATAACGTTTCCATCTATCTCCAACAGTGGACACACTACTGCATACTAACTGGTTCAACAGGGGATATGGGAGAGAGAGTCAGGTAGAGATACTATGGTTTAATATAGGAGAGAGAGAGTCAGGTAGAGATACTATCGTTTAATATAGGAGAGAGAGAGAGAGAGAGAGAGAGAGAGAGAGAGATACTATAGTTTAACACGGGAGAGAGAGAGAGTCAGGTAGAGATACTATGGTTTAATATAGGAGAGAGAGTCAGGTAGAGCTACTATAGTTTAACATGGGAGAGAGAGAGTCAGGTAGAGAGACTATAGTTTAACATGAGAGAGAGAGTCAGGTAGAGATACTATAGATTAACATGAGAGAGAGAGTCAGGTAGAGCTACTATAGTTTAACATGGGAGAGAGAGAGTCAGGTAGAGATACTATAGATTAACATGAGAGAGAGAGTCAGGTAGAGCTACTATAGTTTAACATGAGAGAGAGAGTCAGGTAGAGCTACTATAGTTTAACATGAGAGAGAGAGTCAGGTAGAGATACTATGGTTTAATATAGGAGAGAGAGAGTCAGGTAGAGATACTATGGTTTAACATGGGAGAGAAAGAGTCAGGTAGAGACACTATGGTTTAACATGGGAGAGAGAGAGAGTCAGGTAGAGATACTATAGTTTAACATGGGAGAGAGAGAGAGTCAGGTAGAGAGACTATAGTTTAACATGGGAGAGAGAGAGAGTCAGGTAGAGAGACTATAGTTTAACATGAGAGAGAGAGTCAGGTAGAGAGACTATAGTTTAACATGAGAGAGAGAGTCAGGTAGAGATACTATAGTTTAACATGAGAGAGAGAGTCAGGTAGAGAGACTATAGTTTAACATGAGAGAGAGAGTCAGGTAGAGATACTATAGTTTAACATGAGAGAGAGAGTCAGGTAGAGATACTATAGTTTAACATGAGAGAGAGAGTCAGGTAGAGAGACTATAGTTTAACATGAGAGAGAGAGTCAGGTAGAGATACTATAGTTTAACATGAGAGAGAGAGTCAGGTAGAGATACTATAGTTTAACATGAGAGAGAGAGTCAGGTAGAGATACTATAGTTTAACATGAGAGAGAGAGTCAGGTAGAGCTCCATAACAGCATCATTGTGATTCAGCACCTCTCTTCATCAGAACTGACATTACTGGTCACATTTCACAGTCTGAGTCTGTTAACTTCCATTTCATAGCCAACTAATGGAGGGCTGCAGAGACTGAGTGGTGTGTGTGTGTGTGTGTGTGTGTGTGTGTGTGTGTGTGTGTGTGTTTCTGTGTGTGTGCTCATCTACCAGGAGGTGATGATAGTTAATCTTCGACTCCTTTGAACAAACAAAACGATCTATGCCAGTATGAAGCAGAACTCCGCTGTCGGTCTGACAAGCTGTAGATTTCCGTTTCTAAAACGTGATCAAAGCTCCTTCTGAAGGCCGCTGATTGGGCAGAGCATCTGAAGCGACACAGTGCCTCCTCTGTTTCCGAAGCCGTTAGCTGAATGCTAAACTGTAGGGTGGAGCAGCTGCCTCCACCAGACACTAGGAACCATTCAGCATGGAGGAGGAGGAGGAGAGGGGGAAAATCATTTCAGAAACAACCGGGAGGAGATCTAAGCCCTTTTCCATTTTTCCTTATCAGCTTTTGCAAGCGGCCATCTGAAAGGCAACAAGACAACATTTACAAAGAGGCAGGAATCCATTAGCCAGTTAGCAGTGTGGCTGTGGCAGGATGCACGCCTTTCATCTTCTACCTGGCAATCCTGACAGATCCAATCAGAGATGAATGTAAGAGGTTTAGTCACCAAAGAAAAGGATGAGTGTATCTGCACTCTGCAAAAATAAGTCTGCATTTTTTTTAGCCACAGGTGCATCATCAGGACGATGACAACCCAAACATCTTGGTACTTGCAGTTCTTTTTTGTCTTTAAAATTTCTCTCTAAATTTTGCATCATAAACCTCGCCGTTTTTCCAGATGGTGCCATCTTTTCAACATCCTTTCTAGGCTTTAGCTCTCATATAGCCCATGGTATTTTTGACTATGTAGTGCTCAATTTTAGACCAAGCAGTAAATACAATATTACATACTGAAAATATCAGACATCTGCACAAGAGAAGTCCCTATGTACGAGGTGATGCTTTAATTGTCGTAGACGTACTAAACTATGCAGCCTAAGTTTAGCCTAGATGCTATAAACCAGAAGTGTCCAATCATGTGCCATGGAGGGACGTTTTCTATGAAGGGCATAGTGATCAGTCTCCGTGCACCAATCAGGTAGCTCTCTCTTTTAGCCCCCGCCTCCCCTTGCTTGCAAATTCTGGTCCACATGCTTGCAAATCGTCTTGGCAGACTTTGAGCGCTGAAACAGTGACAAAAGTTGGTGCGGACAAAATTGACACATTACACTTCTGAAAATAGTTCTAGCAGGGAAATACCTTCATAGTTTTCACTCCAACCAAAGACTACAGCAGGTGATTTCAGTTAGTCCCTCCTCTCTGGTTGAAGGTGTGCTAATCAGTGAAATCACCTGCTGTAGTCTTTGGTTGGAGTGAAAACCTGCAGACTCTCGGCCCACCATGGCACATGATTGCCCACCCCTGCTATAAACCACGGGTATAGACGGGTAATCAATGTAAAGTTGCTCAGGGGTTACCTCCTATAATCCATACTAGTCTATACTAGTTGGTTTATGATGTGAGATGCCAGCATACCAGTTCAGAATGTAAATGGTACTGGAGTTGTACATGATTAAGTTCTTGAATGTCAGCTCAGTTTGGATCAGTGTACTTGTTGTTTGTGTTTATCTCCTCCTGAGTGTCTCCAGACAGCTTGTTGGACTCAGACAGAACCAATTAGAGCAGGAAAAACAGTTTAGTTCTAAAAAACTGTTCAAACTGGTGGACCTGACTTCACGCTGCTCTGTCGTCTGCATAGCAACAACAGCAACAACAGCAACACACACACACACACACACACACGTGATCACATCATCGTGATCACAGAGGTGGATCAGTTCTAACATCACTAACTTCACCAAATGTTGATCCCTATAACTGAGCAATGAGCATATGACTTAAATTCCAGTATGGTACTGTTGTGGAAACATAATACATAATAACCCCAACGACCAAACACACCGAGGCGTTGCACAGTAAAGCTAGATCAACATTAAGTGCCGTAATTAACACCAATAAAGAGTTACCCCATTCACTCTGAGACAGCATAGTTAACGTAAACAAACGAGACCATCGCCGAGGAAATCGATAGGAAATCGATAGCCTCCAGCAGAGTTGGTGGGAAATCTGCTGGATTGCTTTACAGCACAAGACAGGAAGAGGGCGCTGCTCTTCCAGCTTTCAGAGAGTGAAAGGCTGATGGAAAACATCATTTAAAATATGTTGTTCAGCCTCTTCAGTAAAGACTCAGAGAAAACCTTTGACTGGAGAAGCAACGGGGCTTATGGGAAATGCACCGACACTAGCACTAAAACACCGCTGGTCTCCATCACGGTCTCATGTGTTTACGGTAATTACACCAAGGCAACAGGATTAATTTGACAGTGACGTATTGATGTTTAAAAACACAACACACACAGCACCTTTAAAGACCTGGCGTCCAGACCGGGTCAGATCTGCTGGGCTCACCGGCAGGAGAATGGAGGAGTCACTCTGGATTAGATGGCTGGGACTTGATGGACGTGAGAGAGACAGAAAGAGGGCATGATGTTGTGTTTGTGTACGAGTGAAAGGGAGAGAAAGTGTGTGTGTGTGTGTGTGTGTGTGTGTCCATTCACCGGCTGAATACCCAGCTCCAGTGTCCAGCCTCAGTTTATTGGCCTCCCGCCAGCAGATGAAGCCTGCTGGTTCTTTTATTGCCAGCAGACACCTGGAGGGCTGATGTAGCACACAGGAAAAGCCTTTATTCCACTTTTCTTTCTGTCCGTCTGCCATTGTTTCCCTCCCTTCCTTTCTCCCCACCACGTCTCTCTCAGTCTCTTATCTCACTTCAGTTTGTTCTCTAGTTGTCTGTCCCCCTATCGTTACATTGCACACCTCTCTCTCTCTCTCTTTCTTCTTCTCTGCCTTCGTGCACATGATGTATTTAGGTGTGAACACACAGACTGATAAGGTATAATATATCCTATTTATGTATTGTTATTTTAACGTGGAGCTAATCCGGAGCTTGACATAACTTCCTTTTCCCCTACCAGTCTTCTGAGAAATGTGGATTCATTTCATTTCGATGCATTTCACTGCGACCAAGGGAATCGCATGCTTTTTGATGCTCCCTCTGTCTTTTTCTCCATCTATATATATATCTCTTTACCAAATATGTTTTATTCCTCTCTTTCGTTCTCTCTCTCCCTGTCTAAGTTGTAATGTTTTACCTGAATGTACTGCAAAATGTGTGTATCAGTCCTGTGTTCCCAAACCGCACAACAGCCCAAATGCCGTAACACTCAAATCAGTCTGGAGGATGATGGCGGTCGTCGCCGCCATAGAAATCTGACATCGCTTTAAATTGATTCTCTCGCTCCGGTCACGCTCTGCTCCTCTTTGCCCCCACTGACACGAGGAAAACTTTTGCTGTCAGGTTTAATTTTTTTTTTTTTTCCCCCACCTGGCAGACAAGCGAGAGAGAGAGAGATGGGCGATGGGTGGATAGGAGGAGGTGGTTATAGGTCGCGAACGAGATGGAGAATGAGTGACTTTGTTCCACCGCTGTAGCACATCTTGCCTGACTGATGTGCTTTTATGTAGGAAATATGAATTCCTCTCACAGAAGACATCGCCTGTCTGACAATGTAGCAGCAAACTTCTATGGAGGTTTAATGAGAGAGTGAGAGAGAGAGAGAGAGAGAGAGAGAGAGAGAGAGAGATAGAGAGAGAGAGTTAAGACATAACATTCTCTATGGTATTTTTCTCTTGGCCTCAAATCTGTCTGTGAGTCTGAGTCATGGCTAAATCTATTGTAATGTGTCCATGTCTAACTCAGTATATTGTATTTACTTCAACTCAGTGTAATGTGTTTATGTCACCTCAGTGTAATGTGTTTATGCTGAACACATCCAGAGCCAGATCAATCTTAACCCAGAGCACCGAGGTACCCGAGATACCACGGGACTGGCAGCGTAAACAATAAGCAGTCAATGGCGGCTAAATTGGAGTGCCGATGCCTCTAACAGCTCTGCCAATATCACCGGCGGTGATTATGATTTTACATGAACGATAGCGTGTTCTCTGTTGCAGTAACAGTGTGGGCTGTGGTGTGCAGCAGAGCGTCTCAGTGTTGTCGTCTGTCCCCGTCAGTCTCAGACAGCCAGAGCTGAGAGCACAGTGTCACCCTGCCTGGTTCCCATTCACCTACTAGCCAGGCCGGGACTAATGGTGCGTTCCATTGTACTCGGAACTCGGAAAAAACGTCATTCAAGTCGAAATTCCCAGTCGGAATTCCCAGTCGGAAACTCAGGCAAGATCCAACTGGCCCGAGTTCGGCGATATAAACACACGTGCACAGCAATATAGCGGCGCACACCGTGAACAGTAAACACAATTCCCTTTGCATCAATTTTTACTTCATATGTCGTTTTTATTATGAAAACTTTTTTGTATTTGTATTTGTAACGTCATTCGGTTGATTTGTGCTCAACGTTACGAGATAAAAGTCTTTACTAGCGTGTGGTACTAGCCTACTAATGTTAACGTTACTAGTTCACTGATGTGATAGAAGTCTTTACTAGCGTGTGGTACTAGCCTACTAACTGGACATAGCCAGTTAGCCATAAGCCATAAGCCTAATAGTCAGGCTAATAGTAAGGCCTGGACTTAGCCAGTTAGCCATAAGCCTACTAGCCAGGCCTGGAATTAGCCAGTTAGCCATAAGCCTACTAGCCAGGCTAATAGTAAGGCCTGGACTTAGCCAGTTAGCCATTCGCCTACTAGCCAGGCCTGGACTTAGCCAGTTAGCCATAAGCCTACTAGCCAGGCTAATAGTAAGGCCTGGACTTAGCCAGTTAGCCATTCGCCTACTAGCCAGGCCTGGACTTAGCCAGTTAGCCATAAGCCTACTAGCCAGGCTAATAGTAAGGCCTGGACTTAGCCAGTTAGCCATTCGCCTACTAGCCAGGTCTGTACTTAGCCAGGTCTGTACTTAGCCAGGTCTGTACTTAGCCAGTTAGCTATAAGCCTACTAGCCAGGTCTGTACTTAGCCAGTTAGCCATAAGCTTAATAGCCAGGTCTGTACTTAGCCAGTTAGCCATAAGCTTAATAGCCAGGTCTGTACTTAGCCAGTTAGCCATAAGCTTAATAGTCCAATAATCTGTGTCTCTGTCTGTCTGTTGGTACAGCAGGGCCTAGTGGGGCTGGTCTGGGCTAGGGACCACTCTAAATATAATATGGCAATAAAAGCAACTTTTTCTTAGTTGAAACTTTTGCCCAAACTAACAAATTAGAAACTAGGCAACCATCTCTCTGAACGTACCAGGGATGCCAGCTAACTGTCTTTCTGCACGTCTTTCAACCTTCAAAGCCAAAAAGGCCTCAACAATTAACACGCTTTCCTTCAATTAGTCCAGCACTTCAAAGGAGATTTAGTTTCTTTTGTCACATATCAGCCTTTTGAAGGGAGACGAAAGGATTGGATTTAATTTAAAAGGATGTCTTTGTGCCTTTTCAGATTAGCACATTTAAGGGAGGTCAAGGGTGAAGAGGGTGTTTAAAAGGCCTGATTCCCCCAAAGGTCAGTAAACAGGATGTGGTGACAATCTGCCTGAGCCTGACCCTTGATCTCTGGGAAACCGTCTCAGTGATTCCCAGGAGGTTCAGCATTAAAGAAACACTAACACACACACACACACACACACACACACACACACACACACAATTAGTCATTAAGCTCTTGTTAGCTGCATCACAGTACACATCACAGTATAATGCCTCTTTCACACATGCAGTGCAACCCTGAACTTATCTAGACATTACTCTGAGGGGTTGTATGTGTGAACGCAAATGTCCGAATCAGTTTGATCTGGAAATCAAACCGACTTTACCCACCCAGCACCCTAGTCTGAAATCTGTTTTAACGCCGAGTGTGAATGGAGCAGAAGATTCTCTAAGTATTCTCTACGAGAGTGGGCGTGTTGATGACGTATTTATCACACGACTGGCGCCAAACTGGGATAATACAATGTATGTCTCTTTCCACCCTTTTGTCGATACTGCGGATATGTCTAACTACATTTAGTATTGACATCAACGCAAAAACGGCCACTGAGAGTGAGTCGGTCACTTTGTCCGCCATCTTCGCGCTGCAATCTGCGATTTCCGCAGCGTACTTTTTGCGTCATGTCCTGTCTCCTGCACGCTCTCCCCAGGCCCCGCCCCCTTGCCTGAACTAACCAGAGTATTTTCTGTTGTTGTGAACGCATCCGAAACGGACATTCTCAGGTGGTGTGCTGTATGTGTGGCAGGGCAACTCCGGTTAAAGTGCGGACCTGATTCTCTGGAAAATATCCGAAGTGTATATCTGAAAGAGGCGATAGATAGCAGGTCTGGGCTTTGTGCCATACCGTCCTTACTACAAACCTCCAACACAATGGCTGATATTCAGTGTCTAGACGCTCCGGCAGGAATTCACCTCTCAAAGGAAGTAAATAAAGATGTGAGGAGGCGACCACAAACGGCCGGAGATAATTGGTGTGTGTTGGTGAAGGCTTAGCTAGGACATTGATGGGAGTCGGGGTATTGATCGACTCCTGTTTGCTGTGATCTCAAGGTTTTTATCATTCATATTCCAGACAAGACACTCAAATAGGAGATAATCGTGAATTACACAGAACTGAGAGTCCCGGTGATACAGGCAATATGATGTGAGTGAATCCAGTCCAGCTCTGCTGATGGGAAGCCTGGTTGCTTTGGTCCAGGATCCACTGCTGTTTGATTACAGAGGCAGCCTGCCATTGGCTGGTTTCAGATGAAGCGGTGAGCCAATGATCTCTGTGATTCCCGTGTCCTCACTGTGTAGCTCATCAGATCTATTGCTGATGGTCACTTTGTACTGCTGATGATTTGAAGCTCAACTTGATCATTAGCTCTGTCTTCAGAGTGAAACTGTTATTACCATTGCCATTGGCTCATTTGAGATGAAGCACAGAGCCATCATCCAATATTTGCTGTGAGGAAAACCAATTCTTCACCCCGGCCTTCGGTTTTTACTTTGGCCACTCTTTACTTTCTACTGATGATCTGAAGTTCAGCTTGATAGCCTGCATGTCCAGCAGGATCCTCTCTGAACAGTGGTGGCTTCGTCTCATTATTTTTCATGGAAAGACAGCGCTGAAAGTTTAACAGTTTTTTACACTTTTGGTGCTGCAAGTTCAAGGCTGAAGATATTTTAACTTTTATCAGAACAGCACCACGCTATAATGGGGTTTTCAATGGTCACATAGGAACAGCACCAGCCACGGCAAGCTTTTTCCACATGCTTAGTGGGTTCCCCGTGGACACAGGAGCTAAGTCTAACTTTACAGTGAAACTATCATTTTAGAGGCAGACTGTCGTTGGCTAGTTTCAGATGAAGCAGCCACCATGTCATGTATTTGTGATGTCGGGAGTGTGAGTCAATTTCATGACCTTTGTCACATACCGTCCCTTTTCTCTCTCGTCTTTCGTGTCACTCTCAACAAGGAGACACAACTAGAAACAGGCAGTAGTTAGACATTGAAATACCACAGTAGAAAGTAACGGTGTGGAGAACAGGGTGTATACACTTTTCTACTGTAACCTTAACCAAAGGTTTTGTTGCCTGGACCTATCCCTGACCTTCATCACAGTTGTTTTACTTGACTAACCTGAACCGTTAACTAACATGACAAACTGGAAAAAAATGCATTTTCCATTTTGTGGTGCAATGTAACATTCACATAATGTGTGTGTCAGGGTCTGTGCTCTTTACACAATGTTTCATGAGACTGTGTTTCATTTAATTCAGTTATATTCAGTTAAGTAGTTTCACTTTGAACCGCACAAGATAAATAGTTTCCAGTTCAGTGGTGTTGGATTTTTATCCTCAACAAATATCTAATCAACCCTGACATTCACTCATTCACTCATTTCTTCATTCAACTAGAAAGCTCTTGTTTCCTTGGAGCCCTGGGTTCATAAAGGAGGGCCGCGGTTTGTATTAAAAACCCATTTACTGTACACAGTATTTATTGAATCACAATTACGGTTTTGAACTGGTGAATGTCAACATAACAGTGTCAGCTTTCATTAGTCAGACAGAAAATAAATACAGATGGTACAGTACGAGGGTCAGTGCAGGAATTCATCCTACCGTGACAGAAAAGGAGAATTAAAAAGCTAATTAGTCTTAGAGGAATAAATGACCTGCTGAATAACTGCTGTTCAATCACGAGAGGCTGGGATTACAATTATGAACATTTATTAACAGACATGAGAAATGAGCATGGGGTTTGGCGTAGACTCCAAGAGGGATCCAGCGATAGGGTGAAGCTCCCTGGGGGTGGGTAGGTGACAGGAGAACCCCCCCGGGCTGAAGATCTGACCCTCCTGGATATCTGATGGAGCCGTGATGCTGGTGGTGGTGGTGGGGGAGGAGGTGGTGCGTCAGACTGGTACAAATAGAGGGAAATGGTTAGTGATTGGTTTCTGGAGAGGGAGGAAGGGGAGGAGTCGAGGAGCATTAGGAGGTGATGGCCTGTTGGCGTGAGATAGAATAGAGCGAGAGAAGAAAGAAAAACATGGAGTGACAATATAAAAGAGAAGGACCAATGACACACCTCTGTGATCTTGTTTGATCTGTGGATCACATCCCAGCCGTCACACACAAGTTCATGCTGTGGCTCAAACTGAGAACGCTGATCCCCTCTGGTCTCCTCTGATCTCCTCATTCCTCTCCTCCTCTACTCCATAATGCTGTCCCATCCCTCTGTCACTCTCATATTACCATGACGTATTATTTGCCATCCTGGACCTGGAGGAGAAATAACCCATTAACCCTCTGAACCTCCATCATGATCCCGTAGAGTCATTAGAGTCTGCGGTTCTGTCTCAGTAGACTGGCAGCGCCGGGCAACTCAAATAGCCTGTGGACTAAACAAGCATGTCTCCAGTTATGGGGAAGGATCTCATTACAGTGGAGTAATTCAGTTCTCCGTGAGTCACTCTCACCCCATTACGACGCTGAACAAACCGATGATTGGTGGCATTTGGATGGCAGCTACCTATCACAGCGCTGAATTGCCAAATGATAGCTTGACTTTTTGAGGATGTGTAGGGAAGCACTGGTGGGAAATGAGATTGCGTGTTTCACATTCTGCTTCAGTCTGAGCATTGTGAGATCAGTGTGGCAGGGCTGTCTCCTTTGACTGGACTGGAGAGGAATCCAACCAGAAAGACTGAAGAGGATTCGACAGCCATGCGCTTGATGTCAAGGTTTAAAGATCCAAGCCCTTCTGCGTTGACGTGGTTGTACAGGGTTTCATCATCCAAGGCTCCATTGAATCTGGGTCTGATATCAGATTCATGATGGATGACACATATGAGAAAGGCCGATTCATGAGAAAAACATCAGCAGAGAACGGGGACGAGCTGAGGATCAGAAACAGACTAGTGTATGGAAATGTCTGCACCTGTTGTGGAATTGAGGTCAAAGCATCCACAAAGTTTGTTTTGTTCAGGAGATGTGAAACACATTAGCTGTGAATGCAAGAAACCCCTGTGGCATTTACCTCCTCCTACAGGCATACTCTCTCTCTCTCTCTCTCTCTCTCTCTCTCTCTCTCTCTCTCTGCCCAGGAGGAAGCGTAGTCAGGTAATGGATGTTTACACGGGAAGAGAAATAGTTTGCTCAGATCATGCCCTGCCGCTGTCAGCAGGAGATTGGCTGAGAAGAAACAGGTGTCAGCTGTGACAGGAAGCAGCCCTGTGGAGGAAAATGACCAACACTGACAGGAACAAAGACAGAGGGAGTTAGACAAAAAGAGAGAACGACAGAAAGAGATAGAGCAAGCAGATGAGAGATGGATAGAGACAGACAGACTGACAGAGAGGGACAGACGGGTGGAGAGAAAGGAGTCGGCACGGCGACAGAGGAAGAGAGACAGGAGGAAATTACATCTGTGAAGGAGAAACTTAATTTGAACAGGGAAATGTAGCCCGAGGCGGCGCTAACTGCATTAAGACTCACTGAAGAGCAGGAAATGATGTTATTACCAGGCAGTGGGAAATTGGTCATTACAAATGAATAATTGTCCAGATGTATACGGGCAATTTCCTTTTATACGTTTGGGCCCTGAAACCACCACAGCAGCACGCCAGTATTTCATAAAATTCAAGTATTACTTAATATTTTACCCAGAGCAGCCTGGTGAGGGTTCAGTGCCTTGCTCAAGTCACGTGGCTGTAGCAGGGATGAAGCCTGAGGTGTCCAGTCCTCTGTAGACAGGAACTCGGTCCTGATAGCAGGTTTAGTCCTCGTGTCAGACTGTCGAAGCTCCAGACTGAAGCAGCTTCTCCCCTTTTTAACAGCGTTTTGTTCCAGCTGAGAGGACCCGTCAGTCACAGGTGATGGGCCAGGTGATGCTCAGAGGCGGTTAGGACTCTTAGGCCTCCTGCTGTGAAGCTCTTGGTGTAATATCACGCTCCACAACACCCTCAGTAACTCCCAGCTGGACACCAAGTTCAGAAACTGGTCAATCAGTCTGTCAGTCAGTCATACCGGAGTGAAGCTCTGCGTCTGATACCCAGCTACACAACTCTGAAACCCTGCAGCTCCACAACAACCTCATTCAGACAGCCCCTCTTGAAAGACATTAGGTTTTATTCCTATCTTAGGCTTAATCCCTCGGTTTAACACGCGTGTATAAAAAGCCTCCCTCCATTTGAATTACAATGCAGCCGGCCTCTTCACCAGCCATGTGACGGGTAACTGAACACATAATGACAGCAGTATTTTTCAGCCTGTTTCAATTTACCACAGTCCATTTCCTGCCTCTGATCAGTCGCCTCCCTTCGCCTTGGCGCTGAGAGTCTGAAGAGCCAGCGGTATACTCTCAGATTCAACAGCAGGTTCAATCTGAGGTTCAATCTCTCTGAATGTCCTCACCATAATTACAGTGCCTATCCTTTTCTATTACTTTAGTCCTTTCATAAAAAAAATACAAGATGATTGTACTATCCTGTATTCACTTTAGAACAGAGAAATAATAAATGGCAATGCAAGTATTGTATGATACAATAAAATAGAGATAAGAGAGATCTTTCCTTTCAGCTGAAAAAAATTTACTTTATTTTAGTATAAAGAGTCCGACAGCAGGATGGTGCTGTTTGTCTTTTGTTTGCAGACTAATACATGCCTAGACTGCCACGGTCAAAACTCAATTCAGCATCCTATTTCGTTTCATAAGAGGAGAAAGGAAAGGAATATGCACGCTGAAAGATAAGCTCTTGGTTCAACTTGACATTTCTACCAAAACGGTATTTGCCTGATCTGAGATAAACAGTAATTGTATATCTCTCGTCTATTTGCGAAAGCCTAAGGAGCTCTGCTTCCCCTTATCTTGAAAGGCGTGTTTCCACTTCTGAGGCTGTTAGCATGTCTGGCAAGATAAACCAAACGCACCTTCACAACTATTCTGATACTATTCAGAGTGTTTTCATGTATATTTGAGCTCATGCCTGTCATTGTCTGAATCAATCCGATCTGAGCAAAGCCTATAAAGATATGAGATCTGAACCAACAACCTTAAAAAAGAAAGGACATTTCCATTTCTAAAGCTGGCCAACTTAAATCAGATACACTTCAGACGTTTCAAGCCTTAGTCAGACATCTTTCTTCTCGAGTCTGTCACTTAGAAAGATATCTGAATTAATAATGTTGAAAAAAGAAAAGGGAAAAGTTAAACTCACATATAAAGTTTGATTTGCCCTCCTAAGTATTTCTGACCACATCTCTCTGTCCTCTCTGCTCCATCATGTCAGCTCCATAGCTACTAAGCCAACAGAGTCTGGGCTGACCAGGCCTGCTGCTAGGTGACCGGAGTCCTGCTGAGTCCTGCAAGGCCACCAGGCACGGCAACCATGTAAAGTTCATGCAAAGTTCATGTAAAGTTCATGTAAAGTTCATGTAAAGCCCTGTTTTCGCCCTGATTACACTGATTGTGGCATTGCATAGGGTTCAAGCGATATGGGTTTTACCATACCAATTCCGATATTTTTTATATTGAAGCTGTCAGTATCTAATATTTTCTATATTAGATATGGCCTGTATGGTGTTTCAGAGGCTTTTCTACCCTGACAAGAATAAAATACTCACGGAAACACTGAATGCTTCTAATTCTTTGGTATAAAAATGGAAAAAATAAAAAATAATGAATATATAATATAGAAGATATTGGCTACTGACAGCTTCAATATGAAAATATCAGAATTGTTAAGGTAAAACAGCCAATATTCTGGGTAATGAAGCTATTTTGGATAATCCTCCTCTGTCCCTGCTACAACACAGAGCTCACTAGTCATTTGAGGAAAAATCACACATAGGGAGGAATGACTGAATGAGAGAACCAACCAACACCCAATAACATTACAAATCACTCCAAATAAATCCTGCTAACATCATTAGATATACTCACGCTCTACTCTCGATGGCTGGATTGAGGGTGGAAATGCCACAACCAGCCAATATTCTGGGTCATAATTATGATCTACATGATGAATCTCCTCTCCCTCCTTATTCCAACTGCAGTTTAGCTGCTGCCCTCCAATAACTGATGATTTGGGCTCTGATGAATTTCCTTTCAGCAACCTTTTTAATTAAGGAAACAAATTGAAATGCTATTTTTAGACTTAATGAAACACTATTTCCTTCTGGGGTGAGGATATTAATGTGTAAAAATTGTGAATAGTATAATTTCAGCCACAGTGAAATCCGTGTACAGTATGTTCCCATTATCTACACAGGCCTGATCAATGAGCTGATTAATGTCCTTTCAGAAATATTTGAATTCAAAGATACATATTGAAACTCTCTTTTCAGATTTAATAACACGGATTCCTCTACGTCCAGAATTAGATTATCACTATATAAAAATAGTAAATAGTGTATTTTCAGACAAGGTAAAATCCATGTGTGTTCCAGTAACAGCCCTGATCAATGGAACAGCTCGGAGGATATTGTCTTACTGTAGTAAATGGATGTTATGTGCATCACTGTTCAATACAGTAAATGTAGTAGTGCTGGTAAAAACAGGCACTCACATCTGTAATTAATACCAGAAAGATCTAGAAAACTGTCCTAAAGAGCCACATGCCTCATGGATCTATCATCTGGGAGGGCTGACCCTTGTACTCTTCAGGATTGCTCACTTGTAGTACTGCTCACTGAGAATTACTTTATTAGGTAAGTGGCTGAAAAGGTTTTAATGTTTAAATGATTTAGGTTTGTGAAGAGAAAGACAGTGAGGTTGAATGTTTGAACCTAGAGGGAAAATCTTTTGCTCAGAGCCTGTCTTTTCTTCATCATCTGAGAAACAGGGGAGATCTCAATGTTGTTTCATCTGAAATCTGAGGAGACAACAGAGAGGCAAAGGATTATTTTTAGCCTTTATTTGATAGTTAGCAGTAGAGAGATGATTCGAACCCAGGACTTTGATGTGGTAGGAGGCACGGGAGAAAGGATTCTTGAGGCAATATGAGATCAATATGACGATGCTAACATATATAATGATAATCAGCCCCCACTATATGGCTGTTGGCCCCTGTGGCGTCAACAGGAAAATGCAACAGTATTTCTTTGAGATCTTTCTCTAATCGTATGGTTTCATATTTAGGAGAGATAAATAAGACTTATTTGAGATCATTTGGAGATTGTTGTGATCAGAGTGAGATCAACATGAGCTGTTATGTCGTTGTTTCTCTTTAGTTGAATTGGGGAAACAGGAGAAAATGCCTTAAGTCTCATCTTCGTCTTAAAAATTTGTGTCTAGGAGACATAATATATAGAAACATGAGATCTCTTCTTGGATTTAGCTTTCCTATGGGAATCCGCTGAGATTTACTTTCTTTGGTTTGTGAAAGTGTGGTGAGAAGTTTCTGTTTATGTCTGCGAGGAAAGAGAGAGAGAAAGAGAGAGAGACATAGAGGTACATACTCTGTAATCCTGCAGTAAACGTGTTAATCCCTGGCATACACAGGCTGCGCTGAATCAACCAATAACATGATAAAGCTTCCAGGAGGCTGAGCTCTGTTCCAACCAGAAGGTGAAGGAGTTTCCCTTGAAAGAGAAAACCAACAGGATTAGTAAAGGTGTTGTTTATAGTTGTCTAACCTTTCAGTGTCTCAAGCATAAAACAGAGGAACCTTCTACTAGCTCACTTTTAATACCATCTGGATCCCCCCCCCCCCCGGCCTAGTTTCATAAATCCAGGCTTATGAAACACCTTGTGGCTGTTTTTGACCGTTATTGAACCAGGAATGTCGGGTAAGAACACATTCATATTTATAGCGACGGCCGGGGGAGAAGTTGCAAGGGGAGGGAAGGTTGGACAAATTTACTCAGTCACACCCTGAACCAGCCGATAGCACTCTTACGGTACATGCAGACCAAGAACGACCACATCGCATTGTGTAGCTTCGCACAATCAAAAGTCAAAGTCCAAATTTGTTTAACATTGAATGGGGACCTATTTTGTATTTTACCATTTATATACATCATTTCATTTTACCCAAATATAACCCATAAGTGTATGTTTGTAAAACGTACTCTTAGAGTGATGCTACTCTAGCAAGCTAGCTAGCTAAGTGGCTACAGCTATTTGGTTGTGATGGGATAGTTATGCTAGCAAGCTAACATTGTTTATCCTACCAGAGCTACAGTTAGCAGTTTAAGTATTTTAGGTTACTTGAGGTAACGTTACACACCAGGAAGACAACAATCTCCAGATTTCTGCCCTAATGTGATTGTCTCTCAACGTAAATGTAAATAAATGTGAAACTGAGGAGGCAGATTAATTTCCAGTGACATGCAGTACATGGTGTGCAAATGTGCCTAAATGATCATTTAAATCCAATTTAAGACAGGAAACATTCAGCTCCTCTGTTGTCAACTCAGGTCATCAGTCTAGAGGATCTCACCTGTAGTCCAGCTAGCAGATCCAGGACCAGCCTGTCTTCATCATCTGACTGGTAGCCTGCAGGCACAACCAGGCATTTGAGACCGTCTGTCAGGTCAAGATTAAACAACACTGAAACAACCAGTCCTGAGGGTTCCTGACTCTCCACAAAAGATCTACCTTCTCACAGACCAAACCAACAGAGACAAGACTTAAATAAAAAATGTCTTCATAAATCACTGATGTCTCATTCTTATTAGATCCAGACATTGGAGCTAAAAATCAAACGTATCATACAGTAGTTGTCTGGCACGATGGCGTCCGTCTGTCCACCTGTCATATTTGATATCTCAGTAAGTGACTGATTGGCCCGATGGAGGCGCTATAATTAACACACATAAACAAACGACCAGTCAAAGCAGCGCCCCCTATGATCCATACCGTAAATCCTCCAAATGCTGCAACGCAGTAGCGAGATGTGTATTGCCTTCACGTTGGGTCAAAATCAAACCAGCTGCAATATTACAAATGACAGACAAAAAATGATGTAAGGCTCCCAGAACCAATGACAATTATTTTGAAAAGAAGAGGATCGATATAGCTTCCTCAGTATTTGGACGATGAGACAAGAAGAGTAGGTGGAGAAATGTGTGTGTGTGTGTGTGTGTGTGTGTGCATCCATTGCAGCATCCAGATAGTGGTTTCGCTGTAGGACTGTAGAGCAGCTGCTGCTGTCCACAGATTCCCCAAGCAGGGAGTCGTATTGGGTGCTGTGTTGATCAGTGACTTATTTCATCATATCAGGGCACTGAAGCTGAAGCTAACTGAAGCCAATTGTGTGGAGTGAAGGACAATCAGCTGCTGCTAATGCTAGTGCTAATGATTTTGATTTTGAGGCGTGGCGTTAATCAGGCCTGGCATATGTCGCCTCTCAGACTAGGGTTGTTCGTTTTTCAGCCTCGTGTGAGAAGTTTTTTCTCTCGCCCTTGAATCCAGATTAATTCAAATATATGAGTATATGACCCATTTTGGATACTGACTGTTACTGTTTGGATACTGGAGCCAGGTTCTGGTGTGGGATGCCGTGCTGTGTTCATCAGGGTCCTATCTCTCTCCTGTCATTAACTTCACCATCAGTCTACCTGAACCTCCTCCCAGAATCCAACAGGGGGCGAGGGCTGAGGGAGAGTTGGCGCCGGAGAAGTCGACTAACTTTCTGTAGCTCTGCAGGTTCCTCTCTTAACGAGTCTCGCCAGGATAAATGAAAGAGAGATATTAACAGAGATGCCTCCATCATTCAGGACAGAAGGTGTTGTTATCACAGTTTGTTGCCAGTCAACAACGTGACTCTGGGAAACTGAAGCCCAGTGGGAACTCTCACTGCAGTGCTAAATAATTTACTCTAACGAGTGTAGAGATGCACTTATGAAATGGAGAAAAAGAGGCAGAAATGGTTTAGTTTGTTTGAAAATGTCAATTTGCGTTTCTCTGCTGTCACAAAATTATAGAGCATAACTGACTGAATGAAAAAGGTAGAAAGAGGATTGGTTGAGTTTTATGTGAAAGTGGATGCTACTGACCGGAGACCATTAAAATGGTGAAGTGCTGGACAGGATGTGTCACTTCTCCCTGACCTGTTTCACAGCACACGGAGTCAGGATATTGGGCTGATGTTCAAGGACTGAAGTTACTAACCATCCTTGATAAATACCATGATTTATTTTGTGTCATCAATCATTTAGTAGGTGTCACTTTTTTCAACAAAACTCTTCCAACGCTGCTCTCCTCTCGCTGGCTGTCCTCTCAGAGGTTCTCAGTCTACTGCTGTCATCCAGACTGACAGTTCTCCATGTGGCAAATGTCTCTGTATCCTATACTGTCAACTCAGGGCACCCTCACTACCCACAATGCACCGGGACAGGCTAGTACTGTGAACAGTGAAGGAGGTGCAGTGCTCATAATGCACTGGGACAAACTACTTCACAGTGTCACCCTTTCCTCTACATCACACCATCCTATTCAACTTAATTTACAGTCAACAGAGGACCGACCCTCTCTCTCTAACCCTCACCACCCACAATGCAATGCTTCATTTCAAAACCTGGCTTCTCTCTGAAACTCCTTGATTTATTTCCCTCCTACCAAGTTTCCAGCAGCTTGATCTCTGCCCCGGTCTTAAAAAAACTCTGAGTGTCTTTTCTGTTGCGGCCAACTGGCCGGCCGGCCGGGCAACAGGCCTCCAACAGCCCGCATCCGGTGGTGTGAATGTAAAGTAGAGTCAGGGAGCATCCGTCACCGGCTGGCTCCATTTGGTACGCCAAAATAAATAGAATGAACAAAAAGGAACAGCTGCACAGCAAAACATTTCATTTAGCAGCAAACTAAGTCATCATGGCTGCTGAGCCCAACGCTTCAGATTGTTCCATTATCTACTCATCTATTCTGACTCGTACACTCTCACTCATACTACAGCACACTCGGAATAAACCGTTTCTATTGTTGCTATTATTGTGAGTCACCCTGGATGAGCGTCAGCTAAATGTCTAAAATACAAAAGAGTAAATGCAACAAAGAGCTTTGATTTAATGCTTTAGGCACAGTAAAAACAGACTGGTAACCTCCCACCATGATGATTACTCATCAGAGAAAGGTGTTATCTTCGTAATCAGACACAAATATGACAGTAGATTTGGTCATTGTCATAAACCCAACATATTTTACATTGAAGGACGCTGTAGTGAAGTGAGTCAACTGAACTGCCTCTGTTTCTTATCAATATTTATCCAGTGAATCAAATGACGCACAGAATTACTAACAAACCCCGAGTCAATATTTTCCTCTCAAATATTCACATCAATTTCTGGTTGTGGATGAGAAATTGTTCCCAAATTCACATTTAGTGAATTTACTGTGTGTGTGCAAGCCGGATAAATGTTGGTGCTCACACTGGAGATGAACGATGGAACGAGGATGAATTCATATGCATCACGGAAACTCCCATAATCCCACTCACATAGTTATTTTTTTTTTTTCACATCCAAACCAGCCTGAACCTCCATCCTGCACCCACCCACCCTCTCCCTCTTTCTTTCTCTCTCTCTTTTCTCCCTTGTTTGAATCCTGCCTATAGCGTGATCTGCCCTCCGATTGGACTTGTGACCCCTGGCTTTTCCCCAGAGGGTGCCACAAAGTCCTTTCACCGTTGCTGTTTAGCCGTATTGGAAGTTACCACAGCAAACAGCCATGTGGAGGAAACAACATCCTCCATGGTGATGGGATCCAAAAGTAAGGAGTTGCCTCCCAGCAGGGATCGCTGGCATCACTGGTCTGGAAAGTAACTTTGACTGGCTGACCTCTTAATTGGCAGTTCAGAGAAAGAGGAAGTCTGTCAGCTGTAGTGAGGAAGCCTTAGGGAGTGAATGAGTGAGTCTGCAATCAACTATGGGCACGTTCACACCAAGCACGTTCAGTTTATCTGAACTGGAGCGTTTACTCCTCTGGTTTGGTTCATTTGGTCAGGTGAGAGCAACGGCTTTCGAAATCTGGTGGCACCAAATAACTGCACAAGACGCCTGAACATGTCGGTCTCAGTCGTCTTCCAAGAGAACTGCTGTGCGGTTCATTACGAGTGAGAACGTAATCCTAATCAACAACTGGAAACGACCCCAAAATGCAAGGGATTGTGGGTATAAGGAGACATGGTATGAGGATGTTGACATCTGATTGTCAGAGCTTGGAAAGCCTAGCATAACAAAATGAACCGAGGGCAAATCAGTCTGGACTGATGCTCATATTCAGATATTTCTTCATGTGTTCTTAACTGGTATGAAGGCCAGAGAAGTAAGAAGTACAAAAGGTGCACCAACCTAAATGAACCTAAATGAACCAAATACCAAAGTACATCAAAGTAAACGTTTTCACTATCTGCACCAAAGAAAAGGAGCTGTACGACTGATCGCACCTTTAGTGAAGGACTGAGTTGGACTGGCTGACTTCTTGGCAGAACTCACTGATTGGTAACTTCTTGGCAAACGGAGAGAAAACCCTCTGTACTCACTCACTCATGCGATCAACTATAGGTTTGTAATCGAGGGGGAATAAATGAATGAATGGCATTATAGGAGTCACTGCTCTCACTGGCCGACTTCTTGGAAAGTCAGAGAGGGAAAGAACCCCGATGGATATCATCAGAGTGCGAGGGAGCTGTGGAGAAAGACAGAGACAAAGTATGTGAGCGTTTTAAGGACCACATGAGCCTCAGGGCAAGATTTTTTTGTGTTCAATTCCCCACATGGATGAGGAAGAGCTGTCAGATAAATTCAGTCTTTCAGTCACTCTGCGTTTGATGGCAGCTCTTCCCACCAGGACCTGCTGCAGATCCTCGGAGACACTTCTGGGATGCATTAATTTACACATCAATGTGTGATATGGCGGGTTGCACAAAGATTTCAGTCCCAATGAGAAGTGAATGTCTGGATGAGACTTCATTCAGAATCATTTTAACCTTTGAACTGTAGCCAAGGACAGTTCAAACAGAAGTACAATGTAATAGCTGTACAGTAGTTTCCTCCTGACGACCAATGTCACATTCATTCACACATTATTATCACAAGTCCTAATAGTAACAAAGAGGTATACATATAACGTCTTCTTCACCCTCTGGAATGAAGATGTGGCCATGGAACCACTCAATGAAAGTCGAGAGGAAACAAATTGCTTTTCTCACATTCCCATTGTCACGCGGTTTCCCATCGCACGCGGCCGTGAAGTGATTTTTATCAAACCTTTGAGATGTGGCAACAAATAATCTGCCCTTCAGAAAACAGCAATAGCATCATTCAGGCGGTGTGGTTTCTCTCCTCGCAGCAGGGAAGGCTGGAGATGGTAAAATGATTTTTCTATCAACGAAGTACAATAGCCGGTCAACAAAGGCATGGTTTCTTCACCGTTTCTTCTCCTCTGCAGTTTTATCAAGAGAAGAAGAAGAAGAAGAGAGAGAGAGCGAGAGCGAGAGAGAGAGAGAGAGACCATCAACATGCTAAAGAGTTGGCATGGAGCCACAGAGTCAACGATGTGCCGGGCACACGTGGATGAATTTGGTGTCTATGATCTCATCACGTGACAGGTAAGTTGACCAATGGGACGATCTCCCAAAAACTTCAATGTTTTTTACGTCTGTCTGTCAGGGTGCATCGCTGAAGTCCATTGCATAGCCCCGCTGGTTCCTCTATATCAGTGGTCCTCAAATCCGGGCCTCGGGGTCCAGAGTACTGCTAGTTTTCTATTCTGCCAAGTAGTTTCCATTCTAGCTGTCTAATCAGGGATTGATTAAGACCTGGGATGCCAGGTGAATGTAATTAACTTCCTGGTAGGAGAGAAAACCAGCAGCACTCTGGACGCCGAGGCCCGGATTTGAGGAACTCTGCTCTATATGATGTGGTGTGATGTTCATGCTGAGTGTGTGTGTGTGTGCGTTGTGATCTCTTGTTCCTCACTGACCCCAGCTCTGATACCATCTAATTCCCCCGCTGTGTTTGCCCTCAACAGGTTTTCATCATCTCCTTGCCCTGCTTGTCTTTACTCCCAACAGGTTCACATTATCAGATTCTCCCCGCTGACTCTCTCTGCACGGCTTCCCCTCTCATTTCTCTTCACTCATTCACCCTGTTGGATGCTATCAGGCGCTTCTCCGTCATGTGCGTTCACCGTTAACGTTCATCAGTGTGTGTGTGTGTTTTGATGAACGTGGCAGTGTGACCTCGTCCCCAGGCATTTGTATGTTGATCTTGGTGGGATTTTTTTTGCCGATGCCACATCCAGACTTGTCCCAGGCCAATATCAGTTTACCTGTTGCGGTAGCTGGTGATCATGTGCTTCCCTTTCACATCTGTCAAAAGTTATTTACTTGATTTAACATGAAGTATGACTCTCTCACGACTTGTTGAATATGATCATGTACTTCCTCTCATATCTGGTTATTTACCGTAGAGTGTTTGTTGTGTTTTATCTGCCTTTCTCTCTTCCTATTCTTTTTTGCTGTCCTTTACATGCTTTCTTCCCTCTCATGTTCCCCTTTCATAACATGTTCAAAGGTATCGTTCTTTATCTTTGGGACAACATCATCATGTCTCGAGTCGTCCCGAGGTTGCCCCTCTAGTTGACTTTCTTCTTGTTTTTTCTTTTTCTCATTGCCTGAGTGAGATAATCCATCACTTCATCCAAACATGTTCATATCAGTTTGTACATTACCCTCTGCTCAATCACCTGACACCGACACGAAGAAATGGAAGTCACCACCAGGAAATAACCCCATAACAACATGTTGCCTTACAAACGTTATTGTCACATCCATGTCTCCTTATTTGGGGTGTCTTTGTTAGCTCAGCAGTTCATTTTAAGCTAGATTTGACTCCATAAAGTTTATATTTTAAAAACCCTCCGCTCATATCTGCTGTTTTGTTCTGCACCATCCATGTTTTGTTGAATCGTATCAAGTGTTCTATACAAGTGCTTCTCTCTCATTTGGCCTTTCGTTTTTGTTGTCGCTCTTTACCTTACGTGTTTTGTGCAAGTCTTTGTTGAATATAATGATGTAACTCCTCCAATATCTATTTTGGACTATAGAGAGAGTCTGAATACGATGTGCTTCTTGATCATAGAGCCTCTGCTGAATATGACGCTTCCCTCTCGTCTTTCTCTTTCATATTTCTTCAAAGTTTCTGTTCTTCACCTGACACACTTTGTGAAACCCTTTGCTGAATATGATCATGTGACAGCTTCATCTCTGTTGGTGGCAGAGCTTCTGGGTTCATAGGGAGATGAACCGAGTCTGAACCTGTTGTGGTTCAGAGCTGCAGCCTGGTTGGTGGCAGCAAGACTGGTCATGAACATGGTGCATGGGATGTAGGAGGCTGCAGTGGACTAGACTAGACTTGGATGGACTGGACTGGACTGGACTAGACTGGACTAAAATACACTAAACTAGACTAGACTAGAATAAACTAGACTAGACTGGACTAGAATAGAGTAGAGTAGACTAGACTAGACTGGACTGACTGGACTACATTAGACTAGACTAGACTGGACTGGAATAGACTAGGCTAGACTGGAATAGACTAGACTAGACTAGACTGGACTAGACTGGACTACACTAGACTAGACTAGACTGGAATAGACTGGACTGGACTGGACTGGACTAGACTAAACTAGACTAGACTAGAATATAATAGAATAGACTGGAATATAATAGACTAGACTAGACTAGACTAGACTTTAATAGACTGGAATAGACTGGAATGGAGTAAAAGAGACTAGACTGGAATAGAATAAATTAGAATAGAATAGGACTTGATTGACCAGTGGAAACTGTCAAATGGCCACTGACCTATAGTATATATATATACTGCAATATTACTACAGCATCAAGACAAAAGAACATTAATCAAAACATTTATCATTTCTACATTAACCCCCCCCCCGTATCAGTCTCTCTCAGTTCATCAGACTATTCTTCGGTTTCCTCTGAGCTCTTGTCTCAGCAGTGACATGTCGCCTGCTGAAACAAAGGCTTGACGTGTTGTACAGGAACATGTGAGTTCACATGTACAGGAACATGTGAGTTCACGTGTCCATGCATGTCAGTGTGACTCCCCGTCCACACCAACTGAGCTGCTCAGTGCTTCATGCAGTGGCAGACAGACTGAGAGCAGCAGCCCAGTGGGATTCATTGGCCTGTTGGCTCAGTAAATGGTGATAGATAAGTGTGTGTTTAACAGAGCTGCAGCGTAACGGGAAACTGAGGGATGCTGTCAGGATGTTTGGCTGAGCGGCGTCAAGCCTTTTAATGACTAAAGGACTAAAGGACTCAAAGACTAAAGCACTAAAGGACTAAAGGACTAAAGGACTAAAGCACTAAAGGACTAAAGCACTAAAGGACTAAAGGACTCAAAGACTAAATGACTCAAGGACTAAAGGACCTAAGATGAGGAACACTGAAACTGGAGCTGTGGCAGTAGTGAAAGCCTCTCTCTCTCTCTCTCTCTCTCTCTCTCTCTCTCTCTCCCTTTCCCTCTCTCCCTCTCTCCTCCCTCCCTCTGTCAGTGCAGCCAACTAGAAAGCCTTCCCTCCTTCCTCCAGTCAGGCTGAGCTGTTCATGTCTCTAGGAGCTGGAGAGGAAAGCTTGGCCGTCTCTCCAGCATCCTGTGGCTTCATCATGGATCTAGGGAATAAAAGACTCGCAGGGATTATTGCACGGATCTCCCTCCTGCTGTTCACCTCGTACGGGACGACCGGAGAAGGTGAGCAGCGCTTAACTGAAGGAGATTGGACCTAAACGTGTTTTTTTTTACCCTCCTGACGTCTTGACTGGGAAAAGTATGAGGCGTTTATTAGCTGAATGCTGCTTCTCTCTCAGGAGCGCCGAGTGGCTTTGAATTGAATTGTGATCAATTTATTTTTCTCTAAGTTTGGAGAATTTGTTAATGACACTATTTGGTCTTTCTGAGCATTGCATGACTTCTGGGGTTTTTTAGGAGGCAACTTTTCGCAGCGTCTTTGTTTTATCAACTAATCTATTTCTATTTTAATTGGCTGCGTATTGATTCCCAGGCAGTGTGATCATAATTCCTCCTGGTCGTTTTTGCTGCAGAGAGACAGAGGGGCTTTCTAATTCACAGACCAAGAAAAGTCTCAGATCTGTGTGTTTTTACTGCATAGTGCATCCACCCTGCACACAAACCGGGTGGTTCTCTGTTCTCTGGTTAATATGGGGCTCGGTGTAACATGATGAGCTGGTCAGTTCGTGCATAGACCCCTCACATGCTCCAGGCAGCAGCCAGGCTGAGAAGGTGTGTGACAGGATTTAGGACAAAGCTGGTCTGGAGGCAGAAATAAGGAGAGGTGGGCTTTGGGACCCAGGGGATGCTAGTTCGACTCTCGGACTGTCTGGGGAAATCTGTGATTGGGAGATGAATGAGAAACTACCAGCAAAGCGCCCATGAGCAAGGCACGTAAGCCTCAGGGGGTGAGGACAGAGAGATAAAGGGGAAATGTCACTAACTGTACTAACTGCATCTGTTCATTTTGTTTGCTCTGGTAATAAGTGGTATAATAACTGGTAATAACGTTTTATTTGTGTTTGTACTGGGCAGCTCCCAGTGTGGATGCTTGTCGGTGTGTGAATGTGAAGCCGGGCGCCGCTGGGAAAGAGTGTGGGAGGAGGATATATGGGAGGAGGGGAGGAGGCGAGAGAGAAACCCAACCAGAGATGGAGAGATTTGAACGGGAGAGAAAAAGAACAAAGTGAGGAGACAAATGGAGATAAATGGCAGCGTAAAGTGAGTTGTGCCGATGGCTCTGCTCCTCCCTGACTCAGTGATCTGCCTGCCTGGTCTTTGTGTTGTTTTCTTTCTCCTGTCATCTTCTTCTTCTTCCTGTTTTTTTTTTTGTTTTGCCTTTTCTCATTCAGAGAATCTCTGCCATCTCTTTCTGGCTTCCTCAGTGTCTCAATCTTCTCCTTTTACTCTCTCTAGTCCTTTATTTTCTTTTCTTTTCTTCCTCTGTGTCCTCACATCCAGCACACAGCCTGTATTTCCATCATTTTGTGGATTTATTTTTTGTGTGGGAATTTGATCCTGGCGGTTCTGCTGCAGTCTAATGTCAAAGTCAGTTGTCAGACTGTGAAAGTGCGTGAGACTTTGGGGAAAACGGAGAGAGAGAGAGAGAGAGAGAGAGAGAGAGAGAGAGAGCACATGAGCACTGGGTGGAGGAGGGAGAGACAGATTGTGTCCTCTCCAGTTGGACAGATGAAGGAACAAGGGCACCTAGGAAAAAGAGAGGAAGAGAGATAAGTGTATAGTGAGATGTGTCTGTGTGTAGACCTCTCCATCCCTCCGCTGCCTCCCCTCCTCCCTCCTCCCTCACTTCTTCTTCCCTGATGAAAAGATCTGTGACTCCACCTGATTCTCTACCGATTCCTCCACCCAAGCCTTCTCCTTTTCTCCCTGCTGTCTCTGTCCTTGGTCCTTGGCTTCTCGCCTCGCCGTCTGTTTCAAAAACCAAATGATCTCAAATAAGTCTTATTTATCTCTCGTGAAACCGCAAGATCAGAGAAAGATCTCAGTGAACTCAATACTGCAGCATTTTCCTGTTGAAGCCACGGGGCCAACAGCCATATAGCGGGAGCTGGTTATCACTATATATGTCACGTTAGATCGTCATATTGATCTCATATTGTCTCCCGTAAGTCCTGGTGGCTTAGTGGTCTAAGGCCTGGGGTCGAACCATCCCTCCTCTCTCACCTGGTCTATGCTGTCTCTCTCTACTGCTAACTATCAAATAAAGAAAAGAAAAAAAAGACATCCTGAAAAATTAATATATAAAAAAAGAGTCTTTCCTCTCTCTGTTGTCTCCTCCTTCCTCCTAAACAGTTCAGATGAAGGTGATCACAAAATGAGACAACACTGAGATCCTGTTCTTCCTGACTGATCTTCTTTCTGCCCATCCTCCCTTCCTGACATCAACTATCTCCCAGCTTCCTCCTCTTTCTCTCCTCCTCAGCCCATTTCTGTCTCCCTGTCGTCTCCTGTCTCTCCCTCCTGTCTCCATGCCTGCTGCTGCCTGTCTCTCTCTCCTCCTACCTATATCTCTTCCCTCCTGCTGGATCTGAATCAGAGAGCTGCTGCTGTGCGGTGGACTCTTTCTTCCCGATCCGCCCTCTCTCTCTCTCCCCCCTCCTGTTTCTCTCTCCCTGCCTTTCTAGTCTCTCTCTCCCTCTCTCTCTCCCTGCCTTCTAGTCTCTCTCTCTCTCTCTCCCTGCCTTTCTAGTCTCTCTCTCTCTCTCTGCCTTTCTAGTCTCTCTCTCTCTCTCTGCCTTTCTAGTCTCTCTCTCTCTCTCTCTCTCTCTCTGTTTCATGTCCACGTCTCTTCATATCTCTCTCCTGCTGCTCCCTTCTCTCATTCTGCTTCTTCTTACTGTTTCTACCTTTGCCTTCTGCTGCCTGTCTCTCTCTCATTTCTCTTCTTGCATGTTTTTCCCGCCTTCTTCCCCATTGTCTCTCTCTCTCTCTCTCTCTCTCTCTCTCTCTCTTTTCTCTCTCTCAGTACCTGTCGCCCTGTTTATCTCCCCCAACCTGACCCAGCAGTGCACTTATCATGCACGGACCATAAACCACAGCAGCATCATAACTTAGGCTGTAGTACGTTATTCTACACATCTCCCTCCCCTGAGGACAGTTTACCGTTCATTATGGGGACGCTGCTAAATGACAACAAAGTACAGATACATATTAAAAGCCACAGATGGTATCTGACGACTGGTTGACTGGAGTGAAGCGCAAGAGCTGGTTTAGCGCTGGAGACAACCTCCCACAGGGCCGTAAAGCCACTGTGCGTTAAATGGCCTTCCAGTATTAACAGGATGAAAGAGTCGCTGCATGTTTGGTAACCAGCTTCCTGCCTGGCTGTAGTGGAGTGAAGCCAGGGTGGTCCAGTGGTTACAGGGACAATCCTGCAACTGAGAAGGTCACAGGTTTGATACCGACAGTTCATGTGCGTACACAAACGGTGCAACATGATCAAGTCGCCGGACGTCCTGAAACTGAGCGACCAGGGAAACTTGCCCGTGTGGTGGGTGGAGCGACAGGAGTGGTTTTGTTGTTTCCCTACTGGTTTCAATAGTTCCTCCTGACATATTTAAAATGGATGAGACGTTGATTACAGCCAATCAAAGCTTCCCATTTCTCTTCTTATGCCTCTGTTGGTTTACAGGGAAGACAATGGGAATCTGGATCTACATTATTCTGCTGGGAAGCAGATCAGTGGGAGGTTTCATCAGAACACAGCTGGCTTGTGTGTGTGTGTGTGTGTGTGTGTGTTTTGCTCTCCTCGCTGGAGGTTCAAATTAATTGGTTTGGCCCTGGGTGTTTTAGGATGACATAAGGGTCAGGGTTATGTAAGCATGTTAATGTGAAGACGATGTTGCTGCCTGGAGATAAGAAGCCTCATCTGACCTGCTGCTAAACATAGAGAGGAGCCTCTTGGTAAAAGCTTCTCTGTGGAGGAGCTTCTTGGTAAAAGCTTCTAACCCTCCCTGCCTCTGGAACGGCTCCCCCAGGCTGTAGTGGAAATAAAGTCCTCCCAGTCAGCATGCCTACTTAGAGAGATATTCAACACTGAACCATGGATGTAAATTCAACATTGCAGATATAATTTCAGCAGATCACTTTCAGGGCCAAAAGATGTATCTGTAAAGATATGTCTGCTGGCTCCAAGTAAGTACCAAAGTATCAAATATTTAGGGGTAGTGTGAGCTGAGTGGGCAGAAGCATATGGGCAGATATGGAGTCTATAACAAATGAAAAGGATATGAGAATATGAAGAAAACAAATGTGTGATTTTATAGTTTATATACAGGATGCAAGGTACAAACATTATCATGGCTGCTTCAGCATGGATTAGAAAACAGTAGATCTTCAGTAGAACTTCACATGGTGAACTGACTCAAGAATTTATGACGGATCAATACTAAAACCATGAAGGATGGGTGGATAAACAGAGACACCATGATAGATACAACAAACCAGACACATTACAACATTTGAGAAAGTAAATTACCATTGAGGGATTTGGTAGAGAGGAGGGATGGGCAGATCAAACGACTCCGCCATATCTCATCTTTTCTTTGACAGACAGCCGCTGTTGGATAGAGAAGTATTGACATTAAAGGCTGCAGAGATAAAAAACAAACAAAATGAAAGACTTTATCACCTTTATCCACCACGCTTGTGGACCCAGTGGAGAGGCTGCCATTTAGAAGCCATAGCCAAAAGACAAAGAAAGAGATTGCAGCTCTCTCAAACCAATAAGGTCCTTTAGCCATTCAGTCCTCGGAGAGCGTTCATATAGTACATCACCTGCTCAATAATCACCCACGCCCAGACTCCTCTCCACATTTCATTTGTTTTAGCGCTCTGCCAGTGCCAGGGGCGAGGTCTGGCTCAAGCTATTTATCAGAGTGAAGTAAAGAGGCTAAACTACGTCCTGAGAGGTTACAGATCTGAGTTTCTTCAGTCACAGTAGTTCAACACAGCGTTCAGATGGTGTGGGTACTGTACCTCTACAACGCTTAAAGGACTACTCTAAGTCTTTATGTGACTGGCAGAAAAAAAGCCCAACACCAACTCTGGATTACTAAAAAGTCTAGATAATGCTAGTTGGGACCTTAACGTGTATGCTGTGTTAGCATGAGCACAGGAAGATGATTTTGGTTCTCCTACCGTAACGTGGAAAAGGTAAGTTGACCGACGAGCCAATTTCCCCAAAAGTCGCTGTAGTCTTTTAAAGACAATCAAGGTCATTTAGTGAATAAATTCAAGTGAGTCAATTGAAGAGTTGTAAGAGTTGTATGATACAATTTGAATTTGGGAAAAGAAAAAAATCATTATTTGAAGTTCATCATTCAGTATCACTGAATGTGTCACCATTCTGGACTGAAGTTAGCGGCTATCCAAGTGAAAACTAGCTTAGCATAATAAGCACCATCTTTTTTATTTTATTTGTGCCATCAGTAATTTTGTAGTGTCGTTTCTTTCCAAATGGTGGATAACTCTTCTGTTGTCAACTGATGAAGCAGCAGTGAGTTAGTTGCTGGTTGCTGTTGCTGCAGGGAGTCGTAAACAACAACTGTCGCTGTCTCCATGAGGGATGGAGGGCAACTGAATCACCAGGAGCAAACGGGGGCCGGTTGGGGTCATGTTAGGGGAAGGTTGGGAGCAAACCGAGAGCAAAACAGGGTCAAGTTGGGATCGATTCAGGGGCAGGTATCCTGGGAACCGCCACAGACAGTATATTGTTTACTGTCTTTAATGATAGCTCCTCTATTAGATTCTGGTGGGGATTAAATGGGTTTTAGTCTAGTAAGCCATTAATCATCTTACGGTTGCTCTCATTTTCCCAATCATCTTCACGAATCTTCTCTCCCTCTCTCTCTCTCTCTCTCTCTCTCTCTCTCCTGTCTGGTCTCATCAGTCTTCCTTGAGGTTGTTATCTCTGAGCTGACTCTGAACCAGCCGAGTGTGCTCTAATCATAGCCTAATGGCAGATAATATGAAGAATATTACATGGCTTTAATCTTAGCCTGACGACAGATAATACCACTACACTCCTACCGCCTGTGTGTGTGTGTGTGTGTGTACACTGAGTTGTATTTTCATGCCGGTCCATGTGTGTTTAGATGTTGGTGACTCACTGGTTCCCCAGGGTTCCCGGTTTCCCAGTTGAGGAGCTTAAATCTGGGAGATCAGTTGTCAGTTTCCTGTAGAGAAGGTGGACTGGAGGAGGGCTGAGAGAGAGAGTGGCGTCCTGTCCTCCTTTAGAGTCAGTTGGACGTGTTGTCAAGTGGTGGTAGAGACTGTTGGGCAGGTTAAAGGGGAAATAATAACCATAATGTGACCTGCAGGGGGTTGATCAATACCAATGACTTGACAATTACTTTGCGAGGTGCTGAGATTTGTGGCTTTCGAAACTCACTTGAGCCTCGTTCTCAAGCCAAAAAAAAAGCAAATGACAAACTAGTAGTATCGTAGCGTGGTGATGAATGACCTCCTCACTGGACATTTCTGTTGGATCTCTGCTCCAATTAGCTAGCTTACTCGCCTCTAGCGTGAAAATGTGACTTTATTGTTTCTGTCAGTTACGGGCCACCGTAGCTCAAGGGGGTGGGAGGGGCAGGGGACGTGTGTGACATTCTGCTGATGTTGTAATTCCTACTGCTCATACAGAGGTCATAGATTACATCATACCCCTTTAAAGTGCATTTCATTCATGCACAAACAGTTTTTCCTCACTGCCAGCCCATAATACTGTGATTTCATGTCCAGTTTGACGAGCACCATATAAGATGATGGAAAGGTAATCATATTTCTTTGTTGGTGTGTGAAACATTGTCAAATTTCAACCAATTACAGTCCATCTAATTAAGGAGCTGTGTGTTTTGGTTATTCAGATCCCAGACAATAATTTACAGTGAGTTCAATTATTGAAACTCTTGAGGCGGAACGGCACATTTAGCGGTGTGTGGTTATACAGCTGATGAAGGTTGTTCGGTGCCTCTAGTCTGTTTGGTTTATTAAGCTGTGGAGGCTGCAGGGTAATATTAGAGGTGCTTTAATCTCTGAGCTCAGGAAATGTCCTTCATCTCTTCTCCCCATCCTGATGAATCTGGTAAAGAGTATTTCAGTGGGCTGGTTGTTTGCACTGAGAACAACATAAACGTCTGAATATAATCGATTGCATGTGATTGTGTGGCGCACTTCCCTGCAGAATCACCTTGGTCCTTTAAGAGTCATGAGAGGGCGGCGTCAGCGAGAGTCACGATGAAGTAAGTAGCTGGGGATAAAGCCCCTTCATATTTCCTCTTTAGTGCCATTTATGAAAATGTGTGCAGGAGAAGTGAAGCCATGAAAGGGATCTGATGAAGTCAAGGTTAGAAAGCGGCAGCAGCGGCGGCTGGTGATGTGGAGCTGCCAGTCATGAATCTAGATGTATTAACCCAGGGACAGGTAGTTAAGTGACAAACTGACAGTCTGCAGTCCATCCATCTGATACTGTGACCTGCTGGAGTCTTTATCTCTCAAGGCCGGTCCCCAGAAGAAGTCTGGCCTCCTAAAAATGGAGCCATTCATCAAACGCAGCCGTCGCCATCTTAGGTGACTTGTTGTTGCTTCAGGAATCTGCCTTTCTCTGCTGAGGTCACGATGCTGTCGCTCCCAGCTGTTACTGACTCAAACATTACTGACATTACACTAACCAGCTACTAACCAGCTATACTAGTTATGATCTGGTCATGACTGGCTACAATATTGTGGACATTAAACCAACCATCTGTACATACTGTAGTTATTTCTCTTATGGTCATTATTGACTGACACCTTCCTGGACATCACCAGCTCTACCAAGGACATGATCCTCTGTCACTCCCTGGGACATTGTGGGTAATCCTTTACTGACTAGAACATTATTAGACATTAAATTACACCAACAATAGTTATTACTCTACTAATAAACTGGTCATTATAGACTAAACATTGCTGGACAATAAAATAACTACAAATTTCTTTACTTATGAACTGGTCATGTTTGATGAAAACATTATTGTCAGTAAGCTAACCAGCTAACCCTTCACTAGTTCTTATTCTAGTCATGCCCTTTAAACTCACCAGCTACCAAGGTCATGATCCTCTCTGAGGCAGTATGGATGATCCTTTACTAACATTATGACACCCACAATAGTTATTACTGTACTTGTGACTGGACATTAAGCCAAGCGGTTATACAGTACCTAATGATGAGCATCTATTTTAAACCTGTTTCTCATTGTGCTCCATGTGTTCTCTACCACCTTCAATGTATTTGTCATTTTTGCAGCAAAGATGTTGACACGGTTTAATGTTGACCCAATATTGCGCGATCACAATTGTGCAGACGGCTCCTCTGATATTCTGCAGAATGACCGCCGACGTGAAGAAGCGAGGCCAATTGATTGGCATTAGAGAGGAGGGCAGAGAAGGAGTCAGCGGCCATTAAAGACTGAAGGGTAAAGCTGACTTTCTACCCTGCAGGACAGAAAGCAGGGAAAGCTTTGAGGTGAAACCGAGGCAGGTCTCTGAAGTGAAGCTACGGGGCTGTTAGTGGGATGGGAGAGGTTAGCGGAGGAGGAAGATGGATGGAGGGAGGAGAAAAAGAGCAGGAGGAATGAGGAAAAGGATGGAGAGGAGTAATGAAGGTGGATGAGGGGAAGAAAGAAGAGGAGGAGGAACAATAAGAAGTATGGGAGGATACATTTCAGGGGGAAGAGTTTCCCATCTATCTAGAAGTAATATTTGTGGCTCCCAGCCTGCAGTGACATTTTCCACTCCCTTTCCTATTTTATCCCTCGCTGAGCTTTCAGTGTGTGTGTCTGGGCCGCCCTCGGTCTTCTGGATACACTGCCTCACAGTTTTGAAACTGTTTGACCTCCCAACATAGAGGAGGAGGAGGTGGAAGATGACAGGAAGGACAGCAGGTAGGGGAGGGGGGGTTGTATGAGGAGGAGGAGGAATTAGCAGACAAGGATGTGAAAGTGTAAGAAAGGGGGAAAGATGGTAGAGCGGAGAGAGGAGGTGGAGCAGGAGGAGGAGGAGGAGGAAGATAGGAGTGACTAGAGGAAGTATGAGGAGGAGGGCCGAGGTGAAGGAGTTTTGCTGAGTGTCTAGCTAGTAGTTTTCTCCCTCTGTTTCCCTGCAATGACATTCTAAACTCATTCTACCATTTCACCCCCCACTGAGTTTTAAGTGTGTGTGTGTGTGTGTGTGTGTGTGTGTGGGCTCGGTATAAATATTAATATCTGAGAGTTTGAAGGAACAACTTTTCCCAAGCTTCTCTGTTCCTCTGGGTTCCTTCACTTCTACCTCAATCGATTAAACAAGGATCAAACATCAGATATCAGAACTCCCTCCTCCATTCCTGTCCTGCTCAAGGGCAAAGTATTTGTTGATGAGGCAGAAAGTGTTGGGATTTGAACCGCAACCTTCTGGCCACAAGTCTTCTTCTCCACCCTCTAGGCTACCCAACATGCTAGCATTAATGTTTTAACATCAGCCTTGACAGCATGCTAGCGTTGGCATTTTAATACCAGCCTTTACATTACATAGGTTAGCTTAGCGCTGCTGTGGAGTGGGATGGTGGAAGCAGCTTGGTAGATAAACACCAGGGGTCAGATGTATAAAACTCTGTGTAGATTTAGGTGTAGAAATCTGTGTACGCACAAAACAGGAAACATGCATACGCTCAGATGTATAAAACCCCACGTACGTCTGTTCCCACGTGTTTTTTCTTCATACATCTCAATCATCCTGAAATTGTGTGCACGTGCACAAGCCTTCTGACCGTGCCCACAATTTACTATATATGGCTTCCAACACACCCCCAATTGCCTGGTTTGCATATAAAGGGCCAGCATTTAGTTTAGTTTTGAGGACAAACGGCGGAAGCATTTAAGAAGCAATAGAAGAAGAAGAAACCAATTTTATCGACTGTGAACTTGAAATAATGGTTGATCAAAATGACAGAAGAAAACGCGTATTATTTGGAAGCCTAAGCTCTGGCATTACCAACCAAATGAAACAAGTTGAATGGCAGAAAGTAACCGAAACCATCTCCCTTTTAAAAGCCCAATGCAACGCTCTACCACAGAGTGCGCACTGCTGTGCACCACATTACAGCGTCTGTTGTGGCTCTGGGGGTTTGTAAATGGCATAACCATGGCTTCAATGCATACCCATTGTCACCTGAGGGTATAAAATATTATATACATAAACAATATTATATACATATATTACATTTGGGAAACCGGACATCGCTGCAAATTGCATTTTGTTGGCCTGTTCAGCTGCTGTGTGGGAACCTGATGTATCCATTACTCAAAGAAATTATGCCACCCCACGCCATGGGCATGACCCGGCTCAGGGCAGCTCAGGATATCCCTGATCTGTCCGCAAGTTCCCGCTGAAAACGTCCCCGTCGCTAAAAACCCGATTGTTGTCAATACCTGTAGATGGACGGGGATGGCAGGTTTCTCCGAGAGTGCTGTTCCAACACAGGGCCCAGTTCAACACACAATTCGAAGAGAACAGCTCTTGGAAATCCAAAGCGGCGCATTAGCCAGTCAACATCATGGACCAGAAAATCAGTACAGTCTCTGAAGACTCGTTCTCGCCTAAATTGCGCAATAGCAATATCTTCCAGCAACGCCAGAGCAGCCATTGTATCATTTGGCACAGCCATTACGCACGGCTACAGCCTTTATATAGTGTAGGTTATTCTTACTCCCCAATAATACAGAATAATAATCTTTATTTATATAAAGATCATGTATTTATTTGTTTATTTATATAAAGATCATTATCATTATAATTATTATGATGCATAGTGACAAACATATTTACTCAAGATAGAACGAAATGAAGGCTTGTCAAAAAAAAGGTTGTTAACCACTCACGTATCACTATGTAATCATAGTGAAGGTTTTTTTTAACTATAGATTACATCCTAACAAACTTGATAACTGCGTATGGTACGCATGGTGTGAAGGATGCGTACCGGTACGCACATTCTCGCCGTCCGTGGATTTTTATACATTCGGAACCTGCGCAGGAAAGTGACGTAAGTACACTTTTCGTGCGTACGCATGGTTTATACATATGGCCCCTGGAGCCTTCCTAATGCCTCCCTCCATTTTCCTCTCTGGCTCCTCCTGGTAGTAGTGATGGGAAGACCGACTCTTTTAACTGACTCGATTGTTTTGATTCGTTATGATTCACCAATAAAAAAAATGAGAATCTCGAATCTCGAATCACTGTAGGCTCCCCGCTCTCTCCCCTGCCACAACATCACGTTCAAACAACCACATATACTACAACCATGTAAAAACACAAGAGAAATAGTATAGAAAACACCCTCTCATCAGCCCCTCATCTGCCTGCTAAAGTGTCCTTGAGCAAGACACTGAAAAAGAGAGTGATCAATAGAGTATCATTTTATTATCATCAACAGTGTCCAAACCACTGCTTCATAGCACGCTGGCCTGCATGCTCTTTTCCTCTGTCAGTTGGAGTGCAGGCAGACCAACCTATGTGAGAACTGCTGCTAATGGACTCTCAGAGCAGTCTGTTATGGATCTGTTGGAGTGGACTGTGTGTCCTGGGAGACCTGCAGGAAGTTTTCAGGTCTAGACCAGTTATATCACAGCAGCACTATAAATGTCTCTCTCTCTCCCTGCACTCCAAACAACAAACAAATTGAATTACCGTGAAATGCATTAGCAGCACCAAGATAAAACACTTCAACTCGAGGATGTGAACTCCAGCGAAAAGTTACAGGCTGAGAAAAAAGATGTGTGTAATACTGGTGTGAAGCAATGCCACCTACGACCCTCTGCTCCCTCCCCCCCGCCGCCACCACTTATAGTGAGTGGGGAATGGATTCTCTGTTTGGTGTGAAGAACATTTACCAGTTTTATGTGTTGGTCGGTGTACAAGTTTGCTCCTCTTTTATTCCTCTGAGCAGAAATGGCCTCCTCTGTGGCCCAGGGAATATACCGGACATAGGAAATATTTGAATCTTCTACAGTATAACTCCTTCAATTAGCTCTGTCTTTTCAATTTGTTTTAAATCCCCCGTGGCCCATTCAATTCAACATAGATTGGTTTTGCAGAGGTGCCTAAATGAGGTGAACATCCATTTTTTAATTGGTCTACTCCTCAATTTAGAGACATTTCCGGCAAATATTTTCAAATGATTTACTTACATGCAGCTAGTGAAATTAGTAGATGCTTTATTGTACATATCTCCCCCCGGAGCCATTGGTACAAGTGATGTAGCCCGCAGCATTCCCTCCAAGTCTGCATCAGTCTGGCATCATGATTCACAGTGAATATTTTTGGGTTTACTCTCACTCCAGCAGGGCTTCTCTCTCTAGCTCTCTGTCTGTGTTCATGTGAGGATGAAGACGTTTTAAATGCTGTCTTGATGTAGCATGCCGTTCTTTTGATCATTTCATTTGGTTGATGTCTGTCTCCCACACAGCCGCCCATTGGTACTCGGTTAGTGTGACGAGCCTGAATGAGAAGCATGATTGTTCAGTCATTTGAAAGACAGTGGCAGATCGGTGTGTTGTGGACAGTGGTGTGCCTACGGATGCTGTTTACATGGTGAAATGTGTGGAGGCAGTATATGTACAGTATGTGCCCTACAATGAGCTGGATCAGGCTTGAGGCCCAGAAGTCAGAGGAATCAGCATCATGCCAGAGTGTTGACAACAGCTCCATGAGCGGCTGGAATTGAGGAACAAACATTTCTCTCGTTGTTAGCAGCCAGACCTGGAAGCTGCTGTGCTTCACAGTTCAGTAGCTGTCAGACAGACCGACCGACAGACAGACAGACTCCATCCTCCAGCCAGAGACGACGGCTGGCAGGGAAGAAGCAGGGACTGAGATACTGAATTATTGTCAACAAAACTAGTCCCCCAACACACTCTGAGCCAAGCTGCATCACCATAACATTCTCATACAAACTAGTTGCAGATTGTAGTTTTAATTACATTTCTCAGGCAGAGCTGCTCTGGAGGCAGACTGGTTCAGTTAAACCGCAGTGGGCGGAGCCAAAGAGTTTTTCAGAGTGTAAGTTCATTACCTGGCAAACTTGAATGGCAAAGAAGGTAGAAGCTAGCTAACTAGCTTGCCTAGATAGCTGCAGGCTAGTATGGCTAGTTTGGACTGGAAGGTCAGCTAGGCTAACTAGCTAACCTAGATAACTTCTGGCTAGATTACATTTTGCTCAGTTCGTAGCAAGATAGCAAGCTAGGCTTCAAAACATTAGCTAGCTCCGATGCGCCTCCATGCCTTTTTCACTGAGCTTCAGTTAACGTTACTTAGTTGGAAAAACTGGTTATTTGGCTCCGCCCACTGATGTTGAACTCAACCAATGAGATTCTTTCTGGCGCCAGAGCAGCTCTGTCTCTGAGAAATGTGCAAACTTTTCTCTGCTGACAAGCTTGCTGATTATGTTGCTCGCAGCGTGAATGCATGGTCAGAGCTAAATATCTTCCTCTTTGTGGCTGCTGGAGGTGGTGAAGAGGGTCAACCATTGTCGGTGAGTCCAGCTTTCTCTGGACGGAGCGCTCGTTTGCTGCCGCTTATAAGACAGTTTTGATTTTAAGCTTTGATTCACTTCCTGTGTGCCGAGATTTCCTGCCAGTATCTGTAACTGACACCTGAAATTAATTTGGGCGAATAGGGCTAATCTACGGGATCTCAATTAATGGGGATGTCATGTTCTTCTCTGATGCAGACCCAATTTGTGATTAAGACTGATGTGTGCATTTTTACATCAAAATCTTGCGTAGTGCAGCTGTTCAAAGTTTTAATCAACTTGTTAAGACAACACATTGCACTACATTAAGTAATGAACATACAAACACTATTTTTCAGTATATCCAGTAAGGAGCAGGCTTAGGCTCTTTCGGTCAAACTGGAGTTGGAAGTTGTGTGGATTAGTAAAATGAACATTGACGTTTTCTGCTCGGGGATGATTGTTAGCATTGTGGAGCAAAAACAAGCATCACTGGAGCCTCATTATCCTGCTTACTGCTGCATGATCTGAATGGTTAAATAACTCAGAGAGACTCACACTGAGAACCGCTAAACTCTGAATGTCTGGGGCACTGAACTGTCGGACCTTCTGTTTACTGTTGTTTGTTGAGGTGATGGATGGGGCTCATCGGTATTCAGGGTCTTTGGCTCCATCATGGACTCTGTGGGCACTTTGTTATTTCAGCAAAATGGTGAAGTGGACGATGTAGATGAACGAGCTGAAGGAGAGGGGAGAGGTTTGTCTCTCTCTCTCTCTCTCTCTCTCTCTCTCTCTCTCTCTCTCTCCTGTGCCAAATATTAGTCAATGGTGATTAAATACAGCTGATGGTGCCAAGGCCTCTGACACTCCGGAGATTTCTTTTTATCGTTTGAGGCTTTCTGCTGCTGTCAAATCCACGGACACTTTGCAGACACTTTGTTATTTCAGCAAAATGATAAACCTGACACCGTGGAGGGATGGATGGGCTGGAGGAGAGTGATACCGCCAGACCAGCAGTGATTAAACATTCATTTGATGGGTGTCAAGGAAGGTATTTTACTGTGATGAAAAGCCATACTCCATTACTCTAATGTCAACATAATGGTTTCCTGCCCTTGTTGGAGGAGTTCTGAATTACAGTGTGACTCCCCTCGTTTTATTGTTCCCTCAGGGGGAGGAACAGCATTGGTCTTGGGGTCAGTAATGAATCAATTAATACTGATATTCTGCATCATCATCATTTAACACAGCAGAGTCACTCCCTATATTCCATCGTAGGCTAAAAACTCCTCTTGAAGAAATACTTCACGTCTCTTGAATCACATCCCCCTCTGTTCCCTGAATTACATCCCAACTTTCCCCTGAATCACATTCCCTCTGTTCCCTGAATCACATCCCCCATGTTCCCTGAATCACATCCCCTGAATCACATCCCCTCTGTTCCCTGAATCACATCCCCCATGTTCCCTGAATCACATCCCCCATGTTCCCTGAATTACATCCCTTATGTCCCCTGAATCACATTCCCTCTGTTCCCTGAATCACATCCCAACTTTCCCCTGAATTACATCCCCATGTTCCCTGAATCACATCCCCTCTGTTCCCTGAATTACATCCCCCATGTTCCCTGAATCACATCCCCTGAATCACATCCCCTCTGTTCCCTGAATTACACCCCCCATGTTCCCTGAATCACATCCCCTGAATCACATCCCCTCTGTTCCCTGAATTACATCCCCCATGTTCCCTGAATCACATCCCCTGAATCACATCCCCTCTGTTCCCTGAATCACATCCCCCATGTTCCCTGAATCACATCCCCCATGTTCCCTGAATCACATCCCCTGGATCACATTCCCTCTGTTCCCTGAATCACATTCCCTCTGTTCCCTGAATCACATCACATTCCCCACTCCCCTGAATCGCATCAGCACCTGTCACATCCTCCTCTACTTGCTCTAATATCCTCTTGTCTTGAAGTAAACAAACGTTTCTGTCACGTATGATCATTCTGGTGCCATAGGAATATTTTGTCACATTGACTGTGGGTGTATTATGGCTCTGACCCTTCAACTCCTTACTATTGGATCCTTGTAATGCTTGTGATCAAGGAATGTCAGCTAATTCTGCTGTTACACTTATTGTAAATTGTTCTGGATAAATGCCTAACATGTAAATGTAATGTAAGGAGTAAACTGGTTTCTATTAGTCCACCCTTTATTAGACAACAGTGAGAAAGAAGCAGTGCATTGGTTTTCGACCAGTCTTAGTTTGTGCCAGGGAGGAAGGTGCAGTAGCTTATTATTCCAGAAAGCTCTTTTCAACACAGCCAGGGTCAGAGTTAAGGTTCAGTGACCGGGAGTCCAGCAGGTATTCAACATTTGGCTCCGTTTTCCTCTGAGCTGCCTCTATTTGTGCTCCGCTGGTCACACTGTCAACTTTTAAATGCCAAAACTCCACAGAGGAAAACCAGCCTTGTGTTTCTAAACTCCTCGGCTCTTTCTATCGAGTGTTACCTCGGTGAGGATGTGCTCTCACCACACATTATCTCCTCGGGGATTACAGCCTCGGCATTGGAGAGCCGTCCCTCTCATTTCGCTTCGCCACACTACTGTAATTTAACTGCTTTTCACACTGAGCCCCCCCATCACCCACCGTCTGTCAACCAAAGGCGTGGAGGATAAAGACACTTTAGAGGAGGGCTGCTGGCCCCCACCTCCCAGCTGAGCTGGAGCTGGAGGCCTTCTGATGATTATCAAGTAGCTGGATTGCTTTTAAAACCACGACAATCAAAGATTAAAAATGCAATTCAAAACCACCTTATTCCTAACATTATGAATTATTAAAGATGAACTATCAAGTGTCTGTGTAATGCGACTATACATCAGGATGCTTTATAATTATTATCAAACTGTCCTAAATAGAGTTCAAAACCACATTTTACCAAAGATTTTCACCATCAAAGAGAAATTACCAAGAGCTATCACAGAGGACAAGCTGGAGGCCTTCTGATGATTATCAAGTAGCTGGACTAAATGTTCAGAGACTTTAAAACTCCTAATATGCATATAAACCTTTAAAAGTGCTACGTGTAGCATTTTAACATCAATAAATCATTACCAAATTAATTGTGGACATCATTTCAATTACCGTTAACAAACAAGACGATCACCAAGAACATTGACAGCCTCTACTGGCCTATACACTGCATTTTACATTGTGTGCCACCAAGTCGGATTTGGAGGGAAATCTGCTGCTTTACGGCACAAAACAGGAAGGGGGCGCTGTTCTTCCAGTGCTAACAGAGCTAAAGCTTTCAGAGTTTCTTGCAATGGCAGATTGTGGAAGGAGTGAAAGGCCGATGGAAAAATCACTTCCAACGTGTTTAATCTCTTCAGTAAAGACAAAGAGACAGGAATCGATAGGGTTTATGGGAAATGTAGTCTTAATTTTGAGAAACAGTAGCTCTAACAATGGTACTGTTGTGAGGTAGGTCCCAACCATGGTCCCATTTGTTTACAGTAATTATACCAAGGTAACACATTTAATCTTACAATGATATATTACTTGTTAAAATACTACATTTAGCACGTTTAACTTCATGTATGTATCTAAGTGTTAAAAATAAATATCCTAGTGCCGTTGTGGTGACTCATTAAATGGAGAGGTGTTGCCCTTTAAAAACTATCATCAGGCTGTGGTTTATATCAAGAGGCAGAGGGAGTGCTGCTGTGGTTGAGATGAAGTGCACTAATGTTGACAAAGTAATCTAAGCTGAAGCCTTGTTGTCAGAGTCGTGGGCCAGGATCGGCCAACAGCTGAATCATAGTAATTGGCTCTCCGTGGTGGAGAACAACATCCATTAACAGGGAGGGTTTACTTGGAGGCAGCGTTACTTTGGCTTTAGCTTACAGTTTGGCACTCAAGAGGAAACTATGAATATTTAGCAAGCTGACACTCGTGGATTTCTGTGCATTTCTGTGTGGGATACAATTATGCTGTGCAGACCGCAGACCATCTCATAAAACAAACATCAACTTCTACAGCTTGTGTATTTACAGTTTAGTATTATAATTTCCCCATGTAATGAAATTTTAACAAGCAATAAAAGAAGTATGGCAATACAACCACAGCAGCGCAATGCTACAATAACAATAATAAATGAGGCAATTAAAACAGACGATTATTGTGTTATGTATAATGTATGATGTTTTTATTGCAGCCAGTCTCTGTGTCCTGACATCCATAACCATCAAAGTGTGTGAAGCATGTGAAAGTCACCACCCAGCTCGTGTTATTAATAAGTCTGCTCTGTCTGCCACTCAGGACACCATTCATCTGCAATAGGACACCATGACACCATCCATTCATCTCCAATAGGACACCATGACACCATCCATTCATCCAATGGGACATCATTACACTATTAAGCTGCAATAGGACACCATTCATCTCCAATAGGACACCATTACACCATTCATTCATCCAATAGGACACCATTACACCATTCATTCATCCAATAGGACACCATCACACCATCCATTCATCCAATGGGACATCATTACACCATTCATCTCCAATAGGACACCATTACACCATTAATTCATCTCTAATAGGACACCATTACACCATTCATCTCCAACAGGACAGTGTTACACCATTCATCTCCAACAGGACAGTGTTACACCATTCATCTCCAATAGGACACCATCCATCTCCAATAGGACACCATCCATCTCCAATAGGACATCATTCATCTCCAATAGGACATCATTACACCATTCATCTCCAATAGGACACCATGACACCATTCATCTCCAATAGGACACCATTACACCATTCATCTCCAATAGGACACCATTCATCTCCAATAGGACATCATTACACCATTCATCTCCAATAGGACACCATTCATCTCCAATAGGACATTGTTACACCATTCATCTCCAATAGGACATCATTACACCATTCATCTCCAATAGGACAGTGTTACACCATTCATCTCCAATAGGACATCATTACACCATTCATCTCCAATAGGACACCATTCATCTCCAATAGGACATCATTACACCATTCATCTCCAATAGGACACCATTCATCTCCAACAGGACAGTGTTACACCATTCATCTCCAACAGGACAGTGTTACACCATTCATCTCCAATAGGACACCATCCATCTCCAATAGGACACCATCCATCTCCAATAGGACATCATTCATCTCCAATAGGACATCATTACACCATTCATCTCCAATAGGACACCATGACACCATTCATCTCCAATAGGACATCATGACACCATTCATCTCCAATAGGACACCATTACACCATTCATCTCCAATAGGACACCATTACACCATTCATATCCAATAGGACACCATTCATCTCCAATAAGACATCATTACATCATTCATCTCCAATAGGACACCATTCATCTCCAATAGGACACTATTACACCATTCATCTGCAATAGGACACCATGACACAATTCATCTCCAATAGGACATCATTACACCATTCATCTCCAGTAGGACATCATGACACCATTCATCTTCAATAGGACATCATGACACCATTCATCACCAATAGGACACCATGACGCAATTCATCACCAATAGGACATCATGACACCATTCATCTCCAATAGGACACCATTCATCTCCAATAGGACATCATTACACCATTCATCTACAGTAGGACACCATGACACCATTCATCTCCAATAGGACACCATGACACCATTCATCTCCAATAGGACACCATGACACCATTCATCTCCAATAGGACACCATTCATCTCCAATAGGACACCATTCATCTCCAATAGGACATCATTACACCATTCATCTCCAATAGGACATCATGACACCATTCATCTTCAATAGGACATCATGACACCATTCATATCCAATAGGACACAATTCATCTCCAATAGGACATCATTACACCAGACTCCTCTCATATCCTAATACCAACCACTCAACAGGTTTTTACTGAGGCTACGAGAGGACGAGCTCCTGTCTCACTCTCTCTACTGTCTTGTTGTTTGAACAGTTTTTCACTAAGAGATGGAGACCCTGTCCAACTCTCTCTGATACTGTGAAGCTCTCAACCACTCAGACAGGAGCTGCTGCCGCTGATCTCTGCTAGTCTGAACCTCTCAGCTGTTTTATTCCACTCAGGATGAGAGTTGGGATGCTTCTGCTCAACTACTTATATGATTTTGATCCGCAAAAATGTTTATATTCAGGCTAAGAGAGGAGATGTTCCTGTAACAACCTGCTATTTTGAACCACTCAACAGTCACTAATGTGAAGAGACTGAAACATAATGCATTTTAAGGTCTGTTTTCACCATGGTAACAGTAAACCTGCTCCACTCAGGATAAGGGTTGTGGTTCTCCTATCCAACTTTACAAAATGACGGGATGCTGCTGTGTGCTTGTCTCTTGATACATTAGTCTGTCCATTTCCAGATCTGGAAGGGTTACCCAAAATGTCTGCAGCCCAAGTAGTTTGGTGCTTCACTTGTCAACTGGGTGTAACTGCAAGACAGAAATGGCTGAGATATTAATGCTTGATGAATAAAAAGTATCTCAAGTAGAAACAGAGATGCCTTTAAACAGAGGCCAAAGACCGAAGCAAAGTGGTTGGGCGGGGGTGTAGGGCTTGACCACAGCCTGGAGGTAAGAAGGAGCTGTTCATTTCACTGCCCTATAGGCTAGCACCAGAGTCTTGAACTGGATGAGCTGCTACAGGAAGCCAGTATAGAGAACTGTAAACCCTAACCCTCTGTACCTTTTTCTGCTTTTTGATTGGTGGACAGAGGTGTGTGACGGGCCGCTGGTGTCCAATCTGCCGCCGTCGTCCTTTAGAAGCTCCTCCCAGCTGTCCAACAGCCACGGGCCGGTCTTCGCCAAGCTCAACAGGAGAGAAGGTGAGGAAGAGTTACTGCTGCTACAGACTGGATGAATTATAGACGAGGCTGAACTCCACTCTGGATGTGACTGTAGTATAAGACTAGGCTGAACTCCAGACTGTACAGCGCTGCAGGACGAGCTTAAATATATCATATATAATATATTGATCTACACTACACTGTTGGCTCGCTCAGTTCAGGACTGCCAGATGCTGTGGTAAAACATACACTCTACATTTTCAATACATCTGTGTTTCTAGTTTGACAAATATGGTGCCTTCTACATGGGCTCTGAGGCGGCCATGTTGGATGTCATTATTGTTGACTATGCTACCCTTCCTGACGAAGGATATTGTTGTGTTGTTGTAACATAGACTATGTTACTAAGGCAGCTGCTCTTGAAGAACAATTGACGAAGATTCAATATTACAAAACCAACATTTTGACAACAATAGCCTTCATCAGGGTTACAGGATTATAGAATCAGAATAAAGAAAGAAAGAAACTGAAAGGAATGGAGGAAGGAAGGAAGGAAGAGGGAAAGACAGTTAACTCCTCCCCTCTGCATGTGTTGGAGGGATACTGGATCCTGTGCTGGATGCTGATGTGAGGCTTGGGTTTGTTTTGTAGCTTTGCTGCTTTATCCCAACATCAAAGCCCAGAACAAGCTGGGCGTGTGGGACGGGTTTAATCTGGATCTGAATGGTTTTCACCAACTAGGAGGCTGAAGGAAGCCCAGCCTGCAGAGCGCTGGTCCGACCTCAGCGGGTTTGATGGTGGAGGCTGGAAGCAAACACGTTCTGCTGCTGCCTGACTTTGATCTGAGGATTGAGCAGTCAGTGTGTATTCTCTGGTGACAGCGTGTACGCTAGTGTCTCAGCGTGGATTTGGATTAGACTGATATCTTGGTTTGCTGATATATTGTCTGTAAAACCTGCAATGAAGTTTTATTTTCTCTGCACATTTCTGCACTTTGCACTCGCTACCACTGAATCGGTGGTTTGGGTCTCCTTGCCTGAAGGAGCTGCTGACCCTGAAAGAATCTCATCAGTTTGGGTTTCAGTGGAGAGTTTTAGTCCCATGATGGTCTAAATGCTGTTTCAGAGGCTTTTCCATCCTACTAGAATAAAATTAAGGGGGGAAACACTGAATACTTACATTCTTTTGGCATGAAAATAGAAAACAATTGAAGCCATATGAGCATAAAATATGAGCATTTTATCGACCCCTAGTTGCCTCAGTGTGTATACGTTCGTAGTCATTACTTTCTTTGAATCCTGTCTCATTTCTAATGAATTTGCCTCCGTTACTTGTTTCACAGCTCCTCCTGTCTCAACCACTCAATTGTTTCGATTTCTGACCCTCTTATCCAGAATGATAAAGGTGCAAAGGTAAAAGCCACGGCTGTGTATGAACTAATTATCATGAGGAAATTGTTCTGCGACACTTGAATTTTTCTTATTCCCATTGATAACTGATTTCATTCAGCGTGTCAAGGCTCAGATAGTAATCCATATCAATACCTCATATAAACTGGAATCACATACAGTATCATCACCATAAATGAAACATTTGAAACCAAGAAAGACAACAGTCTCTGGCACAACCCCCCCACCCCTACTGTCCCCTTGAATTACAGTGGGCTGTAATTGGCACAAACAATAAAGTCACATTTTCATAATAGAGATGAGTAAGCTAGCCAATTACAGCAGAGATCCAAGGAAAACGTCAGGTGAAGAGGTAATATATCACCATGCAATATACATTTTTGGCTTGAGAACGAAACTGAAATGTCCCAATGTTGAAAATGTCAGTAAGGGGGTTTGGGATTGTCTTGAAAGACCAATGGGTGAGATTTGAAAGCCAGAAATCACCTGGTGAAGTAATCGTTGAGTCATTGATAAACAACCCTATCAACCCCTAACCCCTTCTCAGCAAATGAACCCTCAACGGTGTTTGCTGTTAGTTCCCATCAAGAGACTCTTTCGGATAGGCTCTGTGACGACCCCAGCCAATAGGAATACCTTCTGGATCAAAACAACTGGGCGGCCAGCCAATAGGATTGCATTCAGGGCGGGAAAAAGTAACTGCCGCTCTAGCTGGTTAGTGTAAGAAGAAAGTGACAGGACTTTGCCGTAACGCAGCAGCGCAAACCAAAACTTCAGTATGTATTTTGCAGGTTGTGCTTCCCAGAGTGTTTTTATTCCTTAAAGTAAGAATCCATTCACAGCTGCTCATGAGGGGAAAACAACAGCTCAGTCAAAAGCTGCTGCTGCCACATTACTGACAGCACCGTAATGGCTTCACCAGTCGCATTACAACCACAGTAACAGTGGAGTATTTGCCTCCCCTGCTATATTAACAGAGCAAAGCCGACACAATCCCAGCTGTTTGCTGAAGAAATCGATGAATAAATGAATGCCTCCGTCTCATTTCCATCTCTAAGTCTCTGCCTCCTCTGGCTGGTCTCAGAGCAGCTTCACTCTGATTTCATTCACCAGCAGCTCTGCAATACCACCTACACAAGGCATCTAACAAGGGAGATGGAGTGACACAACTTCACCTGCTTCCCTCAATAACCAATAATTATTGAACATCAGTGTTTCTGTAGTATATTTCTTAGGATATTTATGTATTGGGTCAGTGTTTCCCACAGGATTTTGTGAAACTGTGGTGGGTGGACCTTGGACCCTCTAGGGGGGAAGAAAGTTTTGTACATTTTAAAGTTAAATGCATCAATCTGGTGCACTTTGAGAGCAAAATTAAGAGGCTAGATCTATGAAGAACTTTGTGCTCTTGTAAACAATTTTGTTACGTTACAGTAACGTTACAACTGTGTAAATATTTCTCTGTCTTGCTACACACTTTCTTAAATTAGTTATTAAATAATACTGTATATAAGGTTCTCCACTGTAAATATTTTAATTGCCAAGTACTTTGTGACAAATAACAATATATACAGCTCCATTGCTTCACGTTGTGTCAAACACAACAAAATATATACAGGCACAGAAGAATAGAAATGAGGCTTCTCTGCCCTGCTTCTACATCTCTCTGTGTTTGCTGTCTATCTCACCTGTTGCTTCTGCTCTAGCTGGCTGCTGTGGGAGAGCCGCTTTCTGATTGGGTCTTATCAGTCAGACATATCCTTCCCTGGCGATGGATAGTGCTCCTGGTACCGCGGTAATATGTCGCTGTATTTGCTTTGCGACGACTCCCAATCTGTATTCTCCGCCGCGTTTACCGCCTTATACTCGTTTGTTACTTTCAGTAACAGTTCCACCTCGACGTCCGTTCAAACAAAGACTCTGCTCTTACTTTTCGCCATTGCTGTTCTTCATAACGGTATTTTCTGCAACTAAGCAGAGCAGACAATCTGCTTCCTGTTTACACCGGCACGCGCATGCCCAGTGTAGGTGAATGGTAATGTGATATGCGTTTTTATGGACGGAGATAATTTCTGAAACGGTGCTATAATGCTTGTGTGGACTGAGATCGTTTTCGTATTAGTGTGGATGTAGCCTCAGAGAGGAGGGGCTGTTCACAGACGGGTCCGTTGTCAATGTGTTTGTGAGAGACAGAGATACCGCGGCCGCACGCATGCTAATGTTAAAGGAGAATTCCGGTATTTTTAAACCTGGGCTCTATATCTACAAAATCGCCATTTATACCGCAAAATAGGTCCAAAAAGTTTCGGAATTGCTCCGGGAGATCGGCTCAGTCGGCAGTCGCGAAACGGCTACAACGTAATCTGTAGGGGCAAGTGCACGCATCAAAGTACGTCCACTAAAAGTGCTTGTTTTTGCCACTGACAGGCTCAGATTGTTATTCGTGTGTCTGACAAGTGTCTGACAACATTACTGAAAGGATCGCTACAGAAATAGACCTTTTTTTAACCAGAAAACTAAAGTCTAACTCAAGGAGAAGTCTCGCTCTGTAATGGACGTGGACAAAGGTAGTCTATGAAAGCGAGAGGATTGAGTTGTTGCAGGAAGAGGACGGTAGAAACCTGACAAAGGTATTCTATGAAAGCTGCGCAAAGTCTTCCTCAACATTTTGTTGGCACAGTTCGGAAATGCGCAAAAACGAACCATTGTTGTTGTTTTTTTATCTTTGGGAAAAAACAAATACTCTAAACTACGCTTTCTATACTCCAACACACGTCTCCAACGCTGACTCACGTTTCCACCATCCTCTTCCTGCAACAAGTCAACCCTCGCGCTTTCATAGACTACCTTTGTCACGTTTCCATGTCCTCTTCCTGCAACAACTCTCGCGAGATTTCAGAGCGAGACTTCTCCTGAGTTGTTGCAGGAAGACCTATTTTTTCAAGACCTTCATTTTAGATCATTTATGGCATTTTCAGACCATCGGATTCCATGTTTCATGGCTCCCTTATCTGATTATGTGATTAATATATACTGTATACATGAACATATGCATACAAATCTTAGCTTTTTCTGTTAATGCTTTCAAGCTCTGTAAACACTATTTTACTCAATTACAAGTCAAAGTATCTAGCTAAAAATACACTTGAGTAAAAGGAATTCTGTAAATGCATGAAAGCAAAATGCAGAGCAACAACAAAAAACGAGCAAACGTCGGTGTTCAGTTCCAAGGCAGTTTTGAAATATTGAGCATCTTCTTTTTCAAAATATAGGTCTCAAGCAGGTTCATCATTTGATGGCTATATAGGTGTGATGATTCCCAGGGGGCACCAGGAGTTGAACCTGGGACCTCTTGATCTGCAGTCAAATACTACCACTGAGCTATACGCCCTCTTTCTTGATGCATTCTGGGTAAATGCATGAAAGGAAAATGCAGAGCAAGATCACAAACAGATCAAACCTCAGTCTTCCGTTCCAAGGCAGTTTTGAAACATTCAAACATTCAAAATGTGAATGAAAAAAACATTTGACCTACATGTCCCGCTTTGTGGTGAACAAACTTCAAGTGTTAATTCAAATGTGAAAAGTGAGAAGCAGCGCCCCCTTTTGCAGTTAAATTAACATTTCCATGTCTGTCAGTCATTCTCTGAATGAATATTGACTCATTGACTCAAATGATACATACAAAAGTGGAAAATGAGAATGCTATTGGATTGCATTTTCATTTTCCACTTTGCATTAACATTTGGATTAAGTTAACTATACGCTTCCATAGTTTGAAGGCGAGAGAGTCTGTCTCTATATCTGTGCTGTTGGAAAGAAACATTCCACTTCTACTAACCACATCTGAATAAAAGCTAAAATAAAAGTGAATATATACTACTGCTGAAACACACAACTAATACTGACAACAGTGAATTTGTTTTTGAGCGACTGGCTTTATTTAGTGAAAGACAGAGAAAGACCCTGGACAGGTCGCCAATCCATCACAAGGCCAACACAGATCGACTGTCAATCACTTTCAGGGCAATTTAGAGTCTCCAATCCACCTGACCTGCATGTCTTTGGACTGTGGGAGGAAACCGGAGGACCCGGAGGAAACCCACGCCAACACGGGGAGAACATGCAGACTCCACACAGAGAGGAACCGTGTCCTTCTTGCTGTGAGGCCACAGTGCTAACCACTGAGCCACCGTGTCGCCCACAGGGAGACCTATGAAGGTTTCTGCTAGCCAAACACCTGAGAACTTGATGGTGGCTTTTACACTCAGAAAATATTCACCCACCTGTGAAGTCAGAGAAGCAGCAGTACACTTGAAATATATTTGCTCAGATTTATCCTTATTTTTGAATAGAATTTGCATCTTGAAGTCACGGATCTTCAAATCACTTTGGTTTCAAACTCTCTGCAACAATTTTACGTGCAGATTGAACATTTGTGATGCCCAAGACGCCATCTGAGAAGTTGCAGTGGCAGATTGAATTTGTTCTGCCAAGTGCAAGTTTCAAGTGCGGCTGCTACCACATTCATTCAGATGTTCACTTGTACATCTGTAAATGTTTTCTTCAATCACGGGTGGGTGGATATTTTCTGAGAGTCGTTCTCAGGTGTTTGGCTAGAAAACCTCCATAGAGAACTTCACTCCACATCTTCGGCTTTGGTTGCACAGCAGCAGAATGTCCTCATCCACCTTCTGCTTCTTCTAGGGCTTGCTGACCTCTAAAAATCGAAAGGACAATTGAAAGGACAACAAAGCGACCTTGTTGGAATTAACTGCAGTGTGGAAGGACTTGACAATTCAGACACAAGTGGAGGTGAATGTCCTACCAGATGTGGAGTGGACCAGGTCATTGTTCAAGGGAGGACCTGCAGGGCTGCTCAGGGGAACCGAAGGGGTGGCCACAGTGGCAGAGTCCACAGTGGGGCTTGCTGTTGGAGCTCCAACCTGTGAGGAGACCATTAGTACTATTAACAAGAATCACATTAATTCCTGGTTGAGTCAATTTTTCATTTTTCATTCAGAGATTCCTACCTCTGTGGTGTCCAGTGATGGAGTCCCCTCAGTTATCACAGCCAGGTGTTTTTATCTCAGAGTCCAGAACTGCCTGGGGGCTAAACACACACACACACACACACACACACACACACACACACCCATTTTAAGTTCAGGTTTCTAAGAGCAGTATTTGTATCTCCATTGTTTTGATGTCATTTGGCAGAGATCAATATGTGCTCAAAGTGAACAAGTCTGTCCTCATATTGGTGATTAAAAACTGCACTTCTACTTTTGTCATGAAATCTTGCAAATTTCCCATATGGCTGCACATGGTCCCTGATCTGCTCACATTATGGCCTAACTGGACCATTTCCTCCTCTTCCACCCTCAGGGGGGAGTTGAATAATCTTACCTAATTTGGGGGCAGTTCCTGTCCTGTTCAGATTCCCATCACTCAGATTGGGGGCCATGTCTGAGTTAGGGTGAACCAAGATGGCACCTGGCTGTGCTTCAGTGGAAGTTCCCCTAGCACTGGTGAATGAGGACACATGCAGATACCTCAAATTTGTTGTAGGTGAGTGAATGAATAGGTGAATATTTTCTGAGCGTAGTTCTCAGGTGTTTTGCTAGAAAAATACCTACATAGAGACCACAGGTCTCACTCCCCAGGTGAAGCCACAGGTCTCACTCCTCAGGTGCGACCTTGGCCGAACCGCAGCAGCAAAATGCCTTCCTCAGCCAGGAGAAGAAGCGTCTGACTCCCTTCTTCTTCTTCTTCTTGGGCTTGCTGACCTCTAAAAATCGAAAGAGGACACGACCTTGATGGAATCAACTACAGTGTGGAAGGACTTGACAATTCAGACACAAGTGGAGGTGAATGTCTTACCAGATGTGGTGTCAGCAGCGTTTGTGTCAACCAGGTCATTGTTATCCATGACAGCCTGGTTCACAGCAATGGCGGGGTCAGCAACAGGGCTGCTCAGGGGAACCAAAGGGGTGGCCACAATAGCAGAGTCCACAGCGGGGCTGATCAGGGGAACTGAAGGGAAGGCCACAATAGCAGAGTCCACAGCGGGGCTGTTCTGGGGAACTGAAGGGGTGGCCACAATAGCAGAGTCCACAGAGGGGCTTGCTACTGGAGCTCCATCCTGTGAGGAGACGATTAGTACTATTAACAATAATCACATTCATTCCTGGTTGAGTGAATTTTCAACTGTACATTATTGCTAATATATAATTGACACTGAGCAAGCAGTGATTCCTACCTCTGAGGTGTCCAGCGATGGAGTCCCCTCAGGTGTCACATCCACGCGTGCCATGTCACAGAAGGACAGGGAGCTGGAGTCCAGAACAAACTGGGGAATATACATGCTCTCGTTGGAGGACATGTCATGGATTGGCTGAACCAAGATGACACCTGGAGTGGAAGTTCCCCTAGAGCTGGTGAATGAGGACACATGCAGTTAACATATACTGCTAGCTCAAATTTGTTGTACAGGTACATTCAGGTACTTTCCAAAAGGACAAACTCACAGTTATGCTCATAGCCAAGAAGCAAGACTTCCCACTGGACAAGCATGCCAATCAATCAGTTGATCAATTGATGAATCATTCACCTACAGCGCCTACCCTTGTCTGATAACCGATGTGCAAAGCAGCAATATAAGGACTCACGCCACGCATCCAAACACACACTTACTGAGAGCTGTGGTGGGAGTCACTGGCGAGGTCGCTCAGTGCCATGAATGGATGAGCAAGGACTTCACTTGGTGTGATTCTCTCGCTGGCATCCATCTGGAGCATTCCTTTCAGGAGGTCAGCAAACTGCCTCCTATCAGTGACCTCAGCCATGTCCTCTTTCTTCAGGTTAAACTAAATTACCAAATGATGAGAAACGTCCAACAGGAAATCAGTGGAATCATCTTCCTGACTCACAAAAAGGTTGATGGAAGTCATGAATTCAACCAATTCCATGTCTTCAGCAGCTACCACCTACTGGACTACCTACCTCTGCCAACTTATCCAGAGATCCGAATGAGGAGCCCCACCGTTGGTTTGTTTCACCTTCATACTCCACTGGTGTCTAAAAGAAGGCAACGTGTATTTGAAAAGTCTTATCACTTTAGATGAATTACTGATTGATACTGACAATAAATATTCTCAAATGGAGAAGAAACTGTTCAAGAGAAAATGATATTTGGTCAATAAAGCGGTGTTGTGGTACCATGAGCCTCCAGCCTCTAGCCCTCCTGAAGATGAACAACTTCTTTGATTCAAGCCCAGCATTCAGGAGGTGGTCCGCTGGCTGACCCAGGAGGTCGACGATGTGTCGCATCTGGAGGCAAAAACACATGATCACATCAGTCTATCAGGACTCCATATGGTTTTATTACTTGTCTGCTGTGATCATCATCTGCTGGTCTTAGAGTAGCTACTGCTATCAATAATTAAGGGTTCGTGTAGAAAGGGAGCAGAATCCAGCTATAGTAAGGTACTGACCACATCATATTCACTCCCCCCAGGGAAGAGTACAGTAGACGGTGAACAATTCCGACATCATGCAGCCCAGCGACCACATGTCCACGGCCTCAAAAAATGGGAGCCCCAAAAGGATTTCTGGAGACCTGAGTGTGGAAGAACAGCAGCACACCAAATCAGAAACATTGTCGTGCTTTGAGGAATAACAATACAACATGGGGAAACATGGTAGAAATGAAAAAAGGAGGCATCCGCAGGAGAATGTCACAACAGCTGAGACTTATGTAGCCCTGAGTTCAGCATTTGTCCTCACCGGTATGGACAGGAAACACACACCCTGCTAAGTATTTACAGTAGAAGTGAGAAACTGAAAACACTCTCCTCTGCCAGTAGATCTCACCTGTAGCCAAGGGGCTGAATTATAAAGCCTTGCTTGGCTTCAGTCCTCAGAAGGGCCAAGCCAAAGTCTATCAGCTTCACCTTCAAGGGCTCTCTCAGATGATCCACTAGCATAACGTTTTCCATCTTCAGATCTGTGTGGATCACTCCGAGGCTCTTCAGAGCCTCGAATGCTGTGGCCATCTGCAAGGACAAAGTCGGTCATAGAATATAGAGCATGAACCACAGTGGAACATTCTGAAGCTTTGAATTTACTTCCTATCTGATGGCGTCTGTACCTGTCGGATGATGGACCTTATGACGTTTAGTCGCAGAGGGGTGAACTCCCTCTGCTCCATGTACTCGTATAAGGAGATGTCCAACATCTCGAACACCAGAAAAGTTAGACCGTCCGATTCAAAGTTCTCATAGAACTTCAGAATGTTGGTCTCATCTGCATCCAGACATCTGAGATGGTTCAACATGGACAACTAGGGATACATGACAAGTTTGACATGGTGATGTTATCAACAGGTAGTTTACGTGATAGACAGCAAATGTTTTAAATGGATCAGACTAAATCTGAGAGCAGATGTGACACAATCTGTTGCATGACAGTAAAGTCACCCACCTCCTTTCTGGCCATATAGTTAGATTGTATACCCTTTGGCCTCTTCATGGCCAGAATCTCCCCGGTGTCCAGATTCACACATTGGGCTACATAACCAAAGCTCCCCTCTCCAAGGTATTTCAGTATCGCATAGTTAACAGAGATCCTGGGTGGGCAGCTTGCCATGTTTGCTATGGAGGATAACTGAAAGGAAAATGGAGACATGGAGAGAATACAGAGAAAATAGTTACTTCAATCCCTTTAAATATTCATTTAACACAACCGTTAACTTATGTTAACTTGTCATTCAACATAAATGGAAATGGCAACAGAAATGAGGGGCTTGCTACTGGAGCTCCATCCTGTGAGGAGACGATTAGTACTATTAACAATAATCACATTCATTCCTGGTTGAGTTAATTTTCAACTGTACATTATTGCTAATATATAATTGACACTGAGCAAGCAGTGATTCCTACCTCTGAGGTGTCCAGCGATGGAGTCCCCTCAGGTGTCACATCCACGCGTGCCATGTCACAGAAGGACAGGGAGCTGGAGTCCAGAACAAACTGGGGAATATACATGCTCTCGTTGGAGGACATGTCATGGATTGGCTGAACCAAGATGACACCTGGAGTGGAAGTTCCCCTAGAGCTGGTGAATGAGGACACATGCAGTTAACATATACTGCTAGCTCAAATTTGTTGTACAGGTACATTCAGGTACTTTCCAAAAGGACAAATAGCCTTGGCTCATAGCCAAGAAGCAAGACTTCCCACTGGACAAGCATGCCAATCAATCAGTTGATCAATTGATGAATCATTCACCTACAGCGCCTACACTTGTCTGATAACCGATGTGCAAAGCAGCAATATAAGGACTCACGCCACGCATCCAAACACACACTTACTGAGAGCTGTGGTGGGAGTCACTGGCGAGGTCGCTCAGTGCCATGAATGGATGAGCAAGGACTTCACTTGGTGTGATTCCTCTCGCTGGCATCCATCTGGAGCATTCCTTTCAGGAGGTCAGCAAACTGCCTCCTATCAGTGACCTCAGCCATGTCCTCTTTCTTCAGGTTAAACTAAATTACCAAATGATGAGAAAAGTCCAACAGGAAATCAGTGGAATCATCTTCCTGACTCACAAAAAGGTTGATGGAAGTCATGAATTCAACCAATTCCATGTCTTCAGCAGCTACCACCTACTGGACTACCTACCTCTGCCAACTTATCCAGAGATCCGAATGAGGAGCCCCACCGTTGGTTTGTTTCACCTTCATACTCCACTGGTGTCTAAAAGAAGGCAACGTGTATTTGAAAAGTCTTATCACTTTAGATGAATTACTGATTGATACTGACAATAAATATTCTCAAATGGAGAAGAAACTGTTCAAGAGAAAATGATATTTGGTCAATAAAGCGGTGTTGTGGTACCATGAGCCTCCAGCCTCTAGCCCTCCTGAAGATGAACAACTTCTTTGATTCAAGCCCAGCATTCAGGAGGTGGTCCGCTGGCTGACCCAGGAGGTCGACGATGTGTCGCATCTGGAGGCAAAAACACATGATCACATCAGTCTATCAGGACTCCATATGGTTTTATTACTTGTCTGCTGTGATCATCATCTGCTGGTCTTAGAGTAGCTACTGCTATCAATAATTAAGGGTTCGTGTAGAAAGGGAGCAGAATCCAGCTATAGTAAGGTACTGACCACATCATATTCACTCCCCCCAGGGAAGAGTACAGTAGAGGTGAACAATTCCGACATCATGCAGCCCAGCGACCACATGTCCACGGCCTCAAAAAATGGGAGCCCCAAAAGGATTTCTGGAGACCTGAGTGTGGAAGAACAGCAGCACACCAAATCAGAAACATTGTCGTGCTTTGAGGAATAACAATACAACATGGGGAAACGGTAGAAATGAAAAAAGGAGGCATCAGTAGGAGAATGTCACAACAGCTGAGACTTATGTAGCCCTGAATTCAGCATTTGTCCTCACCGGTATGGACAGGAAACACACACCCTGCTAAGTATTTACAGTAGAAGTGAGAAACTGAAAACACTCTCCAGTAGATCTCACCTGTAGCCAAGGGGCTGAATTATAAAGCCTTGCTTGGCTTCAGTCCTCAGAAGGGCCATGCCAAAGTCTATCAGCTTCACCTTCAAGGGCTCTCTCAGATGATCCACCAGCATAACGTTTTCCATCTTCAGATCTGTGTGGATCACTCCGAGGCTCTTCAGAGCCTCGAATGCTGTGGCCATCTGCAAGGACAAAGTCGGTCATAGAATATAGAGCATGAACCACAGTGGAACATTCTGAAGCTTTGAATTTACTTCCTATCTGATGGCGTCTGTACCTGTCGGATGATGGACCTTATGACGTTTAGTCGCAGAGGGGTGAACTCCCTCTGCTCCATGTACTCGTATAAGGAGATGTCCAACATCTCGAACACCAGAAAAGTTAGACCGTCCGATTCAAAGTTCTCATAGAACTTCAGAATGTTGGTCTCATCTGCATCCAGACATCTGAGATGGTTCAACATGGACAACTAGGGATACATGACAAGTTTGACATGGTGATGTTATCAACAGGTAGTTTACGTGATACACAGCAAATGCTTTAAATGGATCAGACTAAATCTGACAGACAGAGCAGATGTGACACAATCTGTTGCATGACAGTAAAGTCACCCACCTCCTTTTTGGCCTGATGGTTAGATTTTATACCCTTTGGTATCTTCATGGCCAGAATCTCCCCGGTGTCCAGGTTCACACATTGGGCTACATAACCAAAGCCCCCCTCTCCAACGTATTCCAGTAACTCATAGTTACCAAAGATCTTGGATGGACAGCTTGCCATGTTTGCTATGGAGGATAACTGAAAGGAAAATGGAGACATGGAGAGAATACAGAGAAAATAGTTACTTCAATCCCTTTAAATATCCATTTAACACAACCGTTAACTTATGTTAACTTGTCATTCAACATAAATGGAAATGGCAACAGAAATGGCTGAAACACTGGAGACGATGTAACACTCTACATGAAGGTCATGTTAGTGTGAACACAGTACATTACAGAAGATGGCTACTTTTGATTGAGTCAACTCATTTTTCTGACCTTTCCTCAAGTCAGAGTTTGAAGAGAGAATATACTTGTCTAGAAACCTGCTCAAGTCAAATCAAAGTGGTACCTGCCTAAACAGATCTGAACGTAGTCGATCTTTCACTCCTCTTTCCACCTCTGGTTGGAAGTTCCAGCATCACTGGACCTCAAACACTTAAACATTAAAGAGGAAAACCACTGACTTACCTAAATCGCGTCGTTCTTCATCCAGTCGCAATAGTCCAATGACCAAAATCCACATCTAGCACGCATTATGATGCTCAACACGAGTTCCAGAACCTTATGATGTCATAATCCACCAAGCACTGTTGTTTTGATTTGACAATCCAACAAGACAGCATCCTCACACCAAGATCACATTAAGTCCAATAATAATGGAGTGATCTATGTACTCTCTGATAAATTAAGAAAAAATAACGTTTCACTTCAATAGAATTGAGGAGAAAATGCACAAAGTGGGTGGGGTGTGGTGGTGGGTGACTTTTTGTTGCCACTATACCAAATGGATGGAATGATAGATGTGCTGCAAAACATCAAACTCATTAATGATGAGTGCTCAAAATAGTGAATAATATCCATAAAGAGATTTTCATACAACTAATAATTACAATTATTTCAATGAAAAAATCCAATAACATGTTAATGACTCCTCCTGTGTAAGCGAGTGCATGGATGAGTATGTGGTCTTCAGTAATGTAGGGCCTGGTTTCTATGTTGGAAACCTCAAATCCATTTTGACCAATGGTGGGGACAATGACTGATCCAACCAATCTGTGGAGTTGACATGTCAAACACACTTTAGATGTCTCAGTTAGTGAGGACAAGGCCACCGTCTTCTAAACCCAACCTCCTGCTGGGTCCCCACATGACAAGCATGTTTTAACCCATCATGTGATGAGATGTGACTCCCGTGCTGTAATAAGGAACTAATATGTCTATGGTTTGATCAATAATAATTTGTCAATAATAATGTTCACAATGTGTTGTCAATAATGTCTATGGTTTGATGTCAATAATAATGTGTAGTGGAGGTGTAGGACAGTGTAGGGCCTCCTCCTATTCTGGTCCAGTACATCCTCTCTCTGTCTCTCTCTGGTTTCATTGGTGAGGAGGAGGCTCTCTGTCCTGCACATCACTGACTCTTCAACTTTAGGTTTTTCTCTCTTCAGTTAGATTCTGTAATATCAGTAACCCATGTCTGTAGCTGTCTTCCTGAGAAGGACACAAAACCTCATGCAACAATTCATTTTCATCCCCAACATTGAATAGATGATGCTGGAAATGTATCATTTTCCTCTGTTGACTCTTCACCTTGTAAATGTAAAGAGGATGGCAGAAGATAAAAGGCAACAGGAAGAAATAAATAGCAAAAGGTGCAATAAGCGATTTTCTTGCCACTAGAGGGGGCTACTGAGGATACTTCTGGGGCGCCAAAAAGTTTCTACTTTTAAATGTACTCAAGTAAAAAGTAAACTTATTTTATTCTTGCAATGGATAGACAATGCTGAAATTAAATAACAGATGAGACTTTTTTTGCATTAAAATTACTTTAATGCACTTCTCCATCAAATTCGAAAAAAACATGCTGAGGTAAACTAACATGGACAGCATTCACATCACAGCGTCCAGTTCTAAAGTTGGCCAAACTACAGCCTTGTAAAAAAATAAGGGATAGTTCAGGTTTTTATACTTACACATCCTAAGGTTCTTGTCAAAGACTTGAAAAGCATTTTTAAATCGGCAATATGGTTACTAAAAATGTCCACGAGAAGCTTGTTAGCATTTTGTAGCAATGCTAGTGGAACCGAATGGGTCAGTATTTACCAAACCAGATACTGGCTAGCTGACCCCGTTCACCATGGGTGCCGACCGTTTCATCCTCATCACTCGTTAGTGGCCATCTTCTGTAGCTTCTCTAACTGTCATATTATGAGGAGGTGTCTATAATCAAAGACCCCCATGGACCAATCAGCAAGAGTATGGGCAAGTTAATTTACCATTGATTGGGATCTGATTGGCTGTTGGCAGGGAGGGCTGTGATGGAGTGACCTCGGCGAAAACAGATGGCCGCAGGGTTAATAGTTGGGCCAGTGAAAAAAAGAATACTAACTTGTAACTTGTACTTTGAAGTACTTTAAACTTTGAAGGTCAGAATTGTGTTTGGACTAGTGGATAACTGCAGTGGATACTGTAACGTTAGTTAACGTTACTTACCTCAAACGATGTTGTGTCCTCAAAATGCCTTGGTGTCTCGGATGCAGCCCGAAATGTTCCCGTGCGTGTGTTTGTGTGTGTGTGTGAGCGTGCGCGCGTACAGCAGGGGAGGGAGGGGCTGACTGACTGGGAGTGAGAGATGCTTTGCTGAAGCAACGGCGCAAAACACAACGTTAGAGATCTTTTATGTTATTATGAGAAGTGTAAAAATATTTTCGGTTCATTATGAAACTGTGGCGGGACAAATTAGACTACGGCGGGCCGCCACAGTAATTAATGGGAAACACTGATTGGGTTATGTATAATGTATAATCTACTGGCCATAGTATCTATTTTCTCTTTATACTGCATGTGAGGACCTGTTGTATGCACCAAATGTCACCAAGACACATTTCTGTACTTGGTGATGAAAGTGAATGTGACTCTGATAAATCTAGAGACACACACGTTTTAGTTTTTTCACCTAAAATCTATAAAAATGTGATTTACTGACTGAATAGACGCTAAAATGTTTTTGCTCTGTTTAAGAGAAACAACAAACTATTCTCTTTTCGCCATGCACGCTTGATGAAAGCCAGCTGGCCTCACCAGTCCTCCAGACCAGGAGGCTGATGGAGCTGATCACAGTCTGACTCCAGATGTGGATGAAAAGCCCTGATAGAGTATTGATTGGAGATGAGTGACTATTTCTGTCTCCCTGTCGCTCTCTTTTCATCATCCGTCTTTTTCTGCATGCTTCATTCCTCCCCTGTCTCTCTCTCTCTCCCTCCCACCTCCTCTCTTAACATCCCTCTCTTTCTTTTTTCTCCCTTTCTCCGCCTCCGCCCTTCCTCGCTCATAATTTCCCTGTCAATCTCCCGTTCTCGTGTAGAGTTGTAATCATTAGTTTTCCTGTCTACAGTCACGTTTGCATTGGTGAGACCTAATTTAGCCCCGACTCCATCGTCCTCGGCGATTAAACGATTCCCACCCTCCCACTCGTCGGTGCCGCCGCTGCAATTGTGCTGAAATAGACTAAAGGAATGATTGTGCCTCGGTAATCACTTTCTGAGAGAATTAGATCTGAAAGTGGAATTAAACTTTAATTGGAAGCCGTTAGTTGGGACTGTAAGGACCGCCGACTAATCAGGTATTGATCAATGTGTTCAGTCGTCCTTCCATAAAGTTTTCAACTGAAAAAACATTTTGACCACTATTGTGAAAGCGTCATGCTTCACCTGCAGGAAGCGTCCAGAGTGTCAGAGCTGGATCGGCCCATTAGCTTCTCGTTAGCCGTACGTCTCTCTGACACGTTATCAGGCTGCTGAAATTACCCGCAAATGATCAGCGATCGCTCTATAAAAGTCAAGCTACCTGTCTGTCTTCCTGCCCTTCTGCCCCCATCTTCCACCCACCCACCTCCTTCTGTCAGTCTGTCTGCCTCTGTTATCTCTCTCTTTCTCTGTAATGGCATCTCTTCCTCTTCCTTCTACCTGTCTGCCTCTTCCTGCCCCTCCACCCGTCTCTCACCCTTCTGCCTGTCTGCCTCTTCCTGCCCCTCCACCCGTCTCTCTCCTTCTACCTGTCTGCCTCTTCCTGCACCTCCACCCGTCTCTCTCCTTCTACCTGTCTGCCTCTTCCTGCCCCTCCACCTGCCTCTCTCCTTCTACCTGTCTGCCTCTTCCTGCCCCTCCACCCGTCTCTCTCCTTCTACCTGTCTGCCTCTTCCTGCACCTCCACCTGTCTCTCTCCTTCTACCTGTCTGCCTCTTCCTGCCCCTCCACCTGTCTCTCTCCTTCTACCTGTCTGCCTCTTCCTGCCCCTCCACCTGTCTCTCTCCTTCTGCCTGTCTGCCTCTTCCTGCCCCTCCACCTGTCTCTCTCCTTCTGCCTGTCTGTCTCTTCCTGCCCCTCCACCTGTCTCTCTCCTTCTGCCTGTCTGCCTCTTCCTGCCCCTCCACCCGTCTCTCTCCTTCTGCCTGTCTGTCTCTTCCTGCCCCTCCACCCGTCTCTCTCCTTCTACCTGTCTGCCTCTTCCTGCCCCTCCACCTGCCTCTCTCCTTCTACCTGTCTGCCTCTTCCTGCCCCTCCACCCGTCTCTCTCCTTCTACCTGTCTGCCTCTTCCTGCACCTCCACCTGTCTCTCTCCTTCTACCTGTCTGCCTCTTCCTGCCCCTCCACCTGTCTCTCTCCTTCTACCTGTCTGCCTCTTCCTGCCCCTCCACCTGTCTCTCTCCTTCTGCCTGTCTGCCTCTTCCTGCCCCTCCACCTGTCTCTCTCCTTCTACCTGTCTGCCTCTTCCTGCCCCTCCACCTGTCTCTCTCCTTCTACCTGTCTGCCTCTTCCTGCCCCTCCACCTGTCTCTCTCCTTCTGCCTGTCTGCCTCTTCCTGCCCCTCCACCTGTCTCTCTCCTTCTGCCTGTCTGTCTCTTCCTGCCCCTCCACCCGTCTCTCTCCTTCTACCTGTCTGCCTCTTCCTGCCCCTCCACCTGCCTCTCTCCTTCTACCTGTCTGCCTCTTCCTGCCCCTCCACCCGTCTCTCTCCTTCTACCTGTCTGCCTCTTCCTGCACCTCCACCTGTCTCTCTCCTTCTACCTGTCTGCCTCTTCCTGCCCCTCCACCCGTCTCTCTCCTTCTACCTGTCTGCCTCTTCCTGCCCCTCCACCTGTCTCTCTCCTTCTGCCTGTCTGCCTCTTCCTGCCCCTCCACCCGTCTCTCACCCTTCTGCCTGTCTGCCTCTTCCTGCCCCTCCACCCGTCTCTCTCCTTCTACCTGTCTGCCTCTTCCTGCACCTCCACCCGTCTCTCTCCTTCTACCTGTCTGCCTCTTCCTGCCCCTCCACCTGCCTCTCTCCTTCTACCTGTCTGCCTCTTCCTGCCCCTCCACCCGTCTCTCTCCTTCTACCTGTCTGCCTCTTCCTGCCCCTCCACCTGTCTCTCTCCTTCTACCTGTCTGCCTCTTCCTGCCCCTCCACCTGTCTCTCTCCTTCTACCTGTCTGCCTCTTCCTGCCCCTCCACCTGTCTCTCTCCTTCTGCCTGTCTGCCTCTTCCTGCCCCTCCACCTGTCTCTCTCCTTCTGCCTGTCTGTCTCTTCCTGCCCCTCCACCTGTCTCTCTCCTTCTGCCTGTCTGCCTCTTCCTGCCCCTCCACCCGTCTCTCTCCTTCTGCCTGTCTGTCTCTTCCTGCCCCTCCACCCGTCTCTCTCCTTCTACCTGTCTGCCTCTTCCTGCCCCTCCACCTGCCTCTCTCCTTCTACCTGTCTGCCTCTTCCTGCCCCTCCACCCGTCTCTCTCCTTCTACCTGTCTGCCTCTTCCTGCACCTCCACCTGTCTCTCTCCTTCTACCTGTCTGCCTCTTCCTGCCCCTCCACCTGTCTCTCTCCTTCTACCTGTCTGCCTCTTCCTGCCCCTCCACCTGTCTCTCTCCTTCTGCCTGTCTGCCTCTTCCTGCCCCTCCACCTGTCTCTCTCCTTCTGCCTGTCTGTCTCTTCCTGATTCAAGATTCAAGATTCAAGAAGTTTAATTGTCACATACACACACGAGGTGTGTAGTGAAATGCAAAGTGGCCATGCTCAGCAGAAATGTGCAAAATAACAGGTTCACACTATTTACAATAACCAACACAATATTTACAATGTCACAGTTTTTAAGAGCTCTATATAAAAAAACAACACAATATTTACAATAAGAGCACTTTATAAAAAAATATAGTGAAAAAAGGGAAAATTGTATGTATAATATAATATAAATTATAAATTATGTGTAGTCTTTACCTAAGTGTGTGTGTGTGCATAAGAGGGGCAGTGTGTGTGTCTTGGTGGGGCCCTGGTGAGGTCAGAGTTCACAGTCCTGATGGCCTGAGGAAAGAAACTCCGCCTCAGTCTCTCTGTTTTGGCAGCGTGACTACGGAGGCGCTTGCCTGACCGCAGCAGCTGAAACAGTCCGTTGTTGGGGTGGTGAGGATCCTTCATGATCCTGCAGGCTCTGGTTCTGCACCTCCTGGTGTACAAGTCCTGCAGGGTGGGGAGTGTAGTTCCAATAGTGCGTTCAGCTGAACGCACTACTCTCTGCAGAGCCTTCCTGTCCTGAGCGGAGCTGCTGCCAAACCAGGCAGTGATGCTTCCTGTCAGGATGCTCTCTACAGCTCCAGAGTAGAAGGACTGAAGGATCCTCCGGGAGACTTTAAATTTCCTCAGTTGCCTGAGGTGGTAAAGGCGCTGCCTCGCCTTTCTCACCAGAGTGTCAGTGTGTGTGGACCATGTGAGATCTTCGGTGATGTGGACTCCCAGGTATTTATACCTGCTCACCCTCTCCACAGTATTCCCATTAATCCCCAGTGGTGAGTACGTCCTCTGTTGTTGTGTCCTCCTAGTGTCCTCCACCCGTCTCTCTCCTTCTGCCTGTCTGTCTCTTCCTGCCCCTCCACCCGTTTCTCTCCTTCTGCCTGTCTGTCTCTCCGTAGCTGTCAGGTGGACTGTCAGTGCAACAGTCTTTTCATCAGTTCTCCATCCGTCAGGTCTTCATAGTGATGCTGCGGTCCAGACCAGCCTCATGTCTGGTTTCCCTTCAACACTGACCAGGATGAGAGCAGGTCAGGCTCATTGGTTGAGCTAAACCTCAGTGGGCGGAGCCAAAGAACCACAGTGTTCCTGGCTAAGTAACACTAGACTGAAGCCCAGTGAAAAAGACGAGGGGTAAGAGAGGAGCTAACTAATATTATGAAGCCTTGTGCTCTGATACTAACTGAAAAAAATGCCACACTAAGTTAGTTAGACTAGTTAGTGTTAGTTTAGTCTAACACAGTACCACCAAACTTACATGGCAGGGACTGTCCTCTGATTGGCCAGCAGAGCAGTGATGTAGCACCTCTGACCTGGTTATTAACCTTAACTACCTCAGTGGGGGAGTCAGATTTGGTATCATGACAGACAACGGGGGAGAGAGGAAACGAGGAGGTCTCCTTGATTCAAAGTGACAACCGTGACGGAAAGTATCCTGACCATCAGCCATCCGTTCACCTCCGTTCTGTTCCCATCACGTCCGACAGGGCGGACACGGTAAATCTCTGTAACGCCTCTCGGTTTTTGTGTGTCGTCGTGCTCTCATCTCTGTTTTCCTCTCCAGTCTAATCTCAATGAGGAAAGGTCAGAGTGTCTGTTTCCCCCGTCCTGCTGTCAGCGGTACTTTGGCCTTTAGCTGCTGTAAAGATCAGCTCCACCCGCCGCCAGACAAGTCCTGATCAATTCTCACTGTGGTTGCTGAGTTTTTCTGCCCCGCCAGCCGCTGTGGCAGGTAACCAGCCGTCATTCAGACTCATATTTAACGGGTAGCAAAATGAAAATGATTTGGAAACCTTTTTGTGGCTGGTGGAAAAACCTATTATTTTCCTGCTCTGGAAACAAAGACCAGACAGCACAGCGTAAAAGTCAAGTGGTATTTAAGTTGGCAGTCTCTGGCTGTTCAAAGCTGTTTGTCTTACTGTGTGTGTGTGTGTGTGTGTGTGTGTGTGTGTGTGTACGTACTTTTTTCTCAAGGATCCAGAAATTGGGAGAACACTTTAAGACTCAGAAACTTTATTTGCTGCATTCTGGTCAAAATACCAATAAAAATATAAATCTGCATCTTTTAATTTAAAATGTTTCCATGCCGACATGCAGATATATTGATCTTCCTCACACTCTCCACGTCTTTGTCACTCCAACCATCCCTGAACTAATAAGGTTACCATAGAAACGACATTTACGTGTTAGTTTGACGTATTTTGATGACCTTTCAGAAGCAGCAGCTTGTTGCTAATATAGTAACATATCTGTGTTACTATCTTTAAGAAATGACACCTCGGGAGAGAGTGTGTGTGTGTGTGTGTGTGTGGGTGTGTGTGTGTGTGTGTGTGAATCCGTCCATCTGGTGTTTAAGTTCTGAGGTATCGCTTTGGCCTGACACATCACTTTCCCTTACATGCACACACACACACACACCCACACACCACAAACCACCCAGCATCCCAACCTCCCTCCAACTAATCAATACATCGCATCACAACCCCCTTATTGATGGTATGTTGCATAGAAAAAGAAACCAACTGATATGCTGTACTTTAACTAATCAATATGTTTCACCACGCCCTCTTTTATGATCCCAACCTACTGACCCAGAGTAAAACCGATCAATACGCCGCAACACAGCCCGTTATTCATGATATTTCATATGGGAAAGGCTACAAACTGAACCCATCAATAGTTTACACCACAACCTTTTATTGATTATATTTTTATGGGAAAGGCCACAGACCTCCTGACACCCAACTAATCAATACATCACACCACAACCCCTTAGTGGTGTTTTGCATGGGAGATGATATCAACCCACTGACGTGCTGATGGCCGATCAATACACAGCCGGTGTGTGGGCTGGAGCTTCTACTGTACTGTTGTTCTAGTCGTGAACTGAATCTAGTCCCTATAAAACATCACTGAGGTGGGATCGGGTCACATGGAACAGAACACAGGATCTTTGGCGTGAAGATCCTTGTTGCATCACTTTTTGTGTACTTTTCTGAGTCATTGTCCCTCATGGAAGAAGCAATAAACAAACAAATTTCCTCTTATTTTTGTTCCTATCCACGATTTGTTCTTATTTTGTTAGTACCCACTGATTTCTGGGATTCACCAATGTTGTCTTATTTTTGCTCTTAACAGAAAATTAAGAGCAGATATAAGAGACATTTAAGAGAATGTTGCTGCATGAGGCCCACTGTCCCTCTCTCTCCTCCTTACTCCTTCCTTCCTTGTCTCCTCTCCTCTCCATCACTCCTTAAAACAGGAAATGATCCAACCACTGGTACTGTCTGTCTCTCTCTCTGTCTCTCTCTCTCGCTCTCTCTCTTTATGTCTCTCTAATTTGTACCTGAAACTGCTGTTCATGTGTTAACCTGAATGTTTTATATTGTGTGGTTTTAGTTGAACTGGAGGAAGGAGGGTGTCTGATGGTGGGTTGTCATCATCTGATGCTGACTGTGTGGAGCAGGATGAGGCGGAGTTGAGTCATGTCTCTGTCAGCTTTTTATCCCTGATCCAGAGATATTTAGGGAGATCTGCAGGTCGGGCTAGTAGGTCAACAGATGCCAAGGTCGTTCCACCCAGGAGGAGGTGCAGGCTGAATAACTGGGTCACTCCTGTGAGAAAGAGCTTAGCTCTGCAGAAAGTTTGAAATGTTTAGGATTCACAGCACAGAGTGAGCGGTGGCACCCTCACTCTTCCGGGTTTCCTTCTGTGTTTTCGCTCATTGAGGTGCTGCACCAAGGCACCGGGGACCTTGGAGTTTCCTCCACGATGAAGCAAAAGGTGCACTTGTTAGGGCTGGATTCACCGTGCTCAGGGAAATGGATGCACCCAACTCCTTTGTCTTTGGGCTGGCGAATAAAGTGGAGGAGGAAAAGCAAATGCACTGTCTAAGCCTGCCTAATGCACAGCTAACATCTGTTGCGGAGGAGATGCGTGAGGAGGCTGTACTACCACACTGTATGGTGCTAAGCAATGTGACCCTGAGTGCATGGACTTCTATAAAACAGAGTCGGACTCTGCAGGGTGGCAGCTCTCCGCCTCCAGTCAGCTCAGCAGCTCTTATACAAAACTAACATCTGCTGGAGGGAACCGGAGTGTGTACTGCTGCGGAGGGAGGCTGGAGGAGCTGGAGGAGCTGGAGGAGCTGAACACTGCAGGTCTGTCAGGATTTCAGCTCTCTCTGCACACAGGTGTGGAGGGTGTAGTTTCAGGACTGTGGGTTTTGGAGGAACCGTCGTTCTGCGCCCTGTGAGAGGTGGCATCACCACGCTACAACATCTGCTGTCTCCTGTCATACGAGGCTAGAAAACCCCCCAAGACCCGGGCAACAGATTGCAGTGACCTTGAGGCTGCTGGAGAAGTGCTGGGTTTTCTGCCGGATGCTGTGAGTAACCCTGAAACTGGGGATTGGCAGGAGGAAGGGCGACTCCTGTCTTTCTCTACTCCGAGCCTAGGGTGCTTTGGGCATTATTTACACAGTATGTGTTACGGTCAGGAACCTCAGGGTCTTGAAATAAATTATAGAGCCCCAGGGGCAGGAGCTACTGGGTGAGGAGGGCACTGCAGGGTGGAGGTCGAGAGTTTAATAGCTGCCACTTCCCTAGAGGTCAGGGGTCTGCAGTGGAGGATCGTGCTTGGGGCCCTGGCGACAAACCGGCTGGATCTGGAAGACTGTTGTCCTTTAGGTGGAGGTTTTCTGTGAGGGGAGCTTCATTTCTATTCCTGTGTATTCTGTCTGTATAACTTTCTATCTGGCCAAGTTGACCCTCAGGAACAAGGTGAGGGGTTTGGGTCCTGCAGACCCTGTAGCAATGCTGAGAGGGGAGAGGAGTACATGACTTTTCTCTCAGCATGAGATATTGATATTGTCTCAGTTATGAATCCTGGGGCTGCAGAATGCAACATGTATGGTGGGGGAAACTTGTCAGAGCTGCTCTGTTTTGTTGTTTAATTAAAGAACATCAAACGTCAAGGTCTCTCTCTCTCTCTCTCTCTCTCTCTCTCTCTCTCTCTCTCTCTCTCTCTCTCTCCAGGAGCCGGAGGTTGGTCTCCTCTCCACTCTGACAGGTATCAGTGGTTGGAGGTCGACCTGGGTGGGCGGACCCAAATCACGGCTGTCGCGACGCAGGGTCGCTACGGCAGCTCTGATTGGCTGACGGCCTACCTGGTGATGTTCAGCGACATGGGACACAACTGGAAACAGTACCGACAGGAGGACAGTATAGGGGTGAGTCTAAAACAACACTGTGCTTTGTTGCAATGACCCAGTTTCCCCTCAGCGATCAATAAAGTTCATCTTATCTTGTTTTGTCTAACTCCCATGGATGACTCTGACCTAGTGTGGAGCAGTGCTGGTCTACGGGGACCAGTCTAGCCTGCAGAGATAAACACAGTCATCAGGAGCCCTTGACACTTTATTAATAATGGAGGGGCCGATGAAAGGAAGTTGGGCTGAGCTCTGCTGACTGGACGGACCTGCTGCCGACCACTTCAGCTTCTGTTGATGCAGACAGAGCAAGATAGAGAGGCAGCCGAGCATCACTGTGCTGGCTGAGGCCGTGTTGCTTTAGTCTGGAGTGCAGCTGACACTCAAACCCAGGAGGGAATCCTCCCATGTGTCGGATGGAGACAAATTCACAGCTGTGGTACTAGTCTATGGTTTGTCTCCCACCAAGCATCTTTTGAACTTTTTTTTTTTGGACTAAATCTGGTCGGCCCGTCGTTGAAAATTGGGCTGTGTTTAGTCCGTCTGGTTTGGTCCAAATGTAGCCCAAGATAGACGTCTGTTTCGGACCACATATAGCCCCAATACAGCCATGAAAATAAGATCACATTGCAGCAAGTGGGGAATTATATCTCCATGAAAACGTGTTGTGTTGTCTGCTTCATGAGACACACACACACACACACACACAACCACGTCTTCTCAACGACCTGAACCAAACGTCTTTTCACCTTTCACTTTTCAACCAAACCAAACCTCAATGTTGTTGAGTCGTCTGGCAAGTTGTCTTTTCAACGGGGTTTTGCTGGGCGGGCTTCTTATAGTATATAGTGGAAAGTGACAGGAAAAGTGGGGAAATTTGTCATTGCAGAAACGTGGGGTGTAACTAAGCCTTCAGGGCCATAAGGCAGCCCAACACAGCAGTGAGAGGTAAGTGTTAAAAATGTAAGGATGTCAGTAACGTGTCAGTGAGCTGCACACAACACGCTCATGTTGACAAACTGTCTGTGATGCTTCATCTCCCACCTCCCTGGTAGACGCAGCACTTCCCTTCAGAGTTTTTCCATTGCACAGGTGTCGTGCTGTACCTGTACTTGTCCTACTGCAGCTATGGTACACGGGTTTGGAGCACGGCCACGGGAATACTAAGTCGCTTTGGTCTCGCTTGTGTAGGAAAGAAACATAATGGGACTGCATCCTGCCTGCAGAGTGGGCCAATATGCCAATACCTGCACGCTTTTAGTGACTCTAATACCAAACCAAACGGTGTGTCCAACATGATGGAAGAACATCATATGCTTTGCCAATGTGGACACGGCATGGACACTTAAAAAACACATTTGTTACAGTAGTGGTGCAGAGAAGAGCTTTTAATGTGAAGTTGAGGAAAAGCAGTTTTCTCCCTTGGAGGGAATCCAGCTAATCTCAGCACTGAGACTCATCGCTTCTTGAAAGAGAGCAGGGAACGACTTTTCACGTCTTAAAAACTTCATTTGACACTCTGTGTAAACTGAGCTGAATCCGAGTCGCATTTCAAAGTGTTCATGAACTTATTGTATTAAGTCAGCCCGGCTTAGTGTGTCTGCTGGTGGCAGAGCTGTCGGAGGAGCACCACTCTCCGGCTGTCTTCTCCTTTTCTTCTATCTTTCTCTCTCCTCTCAACTTAGAGGGCCGACAATGAGGGGAGGAATAACATAACTCCCTCAGTCTGTCTTCTCTTCATCTCTCTCCTCTCAACTTGGTGGGCTGGAAATGAAGGGAAGAGTGTTTCTCTGTCAACGGGAATGAGGGGGGTGAGGATGCTATTCCTCTCTCTCTTTACAGCACTCTTTGTTTTTATTTTGAAATAAACCCTTAACCAGTGACATCCTGTTTCACACTCACACCTGGGAGCTGCCCACTACAACCACATGCCATTGACAGTAGTTGGCTGTCACAACTGGCAACCTTCCACTCACAATCCTGCTTCTCCAACCCCAAGGCTGCTGCTACAGCGCTGTCTCCATCCCTTTATTTTCCTACACTGATCTCTCTCTCTCTCTCTCTCTCTCTCTCTCTCTCTCTTTTCAAGCCTCTCCCAGCTTGTCAGTCGTAGCTGTTGAAGGATTTGCCACCTTGAGTCAGCTAATATTTCTAAAAGACGCTCTCCTGGTAACGTCAGAGACGCTGCTGACGTTTTTTTCAACCTGCATGTCGAATACAAAAAGTTTCAGAGGAACTGTTACATCCAGATAACACACAGCGTCATTCACACACACACACACACACACACACACACTTTTCTAAGTTGATCCTAAAAGGTCTGTCACCATCACGCCAGGAGATCGAACTCCATTCTCCCATGAATACAGAGGAATTAACAAGTGTTAAAGGTGTTAGGTGTTAAAGCTTTACTCTGCAGTGGGAACACCAGTTAACCTGCATGTCTGCTTCAGAGGAAGGCTGTAATGAGGATAGATAGCCAAATGGGAGCGATGGAGAGGGAGGAAGAGGGAGAGACAGAGAGAGAGAGAGAGAGAGAGAGAGAGAGAGAGAGAGAGAGAGACATCCTCGTTCAAACCAGTCAAGACAGAAATAGACAGATGTTACCGATGGCGGAGATCAATTCCCTCTCCTCACTAAGAAATCACGTCTCAGGATCAAGGCGGTTAATGAATGGTAATCTCCGCAGAGCGACTGCTTTCTGAAGCAGAGAAGATGTAAAAGTACAGCAAGAGCCCCATCGCTCTCATTTTCCACCTGATTGAAGAACTGTTGGTCAGAAACACGACTCTTTCCACACAGCGTGCTCTGCATCGAGTAGCGCTTGGCCTCCAGGGGAGCAGAGCGACTTCAATACGCTCTCTCAGCAGTCGGCTTGATTACACACAAGAAACACAGCAGACTGCTGTGGGAAACACACTAGAACCAGGATGGATGAATGGATGGATGGATGGACGGATGGATGGACGGATAGTTGGATGGACAGATGGACAGTTAGTTAGACAGCAATATAACATTCCAGCCTTTCCAGGTAACAGTAATGCAGACAGATAGACAGTTAACTTGGTGGCTATGTGTTTGTGTTTTTCCAGGTTTTCCAGGTTTTCCAGGTCACAGTACTGCAGACAGACAGTTAAATGTTTGCTCTGTGTTTGTGTTTTTCCAGGTTTTCCAGGTTTTCCAGGTCACAGTACTGCAGACAGACAGTTAAATGTTTGCTCTGTGTTTGTGTTTTTCCAGGTTTTCCAGGTTTTCCAGGTCACAGTACTGCAGACAGACAGTTAACATGTTTTCTCTGTGTTTGTGTTTTTCCAGGCCTTCCCAGGTAACAGTAATGCAGACAGTGTGGTCCAGTACAAGCTGCAGCAGCCAGTGATCGCTCGCTACCTCCGCCTCATTCCTCTGGACTGGAATCCCAGCGGGCGGATCGGACTCCGGCTGGAGACCTACGGATGTCCTTACAGTAAGTCCTCCCGTCATCTCTCCAGAGACTGAGGCTTTCATTACTGCTGATGATGCTGGTGACACTTTGTTATTGTTTCATAAGGGAAATTTGATTTGCAGAACGGATTTAAAGGAAAAATCCACCTGAAAACACTTTAACACTGTTAAAACATCTTATTGTCAATGTACCTAGAAAACTTCTCCCTCTGATATAATTGTTGCTCTCTACACGTTAAAGACAGAAAGTACGTTCAGGCACGTTCTCTTGCAGTTGTCAAAAGGCATTCTGGGAAATGTAGAAAATAATTAAGTGACGTAGAAGTAGACAAGGCAGGTTGAGTTTTGTACATGTTATTGTCAATAAAAACTTGAAAGCTTCTATTTTTTCCACATTTCACAACAAATATATCACCTCTGGTATCAAAATAATGATAATGATACATCACACCTATTCTTATTTTACCTACCTAAGCATGTTGTGTCAACAGTTTAATTCAATTGTGTATTTTTCATAATAATAATTTGAACTTTATTTAGAGCACTTTTCTAAAAACAATGTACAGACAACAAAACCCAATAGACAGTGAAGTAAAAATACCAAATAAAATAAAATCAAAATTAGATAAAATCTGCGGATAAATGGGGAGAATAAATAACAAATAGAAATAATACAAGAGATACACAGATACAAATAGAACAGAAATACAAATACAGAGAGAGCAATTTATATCAAATAGTGTCCCTGACCACATGAACATCCAGCCAATACAAGTTGCCCTCTAAAAACAGGAATAAATCAATAATTGAAAATGAGTAATAAGAAGAAGTATGGAGTTACAAATACAACAGGAGCAAATAACATAAAAGCCTGTGTGTAAAGGTTTGTTTCTAGAAGTGATTAAAAGATGATATACCACAGGAACATAACTGAAGTCTTCCTGGCAACACGTTCTGTTTCACAGCAGATTGACACTGTCATCTCGTTGTCATCTCATTTGTCATCTCGTTTGTCATCTCGTTGTCATCTCGTTATCATCTCGTTATCATCTCGTTATCACAGCAGCGGAAGCTAACAGGTATCACACAGTTCTTTCAGCCACAAAACATCTTGTGTTAACAGTTTAATTTGCTCCACCGCGGACTTCCAGTGTCAGCTCCTCTCCACATCACATCTTTTCTTATTTTAGCCACAACAGCGAGTTGTGTAACCGGTTCAATTTGCTCAGTGTTGCTCTAATGTTTAACACATCACACACACACTTACTGTTTCCAATACAAATCAACTAGTTTTATTATCTTGATTCTAGTTGAGTGATCTTCTTTGGTAAGATATTGTTGTGTGTTTCTGGAAAATTGTGGAAAATTGTGTGAAACTTAAAGTGAAACTGATTTTAAGATATGAATGGTTATGAGATATGGATATGAGACTAGAGGATGTTTTTTTGCAGTGGAAGCAGACTATCTAGCGGTAGTTGCTATGGTGCCATAGAAAACCAATCAAAGTGCAGCGTGTTGTGTGTTGAAGTTGGACTGCTCTCTCTGCTTGTTGAACCATAGAAAACAGTGAGGACATATGAGCTGACGATTCTGCCTTGCCAGTGTGATCATCACCTCGGTGTCCACTCTGCCTCTGGATGTCTCTCTTACTGGTTGTGCTGGAGTCCAGAATATTCTCTGACTGTTTGTTTTGATGATTTATGATGAAACCTTTCTGTCCCAGAATAGTCTGTCTGCTGCCATCCCCTCTGGATGAACATGGATTAGGACAGAGATTAAACCATGTGTTGTGATAAACAGCCCCTAGTGCTTTGGAAAAAAGTTATTCAAGGACACAAGAAAATGCATACTTTGGTGTGATACTTTCACCACCCAGTATGAATGCAGGAGAAGCAGGTACTACAGGTGTGTGTAGCCAATACCTTCAGTCATACATTTTAGATGGGAACCAAAACTAATGTAACGTGAACCAGGAGAACCAGAATCTAGGACCTTACCAAACATGGAGATTTACTAAAAGGTCCTCTGGAGGTGTGTGTATGTGTGTGTGTGTGTGTGCGTGTGTGTGCGTGGCTTGGTGTTAGGGAGAGGCTCATTAAAAAGCAGAGGAATTAGCCGTCCAGCTGAAGAAGAAATTGATGCTGAACTCAGTTGCTGCTCTTTTCAAATAGTTCCCCTCACCTCGCCTCGCCTCCCCTCGCCTCCCCTCACCTCCCCTCACCTCTCTTCACCTCACCTCACCTCGCCTCCCCTCCCCTCACCTCACCCCTATACTCCTCGAACTCTGCCCTAACCCTGACCTGAGCTAAGCTTTTTGATGTAATGGGCTAAACAGAATACAGATTCAGTTCTTTCTCACTCTCAGTTCCACAAATATGTTGTACTGCAACGCACGTATTGGCACTATGGTCTGGTTGTGTGTGTGTGTGTGTGTGTGTGTCGGGGAGGTAATGGTGGAGGAGCACAGATTTCTGAAAATCCTAGCCCAGTTGTTGTCACCAGTAACACTCTTACTTTTAACAAATGACCAATTCACTTTGGTTTCTTTGCCAAACGTCAAGAATGATCTCAGTGTTGACGTTTGGTTCTATACTGTAACATCCTGACCGTACATCAGTGTGGTCTAACTGTGGTGAAACACACTGACTGACTGACTGACTGACTGACTGGTCTGATCTGTGTTGCCTAGCACCAAGACTACGTTCTGCCCTCCATCCATGTTGTTTGCCTCAGTGAAGCCCTGACAGTTTATCAGTGTTTCATCGTTGTTGTCTGAATGTCCCTCTGTGGTTTTCCAGCCTCTGGTGTGGCGAGTTTCGACGGCGGCAGCAGTCTCCTCTACAGGCTCGGTCCCGGGCCGAGGCAGACGTCCAGAGAAATCATCTCTCTGAAGTTTAAAACCCTGAGGAATTGTGGGATACTGCTCCACGCAGAGGGACCGGGAGAATGCAGCCTCACTCTGGAGCTGGAGAGAGGAAAGCTGCTGCTGCTGCTCAGACAAGGTAGAAGAGACATCTACTGATAGATACTGACATCTACTGACATCTACTGATAGATACTGACATCTACTGACATCTACTGACATCTACTGATAGATACTGACATCTACTGATAGATACTGACATCTACTGACATCTACTCATATCTACTGATAGATACTGATAGATACTGATTGATACTGACATCTACTGACATCTACTGATATCTACTGATAGATACTGACATCTACTAATAGATACTGATATCTACTAATAAATACTGATACCAGCCTAAATCCACTCAGCACTGCCCAGGTACAAAACATGAGGACTGAAGACCCTCCTGACTCCGCCCACTTTCCTCCTGTAATTGAATTGAGTGGAAGGTCCATCCCATAATACACACTGCTGCCATCACTCCCAATAGATATCAGTGCTTTAGCCCAAAGAAACCTTTTATTACTGTGAATGATCTTCAGTATGTTTCCTGGCAAAATGAAAATGTCACATCACTGACAAGGAGCATGACTTCTACATCTGTATTACCCAGCACACACTTTTGTTTACTACTATGGGCATGTTGGCACAAAGCATCTATAAGGTCTGTAACAATATAAAAGCCTCTGAGACCTTTAGACTGGTTTGGTTGAGGAGACGCTCTGCTCACACACGGCAACTGAACTGGTTTGAATGTTGGTTTTCACCAGGCTGCTGCATCTCTAGTTACACCTGTGATGGATGGGGTCCGTTCACCGCAGCATGTGTTAGGGCTGGACTACCTGATGCATGGCCTACACTGTGTGTGTGTGTGTGTGTGTGTGTGTGTGTGTGTGTTCAGGGACTTTCTCCTGTATCTTGTGCATGATTTGAACTTGGTTTCCAGCAACACTCCCAGCAGTACAGCAGAGTGATGTACGTGTTACTGTCAAGGCGTCAATACTTGTGATGTTGTAATTGTTACGTTATCACCTTCTGTTTCACAACAAATATATAATGTCGCCTCTAGTATCAAAATAATGATCACCTTGTTCTTTGGAAGTAAACACACATCACACATACATCACACCTCTTCTTATTTTAGCTACATAAGAAGTTTGACTGTGTATTTTTTACATAGTAACTTTATTTGTATAGCACTGCTTACAAAGGCTTTACATACAATTAAACACGATGAAACAGTGAAGTAAAAGAGTGTGTGTGTGTGTGTATGTGTGTGTGTGTGTGTGTGTGTGTGTGTGTGTGTGTGTAAACAGGGAGGTGTTGCCATACTGAATCATCACCATATGGTTCACCTCCATAGCCATCTGGCTGCTCTACCTCTCTGTACCTCTATCTACCCATCCATCCCTATCTCCTCCTCTTCATCCCCCTCTCTGCCTCCCTCCCTCTCTGTATCTCCTCCTCCTCCCTCTCGTTCTCCCAAAACGCTTCGTCTTCCATCCCCTCCTCCTCCCTTTCATCTTCCCCTCTATCTGCCTCGCTGCCAGCTGCCTCTCACCAATGCTCTTCATCCCTGCGTCCTTATCTCCCTTCATCCATCCCTCTCTCACCACCTTTATTCTACCATTTCTCTTCCTTCCCTCCCTTCCTCCCCTCCTCGTCCATCTCCTCACCCAGAGTGCGCAATTGCGAAACTGTCAACTTCAGGAAAGTGTCTCCTTAATGCTTGGGTAAAAGAGGGTGTCACCTTTAAGGAAGACAGTTTCCCCTTAAACCCGTTAAACCTCACCTCACGTCACCTTAAAGACTGGAACACCTTAAAGAAAACTCCATTACCTTAAAGACTGGAACACCTTAAAGAAACTCCATTACCTTAAAGACTGGAACACCTTAAAGAAACTCCATTACCTTAAAGGAAGACTTTAAAGAGAGACTGTGGCTCAGAGGGAGGAAGTGAAAGCCATCCATTGTAAAACAAGCACTCATACTTTCTCCCTTCCTCCCCCTCCTTCATTCCCCCTCTCTCTCCTCTTTAGTTCTCTTTCTTTCCTTGCCTCGACTCTCTGCTTTTCTTCTCTCCCCCTTTTTCTATTGTTAACTTGTTGTGGCTTGTCTGCCCAGATCTCTTCGTCCTTCATTTTTTTCATATCAGAAATTTTCATTTCACTTTTTGTCTTTTGCATGTTTCTGTCTCCTCTCTCTCTATCCCTCTGCCCTCCTGCCCTCCCTCTTTTCATGTCTTTTCTGTTTTTCTCTATCTCTTTTGTCTATGCCATTGCAATTCTTTGCCTACTTTTGTTCTGATTGTTTTTCAGAGACGGTCATTTGCCTCTTTCACTTGGATGTCCTTCATCTCATTATTTCCCTCTCTGTACTTTTTGCAGGGTTTTGCAGGCTACAGACTGTGTAATTTAGGTCAATGGCTGTGTGCATCAGCCCTGAGCTACAGCCCGGTCCGTTCTGCTGAACTAAACACATCCAGGCCTGACCCCGAGCAGATGGAGCTTCGCTTTATGAGGCAACCCTCTGTAACAGGACAGGAACAGCAATACTGTCCTGGTTTGAAAACACTGGAACCATCCACTTGTTAAAAATATGACACTATGTCAATTTGTTGTCATTTCTAAACTCACATTCAGTTCAATTGTAGAAACTGTCATGTGAGTACAACTGAAGCTTGATCTGAATCACACAGTTCAGCTGCTTTATGAGGCCACACACTGTAACCAACAGGTAACAGTGGGTTCAAGTCTGTAAGACAGCGGTGTTAGTTAGCTGACCTTACCTAGATGATGGACACTCCCTCACTCACTCCCACACTCTCTTCTGTATGACATTTTTAGAAGTTTCCTGAGTCAGGAAACTGTATTTCTGTATTTCTTTTCCTCTCTCCTTTCCCCTTGTTTTTAACATGTGTAACCCAAACCTAAATTATTTAGGTTAGAGGACCTTAGTTTGAGGAAGTTCAGGCCTGCAGCAGCTCCCAGCAGCAGACAGTTGGACTCTGTCTGCCTGTCTCTGTCCAAACAGCTGGAATAAACAAGCTGGCTTATTGAGATTTGTTCCTGCTATCCAAAACCATTTCCTCTGCTTTACATTCATCAAAATACCGCTTTTGTGTATTGTGACCCACTGGCTCATCATTCAGCCCAAATCTTTTCTGTCACTGGGGTAGGTTTAGGATGTAAATATGCTAGGGATCATTGTGTCCTGCTCCAGTGAATTCTGGGTAAGGGGTGTTGAGTATCACTGACTTAAGAGGTTGTTAGAGAGGCAGACATTATGTAACACTGATCTCAGCCCAGTGGCGCTACAATACTTCTGTTCTTCTGTAAGAACTGTTGAGAACACACAGAACATGCTAGATCACCCAGAACGCAGAACCCCTGGAGCATCCCAGAACCCCTTAAACATTATAGAACATCCACAACATTCTAGAACACCTGGAAGATTCTAGAACCTCAGAACCTGAAGTTCCTGGATCCTGTTCCTGTTCCTGAACCTGTCAAACATTCTACACCTTGGAACCTTCTAGAACACACAAAGCATTCTGGAACTCAGAGAATAGAATACTTCAGGCCAGACTGCAATATGTGACACTCACTGTGAAATCATTCAGAGTGGTTTTGTTGACAGTGGGTGAAACCATTACATCAGTCTGTGTCCTGACAAGAGCTGTTGTTGTCTTCCTCCATAATCCGATTCAGAGTCACAGTGAACAGCCATAATGCAATAGCAGACAGGATATGATCAGGTGGTAATGTCTTGGGGAGCTGTAAGGAATGGTAAAATACTGGAAACTAGTGTTCAGACTCTGCAATGTTGAAACAAGCACATCCATTCTGGCCCTCCTCAACATGAATACAATACTGTAGTTAGCAGTCAAAGCTAGTGTTTTAGCCTTTATGTATCCATGCTTGCTCTTGTTCAGCACCTGCCTGCCTCATACAGTTGCACACATTCACTCCATGGGAACTTTCCAGTACAACAACAGTCTGCTTTTGTTGGCCACTAAAGAGCTCCACTGGTGTAATTGGGGGTTCTATGCCTTGCTCAAGGGCTCAAACCAGCGACCTTCCAGTCACAACCCCACTTCTGTAACCATTTCCAAGCTCTTCCAGTCTGACCTACCCTGTCGTCTGCTCTGGCCTCACCAAGAGCCAGAACCAGAGAGGGGAATAGAGATATTGATCCCACCTTTCTCCCAGACATCCAAGCAGTAATCAAATGATCCATCCCATGAAACACTTTGTCATAACGTCCGTTCTCTCTCACTCTCTTGTTCTCTCTGAATAACACTATTCTGTTAATCAATGCCAATGAAGTGGTTTTATTTGTTTGTTTTTTCTTGCCATCCAACCTCTAGTATTGATTCTCCATTCTGTATTTCCTCTCGTTGAGTATGTAATCAAATAACTCATCACAATAAACCTGTTGACAGGACACACATTGGTTCCATCAGGAGGTCCACCCCTACTTCCTCTCTCTGGATGAAGTTGTTTCTCTTCCAAGCTGTAATCAAATTTCATCTCACCAAATGGGTTGAAATACCAAAGAGACCTTATTGATTCCTCCTCATTCCTCCCCATGTCCTCCTCCTCCTCCTCCTCCTCCGGTGCTCCAGGTAGGAGTTCGTCCTCTGAAACCCAGCGTCTTGTGTCCCTGGGCAGCCTACTGGATGACCAGCATTGGCACCATGTGGCCGTGGAGCAGCTCAGCACTCACCTCAACCTCACCGTGGATAAAAACACACAGCAGGTTCAGATCCCAGCCGAGTTCAGCCACTGGGACCAGGTGGGCTGAAACACACTGCACTGGTACAGACACACACACACACACATACACATACATACACATATACGTACATACAGGCAGACATGTATACGTACATATGCACAAAAACACATGCATAATGCTGCTCTTGGAATCCAAGCAACTTCCAACCATGGGAAATTCAAAATTAGCTCCTTTACCGTCAAAGTTCAGATATATAGTATTTATATAACTTCTTGTATATGAAACCCTTTGTGTGTACGTCTGTATGTGTTCATTTCCCCATACAGCTGAGTGTAGGGGCAGTTCAAGTCCATGGCTCTCAGAAACCAGTCATCTCCAAGAGGAACTTCCATGGCTGCCTGGAAAACCTTCTTTACAACGGCCTCCACCTGATAGCCCTGGCTAAACAGAACGACCACCAAGTTACTGTAACGGTAAGTTCTCTATTGTCTCTATTGCCTCTATTGACTTAGAGTAGAATAAGCTTCAAGTCCAAGATCACCAAAACTACAAGCAACCAGTTATACAAAGTGCATGAGTCAAAGTGCCCTAAAATATTCCTGAGATCCTTTAATGGAATCATATAACATCAGGATATGGTGTATCTGGTGTATCTGGTGTATCTGGTGTATCTGGTGTATTGCCATGTTGAGGTGTGTAAGGTCAGGTCTATCTGTGAGTTATATCTACGGTGAGATTGCCAGCCGGTAGAAACCCATGGCTCTGAGTTTTTGATGTTCAGCCCCTCTAAGGCTGCAGGCTCTGAGCCTTTACATCTGACAGAGAATGCATCATCAATGGCTGGAGCAGGGCCACCTAACGGAGGACCCGCTGGCGAAATGTGGCTCTCCACAGACCTACAAAGGCTTCCAGAGGTCCATAAGATATTCTGCTTGGTGTTTTTTTTGTGACTTGCTTATTACAAGGCGTCCTAACAAACACCATGAGGACACGGGAGCTAAAAAGCCAAGGCCTAGTGCTTTCATTTCTAAATAACTAGAGTCCCTCCATGGCAGAAAGATTGGCGCCCCTAGGCTGCAGCAACCGTCTACTCCCATGCTAACCATTGCTCAACTCACCACATAAATGAAACACCACAGGTCAGAATGTATGTGTGTGTGTGTGTGTGTGTGTGTGTGTGCATGCATGTGTACCCAATCTCCTGGCTCCTAACGAGCTGCTAGTTCGTTAATGAAGCTAATGAGCCTTTGAGGACAGTGAGATAGGAGAAAACAGAGTGTAGGCGGCGGCTAACCCTCTACTGATGCATCCTCAGCTTGGCCTTGAGGATCTTCAGAGGTTTCTAGAGCTAGCTAGTATTAATAAACTGCTTTTTTATTACAGTACAGGGACAGAGAGCAGAGCAGCTTTTGGTGAAGAGGCTGCTTTACAATGTACCGTCGCGCTAAAGATCCACAAGGTTACAGTCAGGTTTGATGCAGAGACTAAATGTTACTTTATGCCGCTATGGCAGGGGGCCGTGATGACAAAGACAGTAAGTGTGTGTGAGTGGGGGGTGAATGGGTGTGTGTCAGTTACAGTGTGTTGTTTATCTTTATGGTTTTTGAGGCTTTTTAAGGGCACTTTGTGTTTTCCTGCCCACTCCACCATGCATTACCATGTATCACTTTAACTGTTACACAAAGGGCTTTTAGGTGTCATCTGTGCTCCCTGACCATTATAAAGATAGCAGGCTGATATTCCCTGTAGAGAACCTGGGCTATAATATATTACTGCTGCAGCCTCAGCAGTGGACCTGGTGTCATTACCACTACTCAAAACAATGGACTGTAACGGAGATGTCTCGATAGCATCGTTCACATACTCCCCATTCTCTCTCTCTCTGTCCGTCTGTCCTCCTCTCTCACCTCCAGGCTGCTGGGTGACATTGGTGTTTTCAGTTTGCTTCGCTGGTGCTTATTCTAAGCCCGGCTGTTATCATTATGGTAATACCAGTGTCCTCTTTAAGGAGACTTGCTGATGAGATCTCGGTGACATCGGGTCACGCCCCGCCCTGCCACTGATCCATATTCATGTTTCATGTTGTTTCGTCTCTCCGGTAATCATTTTCCTGTCCCGCCTCTTCCCTCTCCGCCCTGTATTGCTCTATCTCTCAGGGCAATGTGACCTTTTCTTGTGCTGAGCCAGTTTCGGTTGCCGTGACATTCACCGGCCCCCAGAGCTTCCTCCAGTTGCCGGCGGCGACAGCATCATCGTCGGGGGGCGTGTCTGTGCGGCTCCAGTTCCGGACGTGGAACAAGGCCGGGCTGCTGCTGACCTTTGACCTCCCGCAGCAGGGAGGTGTGGTCTGGCTATACCTGAGTGAGGCCAGGCTCTGTCTACAGATCCACAAGGCTGGCAGGGCACTGCTGGAGCTCAGTGCAGGTTAGTCTAACCCCTAACCCTTAACCCTTAACTCCTAACCTTTAACCCTTAACTCCTAACCTTTAACCCTTAACCTATAACCCTTAAATAAACCTCATACAGATCCACAAGGCTGACAGGTCTCAGGTCAGTCACACAGAGGATCCAGGAATTTAAATTTAGTTTTCTGAGCCAGAAATTGTTAGATTTGATGTTTCTTTTCATGTATTAACAGCAAAAGATAGGTCAGATTGCGTTATTGATAGCTAAAAGGTGAAAACATGTACTTGTTGAAACCATTACAATCAAACGTGCCTGTGGTTGTGTGTCCCAGGTTCTGGTCTGAATGATGGTCAGTGGCATTCGGTAGAGCTGAGCTCCAGACGGGGTCGTCTGACCATCACTGTGGATAAAGAGGAAGGAGGCGCCGCTCACGCCAGCCCCTCATTTCCTGTTACCACAGGAAGTCACCTCTTCTTTGGTGGTAAGTGTGGAATACATGCACGTTATTTACCAGTAAAGGTCAGCAATTTAATTCTGTCATCTGTCAGAAAACTATGTAGAAGCTGCTTATCACTTGGCTGTTACAGTATACTGAAAAGAAAATGGTTGGTTAAGTCGGCAAATCTTCAACAGTACACATCAGTATATGGAAAACTACTCAACTCTCATCACACACTGTATTGATTAGAAAGGGAAAAAGTACTCCTGTGATCAAGGCCTGGTCATGCATCATGCATTATCTGTTGTTCTATTGACTAACTGCTGTCCTCCCTCTCCTGTCCAGGTTGTCCTGCTGAGGACGGCAGTAAGGAGTGTAGAAACCCCTTTAACATCTTCCAGGGCTGCATGCGGCTCCTGACTCTGGACAACCAACCAGTGGACCTGATCATGGTGCAGCAAAGGCTGCTGGGAAACTACAGCCAACTGCAGATTGACATGTGCGGCATCATCGACAGGTCAGTCATCTTGGTTATTCCTTGAAACAAACTTTCCCCTCGGTGGCATCCAATGCCACTTGTTAAGACTCATCCATTCTAATGCTGTTCATAAAGGGGTTTAGATTAGACTTATCATTGTAGACATCTCTGTTGTAGACATCCATTACATCCATTGCTTCTGGAGTGCAGGCCTTAACCCTTCGGCCATTATGGTGGCATTTAAAACTGAAGGACCAAACACTTACTGTGAAGATGACCTGCTCAGCTTTGTTATTTATCCTTGAACTTGGTCAAGAGCATAGAAACAACCTTTCATCCACTCCTCTTACCAGGAGTGGGGTTTAAAACCACGAGGAGATGTGTCCACTTGATGCAGCGATTGGAGAAGATATGTTATTGACACTCATCTAAGTACTGCTGTTGATAGCAGAGAGGATTTATGCTTCTATATCATTAGTGGAACAGTGACATTTAGAACATGGTTATTATACAGTTTTGCCCTACATTTTTTCAAAGAAACACACAATCAATACCAGGAGTGGGACTTGAACCCACGAGGACATGCATCCATTGCATCTTGAATGCAACGCCTTAACCACTCCACCATCCTGGTTACATGACGCGCTCAGCCTGAAAGGTCAAAAACCAACGCTGTGAAGATTAAGAGCTTTGTTGTGTTATCTGTCCAAGAAACTACTCCAGAGCATAGAGACAACCTTTCATTTAAGCAAGTCAACAAGTGGAACTATGATTGTTGAAGCAATTTATCTACCAGGAGTGGGAATGACCAACTAAAGTTTTTATACTACATCCTTGTCAGAATTGTGACATTTGGAACATTTTCATTGTATTTGTACCGTTTTCCCCCACATTTGTTCACCAAAGAAACACATAATCAATACCAGGAGTGGGACTTGAACCCACGAGGACTAATGTCCATTGCATCTTGAGAGCAACGCCTTAACCACTCGGCCATCCTGGTCACATGACACTAGTATCTCGAAAGGTCAAAAACCAACGCTGTGAAGATGAAGAGCTTTGTTGTGTTATCTGTCCTAGAAACTACTCCAGAGCATAGAGACAACCTTTCATTTAAGCAAGTCAACAAGTGGAACTATGACGGTTGTAACAATGGTGGCATCTGAACAGTACATGCTCAGCTGATGTTGAATCCAAACACCTCAATCATCTGCCTTCCTAGTTTCATGAAAGGTCCCACGTCAAAGGTCAAAGGTCCAGCTGTTGAAGAGGACAGTAAATCTGTCCACACAAAGCCAATTTGTCCCTGAAGGCACCTGAGAGCTTAGAAATAATCAGTCTTTGAAGTAAATACACAAGATACATTAGTGATGTAGTGGGAATGAGGTTCATACCTGTTGAATAAAAATGTTAAACTAAAGATTCAGTGTCAAGTCAAGTCGGGATTTACTTTACTAAGTATATTTATTAACACAAAAGCTGAGCTCAGGAGAGAGGAACACAAGGTAGGGCATGCAGATCTCTGCCAGAGATCATAAAGCAAAGGAAGTACAAGCAAGCTAGTTTCTAAACATCTACAAGGTCATGCTAGTCGTTAATCTGTACAGTCCGTTCTGTGAGAGTGTTTCTGATCAGGAACATGGTGAAGGACTTTCCTCTGTCTCTTCACGAGGTAGACCTTCCATTACTATCTAAACACCATCCATACAGTCATACAGGAACATACAGTTAATGAAGTGTGCCTCCAGGATCTGAGTCACACGAGGCCCTTAAACAGTTCATCATGTCATACTAACAAGAATCATAAAGGGTACATGGACATACAATAGAATCAATAGAATCACGAGATACAATAAATTCTTCCACAATATCCATCTCCCTTGGACTTGGAACATCTTGGTCACATAAAAGATTCAGCCTGAAAGGTCAAAACACCAATCCTGAAGCTTGTGACTGATTTCTTCATTCCAAAGCGTTGAACAAAACCATTCATTTAAGTGCAAACACTACCAGGAGTGGGGTTTGACACTAAAGTTGAGATTCCATGAATTGATCCATTGGTACTCATGGCATTTAGGGAATTGTTTTCAAGAACATGGCACATTGGCATGGTCATGAAAGAAGTGCAATTTATCTACCAGGAGTGGGACTTGAACCCACGAGGAGCACTGTCTATTGCATCTTAAGTGCAACGCCTTAACAACTCGGCCATCTTGGTTCCATGAGTCCACTACCATTGAAGGACCAAACACTTACTGTCAAGATGATGCGTTCAGCTTTGTTATTTATCCGTGGATTTTGTCAAGAGCATAGAAACAACCTTTCATCCACTCCTCTTACCAGGAGTGGGGTTTAAAACCACGGGGAGATGTGTCCACTTGATGCAGCGATTGAAGAAGATATGTTATTGACATTCATCTAAATATGTTGGAGAGAAATTTACTGCTGTTGATAGCAGAGAGGATTTATACTTCTATATCATTAGCGGAACAGTGACATTTAGAATATGGTTATTATACAGTTTTGTCCTACATTTGTTCAAAGAAACACACCAGGGGCCTGTTCCAAGAAGCGGGTTTAGTGAAAACTCTGAGTTTGTTAACCCTGAGATGAGGGAAACTCTGGGTTTTCCGTTCCAGAAAGAGAGGTAACTCAAACTGTGAGTCAATTACCATGGTAACTGACTCTGTGAACCTAACCTGCTCGCTGGCAGGTTTTCTTGAACAAACCCTGACTTTCTCCCTGTCTCCTCCCTCTGCTGAACCTGAAGCAGCTGTCGGACATGGCGTGTCCTTTCCTCGGTAACCCGATCGATATTCAAGCGGAAGTAATTCGCATAGCCTTATGTCGGGAGAGGATTTTGAGACCCCGATTAGATGTTCTATGTCCAGGATGGAAGAGCTGTCCGAGATAAAATGCCGTTTACACTTCACGGATTACGCTACCACCACCCCGAGCAGTCAAATAAAGACACATTTAATTTGGTCTTCTTTATTTCCTACAAATACAAAAGCAACAGTTAGTATTTTTATATTGTTCCAACAACACATTTCACCTGTGACCATGCACCCACCTCTAACTTATGTTCCAGTAATTACATTTCTAGATCTGCCTTTCTAATTTGTTGCCGCAAGTACACCATTTGAAGTATGTCTGGCCCAGACAGCTCAGTTGGTAGAGCATGAGACGCTCAGTCTCATGGTTGTGGGTTCGATCCCCACATAGTGTTAACTATCACCTTTGTAAGTCTGCTAAATGACTGTAATGTTTTTATATTTCATTTTCAGCTGCTGCCAAGAGCGCTTTGCGCCTGTGGGATTGCACCTAAATGAAAAAATTTTTTTTCCAAAACCATTCCACCACTTTCTCACATGTAGGTAATATTATAAGAAAGTGTGGTTAAATGTTAAATGAATACACTACTGCATTCAAACGTACGCATTGACTCGGGCAGCGATTCTCTCCCATGCCAATTCCCTCTCCTTTACGACCCTTCTGCTTGCTGGTTGCCATGGTGAATCGTAGTATCAGACCTCCATTGATGACGGCTTTTTATTGTCGTCGCGCACGCGCTTAACTCAAGGTGAAAATACTCAAAGTTGATTGAACTAACTCAAATCAGCCATTCTGGAACCGAAAACTCAGACTTGGCCATCTCGGAATTAATCAACTCAGAGTGCAGGGTTAGACTCAGAGTTTGCTGAACCTGCTTCTTGGAACAGGCCCCAGGGCATAGAAACAACCTTTCATATAAGCAAGTCAACAAGTGGAACTATGATTTTTGAAGAACTGCAATTTATCTACCAGGAGTGGGAATGACCGACTACAGTTTTTATACTATAGCCTTGGCAGAATTGTGACGTTTGGAACATTTTCATTGTATTTGTACCGTTTTGCCCTACATTTGTTCAAAGAAACACATAATTAATACCAGGAGTGGGACTTGAACCCACGAGGACTAATGTCCATTGCATCTTGAGAGCAACGCCTTAACCACTCGGCCATCCTGGTCACATGACACTCATGTCTCGAAAGGTCAAACACCAACGCTGTGAAGATTAGGCGCTTTGTTGTGTTATCTGTCCTAGAAACTACTCCAGAGCATAGAAACAACCTTTCATTTAAGCAAGTGGAGCTATGACTGTGGCATCTGAACAGTACATGCTCAGCTGATGTTGAATCCAAACATCTCAATCATCTGCCTTCCTAGTTTCATGAAAGGTCCCACGTCAAAGGTCAAAGATCCAGCTGTAGAAGAGGAAAGTAAATCTGTCCACACAAAGCCAATTTGTCCCTGAAGGCACCCGAGAGCTTAGAAATAATCAGGCTTTGAAGTAAATACACAAGATACATTAGTGATGTAGTGGGAATGAGGTTCATACCTGTTGAATAAAAATGTTAAACTAAAGATTCAGTGTCAAGTCAAGTCGTGATTTACTTTACTAAGTAGTACTAAGCTGAGCTCAGGAGAGAGGAACACACACAAGGTAGGGCATGCAGATCTCTGCCAGAGAAACGTCTGAACAGAGATCATAAAGCAAAGGAAGTACAAGCGAGCTAGTTTCTAAACATCTACAAGGTCATGCTAGTTGTTAATCTGTACAGTCCGTTCTGTGAGAGTGTTTCTGATCAGGAACATGGTGAAGGACTTTCCTCTGTCTCTTCACGAGGTAGACCTTCCATTACTATCTAAACACCATCCATACAGTCATACAGGAACATACAGTTAATGAAGTGTGCCTCCAGGATCTGAGTCACACGAGGCCCTTAAACAGTTCATCATGTCATACTAACAAGAATCATAAAGGGTACATGGACATACAATAGAATCAATGGAATCACGAGATACAATAAATTCTTCCACAATACCCATCTCCCTTGGACTTGGAACATCTTGGTCACATAAAAGATTCAGCCTGAAAGGTCAAAACACCAATCCTGAAGCTTGTGACTGATTTCTTCATTCAAAAGCGTTGAACAAAACCATTCATTTAAGTGCAAACACTAAGAGGAGTGGGGTTTGAACCCATGAGGACACAGTCCACCTCCTTAACCTTACAGTGACATACATTAGATTCACACTAAAGGTGAGATTCAGTGGTACTCATGGCATTTAGGGTATATTTTCAAGAACATGGCACATTGGTAAGGTCAAGAAAGAACTGCAATTTATCTACCAGGAGTCGGGCTTGAACCCACGAAGACTACTGTGCATTGCATCTTAAATGTAACGCCTTAACCACTCGGCCATCCTGGTTACATGCATCCCTTGACATTAAAGGACCAAACACTTACTGTGAAGATGACATGCTCAGCTTTGTTATTTATCCTTGAACATGGTCAAAAGCATAGAAACAACCTTTCATTCACTTACTACGGGTGGGGTTTAAAACCACTCAACCATTCTGGTGCAGTTAATAAAGAAGATAACCTACATGTTGGAGAGAAAGTGAATGCTGTTGATAGCAGAGAGAATGACGAACTACAGTTTTTATACTATATCCTTGGCAGAATTGTGATATTTGGAACATTCTCATGGTATTTGTACAGTTTTCCCCACATTTGTTCACCAAAGAAACACATAATGAATACCAGGAGTGGGACTTGAACCCACGAGGACATGTGTCCATTGCATCTTGAGTGCAACGCCTTAACCACTCGGCCATCCTGGTTACATAAAATGCTTAGCTTGAAAGGTCAGAAAACATCAACATGGGAATAACTGGGTTGTTTGTCAGAGGTGGGTTGGATCCAGACAGAGCTATGGCAGCGCTGTTGTTCTGTCAGTCACAAGTGTCTTGGTGGAAACTTGTAGATGGGTTTTTTTCTGAGCCTCCTTGATTGTTTTGTCATCCAACTTCTTATGAGATGCAACTTTTTGTTGTTGTGAAATCTGGTTTTCTATTTCTTTGCTTTTTTGGCTGAGTAATCTATTTGTGAGGTGAAGTGGTGTGTTAGACATGAGCATGCACACACACACACACACACACACACACACACACACACACACACACACACACACACACACACTATGCCACTAATCAAATCCAGAATTATTGTTCAGTGGAGGCCAGAGGTGTGAAATAACCCATGTGACAATGCTGTATGTTTTATTCCTGCAGGTCTTTATCCTGACCAGTTTCTTCTCTGTTTCTGCTGACGTCAGCGTTGATCAGGACTGCTTTGATCAGTGCCATCGTTAAATCGTCAATATCATCAAGAGTATCACTATCACCACTATCTGTAGCTCTATTACCCAATGGGGGTCTTGGTTATGATGGCCGTTCACATCTCTACAGTAATATCTGATAGAGAGAGAGAGAGATTATGGACGTTATGATAAATGGCTGCCATTTAAACCTAATTGGTGAGGCGATATATTTGATTACAACTGGGGATGAGGGGAACAACTTCACCCGGAGAGAGAGAGAGAGAGAGAGAGAGAGAGAGAGAGAGAGAGAGAGAGAGAGCAGAACCAATGGCTTGCTGTCTGAATGTCACACTAAAAGAGCAACACAATTAATGGGACAATTATAACAATTAGAAACTCTCCTCTAGGCCATAAGCAGCACACACACACACACACACACACACACACACACACACACACACACACACACACACACACACACACACACACACACACACACACACACACATCCGACCGGCCACATACCCAGAAAGGGAGAATCTGCTCCACTGGTTTTAATTAAATCTCTTGTTTCTACATTCATCAGATTATTAGACGTCCCTACACAGATCCGACTCACTGGGACGGGAAAACAACATCCTGCTGCTTTCTCCCAGTAAACAGGAGAATCTGCTACTGTACGTTCAGTTTGTTGATGACATTATGGGTGATTTACCCTCCCAATACTTCAGACAGGGACACAAAGATGCATATGTCCTTTGTCTCCTGGTTTATTGATCAGTTAGTATGATATTATTGAACCATTGTCATGATTGCTATAGATTTGGTTCTAATCTATCACGTGTTGTTTTTGCTTTGGCCACAAGTACTTTTGTATTTCATATCGATAAAGTACCCGGTTCATTCAACCCCACAAGAACACTTTGTCTGCAGCATCTTGAGTGCAGCAACTTAAGTCCCTCGGTCATCCTGGTCGTACACCGACGGGATCCGCTTGCTCATTGTGAGTCACTTGATAAGAGTGTCAGCTAAAAGCATAAAAGGTCAAGGTAAATCTGTATGTGTGTGTGTGTGTGTGTGTGTGTGTGTGTGTGTGTGTGTGTGTGTGTGTGTGTGTGTGTGTGTGTGTGTGTGTGTGTGTTTCATTTGTTGTTACCTAAAGGGCATTCAGATAGACAAACTGAAAGGCTGAGATGAGTCGACCAAGCGATTGAGTGAGATACAGGCAAACCAAGGGCGTCAGCTAAATGCCTCAAATGTCGATGTAAGTCTGTTGGGGAGCGAGAGTGTGTGTGCATGCATGTTTCATTGTTGTCAATGTTTAAGTCGTAATCTGTTGCTGGTTGTAATTGATATAACACAATAAACACAACCTATATCCACTTTTCCATTTTCTATTCCAAACTCCCGACGTCAGTTACGACTCTCCTGGGATAAATCCTCTGGGGCACAGGAAGTGATGCGTTTTGCAGCAGAACAGCGGGTTGTTTGGGATGGGATGAATAGGAGAAGAACTGGGTAGTTAGCATGAGCAGCGATAGCCACCGTGGCTGAACAGACAAAGAAAAGAGCGCCACCTACAGGAACTCAAACTCCAAGGAGAAAGACGTCACAGTACTGGACACACTGTTTGATTGACAGGTGATCTCTGGGAGGAGCAGTGAGGAACACCACAGTGAAGAACACCACAGTGAGGAACACTACAGTGAGGGACACCACAGTGAGGAACACCACAGTGAAGAACACCATAGAGAGGAACACTACAGTGAGGAACACCACAGTGAGGAGCACCACAGAGAGGAACACCACAGTGAAGAACACCACAGTGAGGAACACCACAGTGAAGAACACCACAGTGAGGAACACTACAGTGAGGAACACCACAGTGAAGAACACCACAGTGAGGAACACCACAGTGAAGAACACCACAGTGAGGAACACCACAGTGAGGAACACCACAGTGAAGAACACCACAGTGAGGAACACCACAGTGAGGAACACCACAGTGAAGAACACCACAGTGAGGAACACCACAGTGAAGAACACCACAGTTAGGAACACCACAGTGAGGGAACACCACAGTGAAGAACACCACAGTGAGGAACACGACAGTGAAGAACACCACAGTGAGGAACACTACAGTGAGGAACACCACAGTGAAGAACACCACAGTGAAGAACACCACAGTGATGAGCTCCTAAATAAAAACCAAAACTAGGATCTTGCGGATTACCAACCGTAAAGTAGACAGATAAACAAACAGATAGACAAAACCGATGAACAGTCAGACATATTCCTGATGGAGGACACAGACATCACTACTGACACACCAGGCTTTATTCCCTCAACCCTCATAGTCCTGTACGTGAAGAATACTATCCCTGAGGCTCTACTGTCAGCACACACAATACATATGCAATACCACACACACACACACATACACACACACACACACACACACACACACACACACACACTATCTATTTTTCATATCTCCTTGTTGTGTCAGTCTGTCAGGCAGTGACTCTACAACTGGGATAGAAATGTTTGTCCCATGTGGGGATTTGGCTCAGCACAGCACAGGAGAGAATACACACACACACACACACACACACACACACACACACACACACGAAAACACACGCACAAAAAAAAATTGAGGTTGGAAAGGTTAAGGGACTAAGGGACTTGGCAAAGTTTGCGTGTGTGTGTGTGTGTGTGTGTGTGTGTGTGTGTGTGTGTGTGTGTGTGTGTCATGCCAACCTCCTGGAGGTGCCAGACGGTCCTGGAACAGATGGAGAGCAAACTAAGTGAATAAAAATACCTTTACTTTACTGTCCTGTCGCACTCTCTCTCTGTCTGTCTGTCTCTCTGTTGCTCTGTTCACGAGAGTGAGGTTGCAGGACTTTCCAGTCAGACAGTATATATCTGTCTGTCTCACTGTCTGTCTGTCTGTCTCACTGTCTGTCTCTAAAGCCTCTCACTGTCTATATATCTATATATATCTCCCTATATTGCTCTGAACATCAGGTTAACAATAAAACAGTGATTCTAAAACTTTATTTTGCTGAAAAAAATGCTAACTAAGCAATAAAATACAATATAATATTAACAAAATAAAAGACTTGCTGATGGCAGCGGGAGCTCTTCTCCAGCTTGTTATCCTGACACAGACTAATGATTAGCGGTGGCGATTCTCCTGCTAGTTGGTGATGATGACAACTCTTATCCCACTTCTCCTCCTGGCACAACTCACCCCCAGTGTGACCTCGTTTCACCGTCACCTCCATCCTGACCTCCACCCCTCCACAAGTATAAGTATAAGTATCCTAACAATACCCAACCCTCCCCTTGTCTCCCCTTCTTTCCTCTGAGTACATTCAAAACCAGCCACCTTTTACTTTTACTTCACCTCTTGAGTAGATTTTAGTAGTAATTATACTTCCACTTTAGTCAAACTTCAGAATTTCTACTTGAACAGGATATTTTTGGTGCTGTTTCCACCCCTGGATTCATCTGAAGAGCTCCTTCAAACAGTCTGGCAGCATCGAGGAGCAGCACAGGTCAAACATCAGAGAAGATCTGGTCCTGAGGAGAACGGAGAGGGTGTCCTTCATCCGCCAGGGGAAAAGCTGTTCTTTTTCTGGCTCAGAATAATACAGAGATGTAGAGAACGGAAACTGTGTAGCAGTGAAATTATTCTTTTTATCTTCCTGAGACGGGGTGAGAGGTGATGCAGTAACGCTGTCTCCAGAAGGTCGCCTTGCCAATCAGCGGTACTAATAGAACTTTTTCAGAGATTTTCTCCCAGAACACCTTGATTAATAATGTGATCTCCCCCTGACATCAAAACTAAAACACCTTTTCAAGTCCTTGTTTCTCTCCTGACCCTCCTACACTCCCTTTAGCAGAACATTTGGGTGTGCTGAAGGCCGTGAAATAAAAAATCATCACAGAAAAAAAAACATGGTGGCGGGTCAAAGGTCTGATCCGTCAACAGCCACGTGTCCTTCAGCAAGACGCTGAAACATGAATGATGCTCACTCCTCTTGACACGAAGAGATGAAAGGACCATCTGGAGTTCGACTGCCTTTTGTCCTCTCCAGATCCAGCAGGATTGTTTCCGTCTGTTCGAGCTGCAAAAGCAAACTAATTGATTTTTTTGAAATCAGCTTTCAGAAGGAACGTTTTAAATTCACACAGTTTGAGCCGCTGACATTATTTTATTCAAGTCCATCCTATTCACGAGCTGAAGGAATGTCGCCTGAGATTGATTAACATCTTTGAGAAACTTGTGATGAACTGAAAGACTAAATATACTCTCCTGTCTGTCTGTCTGTCTGTCTGTCTGTCTGTCTGTCTCTCTCAGGTGTTCTCCCAGTCACTGTGAACATGGCGGCAGCTGCAGTCAGTCCTGGACCGTCTTCCACTGTAACTGCTCTGACAGCGGCTACAGCGGAGCGACCTGCCACAGCTGTGAGTCACCTGTCAGTCAAACGTCATCACATGACCACTGAACGGAGGGGAGAGAGACATAGAGAGAGAGAGAGAGAAATAGAGAGAGAGAGGGAAGAGACAAGTGATATAGAAAGGAAGAGGCAGCTCAGAACAACAACGACGGCGGTGATGAAAGATCGACAAAGGTGGTTGAAGCTCAGCAAGCCGAGCCTCCAAATGATTGACCACGAGATGTCAGCAGGTTTTCCCGCTAGGCAGCCCAACCAGTCGTGATATTTTAGACCGACTGCAGACGGTCACACACTGGCGGCTGGTGTGAGAGGAATTTGATTGGTTTGGAGTCCAGAGCCAGTGAAGGGCTTCGTTTCTTCCTCAGAAGAGTCCTTTTGTTCATACACACCACAGCAAGCACACAGTGGCCGTACTGCAGATTATTCTTTCAATTAAGAGGCTAACCAATCAAAGAGAGGTTACGCAAGATAAGATGATTTTTTATTATTTCATTTTATTGATCCCCGTGGGGAAACTGGATCGTTACATCAGCAAGTCATAATAGGCTTACAGTATTTAACACAACACAGAGGACAAACACACTAGCACATACTGATATAAGAATGGAAAGGATTGAAACATGAATGAAAAAGCAAATTGTGCCTATTTGTGCCTGTGCATGTACATATCAGTCATTCATGTTAAGGGTAGACAAGCCTGTCAATCATCCTCGGGTTACCAATTATAGGTCCGCCCCTAGTGGTTGGAGGATGAACAGTCATAACATCCTGTGGTGCAGCTTCTCTTACATCGGTGATGGAGATAAGAAAGTGTGTTTCTAATAAACCGATTCACTCTTTTGTGAGCTTCATGTAATGTCTGCACATCCTGTTTTTGTGAATGTCACCGGTACTGATGTGGATGTCACCGTTATTAATGTTGTTGAACTGACTGTTGGAGCCGATGTCTTTCCGTTCCTCCAGCTGTATACCAACAGTCCTGTGAGGCGTACAAACACAAAGGAAACTCGTCAGGACATTATTACATCGACGTGGACGGCAGTGGACCCATCAGACCACAGCTAATCTACTGCAACATGACAGGTAGCACACACACACACACACACACACACACACATGCACACACTCTCTCCTCTCGTGTTAAAATTGAAAATGTACAATTCAGAATGATGATGATCCTCTCACCCCTCTCTCTCTCTCTCTCTCTCTCTCTCTCTCTCTCTCTCTCCACCAGAGGAGAAGACATGGATGGTGATGCAGCACAATAACACAGAGCTGACCAGAGTCCGACCGTCGACGGGGGGGAACCAGCATTCAGCACACTTTGACTACTCATCTGAAGAAGAGCAGCTGTCGGCCATCATCAGCCAATCAGAGCACTGTGAACAGGAACTGTCCTACCACTGCAGGAAGTCCCGCCTCCTCAACACACCGGGTAAGCCCTGTTGGTTTTTTAACGTTTATGTTCCTGCTCCTCTTTTTACAACCAGTCTTCTACTGCTGCCTTGCTCAAAGGCACCTTGAAGGTAGTTGTTGAGGGAAGGTACTGGCCCAGATGTTTCCAACCAGGGGTTCAAACCAGCAACCCTCAAACCTGAAGCCTCTTGATCTGGTTTTCTGTGCTACAAAGGTCAGGGCTGCTTTTTCATCTCCACTCTGTTGACTTCCAGTGTAAAAAAGATGAATTTATTTCATTTCAGAAACAAATGATCCAAAACAAATGATCATCTCTAAAACATGGAGGATCCAATCTGTCAATATTCTTCTGTTTTACTATCTACTACAACCTACCATAATTGTTTTTAAATTTTGAGTGACTTTATGAGAGTAGGTGTCACTTTTTTCAACTGGGGGAAAATAGAGAGACTGGTTAGACAGGCTCTTCAGCTGGGATCCACCGCCATGCTCTAGCAGACACAACAAACTGACTATTATGCTTTTTATTGCAAATGTCTTCAGGTTTCAGGGATTTTCTTCCTATTTCCTAATGTGTCTAACAAATGGATTTTTTAGGATCATTTCAACACAGTTTCAAACAGCCATGTGTACTCAAGCAGTGTGACGTACGATCTTGTTGCAGCTGTAGAGAAGAGGTGAATGACCAGTGGTGCATTGGTGGATGATTCATCTTCTTCATGCATCATCTTCATCCTTCATTACTCTCATCAGGACCTTTACAGGACTGTGAGTGAGCAGGAGGCTCATAGCTTCCCGGTCTAAGGCGACGTGCAAACTGTCAAATTCACGGACAAGTATGTGTCGAAACCCCCCAGGCTGCGTTGTGGGCGTGTCTCAAAACCGTCTCCTTTTGAGTGGGGACAGGCAGCTGCTCGCTAAATTTGAAGAGCTGGCGTCTATAGATGACCTGATCCTCCATTTTCCCCCTGCAGGGTTTTGCAGAAACCACAAGGACAGACACATCTCTGTCCAAATGTCATTGGCTGATGAAGCCCGTTAACGAATGACGTTTACCTTGGTTCCGTCAAAAGTTTCAACTTTTTTTGACGGACTGGGTTATTTTCACTCAATCCATGTGATCCATCAACACATAGCTCATGTGAACGAGGCCTCATACAGTAGCAGTTGTCTATTATCTGTCTGGAGGCAGCAGGGACACAGTGTTGGGGCTGGAACATTTCCAATGACGAGCAGCGGGACAGACGACAGTGCTGGTCTGTGTTGAAATCCAGACCGACAGGAGATGGATGGATGGGATCAGAGGGAGGGAGGTGGGGAGGGATGAATGGATTGATGGATTTATAGATGGGTCAATTCACATCTTACATTCTCGGCCTTCTCATCCACGGCGACTTGAATGAGTGCAGCAGTTGAATAAGCTTCAATTTCAGCATCACCAGTTCAAGGGTCATGATGAACGCAGAGCGATCACGGAAGAGAGAAATTCTAGGAAACAAAATAAAATGAGAGCTAAGCAGAGAGGATGGAGGATGAGTGGATGGATAACCCTAACCTCCTCCTCCGCTCACTCTCACATCTCAACACATTTTTGTTCCATATGATGAATGTCCTCTCTCCAGAAAGTATTCAGTGTCAGTATATAAGAGGCTGGAAACCTCTCGCTCAATCTGAGAGGTTTGGCCTCCTTTTTTATGGGAAGTCGAGAGACAGTGAGCCAACGAAAAAGGTTTTTGTACATTTGTTTTAGTGTTTTATCGTCCTTGAGTTAATTCAAACACATCTGGTCATCTGGTGCTGCTTGCCACAATAATGATTTGGTGGAGCGAGAATGTTGTGTGGGCCTGCTTTGCGTTTTACGCTTTAAGAGGTGGACGTTTGTATCATGTTTATTGACTCGACAAAAAATGTCACAACCCAATTCATCCTAGTACACATCTGATGTTGTTTTCAAAGAGAGTGAACCTGAGTGAGCGGATAGATTCTCTGTGTTTGTGTTAAAGGCTGAAGCAGATTGTTTGTGTGTGTGTGTGTGTGTGTGTGTGTTTCAGAGGGCTCTCCGTTCAGCTGGTGGAGGGGTGGTCCAGGTCCGGGGCGTGTCCAGACCTACTGGGGCGGGGCGCTACCAGGCAGCCAGCAGTGTGCCTGCGGCCTGCAGGAAAACTGTCTGGACCCGCAGCACTACTGCAACTGTGACGCCGACCGCTTGGAGTGGTACTGAACCTTACCGACCCATAGACATGTTCAATATCATCACCGAAGAGTAATACGACTTGTTTCCTGTCTTTGGTTGGGTTGACATTAGAGCACAGGTCGCCATCCAACTTTTTTTGTATTCATCTTCAGTGAAACCAGTCAGATTTTTGTCTCAGACTTAAAAATGATACTTTTTTATTCTCATACTTTTTATTCTCTTTTATTAAGACGTTTTCTATCATCAACAACACTGAGCTGGGGCAGAACTATGATGGTTTACATGAGAGCACAGGTCGTCGTCCATATTTGATGGGTTTTTGTAATCAACTGCAGTGAACTGACTTTTAAATTAGCTTTAAATTAGGATACCAGGACACTAACATGGCTGACTGCTTTACTTTACTATACTATCTATAATGAATTCAACTGGGAAGAAATGAGTCGAGGGAAAAACAAGAACAAGAACTTCCTCGTGTTGCAACCAGTGCTGCTGTCTTCTCCACAACCACGGTCCTTCCTTCCTTCCTTCCTTCCTTCCTTCCTTCCTTCCTTCCTCCCTTCCTTCTATCATCTCCAAACAGTCTGTTCACTGCTGACTGTATTTCTACAGACTGGAGCTTCTAGCTGCTCCTCAATATTTCATCACATTCACAAAGTGCTCCACCAGCTTACAGTCCTGGGTGTATTTTTACACTGAATCTCCCCGGTAACAAGACTGACAGGGTTTTTAAAAGTGTGTAAAGCTGAGTGAGGGTGCAAATGGACGGAGGTGCAAGTGTTTCTTCTGGAAATAGCTGTCCCAAAAATGAGTGTTGAGTGTCAGGATGGCTATAATATGGTGTTAGAAGAAGTAGCACCCCAACAGGTTGGTGTAAACATAGCATAGGTCGCATCAGCTTCTAACAATACTTTATATTATATATAGTTTGTGGTTGGTATAAATATCTACTTATGTTCCATTTCTCAGTTGATGTGAAGACCAGTTTTATCCTTGTTCATGCTTGATCCCTCTTCTTTGTTGTTTGTCTTTTTGTTTTCCTCCTCCTTTTTCTTCTTCTTCTTCTTCTTCTTCTTCTTCTTCTCCTTCTTCTTCTTCATCTACTTCTTCATCTCCTTCTTCTTCATCTCCTCTTTCTCCTTCTTCTTCTTCTTCATCTCCTCTTTCTTCTTCTTCTTCTTCTTCTTCTTCTTCTTCATCTCCTCTTTCTTCTTCTTCTTCTTCTTCTTCTTATTCCTCTTCTTCTTCTTCTCCTTCATCTACTTCTTCATCTCCTTCTTCTTCATCTCCTCTTTCTTCTTCTTCTTCTTCTTCATCTCCTCTTTCTCCTTCTTCTTCTTCGTCTCCTTCTTCATCTCCTCTTTCTCCTTCTCCTTCTTCTTCTTCTTCATCTCCTCTTTCTCCTCCTTCTTCTTCTTCTTCATCTCCTCTTTCTCCTTCTTCTTCTCCTTCTCCTCCTTCTCCTTCTTCTTCTTCTTCTCCTTCTTCATCTCCTTCTCCTCCTTCTTCTTCTCCTTCTTCTTCTTCTTCTTCTTCTTCTCCTCCTCCTACTACTCCAGGGCTAACGACTCAGGCCTGCTGATCCATAAGGAGAGCCTCCCAGTCAGGTCTCTGCTGCTGGGTGACATCCAGAGGCCGGGGTCAGAGGCCGCCTACAAGGTGGGACCCCTCCGTTGTCATGGAGACAGTAAGTCAGGTTCAGATGCTAAGATGTTATGGACGTTCCTACCTACCTTCCTGGTTCTGTCCACCAGGTCATCTTTCACGTTGTTTCCCAGAGAACTTCTGGAACGCGGCGTTCTTCGACAAGGAGACGTCGTACCTCCACTTCCCCACCTTCCACGGGGAGCTGAGCGCCGACATCTCCTTCCTGTTTAAGACCACGGCCTCCTCCGGCGTGTTCCTGGAAAACCTGGGCATCAAAGACTTCATCCGGATTGAACTGAGCTGTAAGTAAAACCTGGATGCTGAAGACTTGATCTGGATTGAACTCAGCTGTTAGTAAAACTGTCTGGACAGCATGATCTCTCTCTGCATCTTAACCTCTCTCTCTCTCTCTCTCTCTTCCTCTCTCTCTCTCTCTCTCTCTCTCTCTCTATCTCTCTCACACACACACACACACACACACACACACACACACACACACACACACACACACACACAGACACACACACACAAAGGCTACAAGGCTCTACTTCTACTTCTTCTACTTTGCTGTCTCCCTGTTGTCTGCTTAGCTTGGTCTCCATGTTACAGGCCCCCCGGTGTCATTTACAATAGGACAGTAATAACCAAGAGGGTGTCATTTCCTTTATGGGTGCTGTGCTAGTGCGACTGGGTAAGAGGTATATATTTATGGGCAACCACAGTGTGTGTCATGTAGAATATAGCAGAAATACCCTAGAGGGTGTTTGACTGTTTATTGTCACAGTAATGCAGTAATGTGTGAGGCAGGGCAAGAAATTAAAGTTTTCATAGAGCATTTGTTGCCCCCTTGATCTGATTTTACTTTAATTTTATTGAACTATCAAATAAAACATCTGCATTGCAACAATATGTACCACAAAGTTTGGTTTTCATTTCTTTCCCTCCGCTGGAAACTGGTGGCAGAAGAGGACGATGACGTTTCCTCTCCGTCCCCAACCAGTCCGTCTTCCACCCCTCCCTTGTTGAGCTTTTTCCAATATTGGTTGATTTATTTTTTATTAACGCAGCATTTTCTCTTACTGCTGGCTGCAGGGTGCCAACATATTCTACTGCTTTGGGCTGCGCGCTCTGATCAAAAAACATTTTTCTCTCCCAGAATGCACTGGGGAGAATCCCTGGTCGAAGGCTCCATAAACAACCTGCGGTGATTCAAGGACGTTTTTGCCCCCCAGCCCCCGTTCATTTCAGACCCTGGTATGAGGTGTACATTTACGGCCACCCCACGGTGTGTGTCATTCAGAAGATGACAGTAAAAACCAAGAGGGTGTTTACTGAGTTTATGGGTGTGACAGTGATGCAGTAAGGAGAGAGCCTGTTATACACTACCAGTCACAAGTAGAGTTGTTTTTCTTTATTCTTACTATTTTCCACATTTTATAATAATAGTAAAGTCACCAAAAGAAAAGAAATTCATACGTAGGATCAACTTCACTATTTATATTTGTCTAAGAAACTAATTTCAAGCATTGAAGCATCAAGCCTTCAGATCATGAGAAACAGTCAGGTGAGTCCAAACCTTCGACTGGTCCTGTAGATGCTTTGAACCTGTAGCCTCATCCATGGCTGTCCTCTTGAAACTCTTCTACCCCACACAGTTGGCTGTTTGTCTCTGAAAAAGGATTTGAAGGGACACACACACACACACACACACACACACACACACACACACACACACACACACACACACACACACACACACACACACAAAAAGCATCTAACACAGGGCCACTGCTGCACCAGCAGGCCCTTGCTCTCCTCGGGGGAAATCATTGGCGGTGTGGTTGTTCCAGCTCCGGCTGCTGTTATGATGACAACCGGTTCAGATCGCGCCGCGACACTGAGAACGGTTTCTAAATGAAGTTACTGTCGGGTTCGGGGATATTGTTTCTTCTGGCTCGGTACTCTCGTGGTGATACGTCCTCTCCCTCCACCGCCACCACACGAAGGATGAGGGTTTGTTGCAGCGACGCCAACACTCTCCTAAATCCTCTGCTGTTGGTGGGGGAACATGCTGGGCAGGAAGCCTGAGAGGGGAACAAGAGTTAGGGTAGACTCTGTTCACATTTCACCAATGGCTTCTAGCTCTTTCTGAATAGGATTGTGGGAGCTGTGTGAAAATACACAGGTAAGTTAAAGCTTCACACAGTGGAGCTGCAACAGAGAAGAGCATCCATCCCCACTAATTGAGTCCCTGTAGATTTGCCCTGTTTGCTCAAATGAAATGTTGGTGTCAGGTATGTACACGTCTCCACCCACAGTACTTGACAAATCAAATTTTATTTCATTCGTTAGCTCAGTAGCAAACAAACATTACTTGTAAAGGATTTTCTCAGGTGCCATAAAAGTGAGCAGGTAAAGAATCTGAATTTGCCTCCTGGTGACCACGGTGCTGCAAAACACCTACGATCTTCTACATGTGTTGTGACAGATCATGTTTCCCTGCAGGAGGACAGATATGAAGCGTCTCTTGGTGACAGAGTCGTTTCAGTGTGTTTGTTAGTATTTAGCAAACAAATGGGAAACAGTCCAACACACTGGGCTGGTACGACAGCCACATGTGACTCCCACAGTCCGGTAACTCTCTTTCTTCTTCTGCCTCATCCCACCATCCACCACCACCAGCCTCCACTGAGGTGGTTTTCTCCTTCGACGTGGGTAACGGGCCGCTGGAGGTCCGCGTGGAGTCGAGTGTCCCGCTGAACGACGACCGGTGGCATCGGGTCCGAGCCGAGCGCAACGTCAAGGAGGCGTCGCTTCGCCTCGACGAACTTCCTGCCGCCACACAGGAAGCTCCTGCTGACGGACACTTCCACCTGCAGCTCAACAGCCAGCTGTTCATAGGTAGGCTGTGTGTGTGTGTGTGTGTGTGTGTGTGTGTAGACATTTCCCTCATTAGTAGCAGTGCTGGTGATAACGGCTGTGAGGTCCTTTTCCTTTCTTTTCCCTCAGAAACTGAAACATCATCAGTCTCCCTCTCTCTCTTTATCACACACACACACACACACACACACACACACACACTTATCTTCTTTTCTTCCCAGAGAAGCAGTAGCTCAGTGTTTCTGTCTCCTCCTCAACTCAGCAGCTGATCACAGAATTTAAACCTTTTAGTCGGCTGATTTTTTTTCCTCTCCTCCATAACTCTCTACTGTACTCTACTGTACTTTACACCAGATGGTATTGTGTGAAACATGCATGGTGCTGTTTCTGGTCAGGGCTTTGCACAGTGACACAGTTCATATAGGAGCTCATGGACTTCAGTCTTCTGCACCAGGGACTTTACTTCCCTACCAGAGCAGCACTGGTTTTAAATGTCAGTGGTCCTGACTGGGTTTAGATGTAATATTAATACAATCATTTCAGGACAGGACATCATTTTTCTGTCCTTTACATCATTTACTCATGCAGTTAGTGCTCATTGTCAGTAAAGGGCAGCGTAGCTGTAGGTCTAACTGTTCTGTATACCACTATAGATGGTATGGTAGTAGACGAGGATTGAAAAAGCATTATGGTGGTTTCACACGTGCTAAGCTGTTATCGACTAATTGCCACCTGCCACTGAGTGATATTGGATATGGAGGAGCTGAGTGGACACATCACCTCCTCCTCCACAGCCCGGCGGCATAAACTCCTGACAGACTGCAATTGAATCCCTATATATAAGGTGGTGTAGCAGTGGATCCTCCAGAGCCCTGGATGGAGTCCTCAGGAAAAGGCTAAACATCTTTCATTGTAGTTATTCTGCATGTGCTAAGCTGTTATTGGCTAAATGCCTTTGTCTGCTCAGCGCTATTGGATATGGAGGTGCTGAGTCGACACACAGGGGGTCTAATACCTGTTCCTCCACAGCGCTACCTTATATACTCCTGATAGACTGGGACCCAAGCCCCAGAACAAGGACCAGGTCGTATGGTAGGAGGTCTGACACCTCTTCCTCCAGAGCCCTCTGTATCCCTGTTAGGATTGAATCCTTAGAAAGAGGAAAGAAATGTTTTCCGTGCTAAGCTGCTATCGGCTCAGTGCCATCGGCTGCTCAGTGCTATTGGATGTGGAGCCGCTGAGTCGGTGGTTTGTTTGTGAACACTGAGCGATAATCACGCTCAATAAATAATCATGCACTAATAGCCTGGAGCATGCAGGGTTTCTGTGTGTGTGCACGTGTAACTCCATACGTGTGTGTGTGTGTGTGTGTGTGTGTGTGTGTGTGTGTGTACATGCAACGCACATCCTTGCAGTACAGGAGTCTGTTGACGCGTTGTTTTCTAGCAGCTGTATTGAAAAAACCTGATTCATCAGTTGTTGATTAGGCTGCAGCTCCTGATCAGTCTCTGTAACTCTGATAAACTTCATCAATACTGCAGCCCGGTCAAACTGGTTACCTCAGATCAGTTCTACAGGCTTCTACAATTCTCTGTTTACCCTCTAAATCTGCCTGCAGATCTGTGGGAGACTAAGACAACCCATGCTTCATTATCAGGCTTGATCACTGCAAAATATTATGGATTCCTGTCAGTAAACACACATTCTGGTATGGAACCAACAAAGAAGATTGGACGGAGGCAGCAGCAGGGCAATAGAGGTATATATTGATTGGCTGAATGAGTTTAGCCAATAATCCACTCTCAATAGCTGGCCGATCACGCCCATCGGCCTAAACCCGTATTGTTTGTATTGTTTTGTTGATCGTATTGCTGATGGGTTCATGTGTTTGACTAGAGATGTGCTGCTGTTGTTGAGGAATGGAAAAACAAATATTTGACTTGACTGTCTGGATTTGGGAGTTTCCAGCCCTCCTCTTCGTGTTGAGGAGGGGTTGAGTTGGGTGGTCTAGTCTTCGGAGAGACCAAATGGAAGTTTTGATCCCTGCAACAGTCGACGTGTTGTGTTGTCCTGAACCCCGATCTGCTGTTGAAAGCAGATTATGACAGCTGTCGGCTTCTGTGCAATCACAAGCCACAATATTGCCACACAAGCTATCTAACTCTCCACAGTCTATTTATAAGCCATAATCCTGCCGTCTGCAAATTCATAAGGAAACATATTGTTGTTTGATTCATAAACCATGGCATTGTTATTTGAATTCAGTGTATTTATGAGACTTGCACAGATTTATGTACTCCATTGTTTGACTTACTAAGCCACAGCATCGCCTGGTGTGAATTCACAAGCCATAAATCCATGAGCAGTGGATTTACAAGCCACAGTCTTGCTTCGTATGGATTCATAGGCAAGGATTAATACACCATGTTATTACCGTGCATGGATTTATAAGACACAGCATTGTTCAAGTTCCAGTTCCTTTATTGCCACTTAGAGGTGTTAAATATCCACACACAGAGATTTGGAGGAAGAGATTTTTCAGCCTGTTCTCAAGTCGTAGTTCGGTCAATGAAATTGTACGAATGGAGTGAAACAGGAGGCGGAGGACACGGGATTGAAACAGGCAGCAGTTGACATCGAAACAGCTGTGGAGGTTGAGGTGGTGGACGGGACACACTTGACTTTCAACTCTGACAGTCCAGGTTTGGGTTTCATCGTCGTTTTACGTGAGTCAAAGGTTTTTCTTATTTAACCATCACCCTAACCTCAACTCTACCCTTAACCCAAAGCTGTTGCCTAACCTCATCCGAAGTAGCTTGACTTGATTTTGGCTCATGTTGCAGTGATAGGTTAAGCGGCAGGACATGCAGGTGTAGTATGAATCATGTGCATAACGTTTTGTAAGATATCTACGACCGAAACACGTTGGATTCTTGCATCCATTGCAAGCTTTACTCATAACTTGTTGTCCTGCCTTGTTTGGATAGATAGTTTATTGGTGCTAACTGATGTGTACGGATTCAGTTTGCTTTCACCCCTGGTCCTGCCGTGTGCTGCCATCAAACACAGTAGAGCCGTGTAGTTTTATTGAACGCCCCGCCGTGTGCATCCTACCTCTGATGATTCCTTTGATTTCCGCTTCACAAATCGCAGTTGGATCAACACAAAACGCTCCCGTTGTGTTTGCTGTATTGTACACAGCGTCCTGACAAGCCGCGGCTAACCGGTACAGCAATAACACCACACTGTACATACACAGATCTCCACTTCACTGATCTCCGGTATCACTTTGGTCTCACACTTACATACTGCACAATACACTGATCTCATGTTGAGGCTGTAATCGTCTGCTGGATGTGTTGTTGAAGCCCTCGCCGCTCGACAAGGTCCCACCGGTAACTTTGCTCCCTCAGAGGTGGAGTTTCTCTGCGTTTTGACTCTTTGATGTTTGCTTTGATCTCCACTTCATATTATGCTCACTCATTATGTCATCTGGTCTCAGAGGTGTTTTTGTAAGCAGTGTCTTCATCACGGCTCCAGAAGGCTCCACTGATAACGTCCCTGTTCGGAGGGTTTGTTCCTTTGGTCTGAAGTGGTGTTCCTCAGGGATCTGTCTCCGGTCCCTGGGACTCCTATCGATACTAATTGCAAGGAAGATACTTTCTCATCGTTACCATCTTTCCTGAAACTCAACACTGGACAGAGAATTTTCAGCAGAATATAACTTTTAAATCCAGGTTAAGAAAGTAAAAGCACTTGCCAGAGTTTTATTCGACAGCATGGAGACAGACTAATACCTGCCATCACCTGGTTAAGAGCACAGCTGGAGACAAATCCTGGCAGAACGTTTACTTTCTGAGAGTTTTCCACCTCTGAAAACAAGCCTACATTTCATCCAGCATATTCAAAGTGCTGTTCCTCACTGTGTCATTTGGAAAAAAGGTTGGAGCATTTTTTTCCTCTCTGCCTTACTGGTCCTTTTGTGTTGTCTTGCTAGTGCAACTATTTATATATCCTGTATCAGAGAGAGGCGACTGGGACGGAGCATCACAGAGCTCAGTGATTTATCGGTGTGAAAAGCTGCTGCTGCTGAACAAAAGGAAGTTGTCAGGTTCAAACTGAAGTGTTGCCAAGCCTGAACTCTGAGGACAATAACGTTTTCAATCTGTGAGCGCTGCAAAAATAGGAGGTTGTCAGGTTTGAACCATTGAACCACCACTACAAGTATGAGAGTACTGTATATTGTGTGTATAAGTGTTCACCAGCGGATGTATATGTATGCTATTGTTTCATTGCCTTTAGGTGTGTAGCCATGTAACACTTGAACTCTGGAGAAGGTTCGACACCCAGACAGGCAGCCAACCACCCAGTTAGCCAGTCAATAGGCCGAATAACGCCAGGCAGACAGAGAGCTGATGAAAGTATTTTCCATGCCCCTCGTCTCGTCTCATTGCTGTTTCATCGCCTTGTCATTTCATAAAAAGAGTGTTGACAAGGTTGTGCTTCTGGGGGTAAAGAGGCGACGTGGATCCACTGTAGAGGACAGGAAGAGGAGAAATGAAAAACATGAGAGAGAGAGAAAACATCACACTGGCAGACACAAAGGAAGAGAGGCGGTGGGCTGGAGAAGACTGGTGGTGTGTTGAAGTCTGACAGGAATGTTTGTTGCATCTGTTGTCTGGGAGCTTTGGTCCTCACACTCCTTACTACTGATACTTGTAATGTCGGCTATATAGGAATTAAAGTAATAATCAGATCCATGTTCATATAAACGTTTTGCTACTCTCTATTTCCAGTTAAGACAACAGTGATCCAACCTCTAGCCAGTTCATGAAAGTTTTTACATTTGCTTTTCCAAACATCCGGTGTCAGGTGGGTCTTCCCTGGGAAAAAACCTCTAGGGAACAGGAAGTGATTTTACATTTCCGGTTTGTTTGGAATAAACAGAAGAAGAACTGGGTAGTTAGCATGAGCAGCGATAGCCAAAGAAAAGAGCGCCACCTACAGAAACTCAAACTCCATCAACAGAAAATCCGAGGAGAAAGACGTCACAGTACTGGACACACTGTTTGATTGACAGGTGATCTCTAAATTAGAGCTCATTGAAAGTCCTACTTAAAGTCACCATGAAATGAAAATGACTTATTCGCCTTGCAAATCCATCAAAAAATAAAACATCATCATTTCATTTAGCAGATGCTTTTATCCAAAGCGACAATAAGTGCATTCAGTCAGCAAAAATCGTAAGTGCATCTCATCCCCAAACAAGCATCTAAGAGCAGAACCAATGCTAAAGTAAAAGTGCATCTGTCATTTTGCTTGTTTGTTTACAAATAAAACAAATACCCTATCTCAACATAGCATTTCGTCACAATCAATACGTGAGTTGGCGGACAGAAATACATCAAATACTTTGAATTATGTAAGCAAAACACCATCATGTCATTCCCTTGTGACTTTAACAAGCTAAATGTCTGAAATGTAACATAAACGTCACGTAATGTTGTCGTGTTTTGTCAGGAGGCACGGCGTCCAGGCAGAAGGGCTTCCGGGGGTGTATCCGCTCCCTGCAGCTGAACGGCGTCACCCTGGACCTGGAGCAGCGGGCCAGGATCACCCCCGGGGTCCGGCCCGGCTGCCCGGGCCACTGCAGCAGCTATGGCTCGCTGTGCCACAACCGGGGCCGCTGTGTGGAGAGGGACAACGGCTTCTACTGTGACTGTGGTCTGTCAGCCCACACTGGAGCCTTCTGCCACAGAGGTACACACACACACACACACACACACACACACACACACACACACACATTCATATTACTTTGTGGATTCTTTTGTTTTTTAAAAATCAATATGGCATGGAAAATGTTTGGGATGAAAAAGTGTCTTTCCTGTCGAGCATCTGCCACAGAGGTTCCCTGAACACACCACATCCACACTACAGTACGCTGCAGTATCCAAGAGTTTTAGTTCTGTGGACAAAGTCACTGCAGACCTTCTAAAGTTGAAGCCTTTTCCTATCACTTATTTCCCTTTCCATCAGACAACGCTGTGTTGAGTAATGATGCCACATGCCTTGACCTCTCTCTAGGAGACCACGATGCACTGTGTCACTTTACGCCTCGCCATCCACCCCTCCCTCCTGCTGCCGGTAGTCGGCTCATACATCTCTCACACCAAGGTTAAAGCTGCTTTGATGTTATCTGTCGGTTCCTTGAGGACAGTGGTTCTCAAACTTTATCTGTCAACCCTCCCCGTTGTAAACCAATCCCCTAGCACGAATGGTCGTCAATACAATTTTTAAAAACGTTTCTGTTGTAAAATAATGATTTATTCGTTTCATGCAGTTTTCCCAAACTTTCAACTTTCCTTTTTGAGGAAAACAGAAAAAGAAGACAATGGGTGCTTGCGGTCGCTTAACAACCCTGAACCTGAAATGTATTAATATATGAAGCTTTTAACAGACAGTGTTAAAAGCTTCGTATATAATAGAAATAAGAATTGGAGATAAGTGTATTTGAGTCTGTCTGAGTAATTCTATCAGAAGTTTGAGTCATCACAGTAACAGTGAGTCCTCACGTTGAGCGAGCGCCTCAGTGGGGTGTCATGTGGGTTCAGTAACACTCTGAGCACTCTTCCCACGTGTCACATATATCTACTGTACTTAGCAGCCACGTGCTACATCAAGGGGCCAATACACAGAAAGTAAGTGTGTTTTCGTCTGTTTGATGTCATCACATGGATGCCTGAGTTCAACATTATAGGTTCAGCTCTGTTTCCTGTTGGAAAAACACAGCGATGACATCACAACTCTGTTGGCTGTGATCAGTTGCCAGTGTTCATTCTGTTCTTCTCATCATTTTGTTTTTCTTTCGCTAACAAAGTTGTTTAGATGCTGTAAATATCTTATTGAGCTACAGCCTCTCTGGCAAATGTGTTAGGTGTGTCTTGTCCCCCAGGTAGTATGGTGGAAGTTCTGTGATTCCCTGTAGTGGCTCAGTCAACGCAGTTGTTTTTTTTGTTCAGCGATAATGTTGTATGTAACAACAACAACACTGTGGCAGCACAGTGCTGGTGTTGTTAACAGGTGGAGTTAACAGTCAAGCTAGCACTCTTGTTGTTTTGTTGAAACATTGCAGATTTACAGTAAATATTATGCTACGCCTGGGAAGTTAATTCTTCACTTCCTGGCAATATTCAGCTCCTTGTTTATGACACAAAACATACAGATGTTTTGCAAAGTGAAATGAATGAAGGATAAAAACTCAGTGGCCCTAATGTTTTAATCATGCTCCCCTTTTGAAGTCCTGAGGTTCAATACTAGTTTTAGGATGAATTAACTATTTTATAACAAACTGAGTCCAATGTTTTGAAACTTTTCAAAATCATTCAGTACCAGTTGATGCCTCAAAATATTAATAAACCCATAAGGTGCAGTGTAGTGTAGTGTAGTATAGTATAGTATAGTATAGTATAGTATAGTATATAGTATTGACACAGAGTTTTTCCAAAAAGCACCTCTCGTTTCTTCACCCTCCAAGCAGAATTCACTTTCCTTTATTATTTTGTACAAACAGCATTTTTGCTATAATTAAATAAAAACATCTGCAACATCTTTAAATAAACCTCCAGTTTGTAACGAACCTCTCTGCCGCCTCCCTTCCCCCAGAGCTGTCGGCCAGCTTCAAGCCGGGGACGTCCGTCAGCTACACCTTCAAGGAGCCCTACGAGCTGAGCAGGAACAGCAGCGCCCTGCCCTCCTCCATCTACTCCGACTTGACCCTGAGAGGAGAAAACATCTCCCTCAGCTTCAGGACCGCTCAGAGTCCGGCTCTGCTGCTCTACGTCAGCTCCTACTACAGAGAGTACCTGGCCCTGCTCGTCAACAAGCATGGTGAGGAGGGCTTTTATTTTGACGCTTTGTTGACGAGGTCGTTCCAGCTTGAGGTTGCATGCCTTCTGTTGATGAAAATGATATACCTCCTCTCCTCTCCTCTCCTCTCCTCATCTCCTTTCTGCTCATCCTATCTCTCCTCCGGGTTTCCCTTCATTCCTTTCTCCTCCTCCTCCTCCTCCTCCTCTTCCTCATCCCCAACTTTACCAGATCCATTCGGATAAGTCAGATTCTTATCCTCTCTGGATTCAGCCCGTCAGCCTCTGCTGCCTCTCAATCCGTCCAGCCAGGCCAGCCATTATGTCTCCGGTTGAAAGAAAGGAGTGGTGTTGAGGGCAGGAGGGCCGGTCGGCTGCAGACGGGTGGCAAGTCAGCAGAGTGCTGAATAAAACAGGCTGAGGTCTGATTTTCTTTTTAGCGCAGCAGTCAAACATAATAGAAGAGGCACTTTGCAGATAAATTAGCTGTGCATGGATTTTGCACGTTGCCTGGTCTTAATGTTGAGGGACAGCGGAGCATTAATGTTGCCGTGCCGATCGAGTCGTCAGGTACGTGCACTTATACTGAAGTGGCCAATCAAATCCCTGAGAGCTTTTCTTGTTTCCCCTAAGACGCCTCAGTTTTTATTCCCCCCTCTCTCTGATCACACCTCCTCCTAGTCAATCACTTAAGGACTTCTTTAAGAGTACATACATTCATTATGATCAGTAGCTAGCTCGTCGAGCTCTCACACCAAGTGATTATCCCCTCCATTAGAAACACGGAACAAGGCGTAATTATATTATATAAGAATTATACTTTTGCTTGTGTGATAATGTGCGTAAAATAATAAATGTTTTTGAAGAAAGATGCAAAATTTGTTATGCTTCCCTTTCCTCTGTGAAGTCTGAAGGCACCGCGGGGCGTTCGTCAAATCTCCACTTGATGCTCTGAACATCAGGGAAATGAATTAGATGTTATTGAGGGTTATTGATGGGATTAGCCTTCCTCCTATGTAAAAGCTAAGCCCCGTGCTTGAAGTGTACAACTGTTTACCAGGTCTGCTTAGAGTAGAGGCGATTTTTAATGAATTTACACTAATAGCCTTGTAAGGTTCTATAGAATGTCTACTCAGCCTGGATGCTTTTGAGTAAAGTGTGTCATCTACATGTTGTTAACTATGGTCATGCCTTAGAGAAATGAGGACCTAGGACATATTTTACTAATGGAGACGGTATTAAAACACCAAAACAAGACAAATTAAACAATTATAAGTTTTAGGTGTAGCTACACTAAATTTCAATGTCTATCATTGAAGGTGATTTATCTAATCGTATGTGTTCGTGACAGAGGTCCTCATAAAATAAAGTGTGTTTCTTGAAATTGTAGTTTTCTGTGTTGGCTGTGTCATGGTATGTGGTTTGTTTGTGGAAATATTTAGAGTGAGAACAACTACACCGCAGAGAAGTGATTTCAGGCAGAAAAGAGTCTGGAGTGAAAACATTTGTCCAACATATCATTCTTACTCTGTACATCAGAGCTGCCAGACCCGTCTTCCGATGCCAGGTAACTACACCACTCACGATACACACCTCACACAATATACAGATGTATAATGTTGAGCATGGTGATGGAACATCGTTGCACCTGAAAATTTACTTTACGTTGTTCTCCGGGGGAAGTGTTCAATTGGCTGTGATTTAATGCTACAACTATCAGTACTCAGATGACAGTCTAGGCTGTGAATGCTTGGTGAATGCTCGGCCTGTCTCAAGGATAAACACTTTCCTCAACCCTAATGAAACCAATCACACCTCCAGCCCCATCCCCTGCCTGTATGTGGTGTGGTAAAGCACCTTCCTCTCAGCAATAACAAAGCCACAGTCAGCACTTCACAGTAGATGTCCTGGATGCGGCTACGGCAGGGCAGCAGGGACAAACTCTACATGGGAATGTCCCTGATGAAATATGAGGTGTCTTAATCTTATCTGGATCTGCTGAATCTCTATCTTGTTAACAACAGCCTCAGATGATACATGAACCTCCTCTAGCAGGGACCCAGCACCCTGTATAATATCAACAGCCTGAGATGAAACACAAGGTGACCCCGTCTTGCTTGGATGCAGCCACCTGATTCACTGTAGCCTCCAGAGAAATATGAGGTGCATCTCATCCTGCCTGTTGGAATCATAATATTGTTACCAACATCCTCTGATGAACCTCGACAGTTTCACCTAGAAGCCTCTCTGTTGTCAAACCACACATCCTGTGTCTCCAAACCAGTCCTAGAATGGACGATATCATATCCATTCCCATTAGTAGATGTCCCACTGAAACCCAAATCCCTGAGGGCTACTAATACATTGCGTCCCCCGTTTCCATACTTCTGTGAGAGGACAGTCTCTAGTGTTTTCATCTCACAACATGTCCGTCCACTCTGTTCAAACACTGGATAAAACACCAGGCCACAACAAATGAACAGATCTATTCCAAAATGCTATACATCCATTTTAGAAAAAAAACATTACCTGAAATGTATCTTTCAATATCCCTAGGATGGGATGGAAAAGTGTTTGTCAATGACTTACCATACCCTAGCTTCTTTTCTTGCTATCTTAACTTACAATCCTTTAACATCTACCATCATTTCTTGTAGTTCAGGAGCACTGAACCTCCAACATCAGCTGCCCCGGACAGCCACTGTTATCCCATTACACATTGGGGCTTTTTCACAGCGCTAAATATCATAATTGTAATAATGAACTTTTTTTTGAAGAGTTTGACCTCGGATGCAGAAGGAAACAATATAACGTGGGTCTGCTGTGCTGTGTTTGTGAGTGATTTTAGACTAGGTTTGTGATAACACCTGTGTGGATCGACCAGTATTGGTTGTGGAAAACAGCCCTAAAAAATGATGGTTAGAAAAGGACCTCAGCTCACGGTCTGACTAGCCTTCGTCCCTCTCTTTCACTGGCTGCTTGATTCTCTGCACCCATGTGGTGAATCTCTGCAGAGCAGCCTCATTAAAACCATCTCCAACGGAGAAGTTCACACAGATTATTGAAAGCTTGTCATTGAAAGTGTGAAGTCTCTCTCTCATTTCTCCTGCTGAGCGGCTGAGATAAAACATGAAGAGAAACCCGAACGCTGCTCCTGAAATTCAACAACGTTTGAAGGATTTCGTTCCACATGCACCATTTGGAAACAGTGAAACCTACTCGGACAAACTGCTTTCATGAGAGTAAAACTCACTGTTGAGTCATTTTAAAGTTATTAGCTGTCTTTAGTGAAATGTTAATGTTTTAGAGGTTGTACTTGTCATTTATTTTTTAATATCTAGCGTTTTAGATTGAAACTGTACCACAACTTCCTCAGAGTATTAAATGTCCATAGAACAATGTGTAGAAATACGAACCAGCCCGTCACAAGTACAGAGCTATACACAGTGTTTCTTCAGGGGCTTATGAAGGAGGTCCTCCCAAGACTATATATGTGTTTTAAAAATTGCTACCTGAAACTCATCAGTCAGTATTTGAAATAGTAAAATCAGTCAGTACAAAAGTAGGTCATAGGATGATGAACAGTATTAATTATAACCTATAATGTGCCTTGCCAGCAGTCATTTTGGAACAATAGGTGTCAGTTTCTTCAAACGGTGGATATTTCGTTTTGGACTGAAACTCTATCATAAATCATAGAGATACCCGAAAAATACCAAAAGCTGTTGTACACCAGGGACAAAAAGTGTTCACGTTAGAGTCTGTCCCTCTTTTCTCCTGCTGAATTGTTCCTGGTTCTTACAGAGCTGCTCTGGATTTAAAGAGGTTTACTCCAAAGCTACATCGAAAATGTGTCTTCTACTCTGACAAAATACTTACTGGCATTAAAGTAAAATTCAACAGTACTGAAGTTATTAGTCATCTCGACCCTTTCTTACAAAACTTTTCTAAATGATATTGAATTATAATGCCCCAAATGAATCCCTCCCCTCCCTCAGATTGACCAGAACGCCAGAGAAGACTTCAACTTGACATCTGATGGAGAATTCAACACCATCAAGTCGCTGGTCCTGGGGAGAGTGCACGGTAAGTGGAAGCTCAGACAACGCTGTTCTAGTGACAGAGCACTCAGACACAGGCGTTGTTTGGCCTCATCTGACAGACGGCTACATACTGTAGTAGCACTCTGAAGTCTAAAGAAATAACTATATATATATATCACAGAGAGAGGAGATGTGAACAGAAAGGTACAGGTGGATCCACCTACAGACGTTATTGTGTCTTTTCAGGCATGAAGGGGCGCTGCTCCCATCCAGACTTGCTGCAGGTTCAGGGTTGAGTGTTTTGCCACTTCAACACTTTTGTTGTTGATGGACACACAAAATGTACAAAGTGCTTGTACATTTTCATTTCAGAAGTGTTCATCATAACGCTGGATAATACGCTCTTCATTGCCGGACCGGCTGACCCGGAGAAGTAGACCACTTCAGACGGCTCTGACAAACTTTAGAACAGGACCTTCCACTTTCTATGGTAATGGGGAGCGCTTGAAATGACAAGAGGGCTTAAGCTGTCATTATGAAACGAGTAGGTTGATTCCAGCCCTCCGATTGGCCGACAGCTGACCACACTTGCCATGGCAACCGCTTCTTCGTCATTCCGTATTCCGGAGAAAAACATTCTGTGCCGGTCGGAGATTGGCTTTGGTTGTTGCTCGGGACTTTTGGCACAAAATGGCATTTTTGTCATTTATTAAGTAAAATATAAGATATTGTATGAATATTTGGTAATATATGGAAACAATTTAACTCCAGGCCTGTCCAACTATCTTCCCTCCTCCCCCCATGTAGGACTGAACAGAAGATGGGTGCTTTAATCCAAAGAGCCTGCACACATGTCAAGCATGAGCGGACCCAGCGGGAGTTGAACCCCTAACTTTGGTTGTGCCGGTGCCGTGTTTCACCCGTTGAGCTGTGCAGGACAGGAGTGCTGGTTAAAGGGATAGGGACTGGTAACGGAGTCACGCTGACACCGTAATTGGCTCCACCATGACTTATTCATGTTCTCTTTGAAGAGCCCCATCAGAGACAGACAGATGTAAGCTGTTAATAACAGGAGGGGCTGAGGGGTCGGGGGCTGCAGTCACAACTCCCTGACCAGGACCATGGTTCATTTTTTAAAATCCTGTTATCTGGGGATCACAACTTACTTAACTTATCTCGAGATATCAAACTTTGTTTTCCTGTGTTCACAAGTTATTCATCTCTTCATCATGAGGGAACAAAAAATGGATTTCTTAAGATCACAACTTAATGATGTTGTTATTTCAAGATAACTGGAGACTGGATCATTTTCAGTATTGGTATTGACCTTCAAATACCCATATCAGTCAAACCCTGATTTCAAACATTTTACAAGCATCCAATTTAAAAACCACAAGTGTTTCATGCTAGTCACAAACAAAATATTGTGGAGAAGCTGCTACAAATAGTTGCCCCATCTCTTTTTGGTATGAAGCATGTCACCCTCCTCCCCTCTGTTAAGACAGAGGAGACAGGAAAAGTCAGATCAGGATCGGAAAAGCAGCAGGAAAAGTGGATTTTCTATCATTCCCTGCCAACCCTGTCATCCATCAGGCTAACTAATGGACCTGGAAGGAAAACAGTGAGAGAGAGAGAGAGAGAGAGAGAGAGAGACCTCCACAGTAAAGCTCAGCGTCTAGCAGCAGGAGAGGCCGGCCCTGCCACGCTGGTTTTACTGCTCTCATAAACCTCCGGATCTGTCCCGGTAAAACCACCGCCACCTCTCCGTCATCCGAGCAGCCAGTGATGCAGCTGGTGACAGCAGCAACGTCGGGCCTCACAGCTGCTGTTTATGCTGCCATGACGGAAGAGAGGTGTATAATGAAGGCGTGGAAGTCAATAAAATGAATGGATAGGGCCGAGTGTGAGCATCTGTCTTGTAGAGTGACAGACACAGACTGGAGGCTGAGTCAATGCCAGTCAATGTACTGTAATGAGGGTGTGTGTGTGTGTGTGTGTGTGTGTGTGTGTGTGTGTGTTGATGCCAGTCAGTCTAATGCTGCTACCGTCCCACTCAGTCAGGTGGAACAATAATAACTCTTAAATAATAAAGAAATCATGAGGAAATACAGAAATCGATAGCAGAGCGGGATAATTAATGGATTAGAGTGTAATGAAGGAGTGGTGCTGTGTGTGTGTGTGTGTGTGTGTGTGTGTGTGTGTGTGTGTGTGTGTGTGTGTGTGTGTGTGTGTGTGTGTGTGTGTGTGTGTGTGTGTGTGTGTGTGTGTGTGTCTGTCTTGTGAAATGACAGACAGCCAGGCCTAATCAATAGAAGTCACTCTACTGCCCCCGCTGTCCCACTCCGCCTGGTAACAAGGAGATCTGCAGCAGAGTCAAGGAGCCGCTCACTTCATGTCAGGGTTGTTTATTGGGTTAAGCTGTAGCAGGGTGGCTAGAGGTTAGAGAGATCGTCCTGTAAACAAAATGTCACAGGTTCAATGTCCATCAACATCCATATGTGCTGTCCAAGTGTCCTCCAGCAAGACGTTGAACCCCTTCCTGCTCACTCGTCAGTCGCTCTGACTCAACGTAGATGCGTAGTTCACTCACCTCCAACTTCCATCTCTCACAATTCAGTTGAACTTTATCGGTATGAATGGAAGACAACCAATACCGCCAAAGCCTTTCAGTGCATCGGAAAGCAGTTAGTCCGTTATATGAACCTTAGCAGTACATCATAGTGAATTTAAGAAAAATGTAGTAAATTGAAGAAATCAAACTACAGAAGTTAGATAACAGACACTAGGTTACACTATGTTGCTGTTATCTACAGACACAATATACGACTTATATCAGAAGTCAGTTACAAAACTTTCCAGAAACACATTCACTCTTTTCCTCTTCACCAAGCACTACTGGAAATGTCATGACATCTCTCTCTCTCTCTCTCTCTCTCTCTCTCTCTCTCTCTCTCTCTCTCTCTCTACATCCAGAGTCTGATGGGTTGGATCCAGATCTGGCCCGGTTGTCCTCTCTAGGCTTTACAGGTTGTCTGTCAGTGGTCCACTTCAACTCCATCAGCCCCCTGAAAGCCGCTCTGCTCTACCCGGATACCAGCCCTGTCGTCATCACCGGCCCGCTGGCCCAGTCCAACTGTGGCTCCTCCGCCCCGGCCAATCCCCACGCAGCAGAAAACACTCACCACCTATCAGGTAAGAGGGGAGGGGCCAGGTTTGTTTACAAATTCAAATTCAAAGATGCGTTACTGGCATGGACTGTCAAAAATGTAAAATATTGCAAGAGAGTACATTTAAAATACTATCAAGTGGTTCTGGATCTTCAAATGGGAGGAGTCACGTTTGTAATGAGTTTTAGGTTCATAATGTGGCTGTGGGCAGAAATCCTAGTATCTATTTTCTCTTACTAGTGAAGTTTGGGGTTATATCATTGTAAACACAGTTCCTGGTATTTATTTCCTCAGGGGTTTTGTAGGTTATCATACTTTTTGGTTTCTAGGTTCCATTTTCTGCTCTTCCACTGGAGAGTTTGGACTATTTTGTTCATTGACAGTCTAAAAATATAAGGTTGGGATGGGAATCTATGAGTGTATTAAGCTATTTCCTGTTTCTTCCCCACTTCTCTGTGTGTCTATATTGGGAGTTGCTTTTCAACATTTTACTGGCTCATTAAGTACACACACCTTGTTAAGGAGACTGATGACAACAGGTTAAATCATTTGGACCAGAGAGGGGAGTTTCCTCTGGCATGTCTCTCTGATATAACGTCAAGTGTGTGATACTCAGTGGGCCCTATCTACTGAGTGATGCTACTGTGATCTTGTCTCTTGGTTTCTCTTCTCTTTCCCACTCCATTCTGTTCTGTATCTTTCTCCATTTCATCTCACTTTTCCTCTAATTTCTCTCCTCTGTCCTTGTTGTGTCTCTATCCCCCTCTCTCTTTCCTCTATTTCACTTCTCCATCTCTCTTCCTTCTCTGCTTCTGTTGTGCTCTTTCGGTCTCCATGTTTGCCTCGTTTTCTTTTTCCCCTCTCCTTCATTTCTCCTCCTCCTCCTCTCTGTTTCTCCTTCATTCCTCCTTCTCTTTCTCTGCTGTAGACCAGTCTGGTTCAGTGGGTTCAGGTCAACCTTTAGTCAATGCCATCAGGACGGACTCGGCTCTGATTGGAGGTACTGAACGTTTCACCATGTTTCACTGTAACAGGAACCTGATTCACCATGTTTTACTGTCATCGTACCAGACCTTTTGTTTTTTGGTACACTTTTCATTTAAATCAATCATATTGACTTTTGGCCAATGCATTTTTCCACTGTCACAATGCCAGTTTTTCCAGAATTAACACCAGATAAATTGGTAATTATTTGTTTGTACTGTAATAGGAGCCTGATTGACCATGATTCACTATCATAATGCCACAACTGCTGTTACTTGTTGGTTCCTAATAACTGAGGTAGCACTCATAATCATAATGGTTTATTTGTATGATGTTTTGTAACAAAGTGACCAAGATAAAGTTTAACAGTGTGAACGCATGCCGTGCTCCAAGCAGACCAAAGTGATGAGGTAGGCAAGAGTTCATTTAAAACTCATTTAAAACTTTGTTCTTCTGCCAGGTCAGATTGATTCAAAGTGAAGACTGAAAAGGTCCAATCTATGAGAGTGTAGATCGAAAAAAAGTGAGGCGCAGCGAAAAGTCGTTGAAACTTGTCCATTAAATTGGCCCGACTGTGTGTCTCCCTTGCACAAAGGGGGCAGCTCACCTAATTAAACCTCTGCAGAAACGACTTGCAGATGGAACAACTCTTCTTTCTGCTGTTATCTTCAAATGCGTGGTCATTTTATCATGTAATGTGGTATTAAATTGATTCCATCGGTATTTTGGAATTCCAATTAGATGAAACTTTCTCTCATCATAATGAAATGTGCTGTACAGAACAGAAGAGTCCAATACAGTCCAACGGTTTGAAATGCTGTTTAATGTACTTCAAAGTTCCATTAGTCAGATAATTAAAATGATGGGGAACAAAATTACAGACCCAAGTGAGAAAGATGGAAACGATGTTCTGACTTCATAATAGTTTCAGAAACCTGTGGAGAAATTCTACTGTGGTTCATTTTGTATCTAGAAAATCGGTTCCAGAAGTCTAACACACATCAAAATGTGAGAGAAGTCGGTCTTCTACTATCTTTTTTTATTTTACTCTTAACTTGATTCCTCTGCCTTACAGGTGTGATAGCGGTGGTGATCTTTGTGATTGTATCCGTCCTGGCGGTAACGGCCAGGTTCCTCTACCAGAGAAAAGAGACGTATCAGAACCAGGAAGTGAAGGCAGTCAAACGCGAGGACAGCCCAGAGTTCCCCTTCAACGGCCAGGCCGACGCCCAGAACGCTCCCAGTGAAAACCCAAAGGAGTATTTCATTTAATTGGAGCCCTGACCTCCCAGAGGGCTGAGGGGACCGACAGGGATGTCCTGCCACGCCTCAGTGCTTCACACTGCACTCAGAGCCACTCGGCCACTCAGCTGGCACCAGCAGCTCAACAAGATGTGGAAGACAAAAAAAGAACAATTCACATACTTTTGTCTTTCTGTTGCTCTCCTGTAAATAGTGTACATACTGATGCTAACGAGCAGAAGTATTGGACTTATAAGGTGTTGATACTCTGGTTGCAAAAACTGTAAATATTACAAAATGTTGAATTTAATGTCTTTGTAACAATCTGGCTAATGTCACTCTGTCATGTTGAATTTCTGAACTAATGGAGCTGTATTTTTCATGGAGTTTGGTTCTGAAGATGCAAACAAGTGAAACTAGGTGCCTCGTCTGGAGTGTGGATTGATTTATAGGCATTTTTCAAAGAAGGCATCGCATTTCCATTTTCTTTTATTTTCTTCTTTTGCAACTTTTGCATCGAAACATGAAAGCACAGCAAAACCAGGCAACAAAAACACATCCACGAGCATTGAACGTTTCAGTGTTCCTATAGTTTGTGCAGTTCAAAAAGCCTGTGTGTTATTCGCTTCTTTGCTGCATCGCAACTTAAAGTTTTGTCTTCCCTGCTGCCTGCCACCTGCCAGGAGCAGCAGGCGACAGAGCTCTCTGAACCTCTCTGAACAGTAAAGCTTTTAACAGACAGCAGCACTGACTCTGTAACACTGTGACTGTCTGTCACCTCGTTCTCTCCACGCCGAGAAATTTAAAGTGTTTTTTAAACGTTGGTCTGACAGGTAGTCCATGACTTGCTGGAAGCAGAGAGAGATAATCAGAAATAGAGAGATAATCCAAGAGACACTGATATTAATACTTGAAAATAAAGCAAATCCCTTTGTGGGGTAATTCTGTTCATCCATAAACAGTGATGCAGATAGAGAGAGGAGCAGCTGTTTATCAAACACCACCACCATCTCCCTGCTAGACCCCAAAGCACAGATGGGATTTTAATGAGAAAAGTTGTAAGAACTTAAAAGTGAATTATTCATCTCTTGGTTTGTGTGTTTGTGATTTTGTTTTTAACTCGTGATGAGACGTTTCTCTTTGTCTCTCTCATAGCCTCGTCACCATGCTGAACTAGTAGTAGCAGCCAGCTGCTCCTCAAATGTTGTGAAGTGGAACTGAACAGGTGACCGTCAACCTTGGGTCATCGCATGACGCTCCATAAAGCTTATTGAAAAAAACGGTGTCTCAATCAACCAGATCATACCATGCAGCTAAAGATAATTCCCCTTGAGGGTGGAGCATCAGAGTAGCAGAGATTCACTGATTCATCCAATGTATGCCGTTGAACTTCTGATGATATCTGTCAGAGGACAACACAGACTATTAGCTATGGTGACCCTCCAGGTTCAACCCAGTGCTACTATGATCAAGTCCTGCCATCTGTCAAACCATCGGTAGACAAAACACATCTAAAGTTTTGTATTTGGACCTGCTTACGTGCTCCTGTGAAAATCATATTGAATCTTAAATTTGGGGAATCATGATTTTGACTGACAGTGGTTTGGTTTCTGTTCTGACAAGGTTTGGACTGAACAGTTATCGGTGTAACTATAATAATGTGATGGTACTTACAGTATTGGTATGCAGTAACGTCAGTGAGTTTGAGTGACATGGCATAAAAATATCCAGATTTTCAAGATATTCAGGTTGTTTGGTTACCAACAAAATCCTGTTTGATGAAAATAAAAATGTGCTTTTTCAGAGATTGAGTAGGATTTTCATTTTGTTTGGGTGATTTTCTCCGATATTGTGAGGAAGAATGACTGTGAAGAGGACCCGTACTCCATACAGCCATCGACATCATTGAACCGATGTGTTCTTCAGTTAAATTCACACACTTGCTTGAAGGACTCTTGTGGAAAGCTGACATATTTCTTGATTTCCACATCAAAGTCACGGAAGAGAATAAAATTCACTGATGCAGCAGAAAAAGTGGCAGAAAAATAGTGTTTAGAAACCGCTGAGCTCTTTTGTTTGTCTGTTAAATGGAGATGTTACACAGCAGGTATCATTAACATTAATTTACATCTATTACTGTTCCTTCAAAACTTCCTGTGGGATCTTTTCATTCACTACCTGACACTTCTCAAGGCTGTCTGTCTGTAGTTCAGAGATAACAGAAATATCTAAAACTGAAGCATCCAGGAGCTTCTTTGAAGACCCACTTAGCCTCTCCCAGTTCAACCAGTCAGCGCCTGAGGTTACGATCCAACGTCTTGAGATCAGTGTGATCTCTGCTTGATCCAATTAAATCTCCTCTTATTGGTTGTGATCAGAGACAAGATCTGAGGCGGACGACTGGCTGCTTCAACTTCAGCGGTGAGATCAAAGATGAAAAGTCAACTTCGACACCGTTAGGATCAGAATTTAAATGTGATGTTTCTTCAATCCCGTCCTCTAGCAGTATGGATGGAGTTCTCCGCTACGTGTTTGGTTAGGATGATGAATACACCCTGTAACCTCATCTCTTCCATTCTGCTGTCAGCTGATGAGTTTCAGGACTGCTGAGTTGAAAATCTTGTCCTTGAATGTGACAGATCAGCTCCACCTACAAGATAACAGCCCACGATGGACTTTGATGTTCACATCACTGAACCTGGATGAACAAGACCTGCACCCTGGTGGGATGGTTTCTCTCCTGTCCTTCATTTCTGCTGCAGCCTGAGAAATACCAGTCACGACCTTTACAGGTTTCATTTGAGGCTTAATGTGTATTAAATTCATAGAAATGTTGGTAATTTAAAGATTAAAATCTTCCGTTACACCATTCAGTGGGTCGAAGGAGGAAAACTCTTCTAACTAAGCAGGATAATTGAACTCATTGAGGCAGTGAAGTGTTTTCAAACCACAATTAGTATTAATAATGTGTTGTATCAAACATATTATTTTAAATAGCAATTTAAAGATTATGATCTATTGAATGAACAGAATAAATAATCATTTTGAAAAGCAGCAAACAGCCACTGGTGTTGTGATAATATTGCATATAATAATGTACAATATCTTTAAATTAGAGCGCCTTATCACTATTTTATATAGTGATATCCTCAGGGCAACTGCTCTAGTGGCACTAAATAAAAAATATAAATTGAATGTTGACAAGGGGGATTTGGAGCATGGTGCTGTTGCAGCACACTCTCAAGGGTTGTATTATTTAATGCATCCCAGATACAAATTGAACCCGGTCTGCAGAGAGGGAACGTATTTATTGCATGTTATTGCTCGCTTTAGTTCCCCTGTTGCAATGATATTACTGTTCAAAGTGATTCTCTTCTCTATAACACTAACAGGGCATTATAAGATCTAATAGAAATCTTCAGGTCTCTGCTCCATTGGAAGCAATAAATCTAGCATCCTTCAGAGCCTGATTCACTGTCTGCCAGCTCACGCTCTTACCACCTCAGTATAAACGCTGAGGTTACATGCTCCCACATAATAACGTCTCAGATCATGATTATGTCTTACATACAGGTGGGGGGAGGCATCTCACAAATTTAATTTAATACGCTGCTCAGTCGAGACACGTGTCAAGCTTGATGAACGAACAGACCCACACACCAACTGATTAAAACGTCTGTTGATAGATGGAATAGGAGGGAGAGCGATTCAGATGAAACATGACCAACCAGCGTAGTGGATGGGGGAGTGGGGGGGGGTCCTATGTTGTCCTGCATACTGTAGCTAGTGTGGGTAATTACCAGTGGCTTGTTATCGGCATAGTAATGTAGCTGGACTGCAGCTGTAGGACAACCAGCTCCACAAACCAACTGATTATAAAAGACACCCAGACGTCCGGTGTCACGTCTCGCTGCATCCATCTCGGTCGTGCTGGGCGAAGCGTCCAGAGAGTCCATGTGACATTTATTCTCTATTCTCAATGTATTCTTGATTGCTCCTGCCCTCCCACCTACCAGCCGGCCAGCGCTGTCGGAGACGAGCTGGCAGAGACGAGCTGGCAGAGAGTACATTAGTTCTGTTTCCACGATGACAGAGTCACCGTGGGGGTCAAAGGTCACGCTGCTCAGACAGAACTCTGGGTCTCTGGGTCCTTGTGTCCTCCATGAAGTGTTGGTCGTATCTGACAGCCGAAGTACGATTCAAGAAGCGAGGACGGATAAAGATCGCCGAAGTTTAATTGCCAACTGAGGATGCATCGGATGGTGACTTGAATGAAAAGCCCCAAGATTCATTGCAAGAATGGGCCATCACGTCCAAACAGCGCTGTGGTCAATAGTACAGAGCCTGTTGGAACAGCTGGGAAAACGAACAGATATGTGTGTTCATTGATCGTGTGACATCAAGCACACAGTCCGCCTCCAAATGATAAAGATGCTTCTCTGTTTTCACGTTCTTGAGAAGTTTGTACTCTCCAAGAAAACTTTGGACGAACGTTCTCCACCAGTATCGACCTGCTGTTCTTGGATTTCAGAAACTTGACTTTAGCCGATGACTACTTCCTGTTGGTCTGCGGTTGTCTGGGGAGACAAAGACAGCGGTGGGGTAAAGGAGGGACTCATCTCATTATACAGCAGTCACAGTTCAGCTGGAAGCCCTGGACACTTTGCCGTGATGCTCTGCTGGAAGGAAAAGATCTCTGCCCACATAGCAGGCTGCTAGTAATTATCCAGCCCACCTACAGTTTGTATTGTGGTGGGTGGTGGAGATGTTTCTCGTTGTAGAGTAGGAATTCAATGAGAAAAGTAATTAGATAGCAGGCATTGTCCTGCTAATGATCCAGCCCACCTACAGCATGTAGGGGAGAAGAGAAATCCTCTCCTCCTCCTCCTCTCCTCTCCTGTTTCATTTATCTGATCGAATGAAGCCACTTCATTCATGTGTGGGCATTTTAATTCACAACACTTGAAAACCTGATACGTGAGCAGCTTATTACAATCAATTAGCATTCAACAGTGTGATGCCTGTGCCTCTGAAAATATTAGAGGTGAGGACTAATATTAATGTGACTAAAGTACATGAAATCACCTGCTGATGTTACCTCGGAGGATAGATAGAAAAATACTTACTCACCCGAAGCTGGGAAAGTGTTTGTCAGGTCCAGTTGTGAAATGATCAAGACCAAGACTGAAATCTGAGAGTGACCAGGGAGTAAAACACGAGGCCTCCTGCAGACTGACACATACCAGTCACAACCTTTATAGCTTTCATTTGAGGCTTGAAATGGGTTACATTCATAGAGATGATGGTAATTTAAAGATTCAAATCTTCAGTTATACCATTCAGTGAGTCGAGAGGCGAAAACTCAGTGGATTCTTCTGACTAAGCAGCGTAACTGAACTCATTGGGGCAGTGAAGTGTTTTGGCACAATGAATGGGAACAATTTCAACTGATAATGTAATAATTTTGTGAACAATAAACACACATTTTCTTTTAAATAGCAATTTAATGATTAAGATCTGTTTTTCGCTCAATGCTTTTGAAGAACAATAAATGATAATTTTGAAAAGCAGCATACAGCCACTGGTGCTGTAATAATATTGCATATAATAACAATACTCAGTTATCATGAAGTTAGACTAAAACAACAGGGTCCAACTGTTTACAGTGAAATGCCCATACGACTTTGCCAGAAATGTACGAAGATTGTTAAACAGAGAGGCTTCCATTTTCCTTCATGCTGTTCTTAGTGGATCTCTGCATGGTCTTACACTTGAATGACTGATGGCTGTCACCTGTAGGGCAAAACCTACAAACAGGAAAACTGATGGAAGATAGAGAGAGAGATGTGAGGTGAAGAGAAGACAAGATGATGTATTACAAAATGAGAGAAGAGTGGACAAGATGAGGCAAAACCAGACGAGACGAGACAAGACAAGACAAGACAAGACAAGACAAGACAAGACAAACGAGACGAGACGAGACAAGACAAAACCAGACGAGACGAGACGAGACGAGACAAGACAAAACCAGACGAGACAAGACGAGACAAGACAAGACAAAACCAGACGAGACAAGACAAGACAAGACAAGACAAGACGAGACAAAACCAGACGAGACGAGACAAGACAAGACAAAACCAGACGAGACAAGACAAGACAAGACAAAACCAGACAAGACAAGACAAGACAAGACAAGACAAAACCAGACGAGACAAGACAAGACAAGACAAGACAAGACAAAACCAGACAAGACAAGACAAGACAAGACAAGACAAGACAAAACCAGACGAGACAAGACAAAACCAGACGAGACAAGACAAGACAAGACAAGACAAGACAAGACAAGACAAAACCAGACAAGACAAGACAAGACAAGACAAGACAAGACAAAACCAGACGAGACGAGACAAGACGAGACGAGACAAGTGAAGAGAAAGATGTTCAGTAGACTAGGTGGGGGATATTTATCAGGTTGCACTATAGTCTCAGTCTTGGCTTGAGAGCACTTTGACCCTCACTACCTTTACTTCTCCATCGGAGATAACACTGGGCTAATCTCTAATGGAAAAATAACAGTCCCTGGGGACACTGAGCTAATCTGTGATGAAGAAATAACTTTTAAAAACATGGCTCCCTGGAGATGATTAAAGGATTACCAACTCCTCACGCTCTTCACCTCCTCCCTTCAAAACGTTTCCAGACTCTCCTCTCTGTCGGCCTCCACAAAGAGGAGTTAGCGCTGGTCTTGACAGATATCAGTTATCGCGCCCGAGCCACCTTAGGGCCTCGCTATCCAACAATTATTGATTTCTTGGAAACATTTCTCAATATGACCTCAGCTTTCTGTTATCGCGCTGGTAGATAGCGGTGAGGAAGAGGAAGAGCTGCAGGTCTTTGACACCGCAGCATCCAGACGACCTGGGCTATTAATTGAGACCCCAGCTTCTGTCTCCTACCCTGCCAGCTTTAAGCCCCTCCGATAAGACGGTAAAGACTTAAATCTGCTAAGAGTAAAGACATAGATCATTTGCTGCTCTACTGATTACATCCTCAGCATTATGCAGAGGAGGCTCCATAAATAACGGAGATCTGGCAGACAGGAAATCTGTGCACGCCTCATGTTTCAAACAGTTATGGGACTTTTCCATTGTCTCAATACCTTCTTGTACCTGTATTCACCCTTCTAAGCTTATGGGACAGCATCAACACCCTTTGGTTTTCCACTGTAACACTGATCAGGACAGTTTTCCAGGTTATCTTGTGATGAACCCACTTTCCCTCAACCTGCTTCGTCTACTTCTACCTCAGTAAGTCATTTCCTACATTTCCCAGAATGACTTTCAACAAGAAGAAGGGTGTTCTCTGGGCTGTATACGTATAATTGGACATAGCGAAAGCATAATACGGTTATAATTTTCCAGTTGAGAGAAAGTGAAAGTGGAGACAGAACAATGCCGTGGTGCTGTGGCTGGTTGTTCAAATGACAAAAAAGATGTTGACCAGGGCGTTGTATTTCACACACTACCGATCCACAAAGACACAGCGTCTCATTGAGGCATGAGGATGAATTGCCTTGTCTGCTGAGGCTACCGAGGTGGAGAAATTGCTATCTCTTCCTCTTCTGCGATGGATTTCTCCCTGTATGATTGTTGATCGTCGGTCTAGAAAGAAGCCCTTGCTCTTTGATTCTGAGGGGCTGACACCAAAACCTGCCATTTACCGTTGATGTTTTAGACAGCGGAACCATTTTCTGATATCAGACTTCAGTGTAGCTGCCTGCTGGAAGAACAAAAACACACCACCAAACAACATAAAGAGCCCAGACATGCAAGGCACATCAGCAATAGTTGTTTTTCACCAGTGTTGAAGTGTTTAGGTGGATTCTTTTTCTGTAAGGCTTGAATAATCTGTCTCCATCGACCCTTCCTGTCACAGAAGATTTCAACTTGCTGCTTTTATTGATAAGCATCCAGTCCTGATTTGTGTGCGTATACCTCTGCCTGCCAGTTATACACTTCATCCCCGAGGGGAAAGCTCCAGGTCTCCTCTAAGCGGTCCCATTGAAGTCAATATCACAAGGCTTTCTCTTGCTAAAGCCTCTCATTTACCCCATGGCACCACTCCCATTACACACACCTACACCCTGACATTTACAATAGCCTTCTTATTTGTCATGTTGTGCACAGAGACGAGAAGCCATATTCAGCTCAGCAGGGGCCTCCATCCCATCCTGTCTCAAATTACTGCCTCTGCTTCCTCTCCCCCTTTTCTATTTTCACTCTGCTGTTTTTCTTGCCCCGATATTTCTCATTTCTCTGTCTGTCTGCCTGTCTCTCTCTTTCTTGTTTTCATCTTCAGCTTTTTTTATTCTCTTTCTCTACTGTCTGTCTCCACCTTTGTTTTTTTTCTCTCTCTCCCTCTCTCTCTGCTTTCAGTTTTCAATTTTCTTGGCAAACCTTGCATGATGATTGAGATGAGATTACAAGGAGCTCCCCAAGCCGACGTGAAATGGCAATTATGGCAGCAACAATACTGAATCCCGATCAGTTTACCTTCTCTATTTAGGCAGGGAGACTGTGCTCTATGATTACTGAGACGCTGTGATGGTGGCCTGGTGGTGTATTAACTCAAGGATAGACAGCATTAGTGTGACATCTGTCCTGTGTTGTGTGTTCTGGTGCCACTAAGACCTTCAGAAAACAGGTTTTTTTCTTAAGCCGAGATCCAGAGGGAAGCTGCTCCGTAAATATGGTCACAGATTTTATCCTCTGTTGTACAAGCATTTTCCTGTTGTGGCTGCGGGATGCCTCCATATCTTCTATCTCCCTGTCCTGAAGCCAACTGGAGGTTTGAATGTTTCCACCTATATGGCAAGCCGTTTTAACATTTAATCAGTAGGGCTGACTAGTAGCGAGTTAGTTTTCACAAGTGGAAATTACATTTCGACATGTCAAAATGTCATTTTGACTAGTTAAAATGTTAATTTCTATCTGTAAAACAATTTTGACATGTTACAAATATATTTTCACATGTAGTAATTACATTTCGACTTGTCAAAACTGATTTACAGATATCTTTAATTTAATTATAGATATCAGTAATTCCTTTTTCACTAGTAAGAATAATGATTGAATGATAATTGAATTTTCACATGTTGAAAAGTCATATCCCTCCTGCTGCTCCTTGGTGATAAAGCTACACCAGGCAAGATTTTTATGTAAAAATCCAGCCGTCTTATCAGCTCAAATCACAAAATGGCTCTGCGATAGAAAAGAGAGTCCCACCCTCATTAAATGGGACAAATGAAACAAAAGATTTGCCCAAATTAAATTCTGGAGTCAGGAGTCAAATTAGAACTTTCCAGAGAAAACTGGATTCACCAACGTTAGATCTGTTCCTCTCTCCCTCACTCTCATCACTATTTGAAGCCACTAATGTGCAAAATTGCCTAGTGTAGCTTTAAGACACACTTAGAACTTGTTTCTCTGAAATGTTATGACCCATTTTATTGGGAGAAATCAATAAAAGGAGATTTTAAAGTATAGCAACAAACTAATATTTTCAGTACATCAGTCTCTTTTCTTAAATGTTTGGTGAACCCTGTAAAAATATATGCTGCTGCAGTAGGTTGCAAACAAATGTTAATTAGTGCTTGAGAAAATAAAAAAGTACTGTATCGTGACAATGCGACACTAATGGGTTCTGCATTTCTTCCCAGTCTGGTAACTGCAGTAAGGGAGATTATGGTGCTGGAGGAATCATTCGTCCTAACCCTGCCATGCAATGTCAATGGACACAAAAATATCAGTTGAGGCAAGATAAATAGTGCCAAGTAATGAATTAAACATAGAGCCAAGTGAAAGTACATATTAGTTGTTGCCGAAGGAACATGAATAATGTATTTCCAGATGGATCTATTTAAACCAAACAGGTTTGCTGTGTTTGTTTGTCCGGACAGGGGGCAGCACAGCCCAGGTGGAGTTGACAGCTACAGTTTAATTTCCCCACCAGGCAGATTTGGTCCTGTTGAAATGGAGGTTTTAGGTTTCCATCTGTGCAGGATATTTACAGGATGTGTAAAGAAAATGCTAGCTCAGCAAATGATACATTAGCACAAGTATCAGGAGGTTGAACTGTTGTTGATTATAGGTTTAATCCAGACTGTAATAGAAACCTTTGTTGTTGCACGAGGACACCATGCACCGATGGAGCATTGGCAGCCCTGGTGACGATAACTATAGTTGAATTTCAACACCAACTAGATTTGATCCCCTTAAAATGAAGGTTGTTGAAAGCATTCCCATCTCTGTAGGTTACATATAGTGTATAGAGGGCTTTCAGGTTATGCATCACGCCCGCTATCACGCAGCTGATAGCGTTTCTAAGTGTCAACAAGTCAGCAGTTTAGATTTTGTCAGTTTAGATAATGTCAGCAGCTAGCTAACCATAGTACTAACTATCACTGTCTTGTACACTGTATCTGTTAGCAAGTTAGCAGTGGCATGTTAACTTTAACATCAGTTGAAATTTGCTAAATTAGCCTGCTCACTAATTAGCTAGCTAACAGTTTGCTCTGGTTAACTGAGCTGACTCAAGCTACAATCAGAGTGTTTTTGAGTAGAGACTAGCGCTAAAGACAAGACTGTTTACTGTGTCACAGTAACTTACATTTGGAAACAAATCTCAATCCTTGGCTCTCTCTTATTTAATCTCTATATGCTCCCACTAGGCCATCATACAAAAACAAAACATTCCCTACCACAATTACGCAGATGACACTCTCTTTATATCTCTTTCTCCTGTAGATTCTCTGATTCAGTGTGTTGAGGAAATAAATGACTTTGATTTGACAAAATTTTTAATTATCCTAACAACGAAAAAAGACAGAAAATTAGGGTGTTGAGGACTTGATTCTGTGTCTCTGAAAAGTAAAGACCAAGCTTAGCTCTTGTTTATTTGGTTCACTTATTTGTCTTAGCTCTTGTTTATTTGATTCTCTTATTTGTCTCATTTGTTTAAGATAAAGTAGGTTGCTAACTTATTGCACTCTTACCTTAACACTAGTTATGCTCTTAGTTGCTTGTTTAGGAAGGAAATGCACTTACGATTTCTGGTGACTAGTAGTTTTCTTGCCTACCTATGTTGAATGCACTTATTGTAAGTCGCTTTGGATAAAAGCGTCTGCTAAATGACTGTAATGTAATGTAATGTAATGTAATGTAAGAATCTTGGTGTTATTGTGGATTCTGATCTAGTCACATCAATAGCATTGCAAGATCAGCTTTTTACCATCTTAAAAAAAATAACAAAAATAAGAGATCTGCCTTAAAAAAAGTCAGACTTAGGAAAAACTGATACATGCTGTTATTAACAATAGACTACTGCAATGGTCTTTTCTCTGGCAAAATCACTGGGACGCCTACAGCTCATTCAGAATGCTGCTGCCAAATTTCTGACAAAGACCAAGAAAGCAAAACACATTACAGCAGTTCTTAGATCACTGCACTGGCTTCCACTGTGCCTGCTTGTCTATAAAGCACAAAATGGCTTAGCTCCAAAGTACATCTCCGACTTGCTTCTAGGATACGAGCCATCCATACTCTTTACGCCCCATGCTGCTGAAATAAACTTCCAGATGATCTGAGACGTGCCCCCTTGTTCTCTCTACTTAACACTTGTTTATTTATTGCCTTTAGCCTGGTGCTTTTAAACCATCTGACTAAACCTGTTTTATTCTATTTGCAAATCTCTTTTAACGTGTTTTTGTGAAGCACATTGGGTGGGTCAGAGTCCAACCACTTACATGACCTGTGACCTCATCTGTTGTCTCACTCAGTAGGGTTTGAGTCCCTCAGTGTGAAGCATTGTTTTCTTTCTTTCTGTTTAAATCTGGTGTTGGCAAATGTAACATGTGTAACATTTGTGTAACATTTAACATGTGTTTTTATGTGACGCATATTGAATCTTACTTATAAATAAAAGTTGCCTTGCCTAGGTGTGAACGTGAGTGTGTTTGTCTGTCGGTGTTGACCCTGTGATGGACTGTCCAAGGTGTTTCCCTGCCTTCCACCCAGTGCATGCTGGGATAGGCTGCAGCCCCTCAATCTGTATTTCTACATGATACACGTACGTATCTATGTATCAGTGGAGACCATTTGTTTTGGTGTTGTGTTCCCTCTCGGTCATTGTCACCACCCACATTGTGTTTTTACAGCTCATCAGATTTGTCATCATAATCATGTTCACCATATGACAGAGGGGTATCTTTGTCTCCAACTGGATCTAGTCTGGTGTCCAGCTCCATCATGATTACCAGCCACAGTGTTGTACATGTAATCAGAGTTGTAATCACTTCCACCTCCGTATCCATATCTCTACCCATCCACATTGACGGCGGCCAGCCAGGCAGTCAGGCCGTGTGTTAAAGGTCCTCCACTCCTCTGTGTAATTATTCAGTCTGTATTCCTGTTACACATCAGTAATGGTATTTACGGCCCAAGGTCAGCGCCTGTGATGGATTGTTAGTTTACAAGGCTTTGAACGGCATGAGACAGTGACAGAGTTCAGTGAATCAAGGAAAGGCCGCTTTCTCTCCAGTCTTTGAAACTGAAAGCTCCTGAGAGGCTGAATGAAAAATGACCTCTGTGTTTTTCCTGAGTGGGATGCTGAACCAGAATCAGGATCACTGATCATCATGTACAATACACGTACAGGAAATTGTCTTGGTGACGTCGGTGCATTTGGAGAGTTTTACAATACAAACTGACACACACAAGTAAAGTGCAGGACATATAATAAACATATAGTTAAGGATGTAGTGGAGGGAAAACCACCTAAACTCAGTTTACCCACTCAGTTTAATTTAATCGAGTTTACCAGCCTTTTTAGCCTGACATATAGAATAGTGTAGTGTATGAGAGACATTATAAAAGATATGATCAATCTCTTCACTGTTAAAACAAAACAAAAACAACTCCCATGGTGTATAATAAAAAAGATTATATTTACCTTATATTTGTTATTTGTTTCCAGGGATGAGAAAATATGCACTTTCATTAAGACAGTAGTATGACTTAGTATGTCTTAGGACGAGGCACCACCGGTGGATGAGATGATTTCTGTTTCTGGATTGGGCAATTTATATTATAATATTATCATTTAAATAATCCATCAGAAATGAAATCACAAATCCCTCTGGAAACCACAGACTGTCTTGTTATTGGATGAACTTATTGAATGAAATATTCACTACAAAATAAATAACTATAATAAATAATAACTAAAATAAATAAAAGTCATAATACAAAACCTGTTTGTATTATGACTAGTAGTTCCATAGTTCATTCTGATAGAATGAAGGGCTTGTGAATGTCTTCATGGCTGTTTGGTTGCATTATTTCTGATGCTGAAAACTCACTGATGCAACTCATCCAGAGTGATTCTACTGTGATTCTAATGTGATTCTACTGTGATTCTACTGTGTTTCCCTTTTCCCGCTACTTAATAATCAATCATTCAGCCTTGTTCCATCTAAAAAATGGAACAATCCACTAACAGTGGATTAGTTCAGGCTTGTTTTGTTTGGAGAGCGTGGGAGATCTCTAGGGACTTACAAGGAAAACAACACCCTGGTTGTGCTGTGGGCTTTTTCTGTTCGGTCACGGTTCAGCTGGAGACACACCTACACAATAGAGCAGCTTGTTACAACCTCCACCGTGCTCCTGGTTCATGGCCTCGCAGTGGTTCGGGTCTGTTGTTTTCAACTCCAGTCTCGGGGGTTTTGACAAGAGGCTGTGAGCTCTTCGGGGCTAAAACCAGCTTGATACCAACATAGAATGACAGATCAGAAATGGAAGGATATTGTGTTTGTAGAAAGTGAACGTCGAGGTATTTAAGCTACACTGACTTGTCTTAACGGTTTATTGCTCATTTACACACACACACACACACACACACACACACATACACATGCAGCTTCAGGTTCTAGAAAAGTGGGTATCTGTGGCTGAACACTCAGGGATTCTGCAGGAAGGTGACACTCAACAAAAAGATGTTTATTCTACAATCCAATAGTCTGCAGATCTCACCACAATTCTCTTCCTCGTTTACCTTATACGTAACGCATCACTTCCTGTGCACAGAGAATTTCCTGCCATGGGGATTTTGTTGTTTTGTTTTCTCTTGTTGAGCTACAACATCCATCCATCCATCCATCCATCCATTTTCGACCGCTTATCCGGATCCGGGTCGCGGTGGCAGCAGGCTCAGCAGAGTATCCCAGACATCCCTTTCCCCAGCCACAGTCACCAGCTCATGCTGGGGGATCCCAAGGCGTTCCCAGGCCAGGCAGGATATATAATCCCTCCACCGGGTCCTGGGTCTGCCCCGAGGCCTCCTCCCCACTGGACGTGCCCTGAATACCTCCACAGGGAGGCGTCCTGGAGGCATCCTAACCAGATGCCCGAACCACCTCAACTGGCTCCTCTCCACGCGAAGGAGCAGCGGCTCTACTCCGAGTCCCCCCCGGACATCTGAGCTCCTCACCCTATCCCTAAGGGTGAGTCCAGATATCCTACGAAGGAAACTCATTTCGGCCGCTTGTATTCGCGATCTTGTCCTTTCGGTCACTACCCAAAGCTCGTGGCCATAGGTAAGGGTTGGAACAAAGATTGCCTGGTAAATTGAGAGCTTCGCCTTCAGGCTCAGCTCCCTCTTCACCACGACAGTCCGGTACAACGACCGCAAAACTGCACTCGCTGCACCGATCCGCCTGTCAATCTCATGCTCCATTTTACCCTCACTCGTGAACAAGACCCCGAGATACTTGAACTCCTTCACTTGGGGCAAAGACTCACTCCCCACCCAGAGGGGACAATCCACCGCTGTCCTGCAGAGCACCATGGCCTCAGACTTGGAGGTGCTGACTCTCATCCCGGCCGCTTCACACTCAGCTGCAAACCGCCCCAGCGCGTGCTGGAGTTCACAGCTTGATGCAGCCATCAGGACTACATCATCTGCAAAAAGCAGAGATGCTATCCTGAGGTCACCGCACTGGACACCCTCCACACCCTGGCTGCGCCTTGAAATCCTGTCCATGAAAATCACAAACAGGATAGGTGACAAGGGACAGCCCTGGCGGAGGCCAACACGCACTGGGAACGAGCTTGACTTAGTGCTGAGAATGCGGACACAACTCTCGCTTTGGTTGTACAGAGATCGGATGGCTCGAATTAACGGCCCCGACACCCCATACTCCCGCAGCACCCCCCACAGGATATCTCGAGGGACACGATCGTAAGCCTTCTCCAAGTCCACAAAACACATGAAGACTGGATGAGCAAACTCCCATGCCCCCTCCAAAATCCTTGCAAGGGTAAAGAGTTGGTCCACTGTTCCACGGCCAGGACGGAATCCGCCTTGTTCCTCCTGAATCTGAGGTTCGACAATTGGTCGCACTCTCCTTTCCAGCACCCTGGAATAGGCTTTCCCAGGGAGGCTGAGCAGTGTGATTCCCCGGTAGTTGGAGCACACCCTCCGGTCCCCCTTTTTAAAAATGGGAACCACCACCCCTGTCTGCCACTCCTTAGGCACTGTTCCCGACCTCCACGCGACATTGAAAAGGCGTGTCAGCCACGACAGCCCTACAACATCCAGGGCCTTTAGCATTTCCGGGCGAATCTCATCCACCCCCGGGGCTTTGCCACTGCGGAGTTTTTTGACTACCTCAGTGACTTCCCCCAGTGCGATGGGCAACGACCCCCCGGAATCTTCAGGCCCTGCCTCCCCCATGGAGGGCGTATCCATCGGGTTTAGGAGTTCCTCGAAGTGCTCCTTCCACCGCTCGACTATAGCCCCAGCCGAGGTCAGCACCTCCCCACCCTTACTGAAAACAGCTTGGGTGGGCCCCTGCTTCCCCCTCCTAAGGCGCCGAACGGTTTGCCAGAATCTCTTCGAGGCCGACCTAAAGTCCTTCTCCATGGCTTCTCCGAACTCCTGCCATGTCCGTTTTTTCGCCTCTGCCACTGCCAAAGCCGCTGCCCTCCGCGCCCGCCGGTACCCCTCAGCTGAATCAGGAGTCCCCCTGGCCAACCAGGCCTGGAAGCACTCCTTCTTCAACCTGACAGCTTCCCTCACCACTGGTGTCCACCACCGGGTTCTAGGGTTGCCGCCGCGACAGGCACCGACAGCTTTCAGGCCGCAGCTCCGAGCAGCCGCATCAACGATGGTGGATTTGAACATGGTCCATTCGGACTCCATGTCCCCCTCCTCCTCCGGGACACGCGAGAAGTTCCTTCGGAGGTGCGAGTTGAACATCTTCCGGACAGGTGCCTCCTCCAGACGTTCCCAGTTCACCCGCACTACCCGTTTAGGTTTACCAGGTCTGTCCGGAAGCTTGCCCCGCCATCTGATCCAACTCACCACCAGGTGGTGATCAGTTGACAGCTCTGCACCTCTCTTCACCCGAGTGTCCAAGACATGTGGCCGCAGATCTGATGAAACGACTACAAAGTCGATCATCGACCTTTGGCCTAAGGTACTCCGGTACCAAGTACACTTATGAGCAACCTTATGCTCGAACATGGTGTTTGTTATGGCTAATCCATGCTTCGCACAGAAGTCCAACAACAAAACACCGCTCGGGTTCAGATCGGGCAGGCCGTTCCTCCCAATCACTCCCCTCCAGGTTTCTCCATCGTCACCCACGTGAGCGTTGAGGTCCCCCAGTAGGACTATAGAGTCCCCAGATGGTGCCCCCTCTAGGACCCCATCCACGGTCTCCAAGAAGGCCGGGTACTCTGACCTGCCATTAGGTGCATAAGCACAAACGACAGTCAGAGCTTTCCCCTCCGCAATCCTCAGCCGCAGAGAGGCGACCCTCTCGTCCACCGGGGCAAACTCTAACACAGCAGCGTTCAGCTACAACACATTACTTAAATTGAAAAAAGGCGATATTTTATTTTATATTTCATGAAGAAGTGGCGTAATGTCGCTTTAAGGGATCAGGGTTTGCTGGGTACCCGCTCTGCTTCGTATTCATTTACAGTTTTTTACAATCGTTTTCACACTTGTCTCAATACCATGTCCACTTCTTCAAAACTCTTCACACAGTGTGCTTTTGAAACACACACCTGAGCACATCAGTTAACCTTTGGTGCAAAATGCACTTCAACCACCAAAACACTTCATATTTCACCCAAAAGTGACTCATGCTGCCGTAACTATAGCATATGCTTTATCCCATAAGACTACTTTGTCACTCAATGTACAATGAACTAAAAAACACAAACAACTTGGAGCATTGCAAAATACATATATTATGTGTTTCCCTTTCCTCTATTTTTGCATCCACAAATATTTCAAGCCAAGCAGCTAAAGAAACTTTTGATCTGTTGGTTTGCCTCTCACAATAGATGTCATGACTGAGTGTGGTAAATTTACAGTAAACTGTAAATGAATGAATGTTTTACTGTATCGGAAACCCAGAATAACAATCTTTACTGTGTAATGTAAAACAATATATGATAAAGAAACAAATTACAAAAGCAACAGTATTCTTCAGGGGGTTTACTATATTTTGCCATTTGTTCTCACAGTGCAATATACTGTAGTTCAGAAAAGAAAAATACAATAAAATCAATTACTCAAAATACATTACAATCAATAACAAAAAATACCAAATAGCAATATTTTCCCTATATACATGCACATTTCAATGCAAGTATGACCACTTTTGTATAGATGGTAACAAGGCTACAAACAAAAAAACTGAATAAACTGAATAAACTTTCTGCTAAAATCAGAATAATCTGTTTTACGTATTTCAAGCATATAGTTTCATTTGTCTGTCAAAATGCAACATATTTCCATCCACAGTGATCAGAATTCTGTTGGGTTTTGAACTGAAAGTTAACTGTTTTGAACAGAGTATCTAAATGTCTGCAAAATGTGCTGTAGTTGTACAGAATCTTGCTGGTGGTGAACACTGACTGAGAGAGGTATTCATGAATTTTGGAAGAAGTGGTGATTGAATGCCTCTTGTATCAAAGCAATGCAAAAGTATACACAGTTTAGTTCACATAGTCTACTGATATGGTGAATGTGTTAAGTGTTTTGAAAAAGTGGACATGGTATTGAGACAAGTGTGAAAACGATTGTAAAAAACTGTAGTAACACACATTCACAACTGGGAGCTTCCCAGTACAACCAGTATCCTACTGGTGGCTCCACTCCAGCAACTTAGAGCCCCAATGCAGCTCTATTCACATCGCTTATCTCCTCCAGCTTCCTCTCTGGAAGAAAAATGTCGACTTGGAGGGGAATTCATTGTATCCTCGACTCCCAGTGACCAACGCACTCTCACAGATGCTCTACGTGTTTTGACCTCGGTATTTCTCAGAGAAACCAGCAGAGCAGATGGCAGAGAGCTGGGCGCGCATTTACTTCATAATCACATTCAGCAGGAACACCGGGCGCTCCACACCAAACCAATTTCTCTGCCCAGATGAAAAGTGTCATGTATTTAACACCGAGTTGGAATCTCCTCTCCTCCTACCCAACAGGATAATTAGAGGGGAATAAATTCACGCTGGGCTGAGAGAAAGCACCTGCAGTCATAATGAGATCTGATCCATATTCATTGCAACATCATTTGCTCGTTTACTCCCTTTCGCCTCGGTCGGAGAGCAGTGGGTCTCTTCATCACGTGCGAGAAGTCGTTTCATTACCTGGGTGTTAGGTCAGACAGGAAGTCAGGCAGAAACGTGACTGGCCAGAACGCGACTTGGTTTTCTGTTTTTATACCTGGTCTACGAGGCCGTTTAGGTTCTACCGGTCCTTATGTATTGGGAATGGCTGCTTCATATATTTTTCCATCTGATCCAGGCGGCCACATGAAAGCCAATCACTTTGTGCCCTGGCGGTCTATATTTTTAGGTGAGGAAGGTTTCATTACGGTGATTTCCCCAGGGCCTCACGTCGCCCCGGCCGTGGTCGGGTCATGTCTGTTCTGTCTCGTTACTGCTGCCCAGGACCAAAACATGTGGATACACAAATGATCCTGGTGCTTCATTCATTTCTCCAAAAGCACTCCTATAGTTTTGTTATAATAACTGTACTATAATACCTTTATGTTGCTCCAGTGCTGTAATACCATGAGCAGCCGTTAATCACCAGGTTGAAACTTTACAGTGTTTGTTTCTCGTGCAGCATGTGGTCTGTCACGCTGCTTCCTCCCAGCAGGCCGCCAGCTAAGAGCCCGTTACCGTGTTAACTTGGCGACCACCCCGAAACTGTCTGCATGCCGTGGCCTGGACCCAGAGGCTCATGGGTAATCTTTCATCCACTGACTGTATGTAAACAGAAGTCTCATTATGCAGCCTTTGATTTGTCGGCCTCGCCGGCCAAGACCCCACCTCCCCTCCTGCTGACTCCTAGTTAAACGCTCACCGCCAGGACGCAGAGTGACTACTAATATTACAGTTATTGCTCCATTTGGCCAAAGTGGTTATGAAAAAGCTCTTGCAGGCCTGAAGCAGGAGGCGGAGTAATTGGCCTAACGATAATTACTCCTTACAGTGGTTTTGAAGTAACTGTGTGAAGGACGATTTAACTGATGTGACTTGTTTCAGTCAAATAAACGGTTCAAATGGGAAGTTTAGGGTCGGTAGTGAAGGTGGAGTGTACTGCTACAGAGAACCCACGGGCACCAATTTAAACAAACTGCTGAAAGGATATTATTTCACGTTTTTATTTGTCTTGTTATTGCGCTGCCACAGCTCCAGGTCTTATAAACTGAAAGAGACTAAGAGAAATGTGAAGGTTTTGTCGGTTTGTTTTAACTTTATTTAGACGCCAAGAAACGGAGTAGGGAGAGCGTTGAGGAGGATGGGATTTGAACCCACACCCTCCAGACGCCACCTGTGGTTCAACAGGAGGAAAGCACTACACGCTATCTGGACGCCATCTGACGTTCACGTGAGCTCGCCATTACGTGAACTTCACTAGACAGCCGTACACACGATCGATATGAGACGTTAAAAAGATTCATTTTGAGACAAACCCTGATCCCGCCACACTACCGGCTTCACATCTTGAATTCTGAAACCCACATTAAGTGTCGAGACAGAATCCAATCAACACGTTCCAATCTCGACGCCGGCTGCAGAAACAAGAGAGAGAGTGGGTCTTTACACTTGGTGTGAGTGCAAATGGATCTGAGCAGCCTGAAGTGACGCTAATCAATTGGAGTGTTTCCTACCAACAGATTGTCATCCACGCAGAATGTCGCAATTAGCGGAGGCTTTGAAACAGATATGAACATGAACGCTGTCCCACCTTTCCTCTGACAACTGCACAGGATCCCTGGGGGGAATGTGGCCTGTCAGCGCTGATATGCGATCCATGTTTGAAAAGTTAATCGTAACAACCAAAATGTCCACCGGTAGCCAGGCATCCTGTCAAAGAGTCCTCGAGGAAGACGCTAAACTGCTAGCTGCTCGTTCATTGTCAGCTGCTCTGGGTAAGAGCGTCAGCCGAATGCCTAAAGAAGAAACATAGAAGAAACGGAGTAAACCAGCCAACAGGAAACGTCCCCCACAGATGATGCAGCACCCCTTGAGCCAATCAGCAACGAGATGCATCAAAACTAGACAGCACATGTTGACCTTTAATCACGGGGCTTCATTAGGACCAAAATGCATCATCTCTCCAAGTTTTGTGATATTTGAGTTTAAAATGTGACCTTTAATTAAAGCACCCTCATTAGACCAATGGGTGTCATTTGTAAGGATTGCTGGATTTGTGTTGTAAGTTTGATATAAATGTGATTTAAGTTAAAGTTATAGCGCCTCCATCAGGCAAAGCGGTGTCATTTTTAAACACCGCAACACAGTGACAAGATGCATCATCCCTCCAGGTTTCATCAAAATCAAAATCATCAGTTTGATGGACGGATGGACAAACGGACGCGGCTGGAAACGCCAACAATAGTTGTTCAAACAGCAGGGAGTCCAGCTTCACCTCAGGACGTGCGGAGGGATCCTCCAGAGTCGAGTAGAGAGGCTCAGCATGGCTTTGATCCAACTCAACGCAATCCACTACAGAGGCTCAGAAGGTTCAAAAGAAGTTTGCGATCTGCTCAGACACAAAAGTCAAAAGAAATATTTGATCAGCTCAATTAGGGACCATCAGTCAATACTGTCCCGAAGGCTGAAAACAATGTTTCTGTTGTTGCTCTCCTCTTTCATCCTCCTCTTCTTGTGCTTCACCTCCTCCAGAGAGAACGGAGATCAAATACTTTCAAATACTTTCGTAGAGGGAAATTCAGCTGCGTGTCTCTTTTTCATCATGGTTGTTAGTTTGGTTTTTGTTTCTTTTTGTAAGTGTTTTTCTGGTCTGTGTGTTGAGTGTGGTCTTTGATTCTCCAAATCGGACCAGCGGTGTCTGAGCTGTTACAGTATGAGTTTCAAATCTCCCCATCAGGACAATGAGTGTAGTTTTAAAGCAAAGCACAAGAAGAAAAAGCATCATACCTCCTAAGCCAAGTTTGAAATTTTGACCTTTTAATTAGAGCGCCCCCACCAGGCTAATCAAAGCATTTTAGAACAAAGTGCAAACAACATGCATCGTCCCTCCACGTGTCGTCAGATCACATTTGAGTTGAAAACTGACCTTTAGTTATTGCTCCTCCATTACTCTTTTCTGTGGTTTCCAATCTGAGTTTCTCCGTTTCGATGCTTCTACAATGAACCCAGAACAAAGGAAGTACAGGATCATTTTCGACAATGTTCTTCCTGTCACTGGCGGTACAGAAAGTGTTATTGATCAGTTTGAGTTTCACCTCCCCATAAACATCTTGAGATATTTCCAGGTGTTGAAGAATGACTCCTCCCACTCTGTCAGCCCACACAGGAGAAGAACTCATCTGCTAAAACATGTCATCCACTGTTGAGCTTTGTCCTGATGATGAACCAGAACGTATCCATGGATGGTTATCTGTATAGTTGCAGTCCATCCTGTGTATATAGGACAGGTCAGAGGTTATTGATTTGAATTGGAAATCATAACAGTTGAATATTCATCAACCTGGTATATACCTTGATCATACGGTGTGGAGAGTTTCCAGAGTCCCATCAGATCTGTTCACAGTTCAGGTGTTTCCATTCCCACACAGTAAACTTCATATTGTTGTATTGTCTGTTTTGAGTTCGTATTAGTTTAATGTGGGTGTATGAACACCAGATGATACTGCCACGGGCTTGTGAAGGGGCTGATAGTTTGTGTGTGTGTGTGTGTATGTCAATGTGTGTGTGTGTGTGTGTGTGTGTGTGTGTGTGTGTTAAGCCACACTACCATGGACAAAACCCACTGAAAAGCTGTTCTGTAACTCTCATTTGATCATATTCTTATTCAAAGGTAAGGATGGGAGAAAATACAAATGTGTGTGTGAGTGTGTGTGTGTGTGTGTGTGTGTGTGTGTGTGTGAGACTATCCGTCTGAATCGGCTCGGTGTGGCGATGGATGAGGAACTGCAATCACAGAATGGAGGCACTTTAACACTTCAATCAGCTTAATGAACTTTACAGCTAGTAAACCCCATCTGTGATGCTCTCTCTCTCTCTCTCTCTCTCTCTCTCTCTCTCTTCTCTCTCTCTCTCTCTCTCTCTCGCCCTCTCTCTCTCTCTGCATTGTTCTCTCTCTTTTCTCTCCTCTCTCTCTTTTTAAACTCTCTCTCTTTCCCTATCTGTCCCTTCCTCTCTCTCTCTCTCTCTCTCTCCCCCATAATGAGCTGCGACCCCGATAGGAGTTGTGATGTTTCTACCTGCCGACAGAAGAAAGAATGAACTCTCTCTCAGCCTCTGAAACCACTGCAGCCTTCCTCCTCCTCCTCCTCCTCCTCTTCCTCACCTTTATGCCTTCCCTCCTCCTTCCCTTTCATCCTTTCTCTCACCCTCCCCATGCCCTCTCTCAGCTTTTCTCTCTGCCTGGGTTTTGTTTTTGTCTCAGCGTGTGACTCCCCTTTCCTCCACTTCTAATAATTGTTTTCACTCCTCTAATGTGTTTTCCTCCTGGTGTCTTTCCCGGTGTGAGAGAGGCTCGGGTGGAAAACGCCTCCATGTGTCCCATTAATCACTTCAGAGACAATCTTCTTCTGTCTGCTCTGTTCATTTGATGGTTTTTGTATCATTGGTATAAAACCTGATTTGGGCTTTGATGAGTGTTATGGCAGGAGGGACAGTAGCACCCTATCCTGTATTGATGAATGATATCGGTGGGTGATGCAGTTGGGACCGGTACTATCGACTTGTTTCTCCTTGGCGTGTCCATCTGTTAAGCAGAGAGGAGAGCTGATTAAGCTCAGTGGCCTGAAGCTGTTTGTCTGCTCATTATCTGCTCAACATCACACACACACACACACACACACACACACACACACACACACGCTCGCGGGCTGAGAGTTATTTCATTATAGACATCAGTAAATTGTCTCAGTCAGGAGTTAATTGGTCATAGTTATCAGTTAATTGGTGGTAAGTGTTCAGGTCCTGTGTGGTAGTATGAGTGTTGTGTTTTAACACCGCGTGCTGCAAACAGTCACCATCCAACTCAACTCATGTATATGTGACATGACAGTTTCACACATTAAATTCAATCGCTACTGAAACTGAAGCTGGTCACCTTTACCATTATTCCTACATTTTCATTTCATTGATACTATATTTCCCCTGATTAGTAGTTAGCATGTCTTACAGGACGATTTGAAGTATTGAGGAAAATATGAGACCTTAAAGTGCCTGTCTGGTTACATGAAGGCTAAACCTGAAGAGAACTGAGCCCTAGTTGTTAACTCAAACACATCGAGTCAGAGCGTTTAAGTCATATAATTAGAGGAAAACTTCAATTCCTACAATGGAGCAAAAACACTTTTACATACATGTATATGCACATCCAGGCTGCTGAGCCATGCTGAAGGGAGGAGCTGTCCGTGGTGCTGAATCCTCTTGCAGGCCTGAGTTTCTTGTCTCGTAACCCAGAGGGGTTTGTGCGGCAATTAAGAGATGAATCACTGTGCAGTCTCCTCTGTCAGCCCTTCAACATGCGATGGTCGGTAGGATGCTGAGAGCCGAGGAGACTTCACCAGGTAGGAAGACAGGCGAGGAGGACGAGCTGAAGTGAGGACGTGGATGACAGAGGGGGAGGGAGGAAGCTAGCTATTTTATGCCTGAGGAGATGCTGAAAAGCTTACATTGTTCACTACATCCCAACCGTGTGTCCTATCCTTTCCTGCTTCATGTCAGTATCTCACCTTCCTTCCTCCTTTCTTTCTTTTTCTGACTTTCTGTTTGTCGTCTCCCTCGCTGATGTACAATGCAATCAGTAAGCTCAATCTGCAGTCTTATAAAGCATTTACCCCCACAGCTAGATGCATTCATCTTCCTCTTTCTTTCTTTCCTCTCTTTCTCTCTCTCCATCTCCATTCTTCTTGTGGATTAGGAGTCAGAACTGGATTGTCCTCAGGTGTTGTGACTCACCTGTCCATCACATCACACAGACAAGGCCTCCAAACTCCCAAACCATGAACCTGTTATCATTTGTACCCATTAGGTGTTCACTCAAACTACCCCAGGGAACAGTGACATCAGATCCTGTGTGTTGGTAGATGATATTACATGTTTATTATAACATACCTATATACCTATATATACAATTCTGACCTAGAACTTGTTATTTTTCCACAGAACAGCTCAGCTGATACCATTGGAGCCATTTGTTATTTTCAGACATTATAGTCATTTTTCCTCTATCCAGGAACTTAATACTATTGGTACTTAGTTACAGGAACTTCAACCTTCTCTACCGGGGGAACTAGCCCCGAAAAAGGTTCCTCTGGGATAGTTCCTGGACCCAGGTAGTACTTTTTGGGGGACCAGGAACCATTGGGGTGGAGTTGCAGTACTGAACAACGCTGATTCGTCAATACAAGCTGCACAAAAACCGCACTGTGTTTGTTCAATACAGGTAGCAAACTCATTTCATTGATCTGGTGGGAAAGCAAAAGAGGTTCAGGTTCCTGTGGTGGAAAAACAACTCATGAATCTCCTCCAATCCTCCTTACTGCTGCTGCTGGACAGATATTGACCATCTATCTTCTATCTTGAGTCAAACGTTCAGATAAAATATAGAGCATCCAGTCTGTGAAAGTCTGAATTTTGTCACTCAAGGACTCCGGTTATCTTCCATCCTAAGAAAAACCACAGTCTTAATATACATTTTGTCTTTGAATGAGCAAACCCTCCTTTTGTTATTAGAGAGCTTCAACAAAGCCCCGATATAGATCGAACCTAATGACTGGCTTTACCAACAATAAGAGGAGTGGTACTGATGAGTCAGAGAAAGGCGATGGATGCTGCCACACTTTACCGTCACTAGTCACGTTGTCTTTGTTCAGTGGAGAAAACATTTAATCACTCTGTCTTTTCCAATTGAAAACAATCACGACAGCTAGTCCTGCTCTGTTTGCCAAATGGAAACAGAAATGGAAAAATGTCGCATTCACCAAATGCCAAAGAGCACAATCGCTCATCAGAGAACAATAAAACACATTTCATTTGCAAATAAAACAGACACTTTGCAGCTCGAGGAGATTAGCAGATCCACCAGGGTCACTTGTACGAGGTCTCATCTCAATTTAGGAAGCTCATAAAAACTCTGTTGGTAATTTCCCTGTGATTGTTATACCCACTCTGGGACTTCTACAGTGTGGAAATTAAGTCAGTGAATGTAAAAATGCTGTGGGGGGGATAAAGAAACTAAACAACTAAACAAAAACAGCCTTTTGAAAAACACAAACAAGGACAAACACAACTTCATTTGGACAGTCCAGGAAGGAACAAGGTAAGGTGGATTGCAGCATCTCCTCTGTGCTTGACCTGCCCTGACAGGGGTCAGCGGAGGAGATTGTTTTGTGGTCATGGGGAGAAGAAAATAAAATTAGAGTTTGGAAACTTCAGCAGCAGGTCTGTGGCTGGCTGTCACACACACTAATTGGTTTTCCTGCAGCCGATGGGATGGCTGAGCAGGGCTGGAAAAGAGAGCTGAAGGTGACTGACGGTTTAGGGGCTCAAACTAAGGGAGGGGGGGCCTGGTGGAGAGATTGGATCCAGTAGAGAGGGCTGGGGTTGGGGTTTGGAGCTGGACCTTGGCCAGGGGGCGGGGTCTGGAGCCAAGGGAGGGCTGGGGTGGGCTGGGCTGCTCATCCCAGCCCATCCCATCCCATCCCAGCCAAGGGAGGGCTGGGATGAGCAGCTGGGTCAAGGCCTCCCCACTCTGATCGAGAAGAGCTTTTATCTCAACTGTGATTTGGTAAGAAATGAACTTTTTTCTGCAGCCAACTATAAAACATGTTGGTAAATAAACACTTAATTTGTACCACGAAGAATTGTTCAAACTATTCCCACTGCTGGAAATTGGCCTTACAGAAGAGGATGGTGCCTCTCTGTCCCCAACCAGTCCATCTTCCACCCCTGGATTGTTGTTGTGATGTTCGTTGATTTATTTTTATTAACACATTTATGTTGGTCGGTATTTTCTCTTACTGCTGGCTGCATGGTGCCCACATTTTCTACTGCTTTAGGCTGCGTACTCCTTTGTTTTCTCATCAAAAACAGCTAAATTTTTCTCGCCCAGAACGAACTAGATAGTCTCTCCTGTTTGGAGGCTCTCATGAATCTCCTACGGTGGCCCACAAGCGACAGTAGTGACTTTCAATCTGGGGTAGTTTGCCGCATCATTTTTAATTTCACAGGCATTTTTCTTTCAAGGGCATTTTTGCACCGATTTTTGAGCCTCTTACCGTTTATTTCGGTGATCAGGGGCTGAGGTCAAGGGAAATCCCTGCACTGGTTGAAGGTGTGATAGAGCTGGGGAGAAGACTAGAGAAGTATTTTAACTCAACTGTGTTTCATCGAAAACTAGAGAAACCTTCTTCTCTTCAATTCCATGTCTTGGTTACTGCAAACATCTGCAGCTGGTCTGAGGTCTTTCGCTACCCTCTGCAAGGATTTGAGAAGACTTTTTCTCAATAATGTTTGGGCTAGTGGAAAGGCCTTGAGCTGGTCTGAGGTAATTTGCTATCCAGCGTGTTTGGCCTGTCTTGAATGACCTTCTGTCAGCCATGTTTAGACCGTGGAGGAGTCTGAACTGGTGAAGTGCTGTCAGGACTGGCTGTGCTTCTTCAAGCTTGAGCAGCTCCACTGATCCTCTGTCCTTCCACTGGAGAGGTCAGAGGATCCCAGACAGACTGAAACTGGACGTCAACATGCTCACAGGAATATACAGGGTCTCCCAGGGTGAAGAGCAGGGGGTGGACTCCCCGAGAGGAAAGGGATTTTCTGCCCACAAACCATCTCCAGACCCTTCAAGGTGCTTTTAGATACAGACTGAACTCTTCCTCATTCTTCCATAAATTAATCTGCCTGTTTCTATTCTGTTTGCTTGCCTTTTGAAGGTGTGTGTTAGGTGGGATTTTCATGTGTGTGTGTGGGGTATATATGCACAAATACATGCACCCACACACACACACACACACACACACACACACACACACACACACACTTTGTTAAATAAGCTCCGTGACTTCCAATGACTTCATGATCTCATTATCTAGCTAGAGAGCAGAAAAGGGAAAACATGTTGTTTTCAATTAAAGTGCTGATGCTGCTTAGTGGACTCAACATCAAATCAGACCCATTATAACCCCGGCAACCTCTCTCTCTCTTTTCTTTCTCATCTCTCGCTTTTCTCCTCTCTCCTCAGGCTGCTTAGTAATACTCAGTACACTGGTTCCAAGACAGAATAACATTGGAGTTTCTTAACAACCACTAAACTTTACCTTAAATTACAAGATGAGTTCAAACAGTGAATATTGGACTACTTAAAGGGGAACTCCTCAGACACTGTTAGATATTTAGTTAGGTATTTAGTGATGTTTAATACATTCCAGGAGTTATTTTGTGATGAAGTGTTGAAATTTTCTTTTCTGTTGTATCCACTTTGCCCCATCTACCTGCCAGGTCTACCTCTGCTTCAGTTAGTGATTTCCTACATTTCCCAGAATGCCTCTCAACAACCCCAAGAGAGCTTGCCTGGACTTGTTGCATCCACAGGAATAAAAAAAATACACCATGGATGGATTTTCCCTTTCTAAAAATAACCCCAGTAAAAACACATTGACCTTTCACTCCATTTAAAAGACAGATTGAGACAGTAAACGCTAGAAGATTTAAGTCCTCTTTCTAAAAGACCTTCAGGCCTTTCCTCCAGTTATAAGACAAACTGTGACAGTGAACACTGGAAGCAGGGATTACACCCAGACACCAACTGCTTCACAGGACTGACTTAGTGTTTGACGGCTGTAGGACATGGAAAATGAGATGGAGCCGAGCCAGCTCATCATCATTCTGTTGGAGAAAGTACAAGACTCCCATCGCAGTAGGAGGGAGGGAGGGAGGGACGAGGAGATGGATGTAGGATGGAAGTTGAGGGTGAAAAGCAGGAAGCAGGGAGGGAGGGCGGTGAGAGGGTAACAGCACACAGTTGCCAGATGAAGAAAGGGAGAGAGGTAGGTGGTCAAGGATGGAAAAGAGGTATAAAGGGAAGCAGAGGAGTGATGGAGGAAGAAGGAGGAAGGACTAATGAACTGGAGCCTTGCAGCTGGAGAGCAGGACACTGTTTATTTCTGTTTGGACCACTAATGACTTCTACTAAACACTGCAGCTTTATTTTTTTAAAGGCTTTTACTAAAGGTTTTACTAATGACTTTTACTAATGACTTTTCTAAAGACTTTTACTAATGTCTTAACTTAATGGCTTCACTAAAGACTTTCCAAACGACTTACAAATGACTTTTACTAATGACTTTAAGGTGATAACGTTCATTTTAACATAAATAAAGTATTACCACATTAACTTTGGGACATTAGTAGCATTACCTATAAACAAACCAGACCATCACTAGAAGACTGTCAGCCTCTACTGGCCTCTACTGGCCTCTAATGGCCTCTAATGGCCTCTACACTGCATTTGACATTTTGTGCCGGTGGGTCGGATTTGGCGGGAAACAAAGCGAGATTGCTTTATGGCACAAAACAGGATGCATTTTTACTTTGCAAGCAAATACACAACATTGTTCTAGTTCCACTACACTAGAACTTCAGAGTTAGCTGTTTCTTATGTTTCCTCTGCTACTAGCTAACCAGCTAGCTACGTAAGGCTAACGAACTAGCTAGCAACAACCAGGCTATCTCAAACCGTAGCTGGATGGATGTTAACGAAGATGCTATCATAGATGAATATGAGTATTTAATATTACAGTTAGTTAAATGAACATTTCCTTCATATACTTGTTCGGTGGTAATTTAGCATTAGTCAGTTTCTGATGCAATGCTAATGGAGGAGAGAATACAGCTTGTGTGCTCTGTAATAGATGTGATATAAAAAGTAATGAAGTAAAATACTACTATCAAAACATACTTAAGTAAAAGTTTAAAAATACAAAATATTACAAGTACACAAAAAGCTACTTTATTACAGTAACTAGAGTAAATGTAGTTAGTTACTTCCTCCCTTGGTGAGCCAGACACCAAACAGAGACGGGCAGCTTGGAAAGTAATCTGCTGCCATTTTCACCCTGCTATTTCTGGCCGCAATCATAGAGACACGCAACCAGACAGGTAGAGAGGCAGACAAAGAGACAGACAGTTTGATTAGCTTAGCGGAGCTCATCCCATCTGTAAAAAGAAAGGACCATTACACTGGAAATGTATGGAAGTGGGGATGAGTTACAACAGACCTCCGAGTCAGAGGGGAGAACGAAGCTGCATCTCAGGGCTGATTCAGAGAGACGGATGGAAATAAACAGGTTTAATATGGACTGGGCTGTCACACAGTGATCCATATGTACTGTAAATGAAATGCCTGGAGAGCTGGGAGGCTGAGATAATGGGTAATAACACACACACACACACACACACACACACACAAACATGCTACAGACACACATATCGCTGCTGTCGGGTGGAAAGTTTGTATCTCCAGAATGTCAACTTGTCCAGAAGTAATAAGAGCAATTAACATGTTTGAGTTTGTCTAATGGGTTTTGAAAGGGTTTCATCGGCCCAAGAGGTCGCAGAACTTTCTCAAGAAGTCCTTCAACTGAATTTACAGGACGACGGCTATGAGGAATATGGCCGATATGGAGGTTTTTTTTGCTAATTTCCTGCATTCCCTTAATGTTTTATATCGCTGTAGATCGTTTTCCAGTTCTTAGTTTCACAAGTAGACAAGATAGTTTTATTTTATTTTTAGAGTAGCAGGATGTAAAATGTAAAGTCTTGAATAGCTTGAAACAAACCTTTTGTAAACATTCATTAATTCAAGGATTCTTTTCAAAATAAAGGTACTCTTTGATCATCCTCTTGGTCTATCCTGCTGCTGTAATGAGACTTTGTTCTGAAGGTTTTGTCCATTTAATAAAGTGTAAACAATAAATACTACTTGTAATGTATAGTCAAGATTGTCCTCACATCCCCACCAGTTACATTACAATTTCTTGGTTCTGGCATCAAAACTGTCCTAATCTCTGCTGCTGAGTTTTGAAAAATACAGAAACAACACTTGATTGGATTGGATTGAATTACTCGATTCAAATTCCAGTCTGAAAGATCACAATTGATCAGTTCTGAAAAACTGAAAGACTGGGTCCTGGTGATCTTGTTGGTAGTTCTCATCCTGGGTGATCTGGATCTACACAACATCTATGCGTTTTATTGTGTTTTCAATCTTGCTGAGAATTACATTTTATTTGTGAAATATGTGAATATTTGAGGCTCTAGGCTTATTGTAATAATAAATTCAGTGAAGTTGCCCACAAATGGAAAATAAAACATCATTTGGCGTCAAGGTTGAACATCATGGTTATTACGCCTGCAGTAGGGGGTTACAAATATACATCGCTTCATCCTTCACAGCCGTGAGGCAAAAATAGAAAGATCTTTTGTTTTGGTCCTTGCTTGTAAATGTTGAATGATTTAGGAATTTAATGTAAATGGAATTTAATGTAAATCTGCTGTGATGGATGAACTGACGAGAGAGACAGAGGGTGAAACAGTCAGACAGACAGAGGTAGAGACAGACAGACAGACAGAGATGGAGTTATAAATAGATAGATAGAGGCGGACACAGAGCCTGGGGAAAGCTGAACTCAGCACAGCCACTGAGGGGCTTGTGACAGACAGACAGACTGTTTCTCCCTGCTTGGCTGCTCTAATGACAGGCAGCAAACTCATTCTGCAGGACAAACAAATCACTGGGACAAACCTCAGCAGGAATCATCCCACCACACTAACACTAGCACTGCTCCCTGCTGGAAAATACACCGCTCTACTGTTGTCTGCAAATGGGAAAAATACTGAGGAGATAAAAAAACAAACAACGCCAGAGAGGTCCATCTATAAAGTCCATCTCTCTGATTCACGGTGTGAACGAGAGGTCAACGGTTCATAAAAACAGAGTATAGAGAAAAGAGAGAGAGAGAGAGAGAATGAGGGAGAGATAAAAGAAACATAGGTCATTGCTTCAATAAATTTCAATATTTTTTTTCCAGCTACAAGAGAGAAAGATAGAGAGAGAGAGAGAGAGAGAGAAAGAGAGAGAGAGAGAGAGAGAGAGAGAGTCTTGTTTCTCCCTCTAATGTCGATCCAGTCGATACACCATTCAGGTTTCTCACTCAGGGACAAAGTGGATCTTTATAGTTTATTGGACTGAATGAGCCTTTCAACAACAAATCAAAATGAAGCTACACAACGAGAACACTAACGACAGCCTGTTGTATGTGAGGTCAGGGGTACTACCGTGGACAGATGGAAACAGAAATAATATCATTGGTTGAGTTAAACCTCAGTGGGCGGAGCTAAAGAAACAGCAGAGACACAGTTTGCAAACTCGAATGGCATCCCCGACATCGGCTCTGTATTATAGCAGTAAATATATTATTACATATTGAAACAATACATGAACAGATGTAAACATCAGGAATATGCACCAGAGAAAGACATATTTTCATACAGTTCTACTAATCTTTCACTTTTCAACCCGCTATAAACCATTTAGATGTCTTTTAAATGCCTAATCAACATAAAAATTGCTCAGTGAGGAAGAAGAAATTCTGGTCAAAATATAAATAAAAAAAGATCAAGTTCATTCATGAGCAAGATTAATGATCTTGGACAGTCAGCAGGCTAGCTAACTAGCCTAACTAGCCTAACTAACCTAGATATTTATTTATAACAAATTATATAATTTGTTAGTTTGGCTAATAAATTTGACTTGATAATATTTGGCTCCGCCCACTGAGGTTTAACTCAACCAATGAGATTATTTCTGCCTCCAAGAAAACCGTTTTGGATAAGAACTGAATGGCGTATATGTTTTCATATCATTGAAACCAGTGGACTGACTTCCCACGAGTCCACAGCCTCAGCTCACATATCAGCTGTGTGAATATTCTCTGGTTGACTGATGAGGTCCGCTCTGAGTTTGACATATGGAGAGCTTTCACTCATCTCTGATGGATACTCCTTCTGTCAGTCTGTCTGCTGTCTGGCATTTTAAACAGAGTTCTCACCACAGTCGCCTCAGGAGATCTTTAGAGCACTTCAATGATTCAACTCCACCCGGTGTGATAAGCCATTTGTTTCTCCACATCTCCCTCTGAAACTCGCTGGCTTTCCATTGTTTTTGCAAATGATAATTTATTGAATTACAAGATTTGAATGGAAACAACAAAGTTGCATAATGTAATATATATTCTCTAAAACCACTGGCGAGAGAGATATTATGTGATGAATAGAGATGGAAATGCATTATTTGTTGCCTACATCAAATAATGATGTATGTTGGCACGACTGGCCCAAAGTAGTTCAGTCTCTTGCAAAACAGTTGGTGGCTTTGGACGTTCTGAAATGTTGGAATAATGTTGTAATGTTGTCCACCACAACCTCCAGAAATGCCACGCCTGTTGTCTCTGTGCCGAGTATTTTTTATTTTTTATCTTCTGATGAAAGTATGAAATAACAACAACAACTTTCCCAAATACTAATCAATTCTTTTCATTTCTTCTGGTTGTTTTCTTTGACATTCAGGAAGCTGTTTTATTGTGACGAGCAGCTTGTAAAGGTCCCTGCTGCTCCCCTGCCTACAGCTAGAGGGCAGCCTTGGACTGCTCTTTAACTGACCTTATTATTTGCACCTGTGTTGCAGACCATTCAAACTCTGTGATTAGTTTGCCTCATGCTTAGTCTTGACAGTGTCATGCTTAGTGTGAGTGCCTGTCATTTTTTGGGGTTAAATTGCCCTGCATGGGTTCAGAAAACTCTACAAGCTGCATCCAGGGTCGTATGAACAGAGGCTGGAGGTGCTCAACTCATACAGCAAGGAGAGATAAAGTACGCTGCAAAAGGCTTGAAATCTTGCAAACACTAAGACGAGGCGGCACGCTCAAAAGATGAACGAGCTGTCTGCATGCAGCAGTAACAATCAGTGTGTACCAGCGATACAGTCCTCCATCAGCCTCAATACTGCTGCTCAGCAGGACCAACCGGGCCCAGGAAGGCTGACAGGTTGACAGGGCTGATGTGCATCTGAGCGTCCCAACTAATGGTGATTAATAGCTCTGCGTCTGCTGGATCAAACTGCAGGGGCATGAAATTAACTTTAATTACTCAGTTATTACAGTTGTGTCGTTGTTTGTGATTTGTTTTGCTCCGCTAGACACTCTGACTCATTCGGTTGGTGGATGAGCTGAATATATTGTCCTCTGAACGCAGTAGATATCTGAAGGTGGGCATTTTAAAATGTCTGTGTGTGAAATAGATGCAGCGTTTATCGTAGCGATGAACAGTCCAGCACGTAGTTTACATTCTGCACTTTCCATTACATCTATTGGATGTAGTACTATATGAAGTATATCTCAACAGTATTTATTCATGCAGACTTCCAGTTAAGAGAGGTAGAGACAGAGAAACAGTGAGAGAGGTTCCTACACAAATATCTTTATTTCTCAAAACCTTTACGTTTTGTTTCTCATTTTTACTTTTAAAAGTATATGACATCAGTATTTATTCATTCAGTGACTTATTGTGGTGAGTCATCTTGAGCTGTTAGACCAGTGGTTCTCAATCCAGTCCTCAAGGACCCCCTGTCCTGGAGGTTTTAGCTCCAGCTCTACTCAGGCACACCTGAACCAATTAAGGTATCATGAAAACGTGAAGCCTCTAATTGGTTCGGGTGTGCCTGAGTAGAGCTGGAGCTAAAACCTGCAGGACAGGGGGTCCTTGAGGACTGGATTGAGAACCACTGAAATAGACTGAGGTCTCCTGCCCCCCCCCACTCTGTTGTCCTCTGTCTCTATACCTTCCTGTTGGATGCAGAGGCAGCAGAGACTCTCCAGTTACCATCAGACGTGTGGCCTTCAGGGACCTCTAGTGGATGTTTGAAAGTCTTCCTATCAGTTTCTCAGCAATAAAGGAAAGAAGGTCTATTTTCTCTCTGATGCTCATGTATTATTTCTTTGTTACACAGAGGGGTTAACTCAGGTCGCGACATGAAGGTCATGGGACTCCACTCCAACAACCACAGAAACTTTCAATTCTAGCAAGAGAAAGAATGACATCGAAATTGCAGTTGCGTGGTTTTTCTTTTATCACAGCGGTGATAATTTCCTGCTGCCTGGCTGACATATTGTATCTGAGGCTTCATGCATTATTCACACTTTCCTTTCACACTGAGGAAGCGTTGTTGAAATAGGAAGCAGAGGATCCATTAACAGAGAACAGTCCATCATCCTGCTGACTGACAGTCATATCTCCCTCTACGTCTTATTGAATTGGCACCCAGTTTCATCACCAAAAACATTCTGTCTGTCATGAGATTATATTAAATATTGAAACATAACAGCGTTGTCAGTCTTCCTGAATAATGACAGCTCAACTCATGAGATTTTTTTTTTCTCAATTGTTTCTGAAACTTGAAAGGAAGGAAAGGAAGGAAAGGAAACAATTCTGTGAGGAGGATCGGTCCAAAATACCTCCTGACGTTGTGCAGGTCTGATCAGTAACTAGAGGTTATTGCTGCTAAAGGAGTTACTAGTTACTATATCTCAAGGTTCACACACCTTTTCTCAGAACCTTTTAAAATGATTCCATGAAGAACACATAAATAAAGGGTTCGAACCCTCGATGGTTTCTTCCAAAAAAAAACCTAATTAAAGGTTCCTCCAGGAACCCTTGATTGAGTGTTTTCCTCATAGACCCTTTAGGCAGTTGAAAGGTTTCTTTAGAGCCATTGTTCCCTCTAGAACTGTTTTGACCCTTTTTTTCTAAGAGTGTAGAAGTTAGATTCATCCCAGAGCTGTGGTAGAGGTCCTTCATACTCACCCTGACCACCAGGTGGATCAGTGATGCTTAGTTGAGGCTCAGAGAGTGAGTAGGTGAGAGTTCATCGTTTTGCTCAAGAAACCGTCGACTGAATGCACTGGCTGGCTGACGGCATCGAACCCGTGACTGTTCAGTTACAGGACGGCCTCCATACCCACAAGCCCATCATCTCACCTGGTGATGAAATCTGAGACCATTAAACAGTGAGTATGTTCCTCCAAGTCTTCAGCTCCCTCTTGAACAGTGTTCAGCCAAATGGAGCCTCATTCATTGTCACCATTCATATGAAGTCTATGAAGTTCATCCTGCTGTAGTTTGCTGTGGGTGAAAGCCAAACAGTAGGTCGGGTTTTCTGTTCCCCCTTTGACTCAAAGTCCTCCAAGCAGAAAGGCAATCTTCATTTAAAAAAAAAACCCAACTAAAATATCTTATAAACTCTTAAAAACATATTAATAACCTAAGAATGTTAGTGTTTAAAAAACTGACACATAATTACATAAATAAGTTGTTTATTGTATTTATTCTCTTCCTCTTGGCTCACTATTGTCTTTTATTATTTTTTATTTTATTGTCCATGTTTTGTCCTCATGTATTCCCATTAGTTCCTTCAATCTGATCCAGGAAGGACAGTAGCAGATACAGACCAGTCATGTATGACCCTCTAGCGCCACCTAGTGATCAATATGACAGCAGCTCACCTGCAAACCAACACTTTCCTCATTTAGTCTTCTTCTCTGTTAACTGGAATATGTGTGATATGATTTCTCTCTGAATGCTCTCAAGTATTGTTTAAAAAATAATGAATTATTGACAGTGAGCCCTGGTAAACAAAGTCACATGGACTCACACGTAGCTTGTTTATTGGACAGAGTTTTGGTAACCTGTCATCCCACCAGGTTAGAGATTTTAGTCTGTAACTTTATCTAACACGACGGACGTGTCCTGCTCTTCTCTGGTGTGAAGAAATATCAGAATATGAGCATTTTATACCCATAATACCTTGTGTTGGTTGGATTACCACATTTTCAGGCGTCTCGGTCGGCGATTTGGTATCACCAGAGTGGAATGGTGTTGTTCTCACCTGACCAGAGTTAGAGTGCAGAGTTAGAACAAACTGCTACAAAGGTTGGGGGTGTTGTTTCATTTTTTTGTAACTGTACAAATAGAAGAAGAGAAGAAGGGATGAACACATTCACCAATGTAGGAGTCAAATCTGGGACCTTTTATGGGATGGTCTCCTTAGTATAATGTCCTGAAGTATTTGCGATAAGAGATTTCGATAAAGTAGAAAGTTTGGGAGTAACACCAAGTCACTCAGAAATGCTTTCTTATATTTTATTGTGATGGGGAGTCATAAAAAATGGAGCAAAACTAAAATAAAAACAATACAAAATGACAGTGGGTTTACAAAGGGGCTTGAAGAGGACAAACAATATGTAGCCTTTGACAAAACAGTACAATGGGACAAGTTGGCACAGAACAGAAGAAAGGGTGCAGGACAACCTAAATTTGGCTTTGAAATAAAGGGGAGGAGTAACGTCTTCATAACAAGATCCTTCATTACAACGGCAAGGACTCATGCTTTTTAAATCACAGAGTTTAGAATTCAGTAGCTTCGTAACAACGCGAGGAGCGGATGCACATGTAACAGTTTCTATTTCTCACTTCATTCCTGTCTTTTTTTTTTCTTCTTTTTTTTCCTTTTTAGCTTAAAACAGAAGTCATGTTTACATAATACATGTTTTTTGTTAAAACAAACTTCAGTTCCCAGAACCACACTTTGGGATTTTTGTTTGTCTTCAGATTATTTTTCATACTAAAATATATTATTGTATCAATTCAAACTACAGTATTGTACACTACAATGTGTAATAAATAACCATAAAAGAAAATATAAAAATAAGACACATAAATATAAAAAAGTCTTCTAAAAACTAAACAGGTACATTTTTTTAATCAGTGAAAAGGGTTCTAATACTGCCATTGTTGAAAAAACATACACAGGACACATAAAAAAAATAAAAACCAAACTAATAATAAGAACACTGTTCGGTAAAACCAACTGAAAACACTTTCAAAACAGGAACCACATTCACTAAAGTTTGTTACCTGAAGTGCGGGACAGCTTGCCACCATTTTCTTTTAATTTTAAAATCAAGTGCACTCAAATAACAACGGCGGATAATCCGACAGCGGGAATATCGACTTACTGGAAAGTCCTTCTGTCGCCACTCCAAGTTAATCTCAGTTTTAGTTTAGGTCTTCTGCAGATCTCTCCTTGAGCCCGCCAGGCTGTAAAGTTTGAATTAAAAGGTTCAATCTGTCATCAGTTTTGAGTCTTATTTCATTATCAAAACATTTTTCACCCATTTCAGTAAACATTTTCAAAACTCTTTCAGATCTCTGTCACATGTGAGGACCAATACATCTCACAACATGTCAGAGGGAACCAAATAATTCCAAAGTTACAAGATGCCATTTGATAGCCACAAGTGGGTTTCTGGTGGGTTTTCAACAGGGTTCCCACACATGTAGCAATTTGAATGTGTGTGCTACAACATAGGCAACTAAATATGGGCAATATGACTGTCAACTTGGCCATGTGACTCTATCTTTAGTAAGATCCTTCACAACAGCAAATATCACAGTTACATAAAACATGCAGCTGTTTGTATCGGGACTGAACAGAAGTGTTTTTCTATACTTCTCAACTTTCATGTCCCTGAAAATAATCAAATGAATTTTCCACGTGCGGGGGAACCCTGTTTGAAATGACATAACGACACAACGCCGGTTATTGACCCGACACGACTGTGTGAAGCTGCAAGTCAACAAACAATAGTCAATCTGGGTCTTGTGTAACAGAGGGACTTAATACTGGCTACATCTGTGAAGAAGAAATCATAACACTGTTCAATGGCACTTTTAACAGCACACAGGTCTTGCATAAGGCTGGAGGCATTGGGGCGGGGCTTGCGACGGCCCCGTTCCTTTACGTATGACTTCATATATAAGCTAATAACACTGATCACTGGCTGACGAGTAAAGTAAACCAAAACGAGGAGAAGCTTGGTTAGAATGGGCGTATTTGTTTTGGAGCCTTGGTGAAGCTGGTTGGGTGGAGCCTGCTTTTGAGGGCTGTTTGACTCCACCCGTTCAGGCTACACCGGGTAGCAAAACGTAGGCGCCCAATGCTGGCTTTGAGGTTGTGACTCTACCTTCCCTGATAGGACAAATTTGGTTATGGCGTATGGAAGCCACGTTACCACCCCGACCCCCCCCCCCTCCCACCCACAACCCTCCCCAGGAATACTTTTTTTCTTAAGGCTAACAGTCAAACAGAAAACAAAAGTTATGCTAGCTAGCGTAGGCTAACTTCCGCTAACACAAACAAGATCTTGCTAGCTAGTGTATGTATATAACACTGAAGGGCAGACAATGCATGAGGCATGTTGTATCCGTAGGTAAACCAGGAATACTGTAGTGCAGAGGTTTTTGTTCGTAGAACTCAATAAAATACTGATTTAGCAAACTTCATTGGCAATAAAAAGGTATAGAAATCTTTCTCAACTTTACAGGTTAAAAGGTTTTCGAACATGAGCAACAAGATTAGTAACACTGACATGATGACCAAAAAAACAAAAACAAAACAAAAACAACAACCTGGGATGTCTCAATAACATAAGTTTACAGCCTAACATGGTTGAACTATTTACTCTGACAAGTCCGTGGGTGAGTTTTGTTTTAAAATCTGTACTTCTATAAACAAATTTTTTTAACACTGATATTTTGTTTCCACAAAAAAAAGTCACTGTTTTTTTTTTCAAGTTCAGGCACACCTGGGTTTTTGTACACAGTAGTGGACCATAAGATCTGGCAACCGCCGTGGTTTTCTACTGATGGCGAGATGCGGTTTTGTCTCGACGGACGCCAACGACGCATCCCGACCGCCACGAAGCTCTTCCTTCACTCGGCGTTAGTCACCACCTCCGCTGTGGGCTCGGCACTGTCCGACTCCTCCCTGATGCTTTTGTCCGTATTTGCTTCATTGTCCGCCATTTCCGCGGTATCCTCACTTACCACCGCTTCCTTTTCTTCGGTTTCCTCTTCGCCCTCCTCTTCCTCCAGCTCCTGATCCTCCCCCAGCTCTACCTCTACCACCTCGCAAACCATCAACTCCTCCTTCTCTCCCTCAGGCTCCTCCTCCTCCTCCTCCTCTCCCGTCCCCTCCTCCTCCTCTCTCGTTGTCTCTTCCTCTTCCACAACCTCGTCTTCACCCTTCCCCTCTTCCTCCGCCTCCTCTCCTTCGTCGTCCTCGTCGAAATTGCCCTCGTAGATCTCACACTCCCCGTCGTCCACCTGGACAACCCGGATGTCGTCCATACACATGGCCTCGTCGTCCTCGTCCTCCTCTTCCTCGCTCTCCCTCTCGTCGGAGTCGAGTTGCGAGGGCGGGGTCGTGGTCCGGCTGTCCGACTGCTGGCTGCCGGTCCCCTCGCCGGTCCCCGACTGAGCTTTGCGCGGCCCCGAACCGGACGCCGAGCCGGGCCCGTCCTTCTTGCAGTAGGAGTAGCGGTGGTTCATGTGCTGCGAGTAGGAGCCGGAGTGGGAGAAACGCTTGCCGCACTTGTCACACTGGTAGGGTTTCTCTCCCGAGTGCAGCCTCGAGTGCTCGATCAGGTGGTGCTTGTGTTTGAAGGCCTTCTTGCAGACGGCGCATTCGTGGGGCCGTTTTCCTGGAGACGAAGAACGAGAAAAGATCAATACTCATACTGCCAAGGTCAGGCCTGCCGTTCCCCACATAGCTGAGCGGGTACAAAGACAAATCAACACAAACCTTAAAAGAAATGTGGCACTGACACTGCCACGGTTGGAGGTGTGTTTCCGATTGGGGCCACCGATGCTAAAAACATGTGCCATGATACTGTAAGGCGCTTTGGATAAAAGTGTCCACCAAATGTTCTGAGTTATTTAAGGATATATGTTATTTCAGTAATGTATGACTTTTATCTCCCTCTATCGGCAGTCAAGGAATTGTCTCTGGTTCAGCCTACAGTAGCCTGATTGACAGAAATAATAAAGTCACATTTTCAGAGACAGTCAGCTGGTTGATCAGGTGATATATCATCATAACAAATAATAATATTGTTTTGTCATTTTGTTTTTTTGGCTTGAGAGTGAAATGTGAAGAAATGAAAATGTGAGCGTTGGCGTGTTTCAGGCCGGAAAGTGAGTTTGGAAAGCCAGAAATCTGGTGAAGTAATCACCGAGTCACTGGTATTGATCAACAACCTATAAACCCCCACAGATACATAATGCTCATTTCATGGTATGGAACAGTAAAACTCTTACTTAATGCACCTTTAGGAGTATTATAGCAGAGAAAGGAAAAAGTCTCCAATAAACAAGCCTTTAAAGAGATGTGCTCATGTTACTGAATCCAAAACCTTCAGCCTGGATCTGGTTTTGGACCCGGAGGGCAGAAACCTGCTGGAGCCTTTCCACAGCGAAACCCCACCCCAGTTTTTAAAGTCATTTGGACCGAGCATAGCACTCCTGTGCCAAGTGCCAAGTGTGAGAGAGAAGGAAAGAAAGAGTGTGTGTGTGTGTGTGTGTGTGTGTGTGTGTGTGTGTGTGTGTGTGTGTGTGTGTGTGTGGGGAGGGGGGGGGGGGGGGGGGTTGATGATGTCTATCTAAGACCACATCCAAATCTGAGGCTAGCTGGAGCACAGGGAAACAAATCCAGTTAATGTGCCTGAGGAGTCATGGTGGGCCCAGGGGTCCTCTAAATTTACTGCTTTACAACCTTCATGACACTAAATATAATTTAACTGAGGCATTTTCACTGATACAACACATTTAATAAGACATGATGTCATATGTGAAATCATAACCTTGACAACTAGGAATACCTTGAGGCAACTCAAAAAAACAAGAGAAAACAGAAACCTAACGAGATCCACCAGACTTTGATTAAATACCATTTAACTCTGTGCTTGACTGAGATTGCCTAATGGAACAAGTGTAACAGTTTGTTAGATTGTTAATCCAATCCATAGATTATAAAAACACCATATCCACTTGGGGGAAAATGTTACCTGATGCTCACACATCTACAATATTATTGTGTTGTAGATGAAGGGCTCAAAACAGCTAACAACCTAAATAATATTCATTTTAGACTTTAGTCAGAACAGGTCTCCATCTCAGTTTCACTCTGTGACATTTTAAGACCTTTTTAATGTAATTTAGAGTAAAACATGAGACCAATTTCCCATGTGAAAATATGTGAAAATGAAAACAACTGAAGATCTATCAGAATACGGTCTGACTGGACTCATTTCTGAAGAACAGCAAACCAAAAAAACACAGTTAACCCTCTGACCTTTGAAACTGAATGTAAAACCAAAAGTGCTTTTCAACTGTATTCAAAACCATTTAAGGCCTTGAGTTTAGATCATTTAAGACTTTTTCAGGACCTGCACACACTCTGTTGGAATGTCTTTTTTTGTACCAGCAAACGTTTTTAGATCTTAGGCATACCTGTGTGTTCGTATTTATGCCTGAGCAGGGAGCTGCCCTTCTGGAAGACCTTGGAGCAAAGATCACAGGGGTAGACGCCGTTCTCCAGCCGGCGCTTCTTGGGCGGCGAGGCCGAATCCGAATCGTTCTGCTCCTCCACCGTGGAGACGCCCTCGGAGCCACTGTCCTGCTTCTTCTCCTGCTGGAAAGGGAAGCAGACGTCACTCATCTTATTGATTGATTGATTGATTGCAAAATGTAAGGTGGAGGCCGTAGCCCAAAAGGGAAAGGGAGCATGTAACCAGAGGGTCACTGGTTTGAATCCCTAGAGCATCTGGGAATGCCTGGACAGGGAAGGAGAATGAGTGATGCTCTTCCCTTGAACAACCCTGTTTCCTCCAGCAGCCAGCAGTGCAGGACTGCAGGAAGTCTGCAGGTGTGAACGTGTGTCACTGTATGAATGTGAACTGAGTGCCACGTTTAGACAGAGCACACAAAATGGGACCAAGAAATCACGTCAAGACAGAAACCAGGACCTCCAGTTGGTGGGCTTTTGTGTGGGCGGTCAGTATCTCAAAGAGACCTGTCGAGTGTTTCAGACATATGAGGGTGTTCGCATCACGAGAATCGCTCACAGGGTTTAAGCTTGTCTGCTCTCCCCCCCCCATTCCCTCCCAGCTCTCTGGGAGAAAGCCCAACTCTCGTCTGCTGTCGTAATGCCCACTGCAGTCAGGCATGCAGGCAGTATTAGTTCACCTCACCTGGTACATACATCATTCCAGAGGAGGTCTGGATGGAGCCCAAATCTTTTATCCAGGATCTGCAGGGCTGTTCTTTTCCAGACAGACTCCCCAAAGTGGGGCAATTCAGTAAAGCCACAGGAAGCAGAGTCCATGGATAACGAATGTTCCTCTATGGCTTGCAGCTTATCGTGAATAAGCATATTTGGGGTAATGTGTGTGCATACATCATACTATGTAAACAATGTAGGCAGTGATAAGAGGTGGTGAAGAGGGGATTTCTGTAAGAAGCTTTCATAGTTTTACTACAGCTTTGACCTGGGTGGTCCTGTTGCTGTAATGCTAGCAATCTAGGAATTTAAGCTTATTCCATTGTTGGACTTGTTTTCGTTATTTTTGTGCCAAATACCTAAAATGTAAATGTACAATTGTTTATTCTATTGCAACAGGAGCCTGTTCTGCCTGGCAACAGCCAACTCCAGTAGACTGCTACCTAGCATGCATGCTAACACTTAACAGTGGTGGCTGCATGGCATCTTAAAGGCCCACCAATGCCAATCGACTGGGTTGATTTAATAAAAGTATGGATGCTGAGATAAAAATGAAAGATATCTGACAGCCTCCTCACAATGCTAAATGTTATGCTGTCTAGCTCTCCTGGGTGTTCAGCTCCCATAACTATTTATGACCCCATTACAAGCCACAGTTTGCAGGCAGATACATTAGATGGGCGGGATAAAATGTGTTTGCCAGGCATAAAAAATGGTATTAAACTGATTTTTTGGCTCAAAATATTGTTTCACAAGTCAACATTTTTTAGAGTAGATTTGGACATCTAAAGGATGGTAGCTGGTAGAACAGACAAACTACCAGCCACAGTTTACCAGCGTTATGCCGTTATGCTGCTGTGTTCATTTCCCATCCTGGTTGCAAAGCAGAAGGGTTCATATTAGCAACAGAGGTATCAGGGCATCCTACCAGCTGCCAGGTAGCCGTTCTAATGGTTAATGGTTTTATTATAAGGTATCCAAGATGTTTTAGTGCAGCTATCTATAACCATAACAGGGAAACACCAGACCACGCACCAACACAGAGGAAACAGTGTTCTGCTGCTACATTGTCGTTCTACCAACCTTGTGGCCGTTGAGCACGACGGTCTTGGCCCCGGTGGTGCTGCCGGCCGTAGTGGTGTAGGTGTAGGTCAGCTGGGGGATGAGGATGGTGCGCTTGGTTGTGGTGTTGATGGTGCTCAGGCAGCCCACCGTGCCTTGGCTGGCGATGGCCACTAAGGTGGGCAGCTGGGCGGCGGTGATGATGTTGATGGGGCTGCCGGTCGGCGCCGTGGTGACGTAGATGGTTCCACCTTGGAGCTGCTCCTTCCTCAGGCAGCTCAGATTGAGAGGCTGTTCCTGTTGTTTGGCGGGAGGCAAGGTCCTCTGGGTGTCAGAGCCAGTGGGCGTCTGCTTGGGAAGGGAGAGGTCCAGGGGTTCTGCCTGGGTGTCCTGGGCCTCTGGGTCTTCTGGCTCGCTTTTAACAATGACAAGCTCCTCGGTGGTGAGGTTTAGTGGTGCGAGGTCTGAAAGGGAAAAGGATGTACTTACAGATTCTGCCAGGGGAGTGGCAGGTGTTTCCTGGGCTTGTGGGACCTTGGTGGTCTCCATGTCGGCCTCTCCATTCTGATTTGAGGTGACCTCTGGGCTCTGAGTCTTTGTGGAAACAGTTGAGTTCATCTTGGCAAACCACTTTTTGACCACCTCCATTGGAATACTGACAGAGTCTGAGATCTTTTTCAGCTCCTCCTCGCTGGGGTTTGCATTGGAGGCAAAGTAGGTCTTGAGGAGGGCGAGGAGGTCATCCACAGGTGGCTCCTCCAGCGTCACCCCCGCCTCCTTTAGCAGAGCAGTGAACGAGGGGTCCAGGGCGGCAGAGTCCACGGCCTCCCCGTTGGCTGCTTTGTGGTGCTGGAGGAGGTGTAGCGCCTCCAGGCCATCTGGACAGTCATCGCAAAGTAAACATGTACTGGTGCTCTTGGCTTTTGGCATCTCAGCTGTTTCGGCGTTCGCAGTCGTAGCGGTTGCTGTTTCTGGCACGGCAGCCGCCTCCGTCTCCACTGTTGCAACAGGCTCTGATTCTGGCTCCGTCTTGACAATGGTGAGGTCGGTGGGGATGGCCTCCACCTCTGGGGTAGGGGGGTTAAGTGTTTTGGTGGGGGTGGGGGTTGCAGTGGTGCAGATTGTGTGAGGGGGAGGAACATTGTTTTTTAGAAGAAGTGGAGTTGCCTGGGTTGTGGGGTTTATGCTGTAGTTGATGATGATCTTTGTAGTCCCGTCCTGGTCCACAAAGGCCGGCAGGCTGATGATCTGCTGCTGGGGTGGCTGGACCACAATTCCTTGCTTCCCCTGCGCCACTACCCCGTTGGCTGTACCCAGCACCTGCCTGAGGATGTTTCCGTCCATGGCCACCTTGAGCACATTCTGCAAGTCGCTCAGATTGATGCTGATGGGAGACATCAGGCCTACCGTGGGCACGACCATGGCCACGCCCTGGGGCAGGGATGCAGCTGGCACCATGGCCGGCTGCGCCAGCCCGCCGTTCACCGCCCCATTGCTCCCAGCTGTTGGCGCCGGTGTGGCGATCACAGGCTTGCACTCGTATTCCACAGGTTCAGATTTGATCTGGGTGACGGGGAGCTGCTCTTGGAGGGGCTTGCTTTCGGTTTTCTCTTTCAGAATCACGCGGGTCGAGGCGATGGCGACAGGGGCGGGCTGGGCAGTGGGCGGGGCGGGCTTGATTGGCGGCCGAGGGACGCCGTTGGGGGGCACGGCACCCACGCACTTCTTACTGCTGATGTGGGAGCTGTAGGAGCCTGAGTGGGAGAATCGCTTCTTACAGTTGGAGCATTCGTATGGTTTCTCACCTGCAAGAGGCACAGACAGAAAAACTCTCAGACTGAAACAGACTAAAGCTTGATTTCTTTCTTTAGATCTACTTTTATTTATTTAATTTCCCTTGTTTTTGTTATGCCGCTTTCCTCCTTTCCTCCTAATTCAGTTATGTCATTGTTTTTGTTTAGATGTTTTCCTAAGCCCTTGTCTTTTATATTACAAGTGCAATTTGTAAACTTTCGTTCTCTTCTTTTTACCTTTCATCCTTTTTATACATCCAAGTAGGGGTGGGCGGTATAACGGTTGAACCGGTATACCGGTAGAAATCCGTGCCACGGTAGAGATTTGACTCTACCGGATGTACCGGTAGAAGGCTATCTTTAGGCTCTTTGAATGTAAAAATACTTTTTCAAATTTACAAACGTAACACACAAAGCTAGCGAACTGCGCGCTGCCATTTAAAGATAATAAACTAGTTTGTGGAAAAAGACGATGTGAAAAAGTGAGTAGTGCAACGTAAACTTCGACGTAAACAGACGCATGCTTTCTGAAGACGCATGGTGAAATGGAAGGCAGCGAGCATGATGCGGGAGCTCCCGTTCCCGATGCAAACAAAGAAGAAGAATTAGTTGGAAAGAAAGGTGCTTCGTCCATCATCTGGACGTGGTTTGGGTTTAAAAAGTCGGACCTTGAGCAGAAAACTATTATCTGCAAGCAATGTCGAGCAAGAGTTGTTGCCGGCGGTGGTAACACAAGCAATCTCTTTTATCACCTCAAAACAAAACATGTCCGCGAGTATGAAGAGAGTACTAGGATGCGCGCAGACACAAGCAGTCCCTCCGCAAGTGATGCTAAACGAAAAACCACAACGCAGACGTCGCTAGCCGAGTCATTTTCCAGTGGCTATCCGTATGACCAAAAAAAAGCAAGCGGTGGAAGGACATTCCACATTCCATAACGGAGTACCTATGTAAGGACATGGTTCCTATACAAACAGGTTTAAGGCATTGATCAAAACACTGGATCCGAGGTATGTGATGCCAGGTCGAAAACACTTCAGCCAAACTGGAAAAAAGTTTGCATATAATGTGCTATTTATCTTTATAATTATTTTCTTGGCATGTTGCCTAACCTTTGAAGTTTTTGTTATATACAGTAGAAGTTATTTGAAGTATTGGAATACTTGAAATTTACATTTTTATGTTTATTTATTTTTATTTTTTAAAATATTTCTTTGTATTGTTCAGAACCTATTTTGGAAAAAAGTTTACATATAAGGTGCTATTTATATTTAATACAGTGCAGTTTTGCACAATAAAACATTCATAAACACTTAAGTTCAATGTAAAGTTTGTCATAATATACAGATTACAGAATACTAATGGAAGAGCCCAGTAGAAACCTCATAGTTAACCCCCCGGGAATAAACTGTTACCATCCCAGAGTCTTGTACTGCTCCTAAAGCATTTTTTAAAATTATTATTATAAGAAAAACAAATATACCGTGATATATACCGTTACCGTCCAAAATTCTAAATATACCATGATATAAATTTTAGGCCATACCGCCCACCCCTACATCCAAGTACATGATTCCCAAACCCTGCAAATCAAAATCCTGAGAGGCCAAACGTGTAATTTGGAAAGCCTGATGTAATGGAGCAACCCAGACATCAAGTCATCTAAATGACGTCCCTCTTGCCAGCAGAAACACAGTTATGACACACTGGACAGGAGTGGATTCCATAATAACTACAATGATTGATTACAGTGATCAGTGAGTTAGACTGTGCCAGGCCATGGGCTGCATGTGTGTGTGTGTGTGTGTGTGAGAGAGAGAAAGAGAGGGAGTGATGGTTGCCACGGCAACAGCTCACCGCTGTGGATGCGCAGGTGCTCCTTCAGGTGGTGTTTGTATTTGAAGGCCTTGGCACATTCGGTACACTTGAACTTGCGGTTTCCTCCCGCCGTCGGGGTCACGTGACGCTGGGGCAGACAAAAAGATGATGATGGTGATGATGAGGAAGGTGATGGGAAACTGCAGCAAGAGATGCATCCAAATCCACGTATCAGTGAGAAGTGAGACGCTTGCATTTCTTTGATATAAACCCCTTCAGAAAAACATTTTATCTTAATTATTGAAGGGAATAAATGTGCAGATAGTCCAATACAAAAGAAAAAATGGAATGAAATCTCATCAATACACACAAACGCTGAGTAAAAGATTTCACATTTTAATAGACATGGAGAAGATTTATGTTTTCTTCAGCAGCAGGTCAAAGTTATTAAAGGGGCATTGATTATCTACGTGGAGCCTCAGTTTCTGCTTAGACCAGCAGCCACTGAGGCCGCTGCTGGATTTTGAAGGAATAATAAATCAAAGCGCATGAAAGAAATCCATAAAGTCAATGCATTCACCAGGAGACCAACGGCACCGTGGTATCAGGCTGGAGGGAATAACCGGGAGCACTGCCCACTCTTTAGTACATCAGCAATTACTAAGGGAACCCAAAGCCCCTGGAATGACATTATGGAAGTTGGTCTGCCAGCGCCTCAGGGATATTTGGACTAGATAAGCACCACTTCTAAAGTTAAATGGACAAGTGTGTCTCTGGGTCTCTGACAGAGAGCTAGCTAGCAAGTGAGATGAAACAGACAACAATTAACCAGCAGTGGGAAGGAGTAGATACAGAATGTGTTGGGCGGTGTATAAGGGTCTTTCAGCACCAGGAAACAAACTGACTGCGGGTTTTGTAAGTGAGCCAAAGGAGCAAAACCTCTTCAGAGAATGTGTTGCTATGTGATTAAAGCCATAATATTAGGGCAACTCCTTCAGCACTGTTGTCAATCTGAGCACTAAAGGCGCAATTGCACTGGATGTGATAATTGACTCCTAATGTGACACTGCTACGGCGTCATGCAGGCTGGAGATCTGCAGCATCAGCAGCACTAGCGACCTCATTTCACCACAGCAATGTTTGATGTTGCTATATCATATTTCCTGTTCACTGGCCTGTTGTACAGTCTGCTCCACATATATGGAAACCAGATAAACCAGCTAGAGTAGTGTTCGTATTTTGTCCATACATCTAAACAACTGCATGCCACTAGTTCAATTCCACAATTAGTCAAATATTACAGGCTATTTGGGGATTTCAATATCAGCTTTTCTTCATGCATGTTTTCACTTCCTGTCTGGACAGGAAGCCTATGCCTGGACAAAAACGCCCTAAAACATTAAAACATGAATGCGTTTGCCTCAAAACACTGGGGAACTTTAAGAAGCCAAAGTTAAGAGAAATGAATTCAAGACCAAGTAAAAAAACAAAATAAAGAATCAAAGCTGGCAAAACCAGCCTAATGAATAGCTAGTGAGACTATCAATGGGTAGAATAAGAAAAAAAAAGACAACAGGAAAGTACTCTATGTCTTTTATCAACCTTTATCTGCCACCAAGGAATCGGTCCCAATTTGTGCTATATGACAGCAAAAATATGACTTATTAGACCTTTAAGGGACATTAGGTGTGTAAAGCAGATACAATGAACAAATACATGTTTTGTACTACTAACCCTGTTCTGTACTAATCTATGAGTGCATATGCAGCACAAAGAAATCTGTTACTGCATGACTTTTCAAGGCTTGTAATGGACATACAGATACCCTGTAACAGGTCAAAGGTCACTGTGGTACCAGAAACCTCAACAGCTTCTCTGTTGACGCCCCAAGGTTGGAGTTCGGAGGAGACTTGATGCCTCTCAGTGCACGCCGGGCCGTTGGAAAACAACCTGAGGTGTTTCTGACGTGGTACCTGTTCCCTGCTGCCCTTGTGGTGGCTCATGTGCCTCTCCAGCTGAGAGCGGTAGGTGAAGGTGTAGCTGCAGTGCGAGCAGCTGAAGTTGTCCTCGCTGGTCTCGTGGCGATACTTGATGTGCTCCTTCAGCGAGGCGTTGCGCTTGTAGCCCCGAGAGCAGTAGGGGCAAGTGTGCAGCTGGGAGAAGGCGTCTGGCGTGCCTGAGACACAGAGGACGGACGTACGTAAGGTGATGCTCATAGTCTGCTGACCGCCACACCTCACAGAAGCAAACATGTAGTGGTGGTGGTGGTGTGTGTGTGTGTGTGTGTGTGTGTGTGTGTACAGTACCGTTTTCATCAGCGCCCCTCTCTGGCGTGCTGTGTTCGTCCTCGGGGGCTTCTGGGTAGATGACGGCCTGTGTCTCCCTGCTGGAGGATCTCCTCCACCAGAGCATCCTTCGCCTTTTCCTCATCCTCCTCTTCTGACACACACTCCTCCTTCACTGAACACACACACACACAAAAACACTAATTCAAAATGTGCATGAACACTGCTATAGATAAAGGTTTTATTTTCAGTTCAGGGTGGATATGATGGCCTTCTCGCAACAACGGGTTTCAACTGGAATAGAAAGTGAAATATGTGAAATTGAAGAAAATCCTCTTCCTGGATTGATTCAAAGTGAATTGAACCCCAATTTGCCTTCTTGTCTGTTCTTGTGTCCCCCGTGATGACTTTGTCAACAAAAGAACGGCAAAGATGGAGGACAAATATTTTCACCATATGAAGATTAAAATAAAAATGACTCCAATTGAATCAATGGCTGAAATGAAATGTAGGAGCTGCAGTGTGTCGGCACTACCACTAGATGGTGCCATATGACCTGTCATAGTTTTCTGTGACTGCCACACTGCACTCATGAACCTAAACGGACATTGTCACTGTCTCTCCACGCCACAAAGTGAAATGAGGATGTTATAAGCCTTAGTTAGTTATACAATGGGTTTTGAAAGATAAGGTCAACGGGTCATTTTCTCAACCAGAGGGAAGACTAATCGTTCAACTTAAGAGAAAATATAAAAATCCCCAAATTTGGAGTTGGGAGGTTTTCGCTGGGCGGCCGGACATTCGAACCTCTTGACATCTCCATTTCTTCTCCTCTCTTACACCACCACCTAGCGAGAACAGAGCCTGCCATTCAGCCGATACAGACCACACCGTACACTGGATACTGTGGCTAGCTGACCGGGGCTCTGACATGTGTGATCATTTAACATCATAAGCCCCTACCAACCTTATCAGCCTACCTCTGCTGTCAGACAACACCGCCCACCATGAAAAGAATGTTTTTCAGGAATTGAGAAAAATCTGCTTATTTTCTCATTGACCTACATTCATTTTGGGGAATTATACAACGGGAGGTTTGGTGTGTTTCAAAAGACTTTCAACTCAAAGAGGAACAAGAAGAACAGCAAAATTCCAGTTGGGTATTTTTTTCTGCAACAGCTGTACTATGCAGCAAACTATATGACCTGTGGGATTTCCTTCGCGGGGCCTTCCTTCCTACCTCTCCAAACAGGAACTAGCACCAACCTGACCACTGCTGACACCGAGGAGCGACTCAGAAACTCAAACCGTGATACTCTATTAATTCATCTTTCAGTTCATTTCCATCTAGAAAGTGCAGGGTCCGACACAGGACAGTGACCCTTGACCTGGTGGGGATTCAGGCCCAGTTTCACTAAAGGTCTGTGCAGGGGAAAGTGTGCTGTATCACCAAAATGATTCGGCATGTCGTGCTATTCACTAACTGTGTGCGTTGAGTGGAAACTCCCCCGAATGATCGTATTGTTTTCTGTTCTCTCCAAGATGAAAACTCTGGAGCCTTAGCTGAAGTAACTGAGGAACAAAACATGATTGGGACACTGAAGTAGGACATTGAGGTCCACATTCACTAAGATTGCACCTCGCCATGCAACCTTAGTGAATGTGGACCTCAATGTCTTGCTCAACACTTCAGCAGATCATGTATGGTCTCTGTAATCTCTAGGCCACCCTACTGCCATAACCTAGTCAACTATGTGACATTCAAGCCAAAATACTCTTTGATGGTTTGATGGTCGATGAGCTACACAGTAAAAGGTAAAAGTGGTAAAAGTGACCCCTACTTCCCCAGACAGGGTTAAATCATCTCACAGGCTGACATAATTACACCACTTTTACACACAAGTCCCTCTATATTTTAGTAGCTACTAGGGTGGTGTACTGGTCAGACGGTGCCTCGACCAGAGGACCAGGGTTCGAGCCCCTGAGACAATACATATTGCTGAATGCTGAAGTGTCGTTGAGCAAAAACACTGAATTCCCTCCACTGGTCTGTAGCTGATCCTGTCCTCTGACCTTGAAGGATGAAGGATCAATAACGTATCACATTATTAAATGACAAACTTCAGGTTATTATCCCCCCCCCAAGGTGGACATATAGTGTTTTGGAAATAAAAGCCTTCATTTATAATTTAAAAACGCTGTATGTACGCCAACTGGTTTCAGATGCTGAACTGATGAAACCTGCAGGTTGTGTTTGAGTTCAGCGGGAACAGCTGTCTGGCTGGCAGAGAGAGAGAAGCATGTGTTCCTCTGTAACCATAATGAGCCTGACGAGGAATAATGGAGGCCTGATTCTAATGTGGCACTTCAGAGGAATGTGACCCGAGGATGTAACCGGTGGGACGACACTGGCAGAGCTCGGCCCCTCCTCCATTCAACACTTCCTCTCATTAACACTACACACTTCACTGGTCAAATCAACCTCAGGTCATAGACACACACACACACACACACAGGAATGCACACGCACAAGCTCACACACAAGCACACACACTCCCACACACACTGCAAGAATAAGTGTTACCACAGGCTAATGGTTTTCCACAGGTACTGTATGCAATTTTACACTTCATGCGTTTGGTGGATGATGATGTGAAAATGTGAAATATTTTCTCATCATGACATTGTGGAGGGCAGGTGGAGGATCGGACCAGGTTATTAAAACATTCAGTACATCCCAGGCGTTCAGAGCAACACTAGAACGGTACAAACAAACCAGCGGTGAAGAAACAACAATGGATGTGGGATCAAAGGCTTCACCTTGAACAGTCGCCCTAGCTTTACACTGTGATGTCATCGTCCCCCAGGGGGAGACCGAGGGGGAGACCGAGGGGGAGTACTGTTGTTACGTGCACCCTTTCTTCAAATCAATTGAAAAGTGGCCATGATTATTGGCAGCCTTTGTTCAAATATCAAGGAGGAAATATCGGATATCATTTCCTTTGCTCCTCGAGGTCCCTGAGGTAATACTGGGTCATCATCAAATTCCTTATGATAACAAGAAGTGCAACAACACAACGACAACACAACAACTGACCTTACGATCAGAGACTTGAACCCTGATCCCTTGTCACGTTGTCATCCAGCTTCTTCTATATAACATGAAGGTGACATATGGATCAGCCTCCAACCTTTTTTTGTCCATCCATCACCTCTGACATCTCAGACGTCACTTAGCGGATTGTGATGACACTTGACACTTTTCAAAAGGACACTGATTGGCCCAACAGCACTACATGGTGTTACACCCGCCTGGCTCAAGGCAATGCAACACATTAGAACACAAAAACCATTGTCAATTCCACTTTGGGCCTCGTCCCTGTGTGGTCCTGGATACGATACATGTCAGATCAGAAGTCATGTGGTTTGTACGTCACTCTCCACGGCTCAGATCTCCACTCTGCTCACATCTCTCTGCAGTGCAGCAATAGAAAGGTAGGAAGGTGAAGCAGCTCCTCCTCCTCATCAGCTGGTGAAGTCTCATCTGACCTCAGCAAATATGAATTATGATTAAGAAAATTAACACTTGACATCAGGTATATCAAATATGACATCATTTGTTGCAGGTCAAAAGAAGGTGACATGTTAGTGATTGGTGCAGAGGGGTGACATGTTGACTGGTCCAGTACGGTGCAGCAGTACTGAGGCAGCTCCTAAAGGGGCTGACGTAGCTTCACTTTCTGTCTGACAAAAGATGGATAAGAGCTGGCGGTGAGGCGAAACCACCTCCAGCGTTGCCATGGAGATCAAGCATTTTAAATGGAGGCAGGACCAGTGCCAGGAGGCCACGCCCCTTCCCGCTGAGCCTCGACAGGGACAGGTGCAGCTTTGGAGAGCACAGTGTGTGTGTGTGTGTGTGTCTGTCTCTCGGCGTGTGTGTGTTAGCCTGCAGGATCTGCAGTTATAGAACCAGCCATAAAAAGAAGGGAGGAGTCTGTGCTCAACAATGTGTGTGTGTGTGTGTGTGTGTGTGTGTGTGTGTGTGTGTTCATAAAGAAGAGGCGGGCCGAGGCCGAGCCCTGCTAAGCCTCATGTTTAACACACACATCTCTACTTCCCATGATCTCATCCTCCAGCTCTCCAAAACCTCTGTACCTCAGAAACTCATTCCCCCTCCCTCCCTCTCTCCCTCCCTCTCCCATTCTACTTCTTCCTACTTGTCTACCTCTCCTCCCCCTTTCTCTCCCTCTACTTACCTCTCTCAACGCTTGCCTCCCACTCTACCTCACCTTCCTTCTCTCCCCGTCTCTTCCCCTCTTTCTCTTCCTCTCTCTACCTCCCTCTATCTTTCCCTTCACATCTCCCTCTCTACCTCCCTCCCTGTCTCTCTCCCCCTCCATCACTCATCCTTCTTACCTCCCCACCTCTCTCTCTCTCTCTCTCTCTCCTTGACAGACCTCTCTGCATATTTTCCCACCACACTCCACAATTACACTAAATTCCTCACAAAAGCCACGTAGTAAAGACGAACACACACACACACACACACACACACACACACACAAACAAACAAGTGGAATATCAGAAAGGAATGAAAACAGGAAACACACACACACTTACATATACACACAGGCACGCACACCCAGGGACTTATTTATGAGCGCACAAGCACACGCACACGCACACGCACACGCACACACACACACACACACACACACACACACACAGCACTGCACCCCTATACATTGCCAGAATGTGTCACTCTCTGTCTGTAGTGGATTTATAAGGCAGGATGGATGGAGGCTGCAGTGCGGTCCAGGCTGCAGGGGGAGTAGCAGAGGACCGACTCAACACCAGCTGCTCTCTCTCCTCTCTCCTCTCCTCTCCTCTCTCCTCAGACAAGAGGGAAGGAAGAAGTGAAAGAGAGACGATCACGCGTCCCTAAATTCCATGACTTTTCCATGACTTTCCACAACTAAGTCGGAGTGCTTCCTTGACCTAAAAATGTTTTTCTTTCCTGGTTGTTTTTCTAAAGGGGTCAACAGTGGTTTCCACCACAGTCAGGTTTGCTGTGGAGAAAAAACCAACAGCTAATGCAATAAATGTGTAAATCAAGTTGTAAAACGAATCCTGGTATATTTCTGTAAAGCGACCCATTTGTAAAATTCGCGACTCCCCAAGCCGTTCATTTGGATACTTCTCATACATTTCGTATGATTTATACAGAGTGTGTGTGTGTGCTGTGTGCTTGGCTGCGGGGGTGTGTAGATGGACCGATCTCAACTTGCAGCTTCTTCTCATCTCCTCTATCCTCTCATGAGCAGGAGAGTCAAGTAACGTTTACATTCCTCTAAATTCATGACTTTTCCAGACTTTCAAAACTAAGTCGGAGTGCTTCCTTACCTAAAAATGTTTTTCTTGTCCTGTGTTTTTTAAAGGTGCACTGGTTTCCACCACAGTCAGTTTGCTGTGTAGAAACCAACGCTAATGCACATAAAGTGTAAACAAGTTTGTACAAGATCCGTATATTTGTTAAGCGACCCATTTGTTAAATTCGCTGGCACGTCCAAGAGACATTCCCGTCTGGAATCTTCTCTCAGGAATTCATGATTTTTAGAAATCCATTATACTCAACTGATTGTTGTGTTGTTGTGTCTCTTTGGCTGTGTGTGTGTGTGTAATGTGCATCAGTAATTGCACTTACATTTAATTTTAAGTCATTATAGTGATTCGTCTAGCAGAGACCAAGGACAGTACAAGAGTTTACTTCTCAATTTTTTCCAGATTCAGCCCTATCAACGGTCAAGAGGCAAAAACAGGCATGAACGTCGAGGCCATTACCTGCAATTCACTACCTTTGAACCTTACTGTTAGTGCATTCCCCATCAGGCCCTTTAACTCCACATTTCCAGTACCAATTAGTTTTCGGCAGTCAATTTATTTTTTCGCGAGCTGCAAGTATGTTCAAGTCAGGTGTCTTGACCAGGAACGGCATCAGAATCTGGTAATTTCAAAACTAAACCAAATTCAAAATAAAACACTGATTGATGTGGGTTGGCTGCCATCTATACAATCTGTAATTTTGTCTTAGATTTTTCCAGTCTATGTGTAGCGGAGTGAGGGGAGGCCTGCGCATTCACACACACGGAGAGAGAGTTTAAGAAAACCTGGCTTAACTTGTTCAGGTACAGTTCAGTATCAAATCGGTACGTAAGGGAAAATGGTGAGACGGGTCAGCCAAAGCCAGAAATCTTTCACTTGGAGCTAATGGTTACTGGTAGTGATCAATACGATCACCGGCATAAGTCATACTGTGCTTTTGGGACAGTAAAACTTTACTAGTTCTAATTGAAAAACGTTTCACATTATTAAACTGCCATTCTAATGTCGTCGTGTCCATGTTTCATACTTACTCTTGCTAACCTCCTGCTTGAATGGGCATTGGATGAGGTTACCCTGGAGCAGTATGATGGGATTTAGGCAACTAGGGGTAATACAAGTTGAGTCTCCAATGTCAGCGTTAGCTTTAGAAATTGCAGCCTGTCGCTGTCAAACACTGTGGAGGTTTTTTTAGAATTATCTTGTCTTGGATTGCAGGCAACACAAGAGGAAAAAAGAAGGGAAATAATAGACTTTGAGTACACGCATGTAAAACACAAGAGACTGTGAAGTTTCCTGTAAAAGCACATGAAAGGCGTACAAAAGTGGAGAGAGAGGTTTTGAGAGAGCATCGAAATAAACATAGTGAAAGATAATGAGCGACCTAAGCAACATGACTAAGGCTTTATTCAGTAACATGGGACAAGCCGAGTGCAATATCTCCGGTGCTGTAGCGAAAATTCTGCCGTCTCTTTTTTAGTACTTCCTCTCTCTTTAGCCTACTGTCTGTTAGTTTCAGCTGGTGGAGCTAGCATTTGGAATGGGAGGATTTAAACACTTGGCTAAGAGGGGGTAAATACATGAATCACCTTTCTGAATGGTCTCCCTGCTTTATTTAATGCTACTCATTGTTGTGAGGTGTGTGGTGTTGTGTGGTGTGTCTGATCCTGACGGTCACCCATGGTATTGCGCTTTCGATATGCCAACAAGACTTTTTAAGCTTCTAGTGTTCCTGAGTGAGTTAGAATCGACTTAAATGATCAAAAAGAAACAAAGCTGAGAATGACTATTGTGATTGACATCGATGTTAAGCTTCTGAATCATACATCGGGCAGAATTGACAGTTAAGGTTAATTATGTTTAGGGACTATTAAGGCCAACTGTGACAATGTAGCACAGAACTAAGACCTCGTAATGCACTATTTATGACTTTAATCTTTTAGCTTCAAATAGAATTTTGTTTCTCCATGACTCCACTGCGAGGGCCTGTTCTCTGGGAAAACAAAACGTATTGGAGGGAGCGCTTTTAACGGGGAGACGATGAGGAAAATGGGAAAAGACTCGTCACCGGTCATCAAGAGATAGAGTATGCCACGTCGACAGACTGGACAGCATCGTTTGCAACGCCAGCTCAGGAAATAGTTGGTGTGCTTGGTGTGTGTTGTTGTAGTGTGATGGGTGTTGAACTTTTGTCTACTGGAAACGGGCTGACCCCGCTGGTAGCCCGCAGGCGGGAGATGATGCCAAGAGTCTTCTGATTCCGTGAGAGATAAAGGAAACGGCTGACTAACAATGGGGGCTGTTCTTAGACAACAAGTGGTGCGTACCCAAGGAATTAGACTTTTTTAGTTCTTGTTTGTTTTTACTAACATCTACGACAGCAGCCATCTTACTCAGATTCATAACATAACGTCGATGCCGTTCAGTGCACGGCATTAATGCGCACCGGACATGAGGATTGTACCATCATTTGTTTGTGGGCATCGAACACCGTCCGGACGCGGATCGGTGTGGCGGAGTCCTTCATGTGTGCTACCAAAGGATGACGTTGAACTTCTATCGCAGTTACGTGTGCTCCCAAGGCGTGTACTCTACCACTTGCTAATCGCCGTTCAAGAGTACAAGGCTTCCTGCTACCGCGTTGGAAAAAAAGATAGCCGCCATTAGCGTAGTGACGAGGGAGTAAAGCGATGGTCTGCACGGGAAGGGTCGACGGGGGGAAACGCTTGTGTTGACGTGCGATGGACAGTTCCATGCGAGTCAGGGGCTGTCCGAATCCAGTACAGAACGTCTGATTAAACGGAAGTGAACCAGCTCACACGTAAGTGTAGGTCCGTTCCCACGATGAACCTAAACTCCGTTCTTGATCCAACATGGCGAAGACCAGTCCAGCGCACTTTGAAACGCCGAAGCTGCGTGAACGGGGCTGATCGGAACAGGACGAGTGAGAGCAGTTTGGACGACACGGGGTGAACGCCTAGGCCAGGAGGTAAGGGACATAACGGGACTCCAGGGCAGACCCCGCAATTTGAGTGCCTAGGCATCCTAGCGGAGACCTGAACTCATTCAGACCCCGATTTGTGAGTGCCGAACAGCATCCCTAGCTGGGCCTGAACATTATCACCGTTGTGGGCAGCAAAACAGCGCTAGTGCGGCTAACAACATCGGGGATAACACACCGTCTGTGTTCTAGCACAGTGTGGGATGACCTGACTCTGGTAAACCAGAAGCACTGGTCAGATGGCATACGAGGGCACAGGAAGACCTTGCTAATGCATCTAGCTCGAGTTCAGCACTGTATCAACATCTCCCGGTTTTCACCGCTACTTCAAATATCCCTATTGGTCTGGGGCCCAAGCATGCTTCTCCAGCACTTGAATGACTACCTGACCAGAGCCTTCTCCTCGGTGTCATGAATGCTTCCGAGGTGTAAAGGACTACACCTGCGCCTCCTGCTCCAGAGGCGCTAGCATTATCTGCACTTTCCCAACAGATCCAGATGATCCGCTTGCTACGTCCACACCCCACGTATGCTTGTACACCGGACTGGGGCCCATCTGACGGACGCGTTGATGTTTAGTTTTTAAATTTACCTGTCCCACAGATTGCTGCAATTATAGACCGAGACTGAACTGCCCCATGTGTGACTGACTGGCTGAAACCCCCGGCCGACCGGATTCTGCCCAGGGCATGGTAGGACACAACCTCCAACCCCCTCACCCGAACACAGGATCCCCCCAGGGTTCGTCCTCACCCCCCTACAGTACTCCCTGTACAACATGACTGTGTGGCCAGGTTCAGCCCAACCCATCATTAAGTTTGGGATGAACATGGTGGTGGGCCTGATCTCCAACAACGACGAGAAGGCCTACCTGGAGGAAGTTGCTGATCTGTCACTCTGGTGCCAGGACAACAGCCTCCTCTTGAATGTCACCAAAACTAAGGAGCTGATTGTGGACTTTAGGAGGACACAACAACAGAGGACGTACTCACCATTGGGGATTAATGGGAATACTGTGGAGAGGGTGAGCAGGTATAAATACCTGGGAGTCCACATCACGAAGATCTACATGGTCCACACACACAGACACTCTGGTGAGAAAGGCAAGGCAGCGCCTTTACCACCTCAGGCAACTGAGGAAATTCAAAGTCTCCCGGAGGATCCTTCAGTCCTTCTACTCTGGAGCTGTGGAGAGCATCCTGACAGGAAGCATCACTGCCTGGTTTGGCAACAGCTCCGCTCAGGACAGGAAGGCTCTGCAGAGAGTAGTGCGTTTGGCTGAACGCACTATTGGAACTACACTCCCCACCCTGCAGGACTTGTACACCAGGAGGTGCAGAACCAGAGCCTGCAGGATCATGAAGGATCCTCACCACCCCAACAACGGACTGTTTCAGCTGCTGCGGTCAGGCAAGCGCCTCCGTAGTCACGCTGCCAAAACAGAGAGACTGAGACGGAGTTTCTTTCCTCAGGCCATCAGGACTGTGAACTCTGACCTCACCAGGGCCCCCACCAAGACCCACACACTGCCCCTCTTATGCACACACACACACTTAGGTAAAGACTACACATAATTTATAATTTATATTATATTATACATACAATTTCCCTTTTTTACTATATTTTTATAAAGTGCTCTTATTGTAAATATTGTGTTGTTTTTTATATAGAGCTCTTACTGTGACATTGTAAATATTGTGTTGGTTTATTGTAAATAGTGTGAACCTGTTATTTTGCCCTTTGCACATTTCTGCTGAGCATTGCCACTTTACATTTCACTGCACACCTCGTGTGTGTATGTGACAAATAAACTTCTTGAATCTTGAATGCACACACACACACGCACACACACACACACACACACACACTGCATTTACATTTGAAGCACTTAGCTGACACTCTTATCCAGAGTGACTTACAATGACTGCAACAGTAGATCAAGTTTCCTACATTGCCAACATTACAAATAACCACTAATAAGGTGCAGACACACACACACACACACACACACACACACAGGAGGTGTGAATGAAATCAGGGGTAGTAATGTACTCCACCCACACCAGCAACACCCCTGCACTGCTCTGACACAAATCAAACCCCCACCGCTCTCAGACTGATGTCAAGGTGTTTCTACTGATTACAAACAATAGAAACAAATAAAACAACAAATAAAAAGTTGACCTACAGAGGCCAGAATTCAAGCTAACATTCTTGTATGATATGGGATATGTGTGATGTACAGATGTATCTCACCAGTCAATGTCATCACATCACATTTACAGTGTGCTGTAGTTTCTCTACCTACCAGCCTGAAGAATCACAACTATTCTTATACTTTTCTCAGACCAGACAACAAGGTTGGTTTTCCCTCAGCACCTTAACTCAGAGACCTTGTATATCTGCATTGTGCTGCATGTTGCTGTGTAGCAGAGCTGCGAGTGGCCGGCTCTCTTCATACCGGATGAGTGGCCAGGAAACACTTACCCAGGCCGACCTTTTCACAATGACGGCTGACCCGGGCAGGTCGACCCGGCAAACTGGGTCAGACTCTGATTCTGCTCTGCTTGCAGGGAAAGTTAAAAAAAAAATATGTAACTTTGTTTTTTTTCTGGGGTCGTTTTCCCACGTGGTGTGATGGAGCGTGACGGGAAAAGCAGCAACAACAGAGAAGCTGAATAATTGAATGGTTGAGTAAATATTACATTTTGTGGAGCTTCATGTCATCCACCATGAACACAAGATGTTAGCACACAATGATGGTGATAACATTGTGATAGAAGAAAAGTGACGGTAAAGGAAGTGTGTTCTCGTGTACAAGGGTCAGCAGGAAGTGGACCAGTATGAGTGCAGGGATGTACAGACCCTCTGCATGACTGGTGGAGAGTTAACGCATCATTTCAGGCGGCGTCCCTCTCTCTCTTTCCTCTTTCGTTATCTCTCTCTGCCGACCTCACGTTTCCCTTCTACTGTTTCTTCTCCTTCTCACTTCTTTCTCGTCCTTGTAATCTCTTTCTCTCTCTGTCTGATCTGAAAATGTCGCTCCACGTCGGACTCTGATGCTGTTCTGCTGACTCGCGTTGCCAGCTTGTTTTTTTACACACCGACACTTGGAGCAAAAGGCTTACTCGCTAAGTGCGTGTCCGTGTGACATGACCCTCTTTTTCAGGTTGACCCATTGAGAACTTGCAAAAACTGCTTGCATTGCTTGATCTACTTCAGCTAGAGAAACACGCTGCCAGCACGGTGGACATACGCTAGCATGTGTCCTGATTTGGTTCCACTTGCTAACAGTTGGCTAATCTCCCCACCTGCTCTAATGCATCTCCTGCAACAGCAGAGCAACACTTCTGCAGATAAATCTGAATGTTTCATCTGTTCCATTACTTATATACGATACATGCCAAAGCCAAATACTGATTTTTGTGCAAATCACAGGCTATGTGAAATCCCCAGACTGCCTGGGAAAATCTGGGTGGGTACGGTAAATAACGTTCAAACCTCGCCTCCCTATTTCTACTGAAGTGCACTAGAGTAAAGGTTTAACTAACTGCTGCCTGGAGTTGCTTAGAGACAACTGTGTGAGACGGTGGTTGTACTGGGCAGCTCCCAGTTGGGAAAGTGTGCAACTGTAAGAATATGAAACATGCTGAGAAAAAGCATACACGGCCAGCAAACCTTCCCTGGATAAATAAACTAAGAATAACATGACCTGACCTGCACTGACTTACTGACATACTAAGGGTGCTTTCACAACAAGCATGTTTGGAGCGTTCACTCATTTGGTTTGGTCAGTTTTGGCCGGTGAGAACTCGTAAGCACCGCCTCTTCCAAGGAAACATCGATGCGGTTCATTAGGAATGAGAACATAATCTGACCCAACTACAGGAAACAACCTCAAAACGTGGTTTCACGAGTATGTTGCTTGTTGTTCAACTGTTCAATAAGGTTTTATGGGTATAAGGAGACGGATGTTGATGTTCAGCTTGGACAGCTCATGCTTGGGAGAGCCTAGCATAACAAAATTAAGTCTGGACTGATGCTCATATTCAGATGTTTCTTCTTGTGGGCACATGACAAGTCCATCATGCTTTGCTTAGTTACACGGACTGAAAAACAAAAACAAATCCAATAAACAAGCTATGTGTGAGGCCATGTGACCTTTTGTTTATAAGCCCTGGTTCTCTTGTAAACAAACAACAAACAACAAAGTACAAAACAAAAACAAAGAAACCTTTTCCGCTCTGGTTTGGACCAAAGAAAATCACATCACATCCTAAGACATAATACACATGTTTCTCACCTCCGTTCCAGGAGCCGTTGTGTTCTAATACTGCGGTGGCGGTGGCGGTGGCGGCGGCGGCGTCATGGCTGTCCTCCGGCGTGGTCCTGTCTCCGTCGGCGACCTCAGGCTCCTGCAGGCTGTCCTCCTCCACGATGTGTAGCTTGTCCTCGTCGTCAGAGTCTGAGCTGGCCTCCAAGCCATTGTTGAAGTTTGTCACTGCAGAGAAGGGAGGGAGCGACGGGGGATGACACAACGTCATGTCATTTGGCGGAGGCTTTTATCCACCGCACCGTACAGCATCACAAGCACAGACAGTCCTAGCATGCAGACAGTGAACCTATAACCCGACACACTGAGCTCCATACGTTACACAATGACAGCTTTATGGAGAAACTGAACAGCAGTCGTGAATCATGCTGTCGCCATACAGCGGTGTGAGTTTGTCTGTCTGGGTGTATACTTGATAGCGCAATTGCTTCTTGATTCAATGAAATAGAGATTATATTCTACGATCTTGAACTCCAATTTCTACCCAGTCTAAAAGGGGGACTACAGGTAGGCAGGTAGGTAGCAGAGTAAGTGGAAAATAATGGAATAGGGGGGGAAATGCTCTTGCAAAAACCAATACAGCACAGACTAGGCTAACCTTCAGCCTCTCAAGAACCTTTCGAACATGGCCGCCGTAATAATACTGTTATCTCCAATGTAATTTCCTGAAGAGGAGAGCCCTAGGAGCCGACTGATAAGAGAAAGGTGGATCCATTAAAAGCCGCTGCAATTAGCCCGTCTCGTCCGAGGAGTATTGCAGACCAGATGATACACCGTACCATCTGCTGCAGCAGTTTGAAGGAGACGGACACGTCGGACAGGAGGGAAAAATAAAACTAGATATCAAGATCAAGGGAGTTTCAATCCTGTGACCTGCAGACTGGGAGGGAGGAAAACTTCACCACACCTTCAAACTGATATTAAACCTCTATATGTTTTCCTAACTATAGGAAGGAAGGAAACCAACTACAGGCCAGTTTGGGTTGTCCCCAAATTCACCAGACACTTTTGATATTTTGCCAACAACAGTACATGTAGGTTTTTACAATTTAATTGAATTAGACTATAATAAACAGAGCTAACTCAACTATCCTAAATGGAGCTAACTCAACTATCCTAAACAGAGCTCACTCAACTATCCTAAATAGAGCTAACTCAACCATCCTAAACGGAGCTCACTCAACTATCCTAAATGGAGCTAGCTCAACTATCCTAAACTGGAGCTAGCGCAACTATCCAAAACGGAGCTCACTCAACTATCCTAAATGGAGCTAGCGCAACTATCCAAAACGGAGCTCACTCAACTATCCTAAATAGAGCTAACTCAACTATCCTAAATAGAGCTAACTCAACTATCCTAAACAGAGCTAACTCAACTATCCAAAACGGAGCTCACTCAACTATCCTAAATGGAGCTAGCGCAACTATCCAAAACGGAGCTCACTCAACTATCCTAAACAGAGCTAACTCAACTATCCTAAATAGAGCTAACTCAACTATCCTAAACGGAGCTAACTCAACTATCCAAAACGGAGCTCACTCAACTATCCTAAATGGAGCTAGCGCAACTATCCTAAACAGAGCTAACTCAACTATCCTAAACGGAGCTAACTCAACTATCCAAAATGGAGCTCACTCAACTATCCTAAACGGAACTAACTCAACTATCCAAAACGGAGCTAACTCAACTATCCAAAACAGAGCTAACTCAACTATCCTAAACGTAGCTAACTCAACAATCCTAAACGGAGCTAACTCAACTATCCTAAACGTAGCTAACTCAACTATCCTAAACAGAGCCAACTCAACGATGCTAAACAGAGGTAACTCAACACAGTCAACTAATGAGTAACTAGTCTAAACAATGTCAACAAGTCTAAATAGGGTCAACTAGTCTAAACAATGTCAACAAGTCTAAATAGGGTTAACTAGTCTAAACAATGTTAACAAGTCTAAATAGGGTCAACTAGTCTAAACAATGTCAACAAGTCTAAATAGGGTCAACTAGTCTAAACAATGTCAACACGTCTAAATAGGGTTAACTAGTCTAAACAATGTTAACAAGTCTAAATAGGGTTAACTAGTCTAAACAATGTCAACAAGTCTAAATAGGGTTAACTAGTCTAAACAATGTCAACAAGTCTAAATAGGGTTAACTAGTCAACACCTTCAGATATATAAGAATAACCTTCAGATCGATCAGACCTGAGGTTCACACATCTCCGTCTTCCTACAGAGGAGGAAAGGCTGTTCATCAGCAAGAACACATCTTAATAAATAAATAAATAAATAAATAAATAAACATCAAGGGGACGAGCGTCAGCCGAGGGGAGAAATGATCTGTTGTTCATCAGCCTCAGAGAGCAAATCTGTTTCAAGCTGCGCTGCAGTCACCGGTCCCTCAGCCACTTCTTCATGATGGGAGCTCAAGGTGAGAGGTGGAACAACCAGCTGGTGAACCGACAGTGTGTGTGTGTGTGTTTGTGTGTTTGTGTGTGTTTGTGTGTGTGTGTGCAGATGCTGATGAGGCCAGTAAGCTATGGTGTGCACTCTGCTATTAGAACATCATTTCTCTTTATTACTAGTTTCTGTGTATGCAAAGGACTGCATGCTTTTGTGTGTGTGTGTGTGTGTGTGTGTGTGTTGAAAACGTCAGAGAGGTGTGTATGTGGGTAGCTAAGCTAAAATTGTACATTATGCTGCATGTATTTAGTTCACTGTCAGCATGTGTAGACTCAATACTAAATGAGTCTAGGTGTACGTATGTGTGTGAATGAAAATGAAAGTGTGTGTCTGTGTGTGTGTGTGTGTGTGTACTCCACAGGGAAGCTGTGCGTCCTGCTGAAGGTGCTGAAGACGCCTAATGAGGAGGTAAGCTCTGGCTGTTTGTTCACTGGTGACAGGTGCGCACACACACACACACACACACACACAGACCACTTCCCTTGTGGTTCGGGGACCTGTCTGTATGGGACTACACATACATCATCATCGCTACGCTATTTCAGATAGCGTTACCGCACATGCACACACACATACACACACACACACACACACTGCAGAACAGATGATACACACCTTCCTCACCCCCTCACATCCACCACACACACACACACACACACTCTCGTACTACATCCCCTCCAGGAGTGATGGGGTGCTTTTCCGGAGACGATTCTGTCACCGCCAGACAGACGGTTCAAGTCAAGGATGGGAGGACGGGAGGGAGTGAGGAGACATCGATGGACATCTGGATCGATATGGAGGAGTGGGCGAGTCATGGAGTGGAGGAGGAGGAGAGGGAGCAAAGTGTGGCGAGGATGAGAGGAGTATGTAGACAACGTACAGTGAAATAATTGGAAACTGAAACAACTTTCGGTCTTCACACATCCAACTAGCGATTTACAGCAGCACACCATCAAACAACGAGAACAGAAATAAAAAAAAAAAAATTCTTTTATGGTTTCAAGATTGAAAAGTGGCCATGACCGTGAATACTGGCGTCCTTCAGAAGAATTGTTTTTACAACGACTTCCATTGAGGAATAACACCAAGGTCTCTAGACGGTCTCATAGTGTGACAGATCTTTTCTCTTCACCAGGGAGCACAACAGAGTTTTATCACTTTAACATGGATCATTGGTTCATTTAGACCATGTGGGCACCTGCAACCTGTCACAGGTGAGTTGAATTAAACTGCAAATGAGAATCTAACACAATTGATGAATTGTTCTAATGGGTGCCAATAATCATGATCATGGCCACTTTTTTTATTCTTATTGTTTGATCATGTGCTGTTAAATACAACAAGTGAAGTTGTAAAGTTGCTTCAATTTCCAATTATTTCAGAAGATATTGAGCATTATCTGGCTGCAATAATCTTGGCCAGAACTGCATATAGTGAAACATATAGCTTGTGTAAGCCATGCTGTGTAGATTAGCCCAGAGCAGAGGAGGTAGTGCATGTAGTTCATATATATGGAGTGCATTAGACAACAACTACATCTGTAAATCGAATGCAAGATAGTTTTTACGATGTTTCTACACTGTGTTGTCCTTCTGTAGACTTGTACTTTTGATTACGACACAATTGTCACATGTTGTAACTTCATTTTTTTCTTCATATTCTCATGTTTTCTCATTTGTTTTATATTTAAGATTTTTCTTTCATTGTTCATAATGTATATTTTTCAAATGTATTTTTCATTTGCCTCTGCTGCAGTTTTTTTTTTTTTTATATATTTCACATATTTTCATACAGTTACCTTTACTTAATACGTTCTAATGTTGCATCTCTTGGTTGCATTATGTTTCATCTAAATCAGAAAATCTAACCTGTAACTTGAATGCAGCTCAGTGGTTTAGCCAGAAGCTGATCGGTAGGTACCTAACAGGAGACCACAAACACACTTCCATGGAGGGTAGTGGTTTCCTAAAAACCAACCCAATGTGTCTTTAACATCCTGTTGACAGTCAGTTCAAAGAGCTTCTCCCACACACAAACACACACACTGTTAACTAGACAGGCCCGCGGCATTTCCAATAACAGAAGTAATGAGTGATTGGCGGCTCTGGCCTCGTCTGCTCTTCCACAGGGTCAGACAAACAACCGGCTGGAGGGAACGGCAGCCGGCTGATAGATGACAGAAGCTGCTAGAGAAGGTGATCAGCAGAGGGTGACACTAACGCCAGGGTGCCACTAACACCGTTTTGAACTTCCACACCTTTTCCATTTATCTTGGTTGGATTTGAAGATCTCGGTCGATATGCAGGACCTGATGTAACTAACTGCAACAGCACACATCAGTTGATCACATTATACTGATGAGTACAAATTTGAATTTCTTGCCTGGATTTGAAGACTTTGGTCGGTGTGTGTGTTGTGGCTCAACAATTAGATCTTTCCATTCTTTTCCAGATTTTTAAGACAATTCCTGAACTTTTCATTGAAAATGATCAAATTTATTTCCATACTGGGCCAACTTGTGCAGGCAGGGACCTGTAGATGGCGAAGAGCAAGATATCCCATTTTTTCCTTTATAAAAGCAGGGTGGGGACACAAACTAGGTGTGTTCATGATCTGATAATATCCTCTGGTGATTGGAGTTTTAATAACTGGGACCTATAGAGTGATGTGTGATGTGCTTGACTGTTATGTCAAATCTGAAAACTGCATGTGCTCAAAGATGTGCATCAGACAGACGGGAAAATCATGTCAACTTTCATCAAAGCTGCAGTAAATGAAATTCTGGTGTCAGGAATGGACAATGGGCGGGGAATCCTCTCCGCCCACAGGAAGTGATGAATCAAAGCTGCCTGGTGCACCTTTGACCTTTCGACAGAAGCACAATCAATTTAATCACATAAATGTACAGGAATCTGTCTTGGTAACACACACACACACACACACACACATACTATATACCAAACTACCAATGTTCCCGAGGCTGATGGCTGCTGCTCGCTGCCTTCTCTACTCTCTAGAGGAGTTACCATGGTGACAGACAGGGGGCAGCACTGAGCAGATTTAGAGAGGGGAACAACCTCCAGTTTCACGTGTTGTAGGCACAACACACACACACACACACACACACACACACACACACGCACACATGCCTCTTTCTCTCACACAAACTTTAATTTTCTCTCTTTGTTTCACTCTTTCTTTCTTCTCTCACACTGACTGACACACATTAACACACACACACTTGCACACTCACACACACTGCTGTAGTTATTTATAGCGGCCCCTCTGTGTGTGTGTGTGTGTGTGTGTGCGTGCATGTGTGTGAGATCTGTCCACATCATCATGACAATGCGTCAAGTGAACTGTTAATCCTCCGTCTGGAGGCCTGTGAAGGAGGGAGGCAAACGAGAGGAAGAGGGAGAGGGAAGTCTAGACGAGTGCATTCCTCCTCCCGGCCTGTGCTTCTCTCTGATTAAGACACTAATTCATAACAGGCCTCATCAAATTACTCCCATCTAATGTTTTTCCACAATTTTTTATTATACTGATGCGATTTCCGCCGCTTCATATTTGAAGCCGGTTCTAAATCGCTGACTCTTTTTCCGATGGTCTTCTCTGTTTGTTCGGCGTCAGTTCACTAAACCTCAAGCTATTCAAGTGCCTGCATCTCATAGAATTTCTACTATCATAATAATAACATTTATTTAGACTTTTTTATAACACTTTTCAAAACAGAACAGGCAACAACAAGAACTAAAACGTAAATAACAACAGCGAGAGAGACAAAAATTTAAAGAAAATCATACATTTTTTGCCACCGAAACTTCCAAACTTGCTTCTATCCACTTAATTTCTGAGGACAAAGACTATCAGCTGAGCCTAACAACCCTGCAGCTATATACTATGGGTATTTTGTTGCTATGGGGCAGTAAAAATCTTTATAATTGCCCCTTTATAATTGACACAGATACCAAAAATGGATGCGGCAGTGATAGGTCCTACTCCTCCTCCTACTGCACCGCTGTCTCGTTCAGTGTTAATTCTTCACTGTGCTGTGACAATACAGAGTTTTTCCACATGATCAAATGGACAAACAGAGTGAAGATGGAAAAAAATAAAGCAGGAAAATTGCAACCAGGCGTTTCTATTGTGTCATCGGCAAAGTTCAGCAGTAGATGGTAACTCGGCCTTCCTGTCTCGCCCTGTTCAAACACACACACACACACGCACACACACACACACACACACACACACACCTGAGCTTTATCCAAACTTTACCGCAGCACAGAACACACACCTGGGAAATGCACACACACACACACACACACACCCCAGCGGGTTTGCACGCCAATGTAATTTATCTGATGTTCAAGTGCGTTTCTATGCATGAACACACTCCTCCTGTACCAACCAGAGCCTTTATCTATAATACAAAGAGAGAGAGAGAGAGGGAGAGAGAGAGAGGGAGGGGAGAGAGGAGAGCTTGAGTTGGAGGATGATGAGAGAGAAGGGGAAGGAGAGAAAGTGGATGAGGGGAGAGAGAGAGAGAGAGAGAGAGAGAGAGGGAGGGAGGGGAGAGCTTGAGTTGGAGGATGATGAGAGAGAAGGGGAAGGAGAGAAAGTGGATGAGGGGGGAGAGAGAGAGAGAGAGAGAGAGAAAGGTTGAGAGGGAAACCGAGAGGGTGGGGGCAAGAATCAGGGAGAGAGAGAGAGAGGAAGAGGGTGAGGAGGTGATGGGAGAGAGAGAGGGAGGGAGGAGTGGAAACACTAAGGGCATGACGAAGAGGGCGAGAGAGAGAGAGAGAGAGAGGGTAAATAAGTGACAACGCCTCAGCTGCACCAGGCAACCTGGCACGTTGGCAGCGCCTGAACGTCACATCCCAGAAATCCTGTGATGTGACGTCAGTGAACTGCACACAGCGCGCTCATGTTGACCAACCGGCCTGTGGCGCTTCACACCAAGCGGCAACAAGATCTGACATTGGTTGAGTTTTGATTCCCAGTGTAAAACTACCCAAAACACTATACCTGTTGTGGAAATTCAGATAATACCCTTTGAGAAACGTTCCCTCTAGTTGGGACTGTAAAGCCAGTCTACTTCCTGGTGTTCTCCACCTACACCAGGTTGTAATGAATGCCTTGATTGGTCATCAGTAAGCCGGTGAAGATCCAACCCTGGATATTTGTTTCTTAAAGATAAATATTGTGGTTCCTTGATTTGATTTTTAATGAATTTAGATTTTTTTTAATTAATTTATTTATTGTTTTGGTTGTTTTTTTTGCTGGGGTTGGAGCAGCTTCACTTGCATGGTGTAAAAACAAAATCTCAATAAAAATCACAGTTAAAAATAAATAAATAAATAAATAAATTAGGGCTGTCAAACGATTACAATTTTTAATCAGATTAATCACAGGGCCGCTGTGGATTAATTTAGATTAATCACGATTAATACCCATTCATTATTAATTGTGTTTCATTTTGTGGGGGCAAAAAGACTCATGACAGAAGGCGATATATACACTTAACATGTGTTTTATTTAAACTATAGAACAGATATGGTGTCCAGATATCAAAATAAAAATAAAAAGTACTAAGTACTTGCAGA